>OX183135.1:5862325-6520078 GCA_945261195.1 Cryptosula pallasiana
GGCACCATGAAAGGCGCATTTACTGTCTTATATAGTATTGTATTAGTGAATGAGTAAGCCGAGGGGTGCTAGCTGGGTGATGTCAGGCTAGTAGTGGCAGGTTATGCGGATGAAAGATAGGAGTGAATCTAGTTTATTGTAGTTGAATATTTATATGTACTTTGGCTCAGCAGTGATTGTTGATTTCTTGTTTTATGACACAATGGAAGCGGTGGAAATCTGCTAGCAATCTGTAGCTTCTTGTCTGTATAAAATAGTATTGTACAAGCTTGGTAGATTATCATTTAGCTCTTGCTACCAATGATAGGGGTTTGAGACTGATACATGGCCATGGATAATGTAGTACTAACTACTGCATGAATACTTAGGTCTGCACTAGCTACTCAGTAGTAGTTAGGTACTGTCTACTATCTATTGCATACTCTGTACATCGCATGTTCTACTTATATACATATTCTAGAGTCTAACTTCAACTATTGAGATTTCTACCAGTAGTATTGCTATATTGTCGCTACGTACTCAGTACCATACTTCTATACAACATATCCACAGGTAGTTTATGTACAGGTTGATGAGAATTTGGGTAGTAGACATGTTTTCTACGGTTCAACGACCATTCCAGCTCATCGTTGAGATAGTGCACATGCAACTGAGTGAAAAGTGTTTTGGTGTAACCTCTGGACATTAGCTCTGGTATTTCCATTACACTCTGAGATCTGATGAGGCGATGGGTGCGTTTACTTAGCTGCAGAAGGTAACAAGAGATGATTGGGTGTTAAGAGAGGTATGTTTGTTTTTGGCCATGATTGAAAAGTTTGTGCAGCATATTACTATTGATCGAAATAAGCATACTACAACTATCATTAGAATGCCATTTTGAGTGACGTAGTCATTTATTCTAGAACTCACCTGGGGTCTACCGGTGCTTATCGTTTCATCAACTTTTGTCTGTGCCGTGTGCTCGAAGAGCTCTTCGCATTTCTTCAAATACTGCATTCTATGGACAGCAGCAATACTTAATACAAAATTTTGGAGTTGTCCTCTTTTGTTATTCAGCAAAGAGGGAGGATAACTCACCTTAGATTACTGTTAGCTTCCAAAAGTTTGTCATTTTGATCTTTATACTTAGCCTCTATTCCTCTGACCCGCTCTGCTAACTGATTCTCATGGTTTACTAACTGTTGTTTCTGTTAAGATAAAATACAGTGGTTAGTGTGAAATCCAACAGGACATCTGTGCCATCATGTACAAGATCAACCACTTACTGAGTCACTGTATTTTAGTTTTGAGTCTAACAGTTGCTGCTCAAATGTTTCGGTTATCGCATTAGCTGCAGAAAGCTGGGAAATAACATCCTGAAAATAAGCAATGTGCCAGAAATAGAAATTGGCAGAAAGCCAACTACATCATAGTTGGAATTGAGCAAACTTAATGAACTCTTACTTGTAGTTTTTCTTCTGTGTCCTTCAATTCTTGCAGGTCACCCTCGTGATTTGAATAACGACTTTTGATCGTCTCAACATCTTTTTTATGTTCTCGTTTTAGTTCATTCAATTTATTTTGATGTTTTCGCTCTAACTTGTTTATCTCTATGTTGTGCTCGTATCGCAATAAATTCTCTACAACATTCAAACCCATGCCAAGGTTAAAATATATGAGACATTTGCAAAAAGAGGATAACTCCAAAATATATCATATTTACCCAATTCTTTCTTCTCACTTTCCTTCTCACTCTTTAAGGTGGATGTCAGACGCTCTTCCCAGTCCTTTAGCTCACCTTCGTGGTGCTCCTGGGTTTGAGATTTATAGCTATGGAAAGCTCCATTTAGTATCTCTATTTCTGTCTTTAATTTTGCTTCAAGTTAAAATGGTGAAACTAGTATGCTGCTCATGCTTACCTGGTGGTGTACTATTTGACAACATTTTGCTGCTTACAATACTACACGCTATATATAGATTAACTGGCATACCAATGACACTATTTAGTTCCATCCTCTCGCTGACGATCTGATGTTGATATTGAGCTTTAACAGCCTCCATGGTGGTTTCATGTTCTTCCTGCTGCCTATGCAGCGCTGCCCGGTGATCGCTGGTCAGCTGATTTATCTTGTCCTCTATTACTTCCTCAGCCTACATCCAGCCAGCAAGTGTTTTATACAAAGTGTCAAAATTTGAACAAAATCTTTTAGCAAATTTGTAAATGGCAGGTTTATTTTAAAAATTTTCAATTGTTAAGTTTTCAGTTGGTGACACTGTTTGACGTGTTATCCATACCAATAGGTGATAGTAACCCAGCAATATGGTTCTTTTGTGTTGGATATTGCTAAACCCCCACATAAGATAGGGTCTGTTTTCAATTTTCTAGATCATGGGCTATGTTATCAGCTCACTGCACACTCGTTGATTGTAAAATTTCTTTATTTTCTGGCTTTTTACGCATAGAAATAATATCAATAACAGAATAGCATAAGAACTTGCTCTTCTTTTGGTGTCCTTGTGTTTAAGCCTTTCTTCCTCTAAAAATAGACTGAGATCTGCTACTTGTGTTTTTAACTTCTCAGCCATGTCACAGCTATAAACATTAAAAGAGCTGTTGTAGTTCATATGCCCTGAGGGGTTGTGTACCCATGCAACAGACAGACGTAGTGACATACACTTCTGGTGTACAGTTATTGTCAGCCACAGTTTTCACTGGCTCTATTACTTTGTTAGGTTTCTCTTTCACTGGCTCATCATGTAGTACAAGTTGAATTCTAGATTTACTCCGAGACATTGTGGCTGTTCCCGACTTGTAAACCTCCTGCAGTGCAGATGGACTCTAAAACCACCAACAAATATTTAGTACGTCAAATGTTTCAGCAACAACAAAGGGCATTACTGGAGCTCTTACTTTGACTGCAGCTTGTCGCATGGCTACCGGCACTTGGTTGGATTTATTAGAAGCCATTTTAATGAGTCTGTTTAAGCTCTTTCTACAAGCAGTTTGTGGTCTTCCTCCTTCTGCTAGAACCTTCTCCAATCTTTCGCACCTGCGTGTTGTCAATAGGAAAAAGGTAAGGTATATACACACAAATGAATTAACACAACACATCTATGACAAGTGGTTGGTATTCAACTCTAGAAAGTCATTATTTTATGTTATATTCGCATGACGGCTGACTGAATACTAGAAAAAGGATGAATTGTGGCTTTTATAAATGTGCAACAGCAGACAGCTGTTTTCATCTGTACCCTGACAATGACAGTTTTTAGTAGGTAATAAATATATTTTTTAATTCTACAAAATTATAAAAATTCAAGTAAAAATTTGGCTCAAAAATGTAAAACATTCCTGATATATTTTCATCAGTAGACTTTTTACAATGATGTAACATTTTACACCATATTTATATTAAAAAGTATCACTTTTATTAGAAGCGATGGGATCGGCACCAATAAGAGCACATACGCCAGGAGGCGCTTAAACTCTTAGCCTCCAACACCAAAGTGATGCAACAAAATAGTTCTTATTTTAAAAAAAAACCAACTCCAAACTTGTAATAGATTATTTTCTGCAAAAAATACAACTTGACTACAACCGCACTGATCATAACGTATAACTCTTTTGGGTAACAAAGATGGAACAAATTAGCAAAAGAGTTCTAGAGCTGTAAAAGTACAATTTTGTTCCCCGTATCAGTACATTTGGTGTGAGCACGCCATTTAGAGCAGGTAGTTAAAATTCTGTTTTGTTAATCTGTCAAACTAGTCTAACGACAAATATTGTATTTATTATCGCTGAACAAAGTCAAGGTTGTATGTGTATCTAATAGCTCTATCATAATCCACAAGCTGTTAGCAGGACTAAACAGCTTTTAAGGAAAAAGTTCGCAATCTCAATTATTTTTATTATTAGTAAGCAACAGAGTGTTTTTTCATTGTTTGGTTTGAAGCCCAAGACTCAAGAGGAGTTGTGATATATTTAATGCATCCTAGCAATTGTCTCATTCCATTGTATGTCATTGTTTAGCTGTGATGATCAAGTTTCTTGCCACACCGCAATGCGTTATTATATATAGTCACTTTAAAAGTGAAAACTTTTAAAAATTTTTAAAAAAATTTATACACACAACACACAAGTTGACAAACTTGAGGAAACAAATATTATCGCCACAAAGCAGACTTCAATGTTTTGTGTAATAAATTTGGCATACAGCAATGGAAATGTTTCAGTTTCAGCTATTTTGTAAAAATTCGCTCTTTGACTTCAACAGATAAGAAGTTTTATCTATTCGCCTACACTCTGGGATAGATCACCGTTCTATCACCGCTATGGTTTCAGCGCAACTACTGCTACGATTAGTAATTGTGTGCGTATAATACAAATGGTTAAAGTGGATGATCTCAGCAGCATAACAGGTCATTGGTCAAAATGACATTGCTCTAGATGTCATTGGCTTTAACGGTTTTCATAAACCAATGTTAATGTGATTTCACTGTCAATTGATAACCTCGTCTGCTGTCTCTACACAAACTAACCATCAAACAATCTTTTATTGAAATACCATGTTTTCATTGGCTGACTACTGCTAAGTCAATGACACCTAGTAAAGCAGCGGTATACACCAAGTTTGGTTTTAAAGCAAAATTTTGGTGGCTTTTACATCTAAATTTTAAGCCCGTTAGGTTGTTTTCGTAAAGCGAGAAAATTATTATTTTGTTGAAGAATTGTGCAACGGTTTGAGAAATCTTAAAGTTAAAACAACTAACTTTTTATGGTTCAACAAATATTGGTTTGCTTTGAAAATCATTTTTTAACCACAATCAAAGTGATTATTTTCCTATTTACATTCTAAATGTGTTTCGAAAACAAAAAAAACTGGCACCAGGTTTTCTATTCTCAAGTATAAGGTACCAGAGAAAAACGTAATCAGCAGGAAAGAAGCCAATTCCTATGGTAGTAAAAACTCTTCAACTGATTTTACTCTAAGTTATCGTATGGCTCACACGACAGTGACATAGTGATAGTGTAGCTGGAAATGTAAAACATAACATATGTTAAGAAGATTGAGAAAAAAGAGAACGAAAACTGTTTACTTTATTCAAAGGCCAACGAGCTGACAAACGTACCTCATAGCACCTCTAAAACAGCTTCGATTCAACATAATCTTTTACATTGTAACTCATGCTAACCCATTGTGTTTCCTGCTGGTATTCTATGAATGCATATAAACCTGGCCATCACTTACTTACAAAAATTTTATTAATGAGGAAGATAATTGACCTTGAAACAAGGTCAATCACATATAAGTAGCCCAATAAAACTTACCTTTCGGCTTTAAGATTTTTTCAGTCCCTTTAATTTTTAAGATGAAGATGATTGAATGTTTTTACATTAATAAAAAGATGTGTTAGTAGATGAAATAATTTTCTAGTGCGCTGTCTCCCAAGCAATTCATAGCAGCTAAATGATTTGTTCCAACAGCAATGGCTTAAGTGAAATGAAGTTTCACAGAGTATCACACTGCGTTGGTTGATGAAGTCTACTCTAACAATCTATTATTATTTATTTACGCAGTTCATCAATCTCTGAATGAATAACTAGTTGACAGTTAATGATAGTGGCAGCATTCTTTATTGCTGGCAGCGCACAGGTCAACCTACAGGTTAACCCCCAGGTGCGATTTGTTTAATTTTTCAAAGTGCCAAAGACTACTATTTATCAGTGCTTAGTAGATTAAAAAAAACTTTTTCGGTTACTTTTTTCGGACAAATTTGCTTGTGAAAAACTTACCATATATAAAGGTCAGCTCAGCGACTGCACAGAGAAGCAATGTTAGTGTAGTTGCTATGTGTAATGCGCATATATAGATCTATAGTTATAACATGTAACCAAAGATTGATTAAAGAATAAGGAGCCTGTCAAACAAAACCTTACAACACTTTATCTTGTTCAAAAGAATTTTTGTTGAAATTTTATCTCGTAAAACAAACATACATGGCAAGCAATGAGTAATAGCCAACAATCCTGTATAGCTGTACAAACAGTGTATATTACGGTAGGCAAACTAAGTTGAAAGATAATGTTTGCTACAACAATGAGGTCTAAAGTGATCGAGCATTCAACTGCAGTCATTGCTATCAAGATTGCCATTATGTAATTCCGTGAAAGTCATCATCACTGACGGTTTGTCCTTTGTTTGTCCTCTACGCGTTACACTATTCATTCACCTATCAGTGTTATCTATAATATCAATGGTCTAAAACGACCGAGAGTTATGTATTTCTCGTACTGAGGCTGCAAATGCATTGTTTGCACTTTTTTAGTTAGCAGGAGCAATTAAAATCTTGTTTGATTGAATGAGTTTGTGAAATTTTATAAAATCACAGTTTGAACGCCTTCATTTTTTGGCTGTCTTTTTCAAAAAACCTCGCCCACTAAACCGATCATCCAACAAAATCCATTCAAAGGTTGCAAAGGGCATCCAACTCCCAATAAAAAACGTACAGCATATTCCAAGCAAAGTACACATAATGCCTCAAATGCCCCTCAAATGTTGTCTACTTCATTTGATGCAATGTTTTCATGAAGATAATGGAGAGACAACTCCCAAATATTAAATTTAATGCTACAAAAGTTGTCTTCTCGTGTTGATGGAAGTTTAGAAATTGCCCAAATTTTATGAATACTTTACAATGAACACCTCTCGGAGACAGCCGTAAAAGATTGATTTAAAACTGATGGATTCTAAACTACGATTTTGATATTCCACTCAACTCATTTTTAAACTATCTCCGGAGATTTTGATTTTTCTTTTGTGACTCTCTTTGCCCATTCCCGTGCTCATCCTCTCTGTAATTTGATTAATATTGACTCCTCAAATGAATGATGAGACTATCATACAATAACTAATAGACATGAAATTTTTATTGGGGTGTTTTCAGTATGCTATTACTGTTAAACGTGGAAATTAAATAATAATTATAAAAAAATAATAAATGACAATAATAATAATAATCATCAACAACAAACAATCAATCATCAATCGATGAAATTGAATGAATGAACTTCTTGAGTTATCATCAATTAACTACTACTACTGACTGAGTCTGATCTGATTATTGATTTTTAAACTTTTGCAATAATTATATATTCATACAATTTATTTATTTATTACTTATTACTAACAACAACTATTATTCAATTCATTGCTATGATGATCATGATTAAAAATAACTTATTATTATTGATATATTGTTTTTTGTTTATTATTATTATTACTGTGGTTGCTTTTGTTGAAAAAAACTGGTGAATAATGATAGTATCACTACACGGGCTCCTGGGGATTTTTGCAAGCATGTTCTTCCTACGGCCCATTATCATTTATACTATAATAAAAGTATTATAATTATTATAGTATAACTGATAATTATTATATACACGGGCCCATGGGAATTTTCGCATGCATGTTCTTCCAACGGCCCACTATTATAATAGTGGGCCGTTGGAAGAACATGCTTGCAAAAATTCCTATGGGCCCGTGTATTACTATCACTGCCAGTGGTATAATTAATACTATGCTGCTATTATTTGTATTTGTAAAAATGAATTATCACATATATGGTAATGATAATGAGATGATATAATTAATAGGTAATACTATGAGGAGGAGGTCAAAAAACAATTTTTATGTTTTAATAATCAATAATAATGTGCAATATGAGAGCATATGAACTTATTATTGCTACACTTGAAAATCAAAATTGCTTGCGCTCGAGTTGTTTCAATCAGCTTCAAGAAATAGTGCATATTTTAATGCTTTCTTTTGAAGACACTTTAAAATAAAGCATTAAAATATGCACTATTTCTTCCACCTCGTACTGCAACTTCCCTTGTTCAAAAATCTTCCCAAGTTCTTCTCCTCCCTCAGCTAGCCACCTACTCTGCTGCTATCTTATCAATTACTTCACCATCTCTGTCCTCCATATATCAATATCATCGTCGAACCCTCAACCTGTCTACATCTGAACGTACCACTCATGACAATCATAAGATACCCAGCTCACTCTCTCACACTACGCTACCTAAATTCGCAATTCATGCCTCTAGTCCTCTACCAAAGACTGTTAGAACATAAAAAAATATCAAGCTTTTTAAAAAAATCCTCTAAAACCTTTTTACTTCAACATGAAGATTGAATCACTGATACCTTATTTTAACTTGCTTCTATGTTACCAGCAATGCACATCCGAAAACTCTCTTTCTCCACGAAGTTCTTGTCTCACTTCCACTCAACTGATCATACTTGAAGTCCTCTGGCCTATTACCTGAGATGTACATACCTGTAAAACTTTTCTGCATATATTATTGTATAAATCTGTTAAAGAATTTCCTGTATATACTTTTATATATATAACGACATTATAATATTGTTACTAATTTCTTTCCTTTATTCAAATTGTACTGTAAAATATTTCCCTAATGTTTTCAGGATATTACCTCTTTTTGACTGTGGTATTTTATGGAAAACTTGACATCTATATGATACGATTATCTAATCACATTAAATAAAGTTAATAATAATAATAATTTCAAAATTACAGAACATAAAAAACCTTTTGTCAGCTTGCTATAAAATGTTTTTCTTCTGACCGACATTAATGTAAATAAAATGAATGGCTGCTATTGTTTTTTGTTGCAGATCTAGCTAGTGCGATGGGGTTGCTAAGCAATCCACATACTCGCTCTAAACTTTCCCAGTTAATTGAGAAAAGAGCAAATCTCATCAGCCTGCTGATGTATGTCGGTGGTGTTGTGTGGTTTCTAGCTCTGGCTCACCATTCCTACAATGGTGGCGTGTATTTCTCAGAAAACGCTCTGCTACCAGGTAAATGAAAGCATTATCTACAATATTCATACAGATGACTTTATGGCCTTTATATGTAAAGTAATAGAGAGTATGTAAATGTTACGGCAGCCCGTAAATGCTTACAGGTATGGCGCAGCCCGAGTTTGGAGGCAGCGCGCTCAAGGAGTATTTTCATGGATACAAGGCACAGTTTAAAGGAAAATCTGACAGGTTTGCTTAGAGTGCATTTTGATATTTCATCATCTATAAATATAACGGAATCAACATATAATGCTTTGTGCTCCAGGGATGTCCCGGTGACCTGGCTACGTAAAGAACTCACCGCTATAGGATTGGAAGTGTATGCTCAGCCGTACACATTCACCTACCCTATGAATCTACTAAACAATGAGACTGTAGCTGGAGAGAATATATATGCTATACTGCGGGCACCTCGTGCTTCTAGTACTGAGTCTATGGTGATGAGTACCCCTCTAAGACCATCAGCCACAGGTCTAGGTCGTACAGACGGTAGTGTAGCTCTGATGCTAGCTTTAGCTAAGCACATGAAGAGTGAGTTCGTTTGTTGGTTTGTTTTGTTTGATTGGTTGGTACAATGTGAAACACCAGCTACTGTGTGCTTGTGTTTTTCGTATTCCTACAGGGCGTTCTTACTGGTCTAAAGATGTGATATTTCTATTTACCCAACATGAGTTGATTGGTACACAGGCTTGGTTAGATGGCTATTTCCAAGTGACAACATCCGCTTTCCCTCGTGGGTATATACATTTAGTTGCGTTGTAAATATGTTGTCTACATGATGTCACCTTTCAGTGTTATTCATTTTGAGCAGACATAAAACCTGGCAGTCTGCCAGCTCGGGGAGGACTTCTTCAAGGAGCGGTGAACTTAGAGTTTGATGGCCTCAACTTTGACGGGGTGGATGTGCTTACTGAAGGAATCAATGGCAACATGCCCAACCTTGACCTTCCTAATGTTGTACATAAGCTGTCTAGAGAGCAGGGCATAGAAAGTAGAATACACGGCAGGGTCAGTACCTCCACTATGTCTGTTAGTCCAGCTGTACCTGACACTCCTGTTGTACCAGCTGTACCTGACACTCCTGTTGAACCAGCTGTACCTGACACTCCTGTTATACCAGTTGTACCTGACACTCCTGTTGTACTAGCTGTACCTGACACTCCTGTTGTACCAGCTGTACCTGACACTCCTGTTGTACCAGCTGTACCCGACACTCCTGTTGTACCAGTTGTACCTGACACTCCTGTTGTACTAGCTGTACTTGACGCTCCTGTTGAACCAGCTGTACCTGACACTCCTATTGTACCAGTTGTACCTGACACTCCTTTTGTACCAACTGTACCTGACACACCTGTTGTACCAGCTGTACCTGACACTCCTGTTGTACCAGCTGTACCTGACACTCCTGTTGTACCAGCTGTACCCGACACTCCTGTTGTACCAGTTGTACCTTACACTCCTGTTGTACCAGTTGTACCTGACACTCCTGTGGTACCAATTGTACCTGACACTCCTGTTGCACCAGCTAGGCATATACAAGTGCTATATATGTTCACCAATATGTGATTGAAGGCTGACCTGCACACGTATGACACAGTAGAGTTGGTGAAGTACAACCTTATCACAATGTTTACTATGATGGCTCAACAAGCTACTGGAATGGCCAGTGCCGGCCACGGCCTGTTCCTCAGGTTGGTGCCCACTAGACCGTTACATCAGCTATGACATCATCAGCTGTTAGCTAGCTAACAGCCCACCTGTTTGTAGGAACCGTGTAGACTCTTTGACCATCAGAGGAAAGACTGGCTCCGCTAACAGACTAGAGGAAGCAGGTAAACTGGTAGAGGGAGTGTTTAGGTGCTTCAACAACTTGTTAGAGAAGTTTCACCAGTCTTTCTTCTTCTACCTTCAGCCATGTACATACCGATATGTATCCATTGGGTTGTACACTCCACCCTTTGGGCTCATGGTAGCTGCAGCACTCATCCAAATATCCTTTTTGTCGTACTCGATGGTGAAAGATAAGGACCGCAGTGAAGGGAAAGGAAGGAAACATGTAGAGGGGTGTTATGTGGTGGTGAGGGTGAATGTGTCTGTGGTGGAAGTGCCAGGGAAAGCGCGTAATGGTAGCTCAGGTTTGTTATTGCTTTTGGTGTTGCAATTATTGAGCCTTAACGCATGTCCACGCTATTGCATTGTGGACTCAGTTCTCCCATGAAGTTGCCACAAGAAATGATAAACTAAAGGCAAATAAAGACAAGGCATTCACAGCTGATGGCAAGTTTACCAGCGACGCCCTCAGCACCGTCAGATTGCCTGATGTAAGTGTCTATCTTATTTGTAAGTTGTATAGGTGTGGGAGTTGTGCTCCCTATTCATGTCAATTTATGCTAGTGAGAAATGATGAATATAGTCAAAAGGAGACAACTTCTAAACTCACTGTTATTGCGCGTGAATGTACAATGGCATTACCTGCAGACAGGAATATACACAATAAATGAAATATCTGCTGTGGTCTGTTGTAGAGTGTCTTGCAAGGACTCTATCAGCTCATACCTCTGCTCATAGGCAGCCATTTGTGTGGCTATTTTGTACTGCAGACTCCCCTGTTGTTTGGTGGTGGAGAGATAAAACAGCTGCAGGCAGTAGACGCTGTTCTGTTGGGGGGTTTAGCTGTTGTCGTCTCATCCATGATGCTTCTTACAACGATAGTGAGGTATGTGTATGTTGTACAGTCACTGTACTATGGTGAGGTATGTTTATGTTGTACAGTCACTGTACTATAGTGAGGTATGTGTATGTTGTACAGTCACTATACTATAGTGAGGTATGTGTATGTTGTACAGTCACTGTACTATAGTGAGGTATGTTGTACAGTCACTATACTATAGTGAGGTATGTGTATGTTGTACAGTCACTGTACTATAGTGAGGTATGTGTATGTTGTACAGTCACTGTACTATAGTGAGGTATGTGTATGTTGTACAGTCACTATACTATAGTGAGGTATGTGTATGTTGTACAGTCACTGTACTATAGTGAAGTATGTGTATGTTGTACAGTCACTGTACTATAGTGAGGTATGTGTATGTTGTACAGTCACTGTACTATAGTGAGGTATGTGTATGTTGTACAGTCACTGTACTATAGTGAGGTATGTTGTACAGTCACTGTACTATAGTGAGGTATGTGTATGTTGTGCAGTCACTGTACTATAGTGGGGTATGTGTATGTTGTACAGGCACTTCACCGGTCTGCTTGCTGGATTTGAAAGGAAAGATTTGTTATACTGAGATGTGTTTGTCTTAGATTGGGCATGTATCGTTTTGTCGCAAATTCGAACTTGACCTTTTAAGAAGGAACCCGAAAAATTCTCAAATAAAGTAATATTTACTGTCAACAATCTTTCTCCGGAAGTTGTCCTCTCATTATTTTATCAATGAAGAGTTGTCTCCTTATTTCTTTGATAACTTGGAAGCTATTTCTGGTGACCAATCAAATGCACCTTGTGATAGAGTACAGATAAAGAAATCTGAATGATCATTGTCACACCTAACAGGCTGTGTTTGCGGTGCATCTCAAGACAGTGGGGAGGTAACTCTTGATGTTGTTTTACCTGTAGGAAGGAAGAATTTGATGACCTGAACTGGAAATTGTTTAAGATGCTGGCGCTCATCTATCATGGGATAGTTTTGTTTTCTCTTTCGCTGCTGAATATATCTCTGTGTGTGTTCATTGCTGCCTATACAGTGCCCGTTTACTGTATTGTACGACCTCGCTACAGCAAGTAAGTATTTATATACAATATCACACTGGCTTCACCTACCTTCTCTATACATGTAGTACTGTACCTACTTGTACTCTATACATGTAGTACTGTACCTACTTGTACTTTATACATGTAGTACTGTACCTACTTGTACTCTATACATGTAGTACTCTACCTACTTGTACTCTATACATGTAGTACTCTATCTACTTGTACTCTATACATGTAGTACTCTACCTACTTGTACTCTATACATGTAGTACTCTACCTACTTGTACTCTATACATGTAGTACTCTACCTACTTGTACTCTATACATGTAGTACTGTATCTACTTGTACTCTATACATGTAGTACTCTACCTACTTGTACTCTATACATATAGTACTGTATCTACTTGTACTCTATACATGTAGTACTGTATCTACTTGTACTCTATACATGTAGTACTCTATCTACTTGTACTCTATACATGTAGTACTGTATCTACTTGTACTCTATACATATAGTACTGTACCTACTTGTACTCTATACATGTAGTACTGTACCTACTTGTACTCTATACATGTAGTACTGTATCTACTTGTACTCTATACATGTAGTACTGTATCTACTTGTACTCTATACATGTAGTACTGTACCTACTTGTACTCTATACATGTAGTACTGTACCTACTTGTACTCTATACATGTAGTACTGTATCTACTTGTACTCTATACATGTAGTACTGTATCTACTTGTACTCTATACATGTAGTACTCTACCTACTTGTACTCTATACATGTAGTACTCTATCTACTTGTACTCTATACATGTAGTACTGTATCTACTTGTACTCTATACATGTAGTACTGTATCTACTTGTACTCTATACATGTAGTACTGTACCTACTTGTACTCTATACATGTAGTACTGTACCTACTTGTACACTATACATGTAGTACTCTATCTACTTGTACTCTATACATGTAGTACTCTACCTACTTGTACTCTATACATGTAGTACTGTACCTACTTGTACACTATACATGTAGTACTGTACCTACTTGTACACTATACATGTAGTACTGTATCTACTTGTACTCTATACATGTAGTACTGTACCTACTTGTACTCTATACATGTAGTAATCTATCTACTTGTACTCTATACATGTAGTACTGTACCTACTTGTACTCTATACATGTAGTACTGTACCTACTTGTACTCTATACATATAGTACTGTATCTACTTGTACTCTATACATGTAGTACTGTATCTACTTGTACTCTATACATGTATTACTGTATCTACTTGTACTCTATACATGTAGTACTCTACCTACTTGTACTCTATACATGTAGTACTGTACCTACTTGTACTCTATACATGTAGTACTGTATCTACTTGTACTCTATACATGTAGTACTGTACCTACTTGTACTCTATACATGTAGTACTGTACCTACTTGTACTCTATACATGTAGTAATCTACCTACTTGTACTCTATACATGTAGTACTGTACCTACTTGTACTCTATACATGTAGTACTGTATCTACTTGTACTCTATACATGTAGTACTGTACCTACTTTTACTCTATACATGTAGTACTGTACCTACTTGTACACTATACATGTAGTACTGTATCTACTTGTACTCTATACATGTAGTACTCTACCTACTTGTACTCTATACATGTAGTACTGTACCTACTTGTACTCTGTACATGTAGTACTGTACCTATATGTACACTAAATCTTGTAGAATTGTTAGCATACTACAAGCCCTGCTGCTAATTGTTGTCTCTCCACTTGGCATCGCCATGCTGACACTACTTGCACACAGCCTGCTGACTGGAGCCACGTCCATCGACAGTGTCACTTTGGAGTCCGTAACCACCCAACTGTCTGACTCCGTCATCTACGCCCTTGTAGACCACTTTGTGTTTAACAATTATATTATATACATCGCCTGCCTTACACAGTTTCCTACTTGGCTTATGATGTGGTCCGTTGTGTTCATGAATGTCTAATCAATGTCCTTGTTTACCTGCTCGGTGCGCTTTTAGCCTAGGCTTCTCATTTCCTATTTGTTTATAAGTTAGTTTTTGTATATTGTTACAACTATACATAGTTGTATGTACAGCTTTGACTATGCTAGCTAGCTGACTATTAGCTAGCTAGCTGACTATTAGCTAGCTAGCTGACTATTAGCTAGCTAGCTGACTATTAGCTAGCTGGTTTATTTCAATACAACAGCGGCTCACATGAAAGTGAAATATATTAAAACACGTTTCGTAAGAACCGTTTGAGCACAGAATAAATTCCATTGATTTTGTTCATACAACGACTACCAGAACTATGGACATGAAATGATAATTTACGAAACTTTTAAAAAACAATTTCAACTAATTTAGCGCATAAGTAAAGTAGACGAGAGATGTTGAGACACAAGGAAACAGGAAGTCAGACGCACAGAGGTAATATGAGGTACAGTACACACAGGAAGTACATTTGATAGGACTATGGCTAGTAGTAGAAGTACAGATTGGTTTAGGAAGACGAACGCTTTGCTTTGAGGAAGTTGATGAGCCCATTGGTTGAGCTGTCATGAGATGTAACCACTCCAGGAGAAGATAACTCTGGTTGTATAACCTTGGCCAACTGTTTGCCTAATTCGACCCTACAGAGAACACACAAAATGCCATTACATTGAAAAATTGAAGAGAACAGAGGTGCTTCAAGAGACAACACTTGGCTCACCCCCATTGGTCGAATGAGTTAATGTTCCAGATGACACCTTGAGTGAATATCTTCATCTCGTACATGGCTATCAGACAGCCGAATATAAATGGAGTCAACTTGGGGAAGACTATCGAGTTGGTGGGTCGGTTTCCTTTGAACACCTGCACAAGATTTCACCTAGTGATTGTGACACGTTCGGCTATTGACAGGAAACACTGATAATAGACTGACCTTGAACTGACCTTGTTGGGAAGGATTTCTTGAATCATATCGTCAGCCATACCAGAAGCTTCTAACTCTTTCTTAACTTGCTGGCAAGTTTTACCAACCATGAGAGCTTCCGTTTGAGCCAAAAAGTTGGCGAGTAGGATCTGTAACATGGATAGAGAATGTGGGTCAACAAGCAACATAGAATTGCACCCGATCAGGCATTCTGTGAGGGAGTTGGAGCAGTGTGAGAAATAGAGACTAGATCATACCTCGTGGTGCAAACCATTGCTGACAGGATTATGTGATTGCACGGGTACTAGAAAGTCACAAGGAATCAGTTTAGTTCCCTGGTGGATGAGCTGATAGAAGGCATGTTGACCGTTGGTGCCAGGCTCTCCCCATACTATAGGTCCGGTGCTGTAACGTACTTCTGAGCCATCTCTTGTTATGAACTTTCCATTAGACTCCATGTCTCCTTGCTGGAAGTAAGCTGCAAACCTGTGCATGTACTGGTCATAGGGCAATAGAGCTTGGGTTTCAGCTCCAAAGAAGTTGTTGTACCACAGACCGATGAGAGCCATGAGCACGGGTGCCTGCAATACCAGTCGCTACATACAACATAGCCTTAGGTCTAGCCCAAATAATGGTGATAGCAATAGGACAAGTTTTTTGGCAGTTGTACAAAAAATATTCTTCCAGTAGATGGACGACAACTTCAGACCAGGAAATGGGCATCTATGATAATTTGGAACCAATTCTAACATTTTGTTTGAGAGGGGCACTCTGGTAGTGTTGGTCCATCCAATGTCCTCCCTCCAACATCTTCTCAAAGTTATCCATGCCAATAGAGATAGCAATAGAGAGTCCAATGGCAGACCATAATGAGTACCTTCCACCAACCCACTACAATACGTCAATGCAATCAGCTGGAGTTGTCTACTCATACATATTCTGCATCAAAAGAGAAGATGAATCCTAAACAAGCACTTATCCACTACTAATACACAAATACTTACGTCCCAAAAGACAAACATATTCTTTGGATCTATTCCAAATTCTGCAACTTTCACCTAAACAAAAACCATATGTACAAGCACACAATGATGTCCTAAACAATGTATTTAATGTATATATAACTTATACTCACAGCGTTGGTGGAAAGTGCAACAAAGTGTTTGGCTACTGCATCCAACTACAACATAATATAGCACAATCTAAGACAGGGGTGTAGCCAGAAAGGGTGGGGCTGCCTTGATCGAACACAGGAGTGTAGCCAGAAAAGGGTGGGGCTTCCTTGATCTAACGCAGGAATGTAGCCGAGCCAGCAAGAGGTAACTGCCTTAAATGGCCAAGAAAAAATCAATTTTATTTCCATCTATTGTTAATTAAGGCCATTCTGTAATTAGGGCCATTCTGTAATTAGGGTCATTCTGTAACTAGGGCCATTCTGTACTCACAACCTATCTAGTAACACTTACACAATAACATACTTATAGTTTTGTCTTGAATAATAAATATTTTTTGTATCGACAACGACAAAAGCTAACAAATAATGTAAATCACAAAAAGTTCGACTCTACCACAGTACTTATATACTACTAACACAATACTTATATACTACTAACACAATACTTATATACTACTAACACAGTACTTATATACTACTAACACAGTACTCACATTGCCCTTGACATTGGCAGATTGCAATAACCAATTCTTAGCTGTAGAAGCATTAGTCATTGTTTCTTGGGTAGTGAAAGTCTACAATAGACAGCAAAATTATTTATTTGCCGTCAAAGATACAGCCAACCTATCACAAGTCAGCTAACAAAATAAATGTCATAAAATATATCAATATACTTGACTGGTTAGATAACCAAAGCATTCTCAATAGCAACTGTACGAGATAGGTTTTAGCAGTCATCAGCAAATTTTGAAAAATTCCTGAATCGGAGTTGTCCTTCCCAAATAATCATTTTTGGTTCAAACAATGACCAATCGTTGGCTTATTTTATAACAGCAGAAAATAATAAGCCACTCGGGAGAAATAATTTTCTTTATATTCAATTTCAAAATTGCTATAGCAAAAGCAAAGCATTGAAATCTTTAAATGTTGGAGTCGTCTGTTCTTGTTTTAAAAGTGCGCGCCGCAGCAGCTCTAGAGCTCTACCGCTAACTGTGCCACTGTGAAGAAAAACTTTGAGTGAGTTTTATGGTAAAGTTTATCTGGCAGCGTTGATGTCTTGTTCCTGTGTGTTAATCATTTACAACATTCGGAGTTATCTTCCATATCGTTTTATTCGCCTTTAAGTAAAGAGCAGACAACTTGAGAATTAAATGCTTTTCGCATACGGCAACCAATAGAGTAGGCCCATGGTCACATGGAGCCACCAAAAGATGAAATAGCGGAGGACCTACCTTGGATGCCACAATGAAAAGGGTGGAGTCTGCGTCAAGTTTCCCAAGAGTCTCCGCTATATGAGTGCCATCGATATTAGAGACGAAGTGCATACGAGGGCCTCCTTTACTGTATGGTTTAAGAGATTCACAGGCCATTAAAGGGCCCAGATCTGAGCCTCCGATACCAATATTTACAACGTCTGTTATCTTTTTACCAGTTAAACCTTTCCATGTTCCATTTCTGACATCGTCAGAGAATTGCCTCATTTGAGCCAAAACTTTGTTGACATCTGGCATGACCTGGCAGAATTGAGACTTGAATATAAACCAATATAGCAAAGTTGAATCATCAACAGCATAATTAGCTGTGTCATTGCACTGCATTTCCAGATTGCGACCCGACTGAATATTTCAAAATCACTTGCACAACAATGCACTGTATTGTACACATTAGTGTATTGCTTTGGCAATGAATAATAACAAAAGCAACAAGGAAGCATTTGGCACTGAGAGAGCCTAGATTTAGTTTGTACTAGGGACATGTAACTAGTTGTGTATCTAGACTATGTACCTAGCTTTTACAACAAACTTACATCTTTTCCATCTACTAGCACTGGCTTGTTGCCACGGTTACGCAATGCAGTGTGAAGCACAGCTCTGTCCTCGGTAAAGTTGATTTTGTCTCCTTTGAACATTTTATCTCTCATTCCAGTCACATTGCGTGCCTCAGCCTAGCAATGAAACAACAGTTTATGGTAACCAGCTGGCAATGATAACTACAGGACATACTAATGTAACCATGATGTCTAGAGACTCACCAAAGCAACAAGGAGATCTAAAGTCTTCTCACTCAAAATATTCTTTGAAAAATCCAACAATATCTCACCTTCAGGCGTATCTAACTTTAGGCTAAAACAAAGAAATTTCCAAATTAGGTGAAAACAACAAGAAATAGCTTACGATGAGATCTTCACTGTAATGGGCTATGTAGGTACCTGTACTTATCAAATCTTCCGCTGTCAGCTGAAAATAAATCTCGCATATCTAAAGACTTTCCTGAAGCGTCGAAATGTTCCTTCAGAGCTTTCCATGCTGGATCCTCAGTGAGTTTTGATGCCATTATCAATTAAATTGTGCTGCAAGAAAGTACTACTTGTAACTTAGAGGTACAACAACACATCTAGGACGTTGTAATGGAATATTTTATTGGTTATTAGGAGAGAACAAACGCACGCTTCCAGCATAAAAGAGCAAAAGCAGAGTTAAAAAAATGTCACTGTAGGTTGGCAAAGCATGCCAATACCTCATCACAAACTATTATACATCAAAGCTGAATAAGTGCTTGTAAAACTCATTGGTGTGGGTCAAATAACTGCACAAACTTGATAAAAAATAAACATTTCAGCAGAAAATGGAATTAACATAGACAAAAAAGAATGCAGAAGTCTTGTAATAAACTTGAGCTTTGAGAACGAACACAGACATACCTGGACTAAATATGCTGTAAAAAAGAGTTTTTAAGCTTTCTGGAATGACTGTTAAAAACATTTTTTTCGCATTTGTTTCAGGTTCATGTCGATTTTCATTTTGGGAGTTATTTACAATGAGTACACGTAAATCTAAGGCGGTTTCAGCCAACTTTGCTCATTGCTCTTGTCTAAACTTTTTTCTGCACATGTTTCTCACTGGTTAAACATAGCTAGTACCCTGCGTTTGCAAGTAGGTTCACATCCAATGACAGCTAGTCCGTGGAAATTGTTAACCCACAACAAAAGAAGACAAAAAGCAATATTGTGTCACAAATCACAGAAGCAACAACTACAATAAAAATGAAGTAATCTATCAGCGACTAATAGGTTCGAAACTAGCGTTTTCTGTAGTGCAATGACATGGACCTGAAAGAATTTAAATGAATAAAGGGATGATGTCTCACTGATACCTCAAAAAAATAAATTACGAAAACATCCCAAAATTATCATTGTCATTCACATAATAGTTTATGCAATAACTAACATCGCTGTGTAAAAAGTAGTCAATTGATTGGCGATGATGATTGCAATAGTACTGATGATGCAATGTAAACACTACAACTCATTTTGATGTTTCTAGCATTATCAACAATGACAGTGAGCCATGTGTAATTAGTAACAAGCTGGTGTCTTTTATAAAAAAGATGAAAATCTTTTTTATCTATAATGTTTGTAACAGAGTTTATATAAAACTAATAGTAATTAACCATCATCCATGACTCATTTCGCCAACAATAACAGCTGAATAATATATTATATTATATATATTATTCAGTTGTTGTTCACAAATGATAATAAAATTATTATTATATATATGAGCTATTTATTAATAGTAGTAGTAATCAGTAATAGTAGATAAATTTAATATTTGTCGGCTGTTATTATTTATAAGTAGTCAGTGGTGACTAACTACTACCAATAAATAATAAAAATCCACTATTAATATTATTTATATATACTATTATATATATATATAATATTAATCTTTATTATGTGGTTTACAAAAATTCATTCCAGTTACAAACCTCTACATCGACAATTCCTGAACACTTTAAATGAAAATATGTTCACACAACTCATCTCATGTGCTAACCATGTTCACGGGAACACTTTAGACTTGATCTGTACCAACTCACCCAAATGTATTACTGAAATAGATGTTACGGATCTGGTCTTCGTGATCATTATCGCCTGACTGCAAAACTCATTATAGTAAAACCGAGAACTACGGACGGTTCTACATTCGGTGTCAAACTGTACAAAAAAGTAGAAATGGAACCCTTCCATGAGCGCATGAAAAACTTAAGTGAACAATTAGCGTCGATGAATGATCCAGACGATATGTGGCATATCTTCTCCACTAAGCTTAAGACAGGTATTGATAGATTTGTGCCAACAAAAGACCTTCAACCAAAAAACAAAACCTACCAGACTAGTTTGGCAAGAAAGCTAGCAAACTGACTTCTCGACAGCGTAAAACGTATCATAAGTACAAACACACAGGAGATCCGTTCTATCTATCAAAATATAAGATGGAGAGACGGGAAACAAAGAACGAAATCAAAAAATTGAAAAAAGATTACCTTGTTGATAAGATATGCGGTCCCCTAGCCCGTGGCAACTCAAAACCGCGTTATAAACACCTGAAAAGAATGAAAAAGCAAGCCCCACCCCTCATCAGTCTTACTGACAACAAAAACCACACTACTGAAGACCCAAGGCAATGTGCTGAGCTGCTCACCAACTTCTTCCAGGAGCAATTTTGTAGTGACGAGCAAATAGATACCATACCACAAATCAATCATCTTGCTGAAGAGATAAATATATCTGACACTGGAATAGTGAAGCTGATAACTGAAATCTGGTTTTCTGATGCAGTCGGGACCAGGAGACTTTCCGTTCCCCAGTGATAACGTCACTGGGGAACGGAAAGTCTCCTGGTCCCGACTGCATCAGAAAACCAGATTTTATGATAGACTTGCAAAGTACTGCTGCATACCTAGGCCACGTATCTCGTGCCTCACTTGCTTGCGGACGCCTACCGAAACAATGGAAATCAGCAAATGTAACACCCATCCATAAGGGTGGCGACACAACCTGTGCATCTAACTACAGGCCTATCTCTCTAACCTCCATACCATGCAAAATATTAGAACATATAGTGCTTCACTGTCTCAACGGAAGACTTGATGATATCCTCCACAACCGGCAACGGGTTTAGGAAAGGCCTATCATGCGAAACACAGCTCTGCGCAACGTACCATGATCTTGCTAAGACAGCAGAAACACACAAAACTACTCATGCGCTGATATTAGACTTCAAAAAAGCATTCGACAAAGTACCACATGCTCTCCTATTGGAAAAAACTGAGACAGATCCCCGATTTAAACGCCGTTCTGACAAACTGGATTCAAGATTTTCTTACTGAACGAACGCAGCGCGTCGTACTGAAGGGCGAGTACTCAACTTCATGTGCAGTATAGTCTAGTGTACCACAGGGCTCAGTGCTGGGGCCGACCCTCTTTCTCCTGTACATCAATGACTTACCAGCCGCTGTCAGCTGTAGAGTCAGCTTATATGCTGATGACACCTTACTCTACCAAGAAGTCAATAATGACGATGAAATGGTAGCCTTCCAAGAGAACATTAGTTTCGTAGAAAGGTGGTCACAACGATGGAAAATGCCTTTTAATTCTACTACGTGCTTTGGACAAAATCCTAAACCTCAGTTACATTAGAAGCTTGGCTCCTCGCAAATTTCATGGGTGGAGAGCACCAAATATTTAGGCGTCATCCTTCAACACAATCTACATTTCGACTGACACATAGCCTTTTAAACTGAGAAAGCTAGTAAAATCTTGTGTACAATCAAATATACACTCGGTACTGCGCCCAAAAACAGTCGACTGCTTGCATACACCAGTCTATGTAGACCCATTTTAGAATATATTGATACAGTGTGGGACCCTACCAACAAGGCTATCATAAGCTCAATCGAAGGCGTTCGGAGTAGAGCGAGTGGTCTGAAAGGTCACGACAGTGTCAGTGAAGCCAGAGAACAGTTAGGTCTCCCGACGTTAACCAGGCGCGGGCAAAACCATAATAGGGTAGCGTGGCTTACCAAAATCTTCCAAGACGAGGAACGACACAGTGTACTCTCATCCAGTTATGATAAAATAATCAATAACAGATCTAAAACACAAGCTGCTAGCCGTGGAGAGATCACTTCCATATATGCAACCTCCAGTATGCTTCACAACAGCTTTTTACCTAGAACTATACGTGACATGAGAGTGCTACCAGAAACCGTATAATAATAATTAGACAGCTACATGCTGTAACCATGTCATAACACTGTAGCACACTGTTTTCCTCCCGAGGCACTCCACTTGCACCTAGTGATTTAGAGTGTCCTATCGTCACAGAGATAATAATACTAATAATAATAATATTCAGTAGCAGTAGTATGTATGTATTAAATAATAAAGCAATAGTAGTAATTATCAGTAACAGCAGGCAGCAGTAGTGACCTGCTACTACTACTATCTACCACTACACTACTGCCTGCTTTTATTATTATTAATAATAATAAATTAAAAAAATAATACTATAATAATAATCATTAGTAGTAGTAAGTTGTTGTTTAGTCTTTATTATTATTATATTATTATTATCATTTATTTATTAATTAATAAAGGATATCATTGTTGATTCTCTCATTACCCTAACAATCCAAGCAATCATATTTATTGCCATTTCATTCTTATTTTTGTTATTTATATCAATATACTCACAGGGTACGTTTTATCCGCGATTGTGGTTTGATTATTATGATACAAACAAAAAGAAGAATAGGTGCGAGAAATCACAACCGGTGAATGAATGAAATCAAATGGGAAGTTTATATATGTATATCACGTGTACATTGTTTTGGTCACGTGCTGTTTTGTTTTATATGATTAATCATCGATGTGTAGAAGTGTGGTCTATGGTCTCCATTGCAAGCATTCAAACTTGCTGACTCCTTTTGCTGGCTCATTCCATTTCGGATACGAGCAAAAGAAAAAAGAAACTAAGTTCATAACGAAACAAAATTACATAACATGCGGGCATCATACTTATCCCGTGATAGTCGTTAGAGCACAGCTAAGCAAGCCCAGCCTCCCGGTATCACATGGTTGCAAATTTGATGAAACTACAATCTAAGTGCAGAAATCAAAGTGTGGTCAGCCGTTTCCAGCGCTATTTTATATAAGGACAACTCCACTGGAGCCAAATTTCACAAATGGTCATATAAGTCATCATTGGCTGAAATAGTTTTTACTCATTTATTCAATATTTGTTGCGTAAAATGAATTTCTTTTTGCAGTAATACCTCTGTGAACATGTTTTGTTTCAATCTAGCAAAAAAAATTATTTTATTCAGGGGAGTTTTGGAGTAAAATTTTGTTTAAAACCTTTAACCGTCACTGGAGCCTTCACTGGAGCCAGGAGTCATCTCCCCTTTGCATGAAGAACTCTATATTCAGCGGTACCGTATATTGATAAGTTTGCCGATACGTTTACTAATTATTATGTGCCCTCTAATGAAAAAAACGTTCGCTTTCATCCCAGTGACTTTACGTGACCTTTTGTAATAGTATGCAGGGCGCACAGTCGCGTTATTTACCATCCATATGAGAGACAACCGAAGTGGCACTTGGTTTTGCGGCAAAAAAACGAAATAATAATAAAACTAGTGCAATGTTTGTTATTTATTTTAACTAGTATTTATTATTATTATTCATCAATATCTGACTGAATAACAATAACTCGTTGTAGACTACTCCACAGTGAACTATAAACAATGTGAAAAAGTAGTATGCTCATTTTGAAAAAAAAATAATTGATTTCATCAGTACCGTAAAAAATGATTATTTTTTTTTGAATATTTAATGTTATTATTATTTAAACTACTTTGAGATTATAATTCTATGAATAAATTATGGCTATTACTTATATCTAAAGTTGTTATTTATTTATTTAAAATTTGATATGAAAGTTGAATGGTATAAGAAAAATAGTTTTTTGATAATACAAGTGCTAATATATGCACTATATTTCGGCCCTTATTACTTAACTTACATTGCAATGTTTTTGTTTAAAGTTCCCAGTGGGCTAGGAGACATCCTGAGCTTTCAGATGAGAGGTTGTTTTAAGCTGTACCTTGTCAATCTGCAGAGTTATTAGCTGTTGAAATAGAGCCTTTTCTCTATAAGTTATAGTGTAATCACTCAAGCATTTGGCTCCAGAGGGTCACGTGACAAGGGGAGTTGGCCACACTTTGATTTCTGCACTTAGACTACAATCGTTAATAATAAGTAGGAAATTGCAACAACTTATAGGCTTTCCAATTTTATAAAGTACATTTTTACAGATACTTGGGAATATGGCTCTCACTGATTTGCAAGCCAAACTTTTAGAGAATTTAGAGCTTGAAATGATGGCTGATATGTATAACAGGTATACTATAATAATAATTATTTAATACATAAAATAATAATATTATTATTATAATTATAGTAGATACAGATACACACATCGATCATCGTTATTATATTATACAACATACTCACAGTGACACACACTACCTACTACTACCAATACCACCACCACTACTACTGTCTGTAACTGTGTGACCATACTAAAATGAATAATAATAATAAATAAATAAAACAACTTATTATTATTATTACTACCTACTTTCTGTCATTTTGGCTTGTGGAAAAAAAAGAGATACTACTCTGAGCCCATTCATTAGTTCCAGTGACCGTAACTGGGTTTGAGGAAATATTATTATACACAGGGTGATTGTTGTGTACACAGTGAGCCATGTATGATTGGTAACAAACTGGAGTGGTAATAAAAAAATAATTAAAAAGAATTATTTTTACAATAATATATATAATACTGGAAGTGTGGACACTTCGTTCGCATTTCATCACGGCACTCTTTCAATAAATGTCGCAGATGTCCGCAAAAACATTGTGAATCACTCACCTTTTGCCAATTTTCTAAGAAAGGACACTTTCAGCTAACTACTGGTGCATAACAATTTGCACTTTGGTCTATTTGTACCAGTAATTTTTGATAAAGTTTTTAATTTTATACCCAATCTTTTATTAACGGCGAATGGCTCAGATGGGATGTGCTCTCTCTGCCTAAAATACTCAGCTGCTATTGGCCTGACGGAAGTTTTCGCTACACTGGCTGGTTATAAGTCGATGCCACAAATCTTAAACACTGTTACATACCTAAAACCTAATCTGGCCAATGAAAATTAGTGCCCAAAATCTCATAAGTACAATGGACTTCTACAAAAGTCCGTGAACAATTCCAACACTGTTTAAGATTTGTGGCATTGACTTATAACCAGCCAGTGTAGCGAAAAACTTCCGTTAGGCCAATAGCAGCTGAGTCTTTTAGGCGGAGAGAGCACATCCCATCTGAGCCATTCGCCATTAACAAAAGATTGGGTATAAAATTCAAAACTTTATCAAAAATTACTGGTAAAAATAGACCAAAGTGCAAATTGTTATGCACCAGTAGTTAGCTGAAAGTGTCCTTTCTTAGAAAATTGGCAAAAGGTGAATGATTCACAATGTTTTTCAAGACATCTGCGACATTTATTGAGAGAGTGTCGTGATGAAATGCGAACAAAGTGTCCACACTTCCAGTATTATATATATTATTGTAAAAATAATTCTTTTTAATTATTTTTTTATTACCACTCCAGTTTGTTACGAATCATACATGGCTCACTGTGGTTGTGTAGATGGATAGTAGATGCATAATAATGATAATAATTATAATAGTAGCAGTAAAACAAATGATAGGTCATTCATATATATATATATATTGATTCAGAAAGCCAATTGTTTGTTCAGGTGAATGAATGCAACAACTTAAATATTGGAAGGAGGATGCGGTGTAAAAAAATGCTATGTCTAACCAACTAAAACTCTGTATATATATAAGGAGGATAATGTCTGTGAAAACAATAGAAACCCTAATAAGCCATCTTAAGTTGAAGTCTACTTTTTTGCTCATTGGAAAATGAAAAATAAAATTTGCAGGATGATTTTGGGAGGAAATTTCAATTTCAGGAGTTTTCAGAGAGTTCAGCAGTTTTCAGGAATACGGAAAATTTTTATCTAAGAAGTAAGTGGGTCCCTGACAAGTCAGGAGACATGACAGGTATGTGTGTAACTACTACTGTAACTTACTTCTACTGCTACTACTACTGGAATGGAAACCATTACTGTCTACTACTATTAATATTACACAACAGGTTATCATTATTTTTATTAATTATAATAAATTATTATTGATCAATTATTATTGACATGGGCTGTTTTGTGAAAATTTTTTAAAATTATTCTTATTTATGTCATGTTTTGAATGTTAGGTAGGGTAACTGGACTGACTGTCGACAACATGAACAGCGACAAAGTTGAATTGCTTGTCAATAATTTTGACCATCTCGTCGATTAGCCTATATTTGATGTCGACAAAGCATGAGTTATTTTGTATACCTTTCAACTATTTATTAGTTCGTTTTTCTGAGCTATGGATATTATTACTGCCTTCGTACATAAAATTTGGATTTGTCTGCACTAATAAACTAAGACAACTACTACTTTTAGTATTTTTGATTGCTCTTTTTATTTGATTTGTGGCCATATAGTATGCAGTGGTGTGGTAGTACAAAATATCTAAGCATGATTATTCTACCAGTCTGTAATTGGTGGAGCAGCTGTCACAAGGTTGGTGCAGTAGGTATGCTAAAGAGCACTCCGACAAGTGGAAGGAGGGGTAAAGTGGGCTTTAAAATCTGCAAAAGCAAAACAAATCTAAAAAAACACATCAATTTTCCGCAGCAAAGAATAAACAATATTAGCAGGAAATCAAACATACAATGGTTCGCTCTAGCACACTAACTACAGTCACTATGCTAAGAAATTTTTCACCATGTGATCTAGTCTAACTTTTTTGTCTGATTATTGAAATCCATTGAGCAGCTGATAATTACTTCATTTTATTTTGCGTAATCTCTATTGTGTGTCAATTTGTCACAATGTCACAATTATACTGATTACCGGACAGCCTTGACAATGACATGGCACTCAAGGAATGATTTTTTCCACCTATGACTCAGTCACGAACACTCATGGTATCACCAGAGCCCTGGCCACACACACCACTGCCCAGTACATATATGCCGTTTACTTTAATAAATAATGTTTTTTATTATAATACTCTCGCCTGGTGCATATGCAATATGTGCATGGAGCATTTTTAGTAAATATTGATTGACTGAAAGTCTTCCCATATTAATGGATTTATTAAAAAAACGCTTATTTGGCTGAAAAATATGAGTTGTCCTCTAGTGTAGAGTTTGAAGTCAGAAATTGTCGCCAAGCAAGCCAACGATTGTCTAGAAATACTCTGTCAACATCGAGGTGAGCTAGTCCACCCACTAGTTGAAGCTGTCGCCAACCGAAATTGCTTTATTGTCCGTCGGTCCAATTTTTTCGCCATCCAGGTTGTCGACATTCTGGTTTTCGACAATTAGTCCTTTCTTCGTTAGGTAGTAGTGCATAGTAAACAGGCTAATTCAATCTCTACAAATGATCATCATAATAATCATAATGTTCCAATGAGTCAATAACTGAAAAATAATAATCAGCAACTTGTAGAATTGATATCAACTATCAAATGCCATAGCATTGATTGCATTTGGACCATAAAATGATCCCATTTACTACCTACCTAGGATACAAAATACTGTCAGTGGTTAACCAATTTAAATACATGGGGATTGAAATTTGCAGTTTTTTGGCTTAGGGCAGCCACATTGATACCATTATGTGTTTCAAAAGCGTTTTCTATGCTAGGATTAAAATAGTCTTTTCAAGGCTTCTAGTAAAGTTATTACCATTGCATATGCAAGTTGCTGTACCGACATATTCTAGAATATGCAAGTGAGACCTTGGACTTACATGCATTTTAAAGCATATTAATCAGATTGAGAAAGTTCAGAATAGGACAGCAAGATTTTTTATGTATTGGAAAGCCAGGAAGAATGATAGTGTGAGTGACGCAAAGGAGAGATTTGGGCTACAATTGCGGTCTGAAAGACGCAAAATACTGACAGTCACACTAAAACTATCACGCGAAATCACTGTAAAACGCATGCATTTTTTGACTGACAGTTTCTGTTCACTAATAGCACGCACTCAACACTCTGATGTTCACACTTCTCACTCTGTGTCTCAGTCGCTCCCTCATACGTTCTCTGATTAGAATTTCTTTCACCACAACTTTGTTCCTAGGTCATCACTAGGTGTGTGTTCTCCCATTTATTAAAAAGATTCTTAATCACTGATTTGACGGTGTCCACTTCCCCAAGTCGGGTCTAGGGACTGCTACCTGACTCAGAATTAAGAACATAACGGTTTTTATCATCTATCTGTCCGCTTACCTCACCACCACCAACACCTTTTTTGTTGTTGCTATTTCACTACTACTACCACTCTATCTCTAAAAATATAGATTCATTTTTATAATGATTATTATTACAATGAATGGTTGTTTATTTATTTATCATTACTTTTACCACCATTGTAATCTGTTCTATGAATATTATTTATTTATTATTAGTTATGGTTTAGAATGAATTTGATATTAGAGCATGTATAGTAATATT
This sequence comes from Cryptosula pallasiana, assembly GCA_945261195.1. Classification (NCBI taxonomy): domain Eukaryota; kingdom Metazoa; phylum Bryozoa; class Gymnolaemata; order Cheilostomatida; family Cryptosulidae; genus Cryptosula; species Cryptosula pallasiana. Next base: position 5,891,582 of record OX183135.1, read on the forward strand.
TGACTGATGATAATAAAGATGATGGTAATGTATGTCTGTGTCATAAGAATCAGTAATAATTAACAAACTAAAGTTGAGTCTTATTATTATTAATTATTTGATAACAATGGCTAATACTTACTAATTAGTCATTGGTGGTAGTTTAAGCTATTTACTAAAACTGCTGTTGGTGTTATAGTATGCAAATAAGAGGGACAAATACACTTGCTTGCCCACTTGTAGTAAGTGTATATTAATAATAATAATTTGTTGTTTTTTCGTAATATAATTTATGAGGAAAACTATTACGGCCACTACCATTGCCAACTAATGAAGCGTTAATTTTTATGACATAATCTTTTTTTAATCCCATTGAATTTATCCAGTATGTTGAACAGTCTCTACATTTTTCGAAGGTCTAGAGATGTGCCGATATGGTTAGTTAGTAGTCTCCTCAGCGTGAAAACCATTAAGATTTTTACCCCCAGACCTTTTTGGCCCTGTCCTGGTAGTGTACTACTTCGTGGTTGTCGGTTCCAGGCCTTTGTTGTTTTTGTGAATAAGTTGTTTTGGTGGTGAATGGAATTACTACGTGGAATTTGGTAGAGGTTGTTTACTGAAATCGGAGGCCACACTAAGGGGAAAACGTGAAACCCTGATATGTCATGGCTTTTTGTTGAAAATCAATGGCCGTAAAAAAACCAGCATTTGGGCTCTTATGATCTCAGCAGTTCCCAGTTTCTCTTCTCATTAACTCACTAGTGGTAAGATATGTCCTTTCAAGGTAAATGTCACATATCTGGCAACCTTTCTCCACATGGCTTCTATATTTCTGAAGTTGGCTTTTGTTGGAGAAGGGTCTCACATTGTATTGGCATATCCCTTTATCAGTTGGACTAGCCATCTGAAGACTTTTTCGTATAATTGAAGCGAGGTCTGAGATACGGTCCTTTATTCAAAGTCAATTCATTGTTTGTTGTGGATGCATTAGAATTCCGCAGTTCACTTATAAATAGTAGCCCAGAAACTGAAACGCTTATTTACTTCACTGATGAAGCTGCTACCATTACTGTTGCTACTACCACTAACTATAAACTTACTGTCGTTAGTTAGATAAAAGTGAATCTTTGAGAGTAATCTTATAATCACATCAGCCATTGTATCTGAAAAAGAAAGAAATGTACATATAATTTTTCAAAAAAAAAGTTGCTGTTCATCATAAAACTGCCGGTAAAAAACATTTTTTAGTCCATATACTGGAAAAAGTAATTTGATTAGTAAATTGTTATAATCAAGATATATGTGTAATATCATCTTTGATTGGCTAAATAAAGACAAGGCAATAATATAACAATCATCAAATTGTAATATTTCTCTATTGTTTACCTGTTACCTAACTTTAAAAATCACAGTCTTAAAGTTTTGAGCCTGAATATCATTTTACAAATGTGAATCCAAAATTGTGCAGGTATTGGCTTTATCGTGGCACGAAAAGACCAGCTGTTCACTGTATTTGAAAACAGCTATGAAAATTCCAGTAACAGATTAGATACAGTTTAATCACAAACCCTGTGTGGGAGATAACTCCACCATATCCTGATTGTCTTAGTATACATTATAAGAGTGATTTAATGATTTGGAAGCTAAACATTTTTACACAACTACTAGTATCATGGTACTTGTAGTAATCACATTGTTACTGTTTCATTATGTCATCTGGTTCATGAATAGTGCTACAAGCAGTCTCCCTCTACTATACATATTCTACAACACATTGTTTAATGTTTCCCTCAATCAGTTCTTTGATGCAACCATAAAAAAAATGATGTGGAATTTATCTCTTAGATGTATTGTTTTTAAGGATAGCATCAATTTGGCCCACAGTTCTGCAGTTGCATTCCTGCATTTAGCAACCTGCAAGCAACTTGGAAAAACATTGTCTGGGAATAGGGACTGTGACGTCCTTGACTGTGACAGAAAGAGCTTGCGACACTTCGTAGCGCTATTAAATATACAAACTTGATTTGGTTTTATTTTAATAAATAACAATAGTTGTCATAGAAACATCTAAAAGTAGCAGAACTAAAGTTTAACCCTCATCTCAAAATTCCAACAAAAATTTTTCTTATATTAGGTGAAGTTATACTTTGCCAAACCTAGAAATTTTTAACAATTTGCTTTTTTTTACCGGAAACAGTTATATATTATAATTAAAACGAAAGCCATTGTTTTAATAGAGTTGTCTTTTCTACAGAAAATAACTCTGTTGTAACTTTTGTGTTTTCTTCTTTTGGGGAAATAAGTGACTATATTGCTTGAGTTGTTTGGTCCCCAGAAACACCATCGGCTCCTTGCGTTTGTACTCTTAGCGGCGCTAAACAAACGTTTGATTTGCTGAAAAATTGTTGATTATTGAAATTACTTGAAAACAACATGAATCAGTCACCAGTCGGAGTTGTCTTTTCTTTAGTGTCAAAGCGCTGAATAGAATTTTTTTTTATTGTATTAAAACATTATTATTTATTTACAATCTATATTCATCATTTTTTTAGTCAAATAATACGTATTTCAATTTTGAAAAAAAAAATTTTTCAACGCAAACCTGACGGTGTTTTTTCTTCACAAATAAATTCTTTCTAAATAATGATAATTTGAATCTTTGGATATTATTTAATTTAAAATTTTTTTGTAACTGTATTCTTGCTTTGGTTTTTAAGATATTGGCTATATAATTTATCGCTTGAATATCAGTGTGTACATAATAGGAAAACTATCAACAATAAATTGAAATGCTGACTTTACTAAAACATCTTCTAAAATCTGAAAATCGTTGCAGACCTAATTTTCTATGCCCTTGGAAGTCTGCACAGTGACTATAACTGGGATGCCCTCTTTCTAAGAAAACAAGTCAAGTTTTTGCTACTCTGCTTTATGGTCTTATATAAGTTGTTGTGTATCGAAAAGAAAATGCTTACTAGTCAACATCTATAGCATTTATACTATAAATGGATTTAACAAGAGCACAACACCAAAAAAATTTATTTTGGCAAAAACTCATAGAAATAGATAAATGAAGTTCAATTCATCCAAAAATCAGTGACACAGCACTTTTAAAAAAAATCATTTCAACCAAATCAGTATTTGTTGATGTTTTTGATATTTCATAACCCTTCTGTTGCTTCATACAGTAACAATAGTGACCCATACATTACTCTAGCAATGCTCACAAACATATTTATTGTACATGTAATTTCTGTATATCTGCACCTAGCAAGATGCTCAAGTATAAACAATCTTTCTGTTATGTCATTTTCAACAGTTATAAATATTTGTGATGCGCTGGAATTTTTCGCTGCAAAATATCATCTCACTAACATGTCAGGATTTCTAATTTTTTTTGCAAAATTGTGTGCTGGTGTAAATGAATTTAAAACCAGTAGTTTGTGAGTTTATATCAAGACTGATCAAATGCTTATTTATGCCAAGATATTCGTGTGACGAAAACTCTAGTGATACAAGTTTTAAAACAAATTATTTTTATCTCGTTTCTGCGAGAACATTACATTTATAATTTGGACGTCTTTCTTAGCCTAGAATTGCTTTGACTGCTTTTGAGTTGTGCAAAAAAATAATTTTTACAGGATGACTGCTGCTTGCCAGAAAAAGTGTGTGCCACCCAAGTACAACGACTCGGAGCTCACAAAAGGGGAGTCTGTATGTATCGACAGATGCGTAGCTAAATTTATGGACGTACATGATAGAATAGGGAAGAAACTAACTGCAATGTCAAATGCCGACCAATCAGCAGGTCCCGGAGCTGCTAGTTTACCAGGGACTTTACCCAAGTGATTTAGACACAATTACCGCAGGAATGCGGAGGTATTTGCAGGCAAAGTTAGTGTACTGGTTGAACTGTTAGTGATTAGATGCGCTGTGTATAGGTTTTGTATATAGATGTATAGAAATGATGTATGTGCCAGCGTTGAATATCAAATATATATTTATTGCGTTTTTATAAAGTATGAAACCAAACATGGCAAAGGTACAATAAAACAAAAATAAATGGCAACAATACTTTTAAACTCCATTCAGTCTTTTGGAACTGTCACTTTGTATTCCTCGTCCGTCTCAATTCCAATTTCCTCCTACATGCAAAACACAAAATTCGATAGTGTTACACACCTGGTGTGGTGAAGAGATTGCCTTGTAACTTTAGGGTTGGTAATGAGAAGTCTAACAAACTCCAAACTCAACTAGCAGGTGTTATAAACAACGACTCGAGAGACGCACTGCACCAATGCATGCCATTGAGTTCCAGCATAAATTCTGTTTTGTTACTTACAAAAAGTGTTTTCTTGGGTTTGGGATAACCTTCTAGTATTGCATCAAGGATTTCTGTTGCCTAAAACGTACAAAACTCAATAGTGTCTATGTCTATGAACCTCACAAACAACACATAATTAAATACTTGATTGCCTCTATGGCTGCAACACTCAAGTGTAAATCTATCCTGGGCCTTTGTGATAGTTGACTGCAAGTCTGCATAATTAATTCCGTGACATATCAGAGATGGTTTGTATATCATAGAGCTATCAACAATGGTGCAACCAAAGGACTATCACAGACAAAAATGATATAACCAAGGTTCCTCATACACTAACAGTGATTGTTTGATAAAAATTTAACACAACCAGTATTATACAGAGCTGAGTAGGGGCGTACAGATGCCCCCCACAGAGGTGAGTAGGGGCGTACAGATGCCCCCCACAGAGGTGAGTAGGGGCGCACAGATGGCCCTCGCTAGATGTACGTACCATTCGCTTTCTTTTTCTCCAAGCTTTCACTTTAGCGGCACGAGTTGAGCAAACCTACGGCACAGACATAGGAAACCAGATATAGACATACAAGTATCTATTTATATACAGAGATTTGGTTCAGATTTACCAGACGGAAGGACTATGGGTATAGAAGTGCAGTAATATTCTTTGTGGCAGTCAAATTGTTGGCCGATGCTACTGTGTAATTAGTTGACAAAATGCCAATGTAAGACAAACAACATTATACATGTGCATTCCAGGACAGTATCTCCTGTAATGATGAATTGGCAAAAATTGATCGGTTGTGGGTTGCACAATTGAGAGCGAAGGACTTAGCTAAACATACAATTGAAAGTTCAGAATTACCAGTGGTCTAGAGCATCGAGGGGACAGATTGCACTCTCAAAGGTTTAGGATTCACCTGCACAGCATTTGGTTAATGCTTCGCAACTTCAAACAGCAGCCATTATCAGTGTACATACGCACACGTACCTTGTCTTTTTCTTCTTTGGTTATGAGCACTAGTCCATCTCTTAACTTCTCCAGTTTTTCTGACATCAACTTTGACTGACATAAAAAAAACAGAAGTTTGTATCTCTATAAGCACATACAACATATACCTTTTCAATGATATTGAAAAGTTGTCTGCTCACTGTAGCAACAGATAACTGCAAATATGTTCCACTAACTAACCTCACTACGGACTTCTTTTAATTTGGTTGTGGCCTCGTTCAAGGTGAGATTTGAGAGGAGCTTCTTGTGTTGACCTGTCAGCTGATTTAGCTCACTCTGCAGTTGTTCATTTGCTTTAGCTAAGGCCTCTGCCTCGCCATCCATTGCTGCCAGCTCTTCTTTGGCAGCAGTTGGTACATTTTCCTAATGTTCAACCAATCAGAGGTGAGATGTCTGTACATGGAGATGGTAAATACTTGGTGAGAACTAATGCACACCAACCTGGTTGAGCACGTAAACCTTCTGTTTGCCGTAAACTTTCTCAAGGACAGAACCTTTCTCGGACAAAGTTTCTAAGGTCTTCACCACCAACTGCAAAATATTAATAGTGAGAACAACTGAAACATTTGATGTTACAAGCCAGCTTAACACGATACTTGAATGTTTTGCGCTAAAATTAAAACTAACCGTTTTACCGTATTCTTTGTGAAGGTTGTTAAAAACATCTACTGCACTGTATGGCCTGTTTTGCTGAGTAAGATATGCAAGTATGGCTGCTGGAGCATTTCCTGTCAGACAATGGCATCACAAGTAAAAGGTTGAGATGAATTCCACTTCAACATTTATTTAAGGCTAACAGCATAGGCATTACTCACCAGTATTCTCTTTGTTCTTACTCATTTTTGTGTGCTTCAGTTCAACACTAGGAGCACATTTCTCCGCAGTATAATGTAGTGAACTAAAATGAAATAGCAGACTAACAAAGTTTATTTTGTGTCTTTTTCAAATGAATGACCATTTTGTTAAAAAGTAGCACATACTTGTATGTGTAATTGGAATCGCTAAAACACAACTGCATAGAATTTATGCAGCAATACCGATGCAAATTTATCTGATTTTCTTGTAGAGTAATATCTTGATGCAAGATAGCAAAAGTTTGGTAAAAATTCGATCAATCAATGACCGCTTTGCCTGTTCTGGAGTTGCCACCCCTTGCACTATCAAAAGCTGCACTCCCACTAAAAAAACTCTAGTAGGTTACATCTGTAAGAGACCAGAGCATCTCCTTCCCACGACCGAAAAACTATCGATGATTGGAAACAATTTGGCAATTTCAGAGCGATTAGCACTTCTCTAATAAATAAGCATGTAAAAATCCAAACCTGAAAAATAAAATTTTTGGTCTACATGACTTTATAGCAACACAACACAGGTTTGGAGTGCATAACTCCTAATTACTTGATTTTGTTCATTGTCGATTGCTCATTGACTATTGCTTATTCCTCATTGCCCTTTGTTAATTGCAGGGTGTGACAACTCTCGGGTGGAAAATAATGATCATTGGTTGATCTACTAGACGGTAGATGTAAAGCTATCAATCAGAGCAGATTTTAACTGAGATGTAAAAATCAGAATGTATAAACAGTTAATCAATGCTGCCGCTTGAGCGCTTATAGCATTTATTACCCAGAAGGTAACCAGATCTGTGAGCAGCAATCACTTGAAAGATTGACAGTCACCAAATATATATCTCAATCACTCCTGTTATGATCGTTATATTCTGACATACCTCTTTACCACTTGCGCAATTGTAATATCATCGAGGAAAATTCACAGCAGACGTACTCAAGTGGAAATGATAAGCTCAGTTTAGATAGATGTTAATGGGTGAACTTTCAATAGAAGAAAAATTACTTTTGTTGTCTGTAACTTTTCTATGCAACTAAAAGTTGAAAATTATTTTTCACACACTTGGCAATAATAACTATCTTAGATAATCAAAATAATTAATATTATCTCAAACTGCCACTGCTATTACTTTAAGCGGTCTAACTAATATTTAGTCACGGCCCCGGAAGTTTTTCACATGCAGGTCGAGCCAATACAGGGGCTGCTGAGAATTTCCGGTTTTTAAATCGAGCAGACAATCCCAACGAGCGTAAATAATCAAAGATAATATATAATATACAATTACACATTATCTTTGATTATTTATGCTTGCTGGGATTGTCTGCTTGACTTAAAAACCGGGAAATCCTCAACCGCCCGTGAGCCAATAGTTCATTGTCAACCACTCACACACATAGCAAATAATGATTCTACATCGGTTTTTAAGAAAATTTTATTGCTGTGTTTACATAAATCTTTTTGTGAAACCTCCTTTTTGTTTGTGGTGTGGTTTGTCATGGCCCACTGGCTGGCTATACCTCAGCTAGCCTTCATGCGTAGAATCCTACATTGTTTTAGATGAAAATCCCTTCCTAGACCCCGAATTGAGAAATTGGAAGAATGCGTGTCTGGCAATGTTGCAGGAACAAAGCTGTAGTGTAAGAAATTATAGTTAATGGAAAACACATAAGGAACTGAGTGAGACATCAATCAAGTTGTATGGACATTATTGTTGAGTTCACGCTCTTGGTGGATAAAAACTGTCGGACAAAAACACATATGTTAGGGCAACAGTATTGTATGAGTCTGAGAGAGCTTTAGTTTGGCTGTTTCAAGTCAGACAGCAAGTTTAGCACAGCCTCTTCTTTGCATGACTCACATGATCATCCGTGCTTTTTGTGTTCAAAATAATATATCTAGTTGCAGTATTCGGAATTTGTTCAATCTGATCAATCAAATATGCTATAAAAGATGTAAGTGCAATGGCTTACACATGTATTGTTGAACAGGTCTGCATAGCGACTTGTATATAATGGTCTGAACCTTAATAGTTTTAGCTTTAAAAATAGTGTCTCAGTGATCTTAAAAAAGAAAAGACATAATATGGAACAACAGCAATAATCCTGTCAATGATAATCAATATGGCTGCTCTAATCCAGGGAGCTGTCAATATTTTAGTCTGCCAAGAAATTATTTACAATTATTAATAATAATAATATTGATAATAATATTTCTTTGTAATTAATAGTAATAATCATTAATATTATATCATCATATCAGACTCAGCAGGGTTGGCCATGATTATATATATATAGACATATATAATCATCGGTATTACATAAGTTTTAAAAAATTATATAATATTATTATTTATTAATTATAATAATAATTATTACTACTTAGTAGTTACTTACTACCACTATTATTTATTTATTATTATTGTAATAATTATAATACTTATTAATAATAATTAATAATACGGGTCAAGACGATCTCAGTGCCAGACTCTTGAAGGTGACTGCATCCACCATAGCTCCAACCCTCCGTAACATTTTCCAACTATCCCTAGATAGATTGCAAGTACCTCAAGACTGGAGACATGCTCGAGCCTGTGCCATCTTTAAAAAAGGTGACCAATACGATGCAGGTAACTAGAGACCCATAAGTATCACATGCCTATGTAGTAAAATCACGGAGCACATAATAACTAGTCACATTATGTCATACCTTGAGGGAAATAACAAATTGCACAACAGACAACATGGGTTCAGAAGCAGGAGAAGTTGTGAGAGCCAACTGGTGGAATTAACATCACAAATCTCAGCCTCACTAGACCAGGGAAAGGAAGTCGATGCTGTAATGCTTCATTTAGGTAAAACCTTCGATAAGGTCAATCATAGAAAACTCATTCAGAAGATCAACTCGATTGGAGTCAACCTACAGGTTACAAAGTGGGTCAGGAGCTTCCTGACGGGGCGCACCCAGGAGGTGGCAGTTGATGGACACCACTCTGCCCCCTGCAGTGTCACCTCTGGTGTACCCCAGTGCTCAGTCGCAGGACTCTCACTTTTCCTGATATATATATAAATGACCTGTCCAAATCAGTTAATCAGAAGTCAAACTATTTGCTGATGATACCATTGTGTTCACAACCACCGACAAAAGAGAAACTGCAAGAGCGCTCGAAGACTGGGAGTCCTCTGGCATAGGCAGTTCAACCCCAGTAAATACAAACTCATCACATTTAGCAGGAAGAGGACAACAAATCAAACAACTCATACTTCATGACACACCAAACCCGAAAACCAACACAATCAAATATCTCGGAGCGAAGATAGAGAGTACCCTCCGATGGAACACCAACACCAGCTACATAACAGAAAAGGCTTCTGGTAAGGTAGGTTTCCTACATAGAACCATACCTTCATCTCTAAACAGACTCAGAGATAAAGCCTACTGTTCCCTAGTTAGACCAATCATGAAATACTTGTCCACGGTGTGGGACTCCTTGCTGACAGCCACCCAAGACAAACAACTGGAGTCGGTGCAGCGTAAAGCTGCTCGAATGGTGCACAATATACCAAGAACAGACCATACCACCAGTTCCACTGCCCTCATATCAGAACTAGGGTGGGAGCATCTCCAGGAGAGAAGAGAAAGAAGGAGACTGGGTTTCTTCCGGGTGATGCACTTCGGAGAGGTCGCGACCAGTGTTGAGGACTTCCTCGACAGGCACATCCCAACTCTGGGCTACTCAAGACGCCATGACCAGCACTACACCATCCCCACTGCATCTCAAAATCACACCAAAAGAACTTCTTCGTTGCTACAGCCAAAGTCTGGAATTCCTTGCCTCCCAGTAGCTCACTGCTACATGGTCCCCGGTGGCTGGTTAGATACCCAGACTGGCAATCCCCCGATTTTCCATAGATTACACTGGACCGATTACCGACAGACGATTTGCCACATTGTCGGGACCTTCAACAGTGAAGTTGGCAATCATCCTAGAAGTACGAAGTATTGATAATAAATATTACTGTTTATTTATCATTATTATTATCATTACTACGACTTACTTACTTATAGTTATTTTTTATTACTATTCTATCTTCATCAAAATAATAATAAATAAAATAATAATTATTTTTATTACATCGGATAATACTAATCATTATTATTATATTATTTATTATTGGTTATTAATTATTATTAACTAATAATTGTAACTAACTAATAAATAATTATTATAAATAATAATAATAATAATAAGGGACAAAAAATAAAAAAAACACAGCAGTTACTAACTGCTGTGTTTTTTTATTTTACTACTACTAACTTAACTAACTGAGTTAGTTAAGTTAGTAGTAGTCGTTTTGGTGGTAGTGATGATGATTTGTTAATGATTTGATAGTCGCGGTAGTATAAGCAAATTGCTGCAATAATAATAATTTAGCAGAGTTGAAATTCTTGTCAATCCACAACCACTCAGGCCTACTGCAGAAAATTTAGTGGGTTTTGGGCCACACTAGTGACCCTGTACAGGGTCACTAGGCCACACCAGTTTCTGTCTTCGCAATTTGGATTTAGCGGGGAGACGTGAAAGTATTATTGCAGCCTTGCAGCGCCACATTGTTACCTAGAAACATCTTTTTATTGGATAGGTCAAGGTCACCCGGTGTATCCGCTTGTTTTGCCACTCCCTTTGATATGATCTCCAACTATAGGATAACAACCAGGGATAATAAACCAAAAAGTTTTGACTAAACAAACTTCTTCAATAAACGATGCACTCACACAGATTTTTTCCTAACTTTCCCGATTTCTGTAAACCCGAACAGGTTTATGCACTTGTCAATGCATGAAGTAAAAGTAGAGTGTTCTTGCTGATAACACAGGATGAGAATAATGATGAAAACACAATTATTTTATTATTAAATAATAATTTATAATTATTATTATTTATGTATTATCACAATGAAGTAGAAGATTATTATTAATTACTACATGTTTATCGTTTTTTTTAGGTGAAAGTTTGATCAAAATTAAACTTCGTAGGAGCAGTATCAGCAACACTCGTATCGAAATTGTGTGTTTGCAAGTAGTTTAGTTATGTTATTATTAATTATGCATCAGGGAAGGTCAGCATGTAGCCATGATGATGAAGATGTTGTTGAGTTGTATATTCACATATTCAAGTTGAATGAGTTACCCTCCCTTGAGGATAAAAGGTTACTATCAACATGCAACATCTTGTGCTGAGAATTTTTATATTTTAATTTCTCTGATGATTACAGATAGTGAGTTGGAGCATTGTTTCTTTGGTGATGTAAAGTGAAAGATCAAAGATCATCATACCATTTGCCAAGTTTCAACAGAGACGAAACAGATCAAAGCGGCAGAAATTTGATGTTTTGCTGAGAAATTTCATTAAAAAATAGCTATGTTGCTGTTTACAAATTGTGCTGCTGAGTGCTTTTTGCTTCACCTGTCTATGCATGTTATTAAATAATCTACATTATTCTCCAGTTTGTACAGATATTGTTGCAGTTATTATTATTTTTGTTAATTATGTTATTATCGCTTATCATGGGCATCACAGATATACCTCGACACGCAGGACCGGAAACAGCACTAGAAGATAAAATGGCGATTAATCCTGAACGTCAATGATAAAGAAAACTCCAATTAAATCTTACACTAGTCACATGTTAGGGCTGGCCAGCCATTAGGGTTTATCTAGAAAGATACCACAACATACAGGTACATACTAATATTTAGTATTACTGAATATTATAGCTTATGAATACTACATGGTGGCAGCGAGAGAGGGACCTACCTACTACGGATTGATTGAGTGTAACTTGATTTGGTGACCTGTTGTGTTGAACCTGTTGTGCTTGCAAGCACTCTGCTTTACCTGTACTCCTGAATTGTCCTGGTGTTTGTCTTAGTATATTGTCTGTTGTGATGGAAGGCTTGGGATTGTCTCCTCCTTCAGAACTGAGGCTTGATGGGAATCAAGCTGAGAATTGGAGGCGTTGGAGGCGCTTGTTTGAAAACTATTTGGTGGCCATAAATTCAGTGACTGGACCTGCTGATGGAGATGGTGTATTCCCGGCTGGGAATGGGGCGATTTGGCTGCGCCAGATTGCCATTCTTCGTCATTGTATAGGGGAGGATGTCGTGGAAATTTTAGATCAATTTGAGTTTGATGCCACAGCTAATCCTGCTGAGAATAAAGATAGACTGCCAGATGTTCTAGCAAAATTTGAGACATATTTCAATCCACAACGAAATCTTCTGTATGAATGGTACATCTTCATGTCGTTGACCCAATCGGAGGGCGAGCCTGTCGATATGTTTGTCCAGCGGCTGAGAACACAAGCTGGTAAGTGTGAATTTGAAGGAAAGAGAGATATGATGATACTAGTTCGTTGTGTGTTTGGAATCAAAGAAATACGGCTCAAGGAAAAACTACTTCAGGATAAGAATATAACTCTTGCTAAGGCCATTGACATGATAAGAGCATCTGAGGTCACCAGACAGCAGCTAGCTGAAATATCGACCGAAAGAACTGTGGCTGCTGTGAGGAACAATGATAAGCATCCTAATACCGGCCAGGTACCCCCCACTCCGGCACCGAAAAAGATCGTTGATTGTAAGTTATGTGGGTATGATCACACCCGAGGTAAGTGCCCGGCCTATGGGCAAGAGTGTAGAAACTGTGGTGGGAAGAACCACTTTCAAAGGAAATGCCAAAAGAAGGAAGTCAACCTTGTCTCGAAGTCTTCCGTGATGGGCATGAATGATTTGTTTGTTGGGATGTTATCAGACGAAAATGACATTGCCAATGGTTGGTTTAAAAACTATAGTGTTTCTTGTGGCAGAAAAGCCATGGAGATTAGGTTCAAACTTGATACCGGTGCCCAAGCTAATGTCCTTCCGCTCAAACAGGCTAAGGAACTGCAGGCTGCCATTGTATCTAGTGAAGCAAGACTGCTTACATACTCGAATGAAGTACTAGCTAATGGCGGAAAAACCAAACTCCAGTTGAACTCGAACAATGAAGAAAATAGTCTTATCTTTGAGCTTGTTGATGCAGATGTTGTGCCAGTATTGGGTCTGGAAGCTTGTGTGAACCTGGGTATTGTAAAGAGAGTGGACAAAATCAACAATCAAGGGATCCTTGATGAATATGCAGACTGCTTTGAGGGCATCGGATGTCTAGCTCGGGAACACTCTATCAGGACTGATCCAGAAGTAAAACCAATCATTAACCGGGCAAGACGCATCCCAATCACAATGATTGATAAAGTAAAGAGTGAGCTAGAGAGAATGGAAGAGAATGGCATCATCAAAAGAGTCGACCAACCGACAGAGTGGGTCAATAGCATGGTTGTGGTAGAGAAACGCGATGGGAGCATCAGGATATGCTTGGATCCCAAGGAGCTAAATAAAGCCGTGCTACGAGAACACCATCATATACCCACTCTAGAGGACATTTCATTTAAGTTCAGCGGAATAGTAGACATGAAGAATGGATATTGGCATGTTCCTCTGGACCGCAAATCCCAGCTCCTTACAACATTCAATACGCCTTTTGGACGATTCTGCTACAACAGGTTACCCTGGTTACACTGGTTACCCAGGTTACACTGGTATCAATTCCAGTGCTGAAGTGTTTGAGAAACGTGTTGAAGAAGTGTTCGGTGATCTGGATGTGTGTATCTACTTTGATGACCTCATCATAGCTGGTAGAAACCAAGATGATCATGATGAGAAGCTAAGAAAGCTACTACAAAGAGCGCGAGAATGCAACGTCAAGTTCAACAGAGAGAAGATTCAGCATAATCAATCTGAAGTACACTACCTAGGCCACATAGTTTCCAAGGATGGATTAAAACCTGATCCAGCAAAAGTTGAGGCCATTAGAGACATGCCCTGTCCCACTGATAAAGAAGGCATACAGCGTCTGATGGGTACACTAAACTTCTTAAGGAGTTATATACCCAACATCTCAAAGGTTACCCAACCAATAAGGGACCTATTAAAAGCTAACACACCATGGAACTGGGATGCCGAACAAGATAAGGCCATGCAGCAGATCAAAGATATATTGGTGAATGAACCTGTCCTCAGGTACTTTGATGTTAGTAAAGACATTGTACTGCAGGTTGATGCTTCCCAGGGAGGTTTGGGTGCAGTCCTTCTTCAGAATAGTCAACCTGTAGCATACGCATCAAGAGCTCTCACAGAGACGGAACAAGGGTACCCCCAAATAGACAAAGAGCTACTCGCTATTGTCTATGGTTGTGAAAAGTTCCACACCTATACTTATGGCAGGGATATAGAAGTACAAACTGATCACCAGCCGCTAGTGTCTATAGTACAGAAGGCCCTGAACAAAGCATCCCCTAAGCTTCAGAAGCTATTGATGAGGCTTCAGCGATATCAGATAAAACAAATAGGCTATGTGCCCGGCAAGTATCTATACCTTGCTGATACCCTGTCTCGAGCATACCTACCGACATCGACAGTGAACATAGAAGATGATGTCGTCATGATTCACTGCCTCCATTTGGAGGATTCTGCTATGAGAGAACTAGTTGAGGTCTACAATGAAGATACCACCATGTCCATGCTCAAAACAGCTATACTAGATGGATGGGAGTGGCCCACCAAAAAACATGCTCCTCCAGAAATTCAACGATACTGGAACTGCAGAGATGAACTCTACATTCAAGGTGATCTGGTATATCGTGGAGAACAGCTGGTGATTCCCAAATCTCAACGTCGAGAATATCTGACAAAACTGCATTCAGGACACTTGGGTATGGACAAATGTATAGACAGAGCAAAACAAAGTGTTTTTTGGCCTGGTATGGTGCAAGAGATTCGGCAACTTGTATCCGAATGTTCATCATGCCTCAAGTTCTCTAACCATCAACAAAAGATGCCTTTACTTCCACATGAAGTTCCAAGGCTACCTTGGAACAAGGTTGGAATGGACATATTGGAATTTCAGAACCACAATTATCTAGTTGTGGTAGATTTCTTCTCACATTATCCGGAGCTGAGAATGATGAATGGTAAAACAGCGAGGGACGTTATCATGGCACTAAAGTCCATCTTTGCTGTTCATGGAGTGCCCGTAGATGTTGTTGCTGATAACATGCCTTTCGGTAGTGAAGCCATGCGTCAGTTTGCTAAAGAATGGAGCTTCAATATCACCACATCAAGTCCGCACTATCACCAATCCAATGGCATGGCGGAGAGATATGTCCAGACAGTCAAGCAGTTCTTGAAGAAGGTGTCTGACTCTGACTCGGATATCTACCAATCATTGTTAGCCTACAGGCAGACACCGATAGCTGGTCTACCGTTTAGCCCATCAGAGATGCTTTTCAACCGATGCATTAGAGGCCCGTTACCCTATACCGAGGAGATGTTGAAACCTAGCGTGCCCAATGCCCGAGAATACCTACTAGAGAGACAAGACTCGCAAAGGAAAGCACATGATAGTAGAGCCCGTGACCTGAAGCCGCTAGAAGAAGGAGATAAGGTTGTGGTTAGAACTGACGATGACTCGCAATGGACAGCAGCTAAAGTCATTGCAAAGACGCCGCACCCCAGGTCATACATGGTTGACACGGGCAGAAATGAGCTGCGAAGAAATCGGTCACACCTGAAACCGATAAACCAAGCCAACGAGTCCACAGTTGAGGACACTATAACACTGGATGACACTATGATAGCAGATCAAGCCCCATCTCCAGTAAAAGTGCCTGAGACACCAAGGAGTAGTGCAAGGTCAAACCGGAGCACCCTGCCAGCGCGGTATGAGGAATTCGTAACGAACTAGCTTCTTGTCTGTATAATTAATCAGCTTCTTACTTAGTTGTAGTTAGCGTTCTGTTCTGTTGTTTCATTGCCTGTCCGGCTGTAGCAAACCTTTGTGTTTCAACACTTCCGGGACAGAGAAGATGTTGCAGTTGTTATAATTTTGTTAATTATGTTATTGTCGCTGATCATAGGCATCACAGATATACCTCGACATGCAGGACCGGAAGCAGCACTAGAAGATAAAATGGCGATAAATCCTGAATGTCAATGATAAAAAAACTCCAATTAAATCTTACACTAGTCACATGTTACGGCTGGCCAGCCATTAGGGTTTATCTAGAAAGATACCACAACATACAGGTACATACTAATATTTAGTATTACTGAATATTATAGCTTATGAATACTACATATATCAATGCTCAAGATGCATTATGTAGCTGCTATCTTATCCTTAATTTAGATTTTGAAGATATTTTTCTTATGCAGGGTGCTAAATGGTTGTTCAAAAGATCCTTGGTGCCAGATCAATTCTGTCTATTCTATCCTTTCGGAGAGCTTCATTTCCAGTCAGACACCAATCCTCTGCTCTGATGAATGTGTTTGTAACAAGGAATGTTCCCCCATCTGGTGTGCAGCTACTGGAATCTTCTGGTTTTAATGTTACACAATGGAGATATGACGAGGTTGTTCCACGAGATGAACTTTTGTCTCAAGTCAAAAGTGCTGATGGTCTTTTTTGTTTACTCACTGACCGAGTTGACCCGGAGCTGTTAGACTCTGCAGGTGATACATGCCACTTGGTGATAATAATAAATAGAAACTCAATTAATAGTATCGTAAATTATCAATAATGATCAAAATTATTGAACACTGCTATGAAAAGCTTATAGAGTGATTACCAAATAGCGAAATCAAGTTTTTTGTAGTCATGGTTAAATGTAAGTCAAAGAATGAAACGGTTTCTACATATGCCATCTACTACAACAGGAGAGAGATTGAAAGTGATTGGAACCATGTCAGTTGGTTATGACCACATAGATATGGCAGAATGTAAGAAGAGAGGGATCAAGGTTGGATACACACCAGATGTACTTACTCATGCTACAGCTGAGTTATCTGTAGCTTTACTTCTTGCCACATCTCGCAGACTAGCAGAAGGTCAGTCCATCTTCTGCTCGTTTTTATAATCGGAGCCTTTCATCCGCTCTTGCTCACAACATTTATTCCTTAGCGGTGTTTATAAACAGAGCTGAAATGTTAATATTAAGTGGCTTGCTCCAGCCAGTTTTAAAATGCAAATTGTATAGAGTGGGTACTAAAATTGAATTTTTTGGTTAAAGGAGTTGTTTCCTCATTAGGTAGACAACTTACACTTTCTTGTATAATATGAATTTAATGAAATTAGATTTTGTTGTAATTTTGTCTGTGGAATAAATGTGAAACCAAAAGGCAGTTTCAACTTTCCACATCAGCTCTTGCTGCAGTTTCTGTAACTATAAAATATCGACAATGTTTCAAATATAATAAATAGAAATAAGACAACTCAAAGAGAGGCTGCTAGAGGTTGTACACATTTATTATGACTGTGCAGGTGTTCAAGCTGCCAGAGATGGGACGTGGGGTACATGGAAACCTACCTGGTTGTGTGGTTCTTCTCTTCAACATTCTACTGTTGGTATTCTAGGATTTGGCCGTATAGGACAGGCTGTGAGTTTAGTTGCATAAATGTTGGTTGTAAGCCTTTGTACATTGCAATGTATTACAGTTGAAGAAGCTTACAGCTCTGGAGAGACAACTGTTGTACGGTTGACTGGTGTAGCTGGTCTTTTATTTCACAGGTAGCGAAACAGCTCAGAGGGTTTGACATTGGAAGATTTATATATACCAACCACATAGATGTTTCACACCCTTATGCAGAGAAGGTTGATTTGGAACAGCTACTGACACATTCTGACTTTTTACTAGTTTGTGCTGCACTGAATGAATCCACCCATGGCATTCTTAACAAGGAAGCTTTTCAAAAGATGAAGAAAACAGCTGTATTAGTCAATACAGCTCGAGGACCTATAGTGAATATGGATGATTTGGCCTTAGCACTTGAGCAGAGACAGATAGCTGCTGCGGGTCTAGATGTCACCGTCCCTGAACCTATTCCACTAAACCATCCACTATTAAAATTAAATAACTGCATCATCCTTCCGCATATGGGCAGTGCTACCACCGAGGCAAGGTCAGCAATGAGCTTGTTGACAGCTGAGAACATCATCGCTGCTTTACAAGACAAACAAATGCCTGCCCAAGTAGAGTGATTAGTGCTAACAATATGGCATGAGGAGATGACTCCACATATGTACAATGCATTGTATTCGTTGGATAGACTGCTAGATATACACGATGTAATAATAAGAATGTGGATGAGTTTTTACAAACTTCATTGATTGCTAAAGGAAAAAAATGTTAACTAGTGAGAATTACAGATACAAAAGTTCATACGGCAGCTAATTTTGATAGCCTTGAACTTATGTGCAAGCACCTTGAGTACAAAATATACACACAACTTGCTATACTGTACAACTCACTTGTATATAAAAATATAATACGGTGATTGCATAAATACTGTAAGTAATCGATTGTGTTGTGACAAAGAGACCGGTTTTCATGCAAACCTGAGTAGAACTGAAAGATGCAAAAAAAATGAAGGATTGGTTGAATCGGGTTGTTTTGAGCTAAAAGATGTTTTACATTCAGTCAATAACTTAAGAGAGATTTGATATTAAACAGCAATTTGATCAAAATAAAAAATGAAAACAAGAAGAGAAGAGATTCGGGGAAGTTGAAGCAGGCGAATGGGGTGAAGTTGGGTGACTAGACTAAGTACCTCATGAAATACTTTATAGCTGATGGGTGCTAGCAACAGGCGCTGTTGTCCTACTGCGACTCCTAGACTTTTTTGTCTGCAGCCTCAACTGATCCAACTTTTGCTGCAATTGTTCTATTTTCTCTTTATTGCGACACTCAACTTTTCGGAGTTGTTTCCTTTTTTCAACGAGTGTCGGATGAAAATACCGACAGGCTGGGTCTGACTTATCCACGTACTTCCACCACTCATGGTTGGGCGAATGAGTGGGGGATAAAGCAATATCATCCAGTGATAGCCAACTCTCCGACGAGCTGCATGAATTAAGCACGTCTTTCAAGTCATCCTGAAACTCAGATTCAAGATCACTGGCAGAGGTCGTGTCCTGACCAATAGATTTTGACTTATGTATTTGAATGAGGTCAAGGCCAGTAAATAGGAGAGCACACTCCAAGTTCAATTGTTTGTTGTGAGCAGACGAACTTCTCCTATGTTTTGGCCTGATCTGGTCTCGCTCAGACTTCGTCCCTGACATGTCTACAGCCGAATCGACTGACAGCACTTCGTCATCAAACACTGACTCGCTCATCTTCTTACCGCGAGATTCACGACTGTTTATAATCTGATGATTGAACTGTAGGATGGCACTCTTAACCAAACCTGGCATATCCGGCAAGCTGTGCGACACCCTGCTCAGGTTTGGGCTGTAGTGGGGAACTATAGGAAGAGTCATTGAAGTATCGAGAGAGTGTTCTGTCTCATCCTCTGTAGCAAACAACTTCTTACCTTCTCGCAGAGTGGCAACAGATTCGAAAGGATTGACGCTGGCGGTAGACGGTTTGTAGAAAGGGTCTTCCTTTGTCATATGTTCACCTATAAACTGGGCTGTTGGTAGTGATGGTGACTGTGCCGCTGTCTGCAGGAAGTCTAGAGACTGGCCTGCAGACTTTGACCGCTTGTGGTTGGTATCTACAATAACATACATAGTTAGAAATGACATCGTCGGAGGTTCTAGCAGCTAAATCTGTTTGCCATCAATTCAGTGAGTCCAAAAGTGAAACTGCAGAAATGTAAGCAAGTAATGCAACGCTTCAAATCACAACCCATGTCTGTGAAACAGCACTTACAACGAGAAATCAAACTAAAGTAACACAAAAATTATCTACCGAAGTCAAAATTTTTCGAATGACAGAATCTTATTTTTTTCAAGCAACCATCCGAAGTAGGAAAGTCCATATATATATATAATACTTTATTGGCATCAATATCATTTTATAGAAATGTTTTTCATAAAGTGCCATCTCTAACACAGAAGTGATCATAAGGAAGTTCCTAACTTCTGGTTTCCCAGAGTTCATTGGTTAGACACGATAGGTTGATTGGCAGCGAGGAACTGTCCATAAGAGGCTATGTCATTAACTGACTAACATACCCTTAGAGAATTTACGAATATGTCGTCTCACATGTCCGACAGCAATGTGAGATTTGGCAGCAATTGGGTTGCTGTGAGGGGAAACTAGCCTGTGATCCTTGATAATGTGTAGAGCTTCAGCTATTTCACTCAAGGGAGGCCTCCTCTCGGGGTCCATCTGTAAGCAAACAAGTGCATGTGATTACCACAATTAGTGAGTTAGCCAGTAGTCAATGCCTACTAGCGAGGGATATAACAGACTTAACACATGTACACGTCATACAAGAAAGTATGATGGTGGCGCATAAAAGCTGTGAACCTTTTGTTTATCACGTGACTTCTCAACTAGAGCAATAAGGAAGAGGTTATAAATCAATAAAGTGAGCAGTATTATACTGAGGTAAAAAATAGCTGAAGGAATGCAAATTAAAGCAAAAGTGCAGCGAAGAGTGAAGAAAAACATCTTTCTCAGAAAAACAAATACGGTTTTTAGAATATAATTATATGAGATTCATTCGCTTCATTTCTCAAGCAAACAAAAATAACAAAACAGGTATTTCTATAGAAAATAAATGCTGAAGTCAACAGAGTAGTGGAATTCCCGTATAAATCAAACAACCTGGTTTGAGCGGGTAGAAATGAGTAAATATTTTTTCACAAAACCAAAAGTCATCCAGACGAACCTGACAGCATCTGAAGGCCAAATAGAGAAAGTGGAGAGGGCAGTCTTCCACCAAACTGCTGTATGCCACGTAGTCCAACCCAAAGTTCTGTAACAAACATAAATCATTGAGAGTTTCCATGCCAGCATTGGACCACTTCCCAACATGGCAGTACAAACAGACAGATTATCATATAACATAAGAGTGTTTATATCTACAGATGCCAACTGATAGCAGCGTGAGTAGGATACATTAAAAGCAATTAGGGAGGGAGGGCCCGTATGTAAATACAAGCTTGGGCAGCGGACTTCCAGTTAAATCAGTGATAGCCATTAGCCATCCCTAACAGTCACCACCCTACTTCCATCTAGGTCTGTGGTGGTGTGGCTGTGGTGTGTCTAGTGTTTGTTTAGGCAATCGTAGCATTGACAAGTAATAACCTACTACTACGCCTATTCACCCACTTGTTGTACCTACCTAACTACATGGTATTAAAAAGTTATTAGCACCTGGAAAGTTATATGCGCTGGCTACAACCATTATGCCTGCATAACATCATTTATTTAATTTTGGTAATGAGCGACTTCCGCTGTATTTTTAGACTTTTTAGACGCTTAGTGTGTTGTCACAACTTGGCACGTTGACAACAAAACTTATTATTTCTAAGATAAGATTTATGACGTAATAGACGGAGTATTTTTGGTTGTTAAACGTCGGTGGCCTTCTTAACAATTCCGAAAAAGTGCTTAAAGCACACAAAAAATGGTGTATTCAAATGCAAACATTCAAAAAGTATTTACATAAAAACTATTTTTTGAATAACACAAAATTCAATAATGCACCATAGTAGTAAAATTCCCACCAAGGTCTATGAATCAATTGCGCAGGGACGATTCAGCAACTACTGATACAACGAAGGTAGAGAGAGGACAACTCACTAGTACAACTAAACAAACTTACCCCAGTGCGAGGCATCTCATCCGGGTCTGCATCAATGCGAGCGATAACCTCGCACAGCAAAATGCCGAAAGAAAAGACATCAGCCTATCAAGTAGCAGAGAAATAAGTTAATAGAGAGCTGTAATTATAAAAAGAGAGTGAAACAGCTTGTAGAGTAATTAAGAGGCAGTGAGAAGCTGCAGTAACGAGACTACACCGACAGTACAGTATTATACAAACAGGGCAGGATATGGGATATGATGCAACAATAGCCCATCTAAACTCTAATCAACTAGTGGTCCGTCAGCCAAAAATTTGGTGTCCAAGAGAAATGATCTCATTGGAGGGTGACTAAGGCGAATGGATTTTAATATCTGTTGAACAATCTGAACATTGGCAGCTTATCAGTTAAGTGATGGAGCAGAGGGCGCAGTGCAAGCGTCACATGCAGATAGGGCTGGCAGCAGAGCTGATACACAGCCCACTCTCTCACCAGAGGAATTTTAATGCTGAGGAAGTGGCATAACTTGCTGACAAATGGCCAACAGTTATCATTTTGTGACATAAAAGTTTAGAATTGGCAGCCACTATAAGAGATCACAAGCCGGATTAGAGTTCACATAGACACACAAAACTGCAAAGCTTGCAAGGGTGTCTATTTCATCATCAACAAGCGTGGGCGACTTGACTGACTAGCCCTGTTATTCGAATTGTTGGGATTTAGCTATGGCCTCAATAAATAAAAAGTGTCACGGGATGAATAGAGAGCTACACTGCTATACAGCCAATACTGAGTGCACAGAAACGCTTGCCAGTCAAACACACGAGTAAAATACTGTAAACAACATTTGCCACAAAAACATCAGTAGAATCTGATTAACTGGTGCCAATCATATCTCTGCAGATCATCTATCTGATCGGCAATGAGCTGAATGACAGAGGGTGGAGCCAAATACATGGGGTAGCACACAGGAGTGTAGCACACAGGGATCTAGTGTAGTGCACAGAGGTGTAGTGTAGTACACAGGGGTGTAGTGGAGTACACAGGGGTGTAGTGTAGTGTAGTACACAGGGGTGTAGTGTAGTACACAGGGGTGTAGTGTAGTACACAGGGGTGTAGTGGAGTACACAGGGGTGTAGTGTAGTACACAGGGGTGTAGTGTAGTACACAGGGGTGTAGTGTAGTACACAGGGGTGTAGTGTAGTACACAGGGGTGTAGTGTGGTGTAGTACACAGGGGTGTAGTGTAGTACACAGGGGTGTAGTGTAGTACACAGGGGTGTAGTGTAGTGTAGTACACAGGGGTGTAGTGTAGTACACAGGGGTGTAGTGTGGTGTAGTACACAGGGGTGTAGTGTAGTGTAGTACACAGGGGTGTAGTGTAGTACACAGGGGTGTAGTGGAGTACACAGGGGTGTAGTGTGGTGTAGTACACAGGGGTGTAGTGTAGTGTAGTACACAGGGGTGTAGTGTAGTACACAGGGGTGTAGTGTAGTACACAGGGGTGTAGTGTAGTACACAGGGGTGTAGTGTGGTGTAGTACACAGGGGTGTAGTGTAGTACACAGGGGTGTAGTGTGGTGTAGTACACAGGGGTGTAGTGTAGTGTAGTACACAGGGGTGTAGTGTAGTACACAGGGGTGTAGTGGAGTACACAGGGGTGTAGTGTGGTGTAGTACACAGGGGTGTAGTGTAGTGTAGTACACAGGGGTGTAGTGTAGTACACAGGGGTGTAGTGTAGTACACAGGGGTGTAGTGTAGTACACAGGGGTGTAGTGTGGTGTAGTACACAGGGGTGTAGTGTAGTACACAGGGGTGTAGTGTGGTGTAGTACACAGGGGTGTAGTGTGGTACACAGGGGTGTAGTGTAGTACACAGGGGTGTAGTGTGGTACACAGGGGTGTAGTGTGGTGTAGTACACAGGGGTGTAGTGTGGTGTAGTACACAGGGGTGTAGTGTAGTACACAGGGGTGTAGTGTGGTGTAGTACACAGGGGTGTAGTGTAGTACACAGGGGTGTAGTGTGGTGTAGTACACAGGGGTGTAGTGTAGTACACAGGGGTGTAGTGCTTATACAACAATGTCATGAGCTATTGCCTCCATGACACAGCCCATCACTCCAACAAAGATTCATGTAAAAAAACATCATTAACATGATCGATATTTAAATAATACAGTAGAGCTGTGTGCAGACACACCAGCCAGCTGGGAGGTAGCAGCAGTGAGAGTTAACTAACACTCACCCTCTGGTCATAACGCAGTCCATGTATGCACTCTGGAGCCATCCAGAAAGGGCTGCCTACTATAGACAGGTGGAACTCTTCAGCTGAAATGTCTGGTATTTTGGTAGCAAGGCCAAAGTCTCCAATTATTGCTCTCTTCGATGTACCATCAACGCTCATCAGAATATTCTAGGAATGTACAAGCAAATGATTAGACAAAAGAAACAGACTGACAGTAACACTAACATAGTGTAACTGCTGAGCCTTGCAACTTATATAAATGGTGAAAAGACTAAAAGAAACAAAAAAGCACGCTATAAATAAATGGGTAAGAGAGGGCCATAGCACTGAATAAACGGTAGAAAAAAACACAGAGATAGTTACCCTTGATGTCAGGTCTCTGTGGAATACTCCCTTGCTGTGGAGGTAGCTGAGCCCACTGGAGATGTCTATAGCAATCTGAACTCTTTCGTGCCACGGAAGGGCCTCAGACCGATTCATTAGAAGTTCATGCAGACAACCACCATTTATGTACTACAAGTGGATGTTACAGCTGTGACTCTCAAACAGTTCTATACTGGTAGAACAACGATAAAGTGATTCCACAAGACAAAAACTATTTGCCATTCCAAGGAGTTGAATGGGAGACCCAACAGCACATATGTTACGGTGACAGTGTCTAGGCCAAGGGTCCATTATTCATACTTGTACATTCCTATCATACTACTTCATAACTATTTGTCTGCTACGCTCTCTCGGTTCAACAGATACATAAGTATTTACAAGACTCAATTTTCATCAATCAGATAACACAGCAAATGGTTAACGGAACAAAAGCTGGTGTTAATGACAGTATCTTTTTTTTATTATAAAGATCAAAGATGTTATGGGAATGAGAAAAGAAAAAGGAGAAAGTGAGAGGTGGGTAGAAAAGCACAGGAGAAAAACACATGAAAGACAGGATACATAAATCTTATTCTGTACGACAAACCCAAATCAAGCATGTTGACCGACACCAAATGCGTACGATAATGTAAGTTTAAGCAATACACTCGGTTGAGTGCACCTTGTGAGGCAACGACTTCTAAATGAACTAGATTAAACAATATTTGTTAAAACAAGCAAGGAAGCGAGGAAGTGAAATAAGAAAGAAGAAGTACCTCAGTTAGAGAGTGTAGCTGGCCCTCATGTACGCACGCACCAAGAAATCTACAACAAACATCAATTGAACTGATTAGTGAAGTCACTCAGGCAACCTCTGGAATTCAACTAGAAAAATAAGCCATTAGATAAGTGAATAGGAGATATTGAATTGGATTAGTGCCTGGTCCTAGGACAGGCTGGACAGTTCACAAACTCCTATAGAGACTAAAGGGTAGGTATAACGTCGATGATGTTCAGCAAACAACAACTTCGAGAAATTATCTCAACACAATCAACTAGTAGAAATATAGACCACTGAAGCTAGCAAATGGTCAGCTTTTCCAGGAATGGCTTCAACAATTAGTATGTGACAACAAGGACACATCAGCTGCGACGTTGTGTCATCAACAAGGATGAAACGCTAGGGTTTGTCGAGTAAAAAAGATTGATATAACATTTTCTGAAACATATAAACAAATCAAACTCTCAGATTGACAGGCTGACAGTTACCAGACGCGTATCACGAGCTGTCGGCAACTCCAGCTAGCCATAGCGAGTTGTTTGTGAATTTTCAAGATATTTTACGCGGAGGGTAGCCGTGAGTGAGTGAGTAATAGGAAACGATGATAGGTAACTGCATCTTATCAAATGCAGCAACCATGCGTAGTTATTAGCTCAGCCATTCATTCATTACGGTCAATGATAAATTACTGTATATAATTACATCTACTAACATCAACAAACAACTGTAGTTTAATCAGTCGGCATCAAAACTCTGCACTGCAACGAAGGGGAGAGCAGTAAACCATCGCCATTGAAATACAAACATTTAGATGGCCAAATTGCATCACTCACTGTCACCCGCAAAACTTGGATAAGTTAGTTTTGGTTCAACGCTTCACATAAATATATCATATTTCATTGTGTAGACAGTGAAATGTGTATTGTAGGTTGCTATGGGATGTATAATATAATACATGAGCTATGCACACTGTACAAAATGGTTGAATGCCTAGCCTAAGCCCTCACATATCACACAAATGAAATATTATCTCACTTGAGGATGTTGGGATGCGATAAGGTGTTCATCAGTTGAACTTCTCTGAGAACATTACGTCTGTTCTCTTCATTGGTATTCATTTTGAGCACCATAACTTCACCGGTCACCATATGAGTTACCTACAAGAGCACATTATATGTCTATGGCAGTTTGCTGCTTATGAGAGGCAGATGAACAAAAAAGCTTACTGGAGTAAACTCTACACCTGGCAACATGCCAACATAAATTAGTCCGATTGATAACCTATCTACAAAAATTTGACATCTATCTGTTTATTATTCATAAATTCAACAATTAATTTTCGCCATAAAAAATTATATTTGGCAGTCAGAAGCCCAATGCTTAAAAAACGTCCACTACAAATGGCAGTGACTCAACAAAAGCAAGCACTAAATCACACGCAGTACGGCTATTATATGAATGGTGTTATTATTTGACTATCGCAAGGGATAGGGCACGAACAGAAGGCGATAAGAAAAGGCATTTATGTAGAGCAGTGCAGTGACCACATGTAATAGCTAGTTTCACACCAACTGATACTAGTTGATACACATTCTTGTCTGCTTGTGTTATCCCCAAACAAGACCTCAATAAAATCATATCTTTCGACCAAACCAAATACAACCGTATATCAACTCTGATAAGATGTTAGACAATACACATAATATCTGACTGCCAATGAATCAATCTATCATCTCGGACTGTTTAATAATAAAAATTGAAAGTTATAAAATGATAAACAAACCTTGAAGACCTCCGAAAAGAAGCCTTCGCCCAAACGTTCCATAATAAAGTCATCCTTTCTGTAGAGAGTGAGGAGAGCGTGGCGCAGAGCCTGGCAGGTGGAGGTAGTTCTGCCACGAGGTTGACTCGAGCAGTAGCCATCGTCTAAGTCAGGTGTTGACACTGATCGCTGCCGACTGGATGCCACAAGCAAACCAGACCCGTCTATATTAGAGTTGACAGATCTGTCGGAAATCTGCATATATTGCGGTTTCATGCATACTTCTACTGGTGGCTTAAGGTAGTTCATTGTAACATTCTGTAACACAAACAAAAAGATAATAAAAATAGTACTTGTATTTTGTCACTTAAAATCTGTATATTTCTTCCTAATAATGCCATTTTATATAGTTGCTGGTGTCTTTTTAGTTTAGCTAGTAAAAAGTAAAGGAACAAATAAGAAGTGCCAGCAATCCTTGGTAACATATATAACAATTACATTTCACAGTTGATGGAATTATCAACCAATACATCTACAACTTAGGAGTTACAAAATGACATCATTGATTAACTACATGCGCTAAATAATCATCCATGCAAACTTGTAGGAAAAGTCTTTTTACAATTTTTTTTATTTTATTAAATTCACTGACATAAATATCACTTTGAGCCATTGAAACAATAACATGTACCGTTTAGTTTTTAATTCTTTGAGATAGGACAAGACAACTTATTTGACCAAAATGACCCGTTTTTCAAAGAAATTTGTTTTTCCATTGTAGAATACATGTGGCAAGCGTGTCAGGAATTACAAAGGAAGGAGTGGAAACAACATATTATTATGTAATGAAAGCATAAAAAAGAAGCACCAAGTCACCTAGATATGTTCAAAAGACTATATTTATACATAATCCTCCGCCGTAAAGAAACTAAAAATAAAATCAAACAACAATTAATACGATGAAAAAACGATTCTGACATTGAAATTGTATTATTTTTCTTCCTTATCCGTATGTGGGCGTGTATGTGTGCGTGTATGTATGCAATAATATATTTTAAATAATAGTTCTAATAACCAACCAATAATAATGACAAAAAGTTGATAAACTTACAACAACCTAACCTAACACTATCTTTAGTTGGGAGGATAAATCATAACATTAAATTTGTGAGAGAAAAGGGAGTAATAAAAATTTCATGTACTGACAGCTCGGATTATTGCAAGGGTATTCATAAAATATTGCATAAAAAAGATTCCTGAGGTTTGAAATTTTGAACAACATCTCAAATTATAGAAGCTTTCAGTTAAAAGTA
Organism: Cryptosula pallasiana; assembly: GCA_945261195.1. Classification (NCBI taxonomy): domain Eukaryota; kingdom Metazoa; phylum Bryozoa; class Gymnolaemata; order Cheilostomatida; family Cryptosulidae; genus Cryptosula; species Cryptosula pallasiana. The sequence goes on from OX183135.1 coordinate 5,919,894, forward strand.
CTTTAACCTGCTCCAAAATTATCAAAGTTCATTAGAAAATATAAAATAACTTGATGAAGCAATTTTTTATAGCAGTTAAAATAAATAAATAGATAAAGAGTGGCAGTCATAATGAGCACACAGTGAATATTACTTCAAAATAACTCATTTCAATCATAATAAAGGTAATAATCATAATAGTAATTATTATTGCAGCATCAATTATTATAAATAATGATAACCAATAGTATAGAAAATCTATTAAGATTAACAAAAATATAATAGTAGTAACAGTTACATTACTAACTACTATTAGATGTAACATAATTATAATAATCTTAATAATAATTAACACATGATAATAAATATCAATGAAAACTAACGTTAAAAGAAAATTAATAATAACAATTAATAAGAATAATAATATAATAATAATGAACACAATAACAGTTAGAAAATGAAAAAAATACTAATAGTAATAATTATAATAAATAAATAATAAAAACATTACTCTTATTTATTAGTAAGTGTTTATTACTATTATTATAGTAGTAATTATTATAAATATTATTATTATTACAATAATAATTAATAATAATTATTATTATTAACAACATGCATTGTTTGTTATTCATTAATTAATAATATTAAATATAATATTATTTATTATAAATAATAATAATATTATTATTATTATTTGTAATAAATAGTAGTTATTCAAATTCATCATATATTAAATATTATATAATTTTATTATAAATAAATATATATATATTATTATTTTATCTATAATAATAATTTATTATTACTTATTATTTATTATTATTATATTATTATTATTATTACCACTCTACTCTTACTACTACTACTATTACTTACTACTACTTACTCTAACTGTTACTACTGTTACAGTAGTAACTACTATAATATATTATTATTATTATTATTATTATTATTATTATTATTATTATTATTATTATTATTATTATTATTATTATTATTATTATTATTATTATTATTATTCAGTAGTAAGTAACTTACTTACTAACTTAGTAGTAGTTAGTAGTAACAACAACAACAAGAAGTTCAACAACAATTTATTTGCTTCAATAATAATAAAAATAAAAACAACAATGCAAAGATACTACCCCCTAACCCAAACTTAATAAGCCAGTTTTGTTGCTGTTCACTCTCAAACGATTATACAACAAAAAGGAACTGGTCATATCTCTTACTTCTTCTTCTTCTTCTTCTGCTGCTGCTACCCTCTTCTCTCAATTACCATCAGTTGTTGTTTAGAAGACTTTTCCCCACTTTGCAATAACCTGGTAGTCATAAAACCAAGGTCGAGCCAATATACGAGACTCACTCAGTCGTATCTCACCAAAGTTAAGAATTACTGGTATCAAGCGAAGATTTTGAAAATCTTTTATGTGACTAATATAATGTCGGAATTGATAAAAAAAAAACTGGCTCAATTTGCCGACCTCCCAGAGACTATATTCCTCCGACCCACCAAAGTCATTTTAAAGCAAAGATAAAATCGTGGAAAAAAGGAATCCCATTGAAAATGAGCAAAGAAGAAAATGAGCTGAGAACAAAATGTACAAAGAACAAAATGTGCAAAAAACAAAATGAGCAAAGACAAAAATGAGCAAAGAAGAAAGCGAGCCACAAATGTATTCATTGCAGATCGCGCGAACAGTAACCATGTGACTTCCTCTAAAACCAAGCATCAGTAGGTTATTGACTGTGCAGAATACATTTTTGAAGTCGAAAGTGCAGAAAAATTAACAGTGCAGAAAATGCAGAAAACGTACCAAAATTTATTTTATCTAAAAATTGATGAAAAAGCACTACCCATGGGTTATTGAGTGTGCAGAATGCATTTTTGAAGTCGAAAGTGCAGAACAATCAACAGTGCAGAAAATGCAGAAAACGTTCCAAAAATTTTTTTACCTAAAAAACTGGTGAAAAAGCACTACCCATGGGTTATTGACTGTGCAGAATGCATTTTTGAAGTTGAAAGTGCAGAAAAATCAACAGTGCAGAAAATGCAGAAAACGTTCTAAAACTTATTCTATCTAAAAAATTGATGAAAAAGCAGCACCCATGGGTTAATGACTGTGTAGAACAAATTTTTGAAGTCGAAAGTGCAGAAAAATCAAAAATGCGTTCTGCACAGTCAATAACCCATGGGTAGTGCTTTTTTACCAGGTTTTTAGATAAAATAAATTTTGGAACACTTTCTGCATTTTCTGCACTGTTGATTGTTCTGCACTTTCGACTTCAAAAATGCATTCTGTTCTGCACAGTCATTAACCCATGGGTAGTGCTTTTTCATCAGTTTTTTAGGTAAAAAAAACTTTTGGAACGTTTTTTCATTTTCTGCACTGTTGACTTTTCTGCACTTTCGACTTCCAAAAATGCATTCTACACAGTCAATAACATATCGGTAGTGCTTTTTCATCAATTTTTTAGATAAAATAAAATTTGGTACGTTTTCTGCATTTTCTGCACTGTTGATTGTTCTGCACTGTTGATTTTTCTGCACTTTCGTCTTCAAAAATACATTCTGCACAGTCAATAACCTACTGATGCTTGGTTTTAGAGGTAGTCACACGGTTATTGTTCGCGCGATCTGCAATAATATACATATGTGGCGCGTTTTCTTCTTTGCTCATTTTTGTCTTTGCTCATTTTGTTCTTTGCACACTTTGTTCTCAGCTCATTTTCTTGTTTGCACATTTTCAATGGAACCCGAAAAAAGTGATAAATAACTCATGGTGGTAGTGTTTGTAGTTTTTGTATGCTGTTTTTATTTCCCAAACAATTTTAATATCCCAAGCTATCATTTTGTAGCTGAATCTGTTATGTTTATTACTTAATTACACTGACTTCAATAAGCAAATAGCAGTTTAAAGTTTGCCACACTCTTAAAAACAACAACTTACCATACCTGCCGACCCATCATCAACAACATCATCATCATCGCACAACAACAACAACAAACGAAGACGATCATCATCATGGTGGTCACCACCTCGTGATCATCAAATGAAAATCATTTTTTCATAATTAAGCTACGTGGCAACTTGTCTAATAGAAGCTGATACGTTCATTGGTGCTAAAAATAATTAGCTCCAATTTGATCAACATACTATAGCGTCCACAAACTGATCACGAAATATGACGTCACACGTCAAAAGCATCGATATAAATATTTGTAGCACCTATTTTTTTTCAGTTTCCAAATATTCGGTAATTACTAAATTTTTAATAACTTGGGACCACAGGCTGCTAGAAACAAAATTTTAAAAGGGTTTAATAGGAAACAATATGCCGAACAAGATTAACCAATCACTGCACTGCTTACAAATGTGTATGCTTGAGAAAAGATGCTTGAAAACCACGTTGAAAACGAGAAAATTCCCAGTGCGCCGATGGACCATATGATGTTAGTTTATGTTATATCACTAGCCTGTCTTATTACCGACCTGTTGATATACTATTTGTTATAGATCCTTTACATCTGGAGGTAGGAAAATAGATTTAATAATTTCCTTGCCAAATAAAAACGTAATTTTTTTAAATATATATTATCATGAAGCAATTAGTAACTAACCGCAAATTAATTACGCTCGCTTGGTCTTGCGTCACGGATTTCACTCTAATGTATCAATAATGAGGCGTAAAACTAACCGCAGTGCGAACATGAAACAAAGTAATTTTTTTGCTGAGAGGGTCATTTTTAAAACTCATTTTCTCAGTAACTGTCAATGAGAGACACAAAAGTTTACTACTATTGTGACTGCAAGATATGATTCTACGCCATGATATGTTTTTTAACGTCCCAAGGCTGATTTGAAAAATATGTTTGTATTGGCTACATACTACTACTGAAAAATGAATTTAAAAAAAAGCATAAAATGCTTTAAAAATCACATTGTTTGCGGTGCCCTGTGTGACCGCAGGCGGATCACCCAAGCGTATCTACTACTAGTGCAAACATCATACGGGCCTATATATATTGTTTGCGTGTATATATATGCGTACATCAAAACCATTAGTTAACCATTATCATCATGACGATTGTAATAATTTGATCCCTATGATAACAATAATAATTGCAATTGTTTCTATATTCAATAATAATTAATTTAAATACACAACAACCAGAAAGATAATAATTACTCTCAATTGATTAGTAATTATTACAAACAATGTGTTATTAACTGATATTCTTATTCTATTCTAATTATTTTTTCTAATATTAAATTAATTATTATTAGAAATGTGAAAACTAATTTATTTTCAATCATTATTATTGAGAAACTGCAAAAATGAGTATGTTTTTTCAAGCTCACACTGATAGCAAAATTAAACTTTTCAGCTTTGAAATTATAACATTCATTTATTTGGACAAATAATTTTATTACTCGATAGTAATTCTGTCTCAGTTGATAGCCAGTTGATAATTTTTATTAACGTAAAACCATATCAATGTTCTGTTCCGCCTGCAATATCAGCGTATTACGGTCGGTGGAATCTCCGCTACTGTAGAATTTTTTTTACCCTTTTTTAGAAAAAAATTAATTTTGCCCAATAGGTTTCACTAATTATTCAAAATAATGCACCATTAGATAGCTAACATGCAAACACATGAATAAAAATTAACTAACTGTCAAAGTACCATTCTGAGTGCTGACAGATTTTAGTTGAAGTATACAAAGTTTGAACACATGTAACTACTACTGACACGGGTATGCAAGGAAGAAATCAGGAAAATCCTGTGATGTAAATGATTGGCTATCTGATGAATTTTAAACTGTGGTGGTAGTAACCTGGGTTCCAGAAATATTAAAACAATAAAAACAAATTTTTATAACAACCGGGTACGACGAAGTTATATACCGATGTTTTGATAGGGTCACGTGGTACCAAATTCAACTCGTTGTAGCGTCTAACACAGTCGCAGTGTGTTACAGTTGATTGATTGATTTTTTTTATGGTGATTGTTGTTTACCTCTGTGACGATAGGACACTCTAAATCACTAAGTGCAAGGGGAGTGCTTCAGGAGGAAAACAGTGTGCTACAGTGTTATTACATGGTTACAGCATGTATCAGTCTAACGATTATTATACGGTTTCTGGTAGCACTTTCATGTCAAGTAGTATAGTTCTAGGTAAAAAGCTGTTGTGAAGCATACTGGAGGTTGCATATATGGAAGTGAGCTCTCCATGGCTAGCAGCTCGTGTGACTATCGTTGTTTTAGATCTGTTATTGATTATTTCATCTTAACTGGATGAGAGTACACTGTGTCGTTCCTCGTCTTGGAGGATTTTGGTGAGCAACGCTACCCTATGGTTTTGCCTGCACCTCGTTAATGTCGAGAGACCTAAATGTTCTCTGGCTTCACTGACACTGTCGCGACCTTTCAGACCACTCACAAATCTAACAGCTCTACTCTGAACGCCTTTGATTGAGTTTATGATAGCCTTGTTGGTAGGGTCCCACACTGTATCGGCATATTCTAAAATGGGTCTACATAGACTGGTGTATGCAAGCAGTCGGCTGTTCTTGGGGGCAGTACCGAGTGTATATTTGATCGCACCCAAGATTTTACTAGCTTTCTCAGTTTTCAAGGCTATGTGTTGGTCGAAAATTGTGTTGAAGGATGACGCCTAAATATTTGGTGCTCTCCACTCATGAAATTTGCAAGGAGCCAAGCTTGTGATGTAACTGAGGTTTAGGATTTGGTCCAAAGCACATGGCATGACACTTAGTAGAATTATAAGGCATTTTCCGTCGTGACCACCTTTCAACGGAACTAATGTTTTCATGGAAGGCTACCATTTCATCGTCATTATTGACTTCTTGGTATAGTAAGGTGTCATCAGCATATAAGCTGCCTCTACAGTTGACAGCGGCTGGTAAGTCATTGATGTACAGAAGAAAGAGGGTCGGCCCCAGCACCGAGCCCTGTGGTACACCAGACGATACTGCCCACGAAGTTGAGTACTCGCCCTTCAGTACGACGCGCTGCGTTCGTTCAGTAAGAAAATCTTGAATCCAGTTCGTCAGAACGGGGTTTAACTCAGGGATCGGTCTCAGTTTTTTCAATAGGAGAGCATGTGGTACTTTGTCAAATGCTTTTTTGAAGTCTAATATCAGCGCAGGAGTAGTTTTGTGTGTTTCTGCTGTCTTAGCAAGGTCATGGTACGTTGCAAACAGCTGTGTTTCGCATGATAGGCCTTTCCTAAACCCATGTTGCCGGTTGTGGAGATATCATCAAGTCTTTCGTTGAGGCAGTGAAGCACTATATGTTCTAATATTTTGCATGGTATGGAGGTTAGAGAGATAGGCCTGTAGTTAGATGTACAGGTTGTGTTGCCACCCTTATGGATGGGTGTTACATTTGCTGATTTCCGTTGTTTCGGTAGGCGTCCGCAAGCAAGTGAGGCACGGAATACGTGGCCTAGGCGTGCAGCAGTACTTCGCAAGTCTATCGTAAGATCCGGTTTTCTGATGCCGTCGGGACCACGAGACTTTCCGTTTCCCAGTGACGTTATCAGCTTCACTATTCCAGTGTCAGATATATTTATCTCTTCAGCAGGATAATTGATTTGTGGTATGGTATCTATTTGCTGGTCTCTACAAAATTTCTCCTGGAAGAAGTTGTTGAGCAGCTCAGCACATTGTCTTGGGTCTTCAGTAGTGTGGTTTTCGTTGTCAGTAAGACTGGTGAGGGGTGGGGCTTGCTTCTTCATTCTTTCCAGGTGTTTATAAAATGGTTTTGAGTTGCCACGAGCTAGGGTACCGCATATCTTATCAACAAGGTAATCTTTCAATTTTTTGATTTCGGTCTTTGTTTCCCATTTCTCCATCTTATATTTCGATAGATAGAACGGATCTCCTGTGTGTTTGTACTTATGATACGTTTTACGCTGTCGAGAGGTTAGTTTGCTAGCTTTCTTGCTAAACCAGTCTGGTAGGTTTTCGTCTTTTGTTGGCACAAATCTATCAATACCTGCCTTAAGCTTAGTGGAGAAGACATGCCACATATCGTCTGGGTCATTCATTGACGCTAATCGTCACTCAAGTTTTTCATGTGCTCTTGGAAGGGTTCCATTTCTACTTTTTTGTACAGTTTGACACTGAGTGTAGAACCGTCCGTAGTTCTCGGTTTTACTATATTGAGTTTCGCAGTCAGGAGATAATATCACTAAGACCAGGTGCCGTAACATCTATTTCTGTAATGCATTCGGGTGAGTTGGTACAGATTAAGTCTAAAGTATTCCCGTGAACATGGGTAGCACATGAGATGAGTTGTGTAAACATATTTTCATTCAAAGTGCTCAGGAATTGTTGATGTAGAGGTTTGTAAATGGAACGAATTTTTATTACCAGTGTTTTCCAGTCAATACCAGGCAAATTAAAGTCACCTAGTAATATGACACGGGAGTCTGGGAACCTACAGTTCACGTCCTGTAAGATTGTTTCGATTTTGCCGATATTCTTCAAGTGGATATTCGGTCTGTAGTAACAACAGAGAACGATCTTGGGTTCAAATCTCACAATAATCATCTCTTCACCTAGTGCGTTGATGATTACAATATGGGGTTTTAATGTGTGATTGGTGGCAATGAGCACCCCGCCGCCATGTGAATCTCTGTCTCTACGAAAAATTGCTTTGTTATCAGTTTCTATCACACACATATCAGGCATTGTTTCATCAAGATGTGTTTCAGTGAGGCATATAATCCCCTAGTCAGTAGTTAATGATGAAAGTTCGGTGGATTTTCCTATTGCGGATCTTGTGTTAGCAAGGAGAAGCTTTATATACTGGTCTCCTTGCCCATGCTCACTACGGTCCATTCCCCCTCTACTGTTTTTTGCTCAATTTTGAGGTTTCTGGTTCTGTATTGAGTTTCACTGTTTTCTTCTTGCAGGCTTTTGACTTTGGTGCGGAGCTTGTATTCTTGATCTCTTGTTGTCTTTCTCGCATCTATTTTGCAGAATACGCTAGGTTTTCGGATTGTTTTGTTATTGGCTCGTTTTATGAATGCCCATTTTTCTGCTTCATCAGTAAATTTGAGTTTGATTGGCCTGATTTTGTTTTCAGACTTCTGTCCAAGCCTGAAAGCTTGGACTGGTTTGTTGCAGTGCATGTATAACTCATTTTTCATCAGATTTTCTATCTGCTGCATTGCGGTCTCATTTTCGGTTTCTTCTATCCCATATAAGATGGCATTGCCTCCTCTTGCTTCAACCTCGCTTATCTCTTTATTCTTAGCCATCATAGCTTCAGCAGACTTATTGATTACACTAGCTTGCTTCAGGTTTAATGTTGTTTCTTTGAACGCTGACTCACACGATCTCTCCAGTTTTTCTATTCTTTCCGAAGTTGATTTTGTTGCTTCAGCATATGTTTTGTTCAGCTTACTCATCATTTGTTCAAGGTTGTTCAGCTTTGCTATTGTCTTACCACAATCCCCTGCACCTACAGCAGCTGAGCCATCTGACATCTGTTCAACACATTTGGTACAATACCATCATACCCCACGTTGTTCCAGCTTTTTGATTGCATTCATGTCGGAATTTTCTAGGCCCTCACAGAAGCCATGATACCAACAGGTACAACTATCACATGATACCAACAGGTACAACTATCACATGATATCATCTTTGTTCTGATTATCATGTTCTTTCTATAGCCAACATCACCCCTACATTCAATTGCACCACAGGCACCACATGGGACATCATCATCAGTCAATTGACTTTTATCTTTGTTGATGCTTGGGTTACTGTTAATTTTGCTACGTACTTTCTTTTCTTCCAGTTGACTAGCCATTTCGGCTTTACCGGTTGCTTTTTCAGACTTTAGCACACTGTTTTGAGGCATACTCCCCCTACACTCCACTAATTTGGTCAAATTAGGTAAAATTTTCACAAGAGACAAATTTTATTCTGCCGCCATCTTCAGCCTCGTTTTCGTATGTGTATTATTATAATATTATACATATTATTATTGTTATATATTCTAAAGAAAAAAATATTATCATTCAAATTGTATTATATAATATATAAATGTTAGTTACAACAACAAAAGCTGCATGCATTATTACTACCTCTGAGTATTTCTGATGAGACAACAATAATAATAGATTTTTGTTGTTAGCAGTTGTAGGTGGGAGTAATATTATTATCATCAATATTTCCTGGATTTATTACTACATTATTATATAGATAGTGCAAGAAAGCTTTCAAAGTGTTCTGAAAGTTGAAATAGTTTCAGTCGGTAGAAAAATATGTTGTGGATACAGTGAGACCAAGTTTTCTATTGTCACCTCAATAGTTGACTGTTAAAAAAAGTTTTACCAAATGTACTTTTAGTTCTAAAAATGCTTTGTCTATTGTTGTCTCAATTCCAGGCAATTAATGTTGACTCACGCATGAAGCTACGTGTATTATGCGTACACCTCAATAGTTATACATATGTAACTATTATAAATGCTTTATATTGGCTGCCCAATTGTATAACACTTTTTGTAGAGGTAGCTGGAGTGCAAGAAAACAACAAGTACTGTATCTCAATTGATATAAACAGGTGTCATGATCAGAAATCTTGTAATTAATAATTAATAATCATAAATAATATTTCAATAATTAATTCATAAATAATTATTAAAACTGGTGGTTATTGATGGCATTGCATTTTGCTATATTATATTTATTACACTAGTGGTTATCATTCAATGATGTTTTTCTGGATTAACAGATATAATATTAGATTAATTATGAACCAGAATAAATTAAAATTAAAGCACTAATGATGAAAAATAAATAGCTGTGATACTAAATATACGCGATACAAATGACTACTAATCATCATTTACCGTAGCGTTTGCGGTAATCCCATTATTTACCTAAAACACTCGGCGCCTATGATAAGCCCACGATACTTTTGCAATGATGGTGGTTCAGCTAATCTATAAATGGCTAGGATAAAAAATCATTTTAGTTGGGGGCGTCTTTGAAAAACCTTCCCCATCATCAAAATACATTGAACGCACTACAATAATTATATACCATTCAAATCCTAACTTCACAATCCATCTTTTTGCTCTATAACAATATGTCAATGCCCTTCAGGGACCTGGTGGATTTTAGATAAAAAGTCGAAAATGTAAAGGCATTTTCTCAAGTTTATGAGTAAAGTGAGAAAAAGAATCATAGTCACATCCACGCGCGTTAAACTTCTCTAGCTATAGCAATTGGATCCGTGTCTTTATGAGCTTTAGTTTAACAGACATGAAAAGAAACATGATTTTTTAGACTTGAAAAAATCATGATTTTTGGGGACAAATTTGTATACAGATGCTTTCGCTCATATCGCGCAGCGACCGTGACAGTTTGGAACTATCTACTTATAACCAAGTGACTTTATCAGTTTGAAAACCAACAATGAAAACCATTGCCCTTCTCAGTCTGGCCTGCCATATATTATAGTATTGGTGAACTGGTCACTGCTGCGTTATAGAAAAAAAAGTAATTGTGCTGGATCCAGCTTTGTTAGGCAGTTTAGTTAGCATTATTAATGACAACAATTTGCTGCTGTTCATTCATATACATAATAACTAATGGTAACTAATAGTTTGTCCCCTCATCTTTTTGGAGTAAGAAGCTGTTGAGATTGGTGTCTGAGGATGAAGGGATTTAATAATTCTGCCTCCCCTAGTTTTAGATCTTATCATTATCTAATTAAAACCACAAAAGTTTCTGTTGTTTGTACTGCAGTCAGATATTCTAGTGATCAACGTTGTTACCCGTAGCAAGATGTTTAGGTTCTCCTTTTGGGTTTGCCTGGTCGGATATGAGCTTAACATGAAGTAGAGTCAAGCTTGATAACAAACATGGGGCATGCTAGTGCAAGATTTCTTACAACATATTTGTAAGAGTTGTAGTGCTGAGCCAGTTTCTAAATTTTAGGGATTTGCGTTTGAGGTTCTTCAACCTTCAATTCTTGCAATTCTCTGGGTGCGATTTTTTTGAAGTGCGAGTCTTGCATTTTTGGTGCGAGTTTGCAGTTTAGGAGCAGGTTTTTGCGGTTCCCTGTTAAATTTTAATTCTGGATTCCGTAAGGCCATGACAATTATTGTATCCCCGATTGAAAAAATGTCATGTTATGCAAAATGGTATAAATAAATGAAATATAGCACCAACTACCTGTTCGCTCAGTTTACAAAGAGTTGTTGGCAAGTTGAAAAAAATTGAGATTGGTTTTGCAATTCTTTGCGATATGAATAGAAGGTACATAATTCACTAAAAAAAAGTTAACAATTATTTATTTAAGAATTTCAAAATAAAATTTTGATAATAACACAGGATATTGTCTTCTGACTGGTAAAAATTGAAAACAAAAGCAACTAACAAAAATAAACAGGGAAGACGAAAAACTGAATCTGAGTCTCAGGAATAAAAATAAGTTTTAGACTAGCAGCCTAGTAATAATTTTTTTTTACTCTACCACGCCACCAACCCACATAATTAATAATAACATTTTACTGCTAACAAACAACAACTTAGAAAATAATACTACTAATAAATAAATAATAATAATTCATCCATATATCTATCTGAAATATTATGTTGACTGTAATATTATTATAGATGGTAGTAGATGAATTATTATTATTATAACTATCAACTGAAATTATTATTGTATTTTTTGTTATAATACTAATAATGATAATAATAATAAATTTAATTAATAATTATTTAAACAACAATAATAATAAGTATTATTGTTTAAATAATTATTAATTGTTATCATTATCATTATTATTCTAAATACAATAATAATAACAATAATTTCAGTTAATAATAATTCATCTACTACTATCTATAATAACATTACAGTCAATATTATGTTATACATATTATTATTATAATATTATCATTATTATAGATGGATGAATTAAATTATTATAATTTAATTAGTTATCAATAGCAGACTTCCACCATATTCATTGGTAGGTGGATTATTGGACTGAGTGAGATTCATAGCAGCACATAGAAACTGTTGTTGTAAGTAATAATTATAATAATAGGCAGCAGAGCATGGCTATCAAACAATAGTGCATGCACGCACATACTTCAGCTCAATTGCATCGATGCCGGTTCTGAACACGCGGGTCCCCGCAGTTGGATTTCGACCGGAATTGGCAAATGCGACTCCAAATACCCGAAATGGCAAGAGACCGCAACTCCAAAAAATGAAAACCCGCGGTCTTTGCGAGTCCAGCGGAATTGGCTCAGTACTAGCTGGTATATTAGCTAGTATGGTTATAGGGTGCTACTTGCTCCCCTCTACAAATAGAGCCAGCCATAAGATGATGCCTGCTCGCCAGTTATTTGTGGTTTATAATGTTAATGATCGAGTTTCAAAGTAAATTACCCCTATCTTCGCTATTCTTATCATGAGCCGAGGATAAGGCAGTTTGGTTTTCTTCTTCCTTTCGAGTCTTGTCAAGTCAGTGAGTTGATTATTCGGGGAGTCTGTTCCAGGCCAAGTGTTTGTGTATTCTTTCAAGGACACTCTCATAACCTATCGATTATGGTAGATACTAAACTTTGCTACTCTGAATCCTTCCCAACATGATAGCAGCCTTTACGCTGGAAGACATGTATGCAGAGGCTAGTGTGAGCTAAGGCTTTTTCTTTTTAGGAAGCAGAATTTTGGTGAATTGGATAGAAAAAGATCGTTTTAGCATACGCTATTTTGATATTTACATATGTGTTAATGAGCAAGTTTTGTTGAATGTCACTTCAAGGTATATAGTTTCTATCATTTCAGTGGTTCTCAGGTCGCCGTGTTTGCTACCTGCAGTGTGTCGGTGCTCACCAAATACCACAGTTGACTGTTGCTGGCATTAAGTATTAAATACTGTTTTGCAAAGGAAAGTGCTGTGTAAATATTTTGGGATCTGGGATATCCTAAAATGATTTTCGGCACTACTTCCTGGTATATAATGCTGTCATCATCATCAGTGTAGCTACCAACTTCCCTTGTCAGAACCTTTTGTTAATCATCGGTGAACCAGTATATTAGCTTTAAGACTCAGCATGCAAAATGTGTCGACTCTTCCATTAGAGGCTCACCCTTGAATAACTACTTTCTGGGTTGGGCTCGTAGAAGCCATGTATCCACTTTGCTATATTTGGATGGAGATTGAGTTAGCTGATTTGTCCGTTAGATGATAGTGTGAAACTTGGTCAAAGACTCTTTCAGAGATAATGTGCAAAGTGGTATGGGCCATTTTTCTTGCACTTTTTTGCACTATGTTGGTTGCATACAGAGTTGCTATAAGGTACGATTAAAAATGAATGTAAATAAAGTGTTGCCAAAGTAAAGTTCTGAATCTCCTACAACAAATTACCATCACCCAGAGCGGCATGATTTGCTTATCAATGTTATTTAGGCAACCTATTTTTGGTTCTGATTTTTCGTTTACATGATTTTAAAATTGCAAGCTGCAACTACGTTGGACAATGAATACTAGTTAAAAGTGATCCCTGTGGCTAATTATAACGTCAATAGCGGAACACCAAGAAGGTGATGACAGCAGTTGTGAACAGGAGGTAATAAGAGTTAGCCATGGTGATGTTGAGGTTGCTATATTTAACTGCTCGGTCTCACATGCCTCAACAAGTACAGGCAATAAAGTTGTTTCATTACACTGTTTATGTGTCTTTGTGATTTTGCCTTGTTGCAGCAGTTGCATAGTTGTCATAGGTTCTTTTTAATGACTATATGGGAGTGATGCATTGAATTACTTTTCTTCTTTGTGACAATCCTGCATCAGTTATAGTGGAATCATTTTCTTTCAACCTATAGTATAATTCTGAGCAGGTCCCGTACATTGACTGCCTTTGATTTTGAATACTATCATCATGTTTCGCTATTGATTTGCATAAAAAATAAAAGGAAAACAGGTCAATTTTTTTTCAAAGTTTGTACCACAGGCCATTGATAACAAACGTGTCATAACCCAGAGGTTTTTTGATATTTCGGTGTGCAAGCTATTTTGCTATTTTTAAAGTATGTGTACAAATCATTCATTTCTCTTGTGCACAAAATACTTTTGATAATTAATTACAAATTATATATTTATTCTGTTTCCACATTTTAAAGTAGCATTAAAGTTGGCACCCACAGGTGTATAGATATCAGCACATGGGAAAGTTTTTGTTTACAATATCTATGCTGTTTTTCTGTAATGGCAAGTTGATACATATAAAAGCCGTTGTAGTGAAAAGTGAAGTTAGTAAAATTATGCGGTAGACTGCAAAAAAACTGGTGGCATGTTTGAGCTTGACCAACTCCTCACACATCTGTTGACTAGACACTTGTTTCCACATGAACCTTCTTTTATCGCCTTTAAATTGAATAATCAGAGTTTTTTTCAAATTTTCCGCTCTCTCAAGTTGTTACATTATTCTGTATGCATTGCTGTGATTATTAATCACAATCGACAACTACTTTCTAATAGTAATGCTATCAATGCACTGCGAAGAAAAGCCCTACAAACAAATTATAACACATTATAACACTTTTTTGTGTTAATTGTTATTTTTTTTGTCGTACTCAAGCACTGTTGTTTAATTGCTGTAATACATACAACTGTACAATAATATATTTGTAACCTCGTCTCTAGACTGGTTGTTCTAATTTGACTTTCTAGTTTTAATTCACTGGGACTATGCTGTTGGTTAGTTTACTGTACTGTTCAAAGCAGTTGTGGAGACAAAGTTGAAATAGCCTTTTTTTACTGCCTGTCACATTGTTTTCAAACACCCAGTATATTTTTTTCAAAGGAATGTGTTGTGTACTAAGACATAATCTAGTAACAGTGAGTGCAATCATGGAGCTGAACTTGAAGGAAATAAACTGGATGTAAACACCTATAGAATGGGTGATATTCCACCACCTCCTCCTCCACCACCCTTACACCATCCAGCCAATGGTAATTGAACTCAATGCAACTAGTACATGTGTATTGTCACAATATGTGGTGTTTGTGGCTTGTTTTCCTCAGCTTTTTGTCAATTTTTTTGTACTGTGAGAGCAAAATGTTTCTTGCTGTCCCCGTGTTCAGCAGTTTTACAGTCGCATTGCTTAATAAATCTTTCCAACACCCAGTATCGCTGGTTTGATTTACAGAAAAAACTTGGCATACTCAAAACAACAATGAATGTTACAATGATGGATCTAAACCACATTCTGATCCGCTCAAAACAGAGATTACATCTCCTCACCGGTCACCTGGACTCCTTGGGGATTACCCTGGTGCCAAACCAATCAAATCTGTTTTACCTGTTTCATCATCCACTCCCTCTGTATTCCGGAAACCAGCTGGTCTATTACAAACTCCAGGATCAACAGTAACATTTCAATGCCCCAAACTTCCTGGACCATTCCAACCACCTGGACCATTTGGGTCATTTGAGCCTCCCAAATCTTATGGTCACTTTCAGTCTCCTAAAATGTCTTCTCCAAATCCATTTCCCGTCAATGCTACAAGAAAAAATAGTAGACCGCCTGAGCCATTCACAAGCTTTTTAACTGGTGCGAAAACATATAAAAAGAGTTCTACTTCACCCCTCGTCACCAAAGAGCCTGCTCCTCCAGGAGTTGAGCAATCTCCAGAAAAGGCTGAAGAACCTGCTCCACCAGGAACTGAACAGCCATTTTCATCGGAAAAAGAAAAGTCTGATGAGGCAAACACCACCAGTTTTATTTCTCCTACTGAAGCTTGGGCAATGTATTTAAATGAGTACAATACTTTCATGGGAGGTGAAGAATGGATAAACGACTTCACTCATCAGCTGTAAGTAACGCTAGCAGACTTGGTGTGTTGAATTTTCTGTTTACCGGATCATTCAACCTGCGGTTTCTGCATGCATATGATTTCACTGCAGGTTTGACACAGAATTCGGCTCTAGCTCTCCATCGATGAGCAAGCCACATCGAGCTACAATTCGTCATGTCTTCTATCCCAAGACCACCATGACTCTTGCCAATGATAGAACCACTACCACTTTTACCACATCACCATCTAAGAAGACTTTGTCTTACTCTGACATGTTGACCTCTACATGCAGTATTCACCATCAGACAACCAATTCAGTTAGTTTTTTTTAAATTAAGGTTGCGGTAATGTGAGCGGCTATATATCTGACTGATAAACGTTATATAATTATCTACTAACACAGAAATGCTCATACAAGTGTATATACTAACTCATACAAGTATATCTACTAACTCATACAAGTATATCTACTAACTCATACAAGTATATCTACTAACTCATACAAGTATATCTACTAACTCATACAAGTGTATCTACTAACTCATACAGGTATATCTACTAACTCATACAAGTATATCTACTAACTCATACAAGTATATCTACTAACTCATACAAGTATATCTACTAACTCATACAAGTATATCTACTAACTCATACAAGTATATCTACTAACTCATACAAGTATATCTACTAACTCATACAAGTATATCTACTAACTCATACAAGTATATCTACTAACTCATACAAGTGTATCTACTAACTCATACAAGTATATCTACTAACTCATACAAGTATATCTACTAACTCATACAAGTATATCTACTAACTCATACAAGTATATCTACTAACTCATACAAGTACATCTACTAACTCATACAAGTATATCTACTAACTCATACAAGTATATCTACTAACTCATACAAGTACATCTACTAACTCGTACATGTATATCTACTAACTCGTACAAGTATATCTACTAACTCGTACAAGTATATCTACTAACTCATACAAGTATATCTACTAACTCATACAAGTATATCTACTAACTCATACAAGTATATCTACTAACTCATACAAGTGTATCTACTAACTCATACAAGTATATCTACTAACTCATACAAGTATATCTACTAACTCATACAAGTATATCTACTAACTCATACAAGTATATCTACTAACTCATACAAGTATATCTACTAACTCATACAAGTGTATCTACTAACTCATACAAGTATATCTACTAACTCATACAAGTATATCTACTAACTCATACAAGTGTATCTACTAACTCATACAAGTATATCTACTAACTTATACAAGTATATCTACTAACTCGTACAAGTATATCTACTAACTCATACAAGTATATCTACTAACTCATACAAGTATATCTACTAACTCATACAAGTAAATATACTAACTCATAAAAGTATATCTACTAACTCATACAAGTATATCTACTAACTCATACAAGTATATCTACTAACTCATACAAGTGGATCTACTAACTCATACAAGTATATCTACTAACTTGTACAAGTATATCTACTAACTTGTACAAGTATATCTACTAACTCATACAAGTGGATCTACTAACTCATACAAGTATATCTACTAACTCGTACAAGTATATCTACTAACTCATACAAGTATATCTACTAACTCATACAAGTATATCTACTAACTCATACAAGTAAATATACTAACTCATAAAAGTATATCTACTAACTCATACAAGTGTATCTACTAACTCGTACAAATATATCTACTAACTCATACAAGTGGATCTACTAACTCATACAAGTATATCTACTAACTTGTACAAGTATATCTACTAATTCATACAAGTGTATCTATTAATTTGTACAAGTATATCTACTAACTCATAGAAGTATATCTACTAACTCGTACAAGTATATCTACTAATTCATACAAGTGTATCTATTAATTTGTACAAGTATATCTACTAACTCATAGAAGTATATCTACTAACTCATACAAGTATGTGTCTTAGGTTGGTGCAACATCTTCTCAAATTTCAAGGGTCGACTCTCTAAGCCGTTGCTCAGTAGCATCCACAGGTAAACGTTTGATTTTTGTGTTCAACTGTGCATATGTTGTTGTGGTATTGTTCTGTGACTGTATATATGTAGTTGTCCTATTGTTGTAGTTACTAGCCACAGTCAGCAAGCAAACAAAGAGTCAGCGAGTAGCTCTCAGTCAAACGCATTTTCACAGCCAAACGCTGCCATGTCTGTTGGTGTCAGGCCAGCCTTGGCCTATGCTCAGTGGGAGCAACTATGTAAAACGCTGGTGCAAGCACCCGGTGAAAGATTTGTGGGCCCCATGCTACGTTCTGAAAAAAAGAGAATGAAATTTTATCCCAAAATGTGGGACACAACTAATCCCAATACTAAACCCTACACAAAGAGGAAATTTGGTGTTTATTGTGAGCTGCAGGAGATTCCACGTGTGATAGATATATCAAAGCCTCTCGTCGAGAAACACCAAGTGAATGAGGCGTTGGCTTCAGAGCCTGAACAGTCGCCGTCCACTATGTTCAAGCTGCTCTTGTGGGAGATGTACTACATGTACTTTTCTCTGGTGAGTTTGTGACTCAGTGACTACTGTTCTCTCATATAATAATACTAGTGGTCACTTATTGGTGTAGCAGTCAGTTATATGTGCTTTCCCTTATAAGGTTGGGCAAATGTATTTTTTTAATTTTATTGTCTGATATCACTGCACAAACAGTAACAAATAGCAAATTGCAAACTTATTAAGCATTATACTCACTTTAGCTCATCAGCCTAAATACATTCCTACATGATATTCTGTAGAGACCCATCGCCGACATGAAGGTTTTCCTTATGGCTGTCCTATATCAAGTCCTGACCAATCAGATCAGTGTGACAGCCAAGTTCTGTTGTCAGGTCAGTTGATGCTTGTAGTTCAGTTAAAATTTCCTCAAGCAATCATTGCATGGCTGTAATCTTTTGTTTGATTCTACTTGAGTGTTGTTGTAACACTTGATCTTGGTAGTTGAGGTCTGTGGACTGGAGTATAGCAGGTAGGTCCGTTGTACTTGGACTAGGTTCTATAGGGTGGAGTTGGCATTTGTTGTCTATGGGGTCGGTGTTCTCATTGGCTGTTTGTCTGCTTTATCTGGCGCATACCTGGTTTCGTTTGCTTCGTTTCTTATTGGTGAAAGTATTTGTTATTGTAGTTCTTTATTTTCTGCTGGCATTATTTTAGTTTTTTTCTATTGACTTTATTAGTTTTATTTATTTTTTACTGTATTAATTTATTTATTATTTATTGTATTATTTCTGTTATTGTTTACTGAATTAATTAATTTAACAATAATCTATATTTATAGATTCAATAGGCTTTTCAAAAGTTTGCTCAAGTTTAATGCTGTTCATAGCCTCATAGCCATAGTTCATAGCCTCATAGCCATAGTTCATAGCCATAGTTCATAGCCTCAGAGCCATCGTTCATAGCCTCATAGCCATAGTTCATAGCCATAGTTCATAGCCTCATAGCCATAGTTCATAGCCTCATAGCCATAGTTCATTGCCTCATAGCCATAGTTCATAGCCTCATAGCCATAGTTCATAGCCTCATAGCCATAGTTCATAGGCTCATAGCCATAGTTCATTGCCTCATAGCCATAGTTCATAGCCTCATAGCCATAGTTCATAGCCTCATAGCCATAGTTCATAGCCTCATAGCCATAGTTCATTGCCTCATAGCCATAGTTCATAGCCTCGTGAGTTGATGGAATGTTGATAAATAAAAGCTGCTGGAGTTGTGCCCTCGTCATTCAGCAACAAATTTATTTTTGTTCCATATATTTTTTCTTTTATTTATTTTGTTATCAGCAAGCAATTGCTTAGAGTAGAGTAAACTGTTACTTCACACTCAATGGTAGTACTTCTCTTCACTTTTGGTAAAACCACTTACTTTTTTGGCAAGGTTTGTACAAAATTATTTTTTAATTTTTGGCCATTTTCTAATAGACTAAATATTTGTTGACTCGCCTATCCTATATACATCTTTGTAGGTATGTAAAGATACAAAAACTGACATGCAACTCATGGAATATGTAATACACACACAAACTCCTCAACATTCCCAGGTACAGTGTACAACAATGTAGTGTACATCAAGTGCTCTGTTATACACGGTATAGTAGCTATTGTATGTATGTTGGATATGTTGTAGAACATTTATAAACATATACTGGAGAAAGATCAGTACGGTTGGAAGGTGCGTGTCTCCATTATACGATATAATATGTATTATATAACAGCTAGAAGGTAAGTGTCTCTGTTATACAATATAATATGTATTATATAACAGCTAGAAGGTAGGTGTCTCTGTTATACAATATAATATGTATTATATAACAGCTAGAAGGTAAGTGTCTCTGTTATACGATATAATATGTATTATATAACAGCTAGAAGGTAAGTGTCTCTGTTATAAAATATAATATGTATTATATAACAGCTAGAAGGTAAGTGTCTCCATTATACGATATAATATGTATTATATAACAGCTAGAAGGTAAGTGTCTCCATTATACAATATAATATGTATTATATAACAGCTAGAAGGTAAGTGTCTCTGTTATACAATATAATATGTATTATATAACAGCTAGAAGGTAAGTGTCTCCATTATACAATATAATATGTATTATATAACAGCTAGAAGGTAAGTGTCTCTGTTATACAATATAATATGTATTATATAACAGCTACTTACCTGTGTATATTACAGGCACTCATAGACTCTACTGGGGCAAGGGGTTGGTTCTGTGAGGTATGTATACTCGTATTTCATTGGTTTATGTAGTTGGTGAGTATCCAATCACATATGTTATAGTTTTCTCCATTGTTTGGCATATCTTTAGATTTGCCCAGACGCTGAGTGGAAACAGAACAAAACATCAGATGACTTTCTCAAACACTGCAATACTTGTGGTGAACACAGTCGACGTTTGTTGGTAGGTTAGCAGCTGTGCATGTGTCACATGTGTATCACATATATATTACATGTATCATACATATATAATACATGTATGTTACCTGTATGTTACATGTGCATTACACATATGTTACATGAATGCTACATGTGTATTACACATATATTACATGTATGTTACATGTGCATTACACATATATTACATGTATGCTACATGTGATTACACAAATATTACATGTATGTTACATGTGAATTACATATATATTACATGTATGTTACATGTGCATTACACATATATACATTTATGTTACATGTGCATTAAGTGCATCTATATATTACATGCATGTTACATATATAATGCGTGTATATTATAGTTAGCTTCCTTGTCAACAAACCGTACAAAGATTTTAACTTGTTGTTTTGTTTACTTGCAGCAAATCCAAGCATTTGTGGACGAGGCCAAGGCCTCACTAGACAGTGAGTGTTCACTCTCCTCCATTGCCTACCATATAACTCTTTTTCGTTTTTGTACCATTTTATCTAATTACTAACAGAGACTGCTTTGTATTTAAGCAAAAAGTTACTATTTGTCAACATGGTTATCATTGCAGTTTATGCTTGGAAGCTGTTTTTATCGACAGTTTTGACAAATGATATGAACGTTGAAATGTTTTGTAACAGATCATATCTGTGTTTATAACAAACATCCACTCGTAATACATGAAGGTGACTGATGATCTCTTTGCCTGCAGCCTTTGAGCTTTGATCTAACTATCTCTACTGGTCCCTGTTTAGCGGACAAAGTAGTACATCGCACTTTGTGTATTCTTTTAGATCAGCTAGCTACGGCCCCCTCATCCCCTAAGGTCAGCACAACACAGGTAAGATCTGAAGCACTTTACCTTTATCTGGAACAGTTTGTTTATTAAGCAGAAGCTGGTGACTTCAGTATCCATAAAAAGACGAGACCAAGTTATGTCGAGCACTACAGTACACGGTGTCCGCATTAAACTCTCTCTGTAAAGTCCTTGATGAATATTGTTGGATATACGCATTAGCATTTAAATGATTGCTGATGTGTCCGTTTTGGACTATGGGCTCTTGTGTGCGCTTTATGTCTGTCATTGTTGCCTCCTTTTTTATATGCCAATTTGGACTGCTCGCCTGTTTTGTATTTCATTTCATGAACTTGACTCTGTTTATAATAGTAGTTACAATTGGGAGTTGTCTAACAACTCGGTAAGACAACTCCACTAATGACTTGATTGACTATTTATGGACCTAGTTAAAACATTCGCGCAGCTACCTATAGTAGTTATATAGAACTATTTATAGTTATATGCAACTATATATAGTTATATATCGCTATATGTAGTAGATATATACGTCGATCTATAGTTATATACTACTATCAATAGTAAGTTGCTTTATTGTAGAAAAAAATTGAGATGATGGCACGATTCCAAGTAGAAAACTGGATGTTGCAACCCGACCCAAAGAAGTTTCCCTGCCCTCTGGAGGGCGTAAGTTGGATTTTTATGAAATTTCATAAGTTCAAGGTGTAATAAGCTATCTCTATGAATGTAATGAGTTTTCTCTATGGAAGTGTTAGATGATTTATCTATGGATACAATGAGTTGTCTCTATGAGTGTAATGAGTTATCTCCATGAGTGTAATGAGTTATCTCTATGAGTGTAATGAGCTGTCTCTATGAATTTTATGAGTTATCTCTATGTATAGTGGCTCACAACAGACGCTTTCGTTTTCAAAGTTGTATGAACAGTTTTAAAATTGTCTAGACGGTTTGCAAAGCGTCTTTTTCATTGGAAATAATTGGGTAATTGTAGTAAATAGCCCAATGACCTGTATCTCAAGGTGGGCTCAGTACTTAAATAGTAGTCGGCTTTGGTAGTTGCCAATTTCATGATTTAAACTGTATTTCCTGTGTAAGAACTGAAATTTTAAAATCCGTATCGTTGTTTTGCAAATAGAGCAGACGATTTTGAAATGTTTCAGAAGGCTCGGAAAAATACAAACCGTATGAACCCTTTAGAAGTAGTATGATCTATTTACAAACCGTTTGAACTGTTTTAAAGTTATTCAAACTATTTTGAAAAGGTATGAAATGTTTGCAAAGGTCATGGCTTTCGAATCAAAAACGATCGCTCTCATTTTTTCTATTACAACCATTCAAAATATCTAACGTATACCTAGATCAATTAGACATAGAGCAAATTACATAAAGATATAAATGGTTGTTGAATTAGTTTCCAAAAATAACTGTAAAATCATAAATAACTTTCATATAATCATCAAATGATTTAGTTTATACTGTTACAAATTTTGTAATAGTATAAACTACATTATAATAACGATTTTTTTGATTTATTTTATTAAAAGTTATCTGTTCAGAGTTTAATAGATCAAATATCAGTCGTAAGTTGACTAAAGGTGTAGTATCATTAAAGTGGACCAGCAAAGCTCTGGTTTTCAAAGCGTATGAGCAATCTGACAAGGCGCTCAGGAGATTTTGTGAAAATTTGCTTTTTTCAGAATCGCTAAGATGGTGTGGAAATTGTTTAGGCGTCTTTAAATGCAAAACATTCTGAGCCACCATATTTATGGACGTAATTAATAAAGTATTTCTACGTATTTTTCATGCATCTTTTACTTCAGTGCAGGATAGACAAGAACGTAGAATGCGTAATGGACTACATACAACACTGCGAGAGATACTTTCATATGACGGTAAGTTACATGTACATTGGTAGGTAAGTTATATGTACGTATGTAGGTAAGTTACATGTACGTATGTAGGTAAGTTATATGTACGTATGTAGGTAAGTTATATGTACGTATGTAGGTAAGTTATATGTACGTATGTAGGTAAGTTATATGTACGTATGTAGGTAAGTTATATGTACGTATGTAGGTAAGTTATATGTACGTATGTAGGTAAGTTATATGTACGTATGTAGGTATGTTATATGTACGTATGTAGGTAAGTTATATGTACGTATGTAGGTAAGTTATATGTACGTATGTAGGTAAGTTATATGTACGTATGTAGGTAAGTTATATGTAGGTATGTTATATGTACGTATGTAGGTAAGTTATATGTAGGTAAGTTATATGTAGGTAAGTTATATGTACGTATGTAGGTAAGTTATATGTACGTATGTAGGTAAGTTATATGTACGTATGTAGGTAAGTTATATGTACGTATGTAGGTAAGTTATATGTACGTATGTAGGTAAGTTATATGTAGGTAAGTTATATGTACGTATGTAGGTAAGTTATATGTACATATGTCTGTAAAGGATGTTTCAATCTTATGGATATGCTGCCTCTAACTAGTGTTAGGTCTAAAGACAGAGTATATTTTTGTCATTTTGTGACATTTTACAGTTACGATTCACTAGATATGATCTGTGAGTAAAGCCGATTCCCTAACATGAAGCAACTAATCCACTGGTGTTGTCTGCAATATACAGCCTAATTGCTTTAATACTCCCCTTTTACCAAACAGATGAGATTAGTTCTTATTTTATGTACATCTTGATAACAAAACCATTTTTAGAGAGAAAGGATCAAATTGTTATTTCTTTTCTTTTTTTCAAGGAAGAAATTGGATCAAGTCTACGCATACATGTAGAGTTTGTATCTATGAAATATTCTATTGTAGAGTTTGTATCTATGGAATACTTTATTGTAGAGTTTGTATCTATGGAATATTCTATTGTAGAGTTTGTATCTATGGAATATTTTATTGTAGAGTTTGTATCTATGGAATACTCTATTGTAGAGTTTGTATCTATGGAATACTCTATTGTAGAGTTTGTGTCTATGGAATATTCTATTGTAGAGTTTGTGTCTATGGAATACTCTATTGTAGAGTTTGTATCTATGGAATACTCTATTGTAGAGTTTGTGTCTATGGAATATTCTATTGTAGAGTTTGTATCTATGGAATACTCTATTGTAGAGTTTGTATCTATGGAATACTCTATTGTAGAGTTTGTATCTATGGAATACTCTATTGTAGAGTTTGTATCTATGGAATATTTTATTGTAGAGTTTGTATCTATGGAATACTCTATTGTAGAGTTTGTATCTATGGAATACTCTATTGTAGAGTTTGTATCTATGGAATATTCTAATGTAGAGTTTGTATCTATGGAATATTTTATTGTAGAGTTTGTATCTATGGAATACTCTATTGTAGAGTTTGTATCTATGGAATATTCTATTGTAGAGTTTGTATCTATGGAATATTCTATTGTAGAGTTTGTGTCTATGGAATATTCTATTGTAGAGTTTGTATCTATGGAATACTCTATTGTAGAGTTTGTATCTATGGAATATTCTATTGTAGAGTTTGTATCTATGGAATATTCTATTGTAGAGTTTGTATCTATGGAATACTCTATTGTAGAGTTTGTATCTATGGAATACTCTATTGTAGAGTTTGTATCTATGGAATATTCTATTGTAGACTTTGTATGCGGCGATAGAGAAGCTGGGATCGAATCAGTTACTTTCTCATTATGTAAGTTTATCGTTGTCTCCCTTCATAGTTCATATACACTACATACATACAACATATATAGTACATATCTATTACATGTGCACATCATATATAGTACATGTGCATTACATACACACATCATATATAGCACATGTACATTACATGTACACATCATATACATTACATACATATATCATATATAGTACATATCCATTACATACATATATCATATATAGTGCATGTACATTACATACATATATCATATATAGTACATATACATTACATACATATATCATATATATTACATATACATTACATACATATATCATATATAATACATATACATTACATACATATATCATATATAGTACATATACATTACATACATATATCGTATATAATACATATGTATTTATGTTCTACAGTCCTGGGTAAGTCACACTCACCGCTTATGACCAATGCTATGTTAAATGCTTGCTGAATGGTTCAAGTTAGTTCTCTGCCTCATAACATCTGCTATGGTTCATTTAGTGCTTTACTTGTCATAGGGATAATATTTGTCTGTACAGAGAAAACCTCCTGGTAATAGACAATGTTCGCTTCCCTTTAGACTATAAAGTGTCGTTGGCTTCCTGTCATGTGACTTCACCTTCGATATCTGCTCACTCAAGCCATCATAGTAAATAAAAGTATACCCACTTTTTATTTGTTTACGTGGGATGAGCTAATGTAATGTATTATTTAGTAGTCGCTCTTTTATTGTCGTACACGTAATTCTGTTGTTATAAGTAATAATATTGAGTAGTAGGCAATTGTGCACGCTTTAGTAAGTATGCTAGAGTTAGCACACTTTACATTCACTTGATATAACATAGACACATATTATGTGAGTATATCAGTTAAACTAACACTTCCATGTCTGTGCTATCTCACACTACCAATCGCTCTTCTACTGTCAGTGCTTGCTTGTTACCCTGTCCACTCGTTTGCTCACTCTATGTTTGTTCACTCTATGAATTAATTCTCATGTAAGCTCATCCAGAATAGCCAAAGTACTCGCGATTGAATCCTTTATACTCCAGTAATACGTTTGAGGTGGATGGTCCACAGGCTTGGTAAGATTATTTTAACAAAGCTTGCTTTACAGGCTTTGTTTAAATTCCTACAATATTATGTAACCATTGCTACAGAATATTCTACATGTGGGCACTGTTAGCAATCCGTTATGTAGTCCTGAAGTATGGCTTGAGCAGGTTAAATACTATTTAACAGCCTCTCACTCTCTTTGTCAGCCTGCTTGTTTTATTGCATTTCTAGTCACATGTATGTACTTTCGATTTCTTTGATGGGAATTTACTTTGAAATATTTTTTGTGGATAAATTGTTGAGTCTGCTGTTCAAGATTGGCTTGTTTAGTCCTGGACAACTCCACGCATGCTCAATCGTAATATCAGTTAACACTTCTGTTTGTTTGATCTTCGGGAGTTGCTCCCTCTCTTCTAGAAAACCGTTTCTTTGTAGTTTATCCTAACAAAGTTTAGGCACAGAAAACGAGCCAAAAACATTTCCTTTTTGTTTGGTTTGCAGGTGCACTTGGAAAAACACAAAGGCGAGCAGAAGAAGTATTTTTGTGGGGTAAGATTTGATGAGTTTGTACACAACTACTGGCAGCCCGGTCAGTGCTGTTGGCAGCATCAGTTATCACTGGGTTTATCATCGCTACTGGGTTATAATGAAAGTTGAAAGTTAAACAAAAGTTATACCTAGACAAGGCGTGTTGTGTACTGTGGTGCAAGCAGCCATTGGCTAGTCATGTAAAATTTTATAGATTTGTCCAATCAGAAGACCTGCTGACAATCTTGTCATCGATGATATGCGAGACCATCTCACATCCAAGGAACATACTAGAAACGTGGAGGTGGGTTTTGTAGCCTGAATATTTTATTGTGGTTTATTTTTGTTGGTTTTTCTGTCACAGTTTTGTGAACATATTGGTGGATCACTAATTGCACTACATTATGATATCGAAAATCGAAGAGATGTAACTTTTTAGTTGATAAGCTTTATTTTGAATTTTTTTATACAAAGTTTTTTTTTTAAATTGAAAGCAATGTAAACATAGTTGGAATATTTCAAGTTACTGGTATTTCATTTCAACAAAGCTTCCACAACTCTGGCAGCCAGGTAGCATTGTGTTTTTATTTATTTTTATCACATTGACTCACTGCTGCTAAATCCCTAGAGAGACTGTCTAATGCAGTTGTCTGTGGAAGTAGTATGTGGTAAATTATTGATTCGTTGCTAAGCAACTACAGCTAGTTAATTGGCTTTCAAGTTAGTGCAATATAACAGGCAGTTAATTAGCATTGTGTGTGTGTGTGAGTCTGAGTGTGCGTTTGGTTTTCTCTAGTTTTCTAACTAGCAGCTAGCGAATAGTGAGGTGATATTTTTTGCAAGCAGGTACTATTACTATATCATTGTGTTTCTGTCTGCGTGTACATGACGCACCTCACTGGGTACGGTGTAGTGTTAGACGTCATGTGATACGTTATGTATAGCATTTCAACTACGTTCTATAATGGTGTTTAGATGTGGTTTTGTTCATCTCTAGTCGATCTATCTGCAAGGTTAGTAGCCTCACTTCCTACTATCTGATCTCACGACATTATATTTTAGATTCTAAAAACTTTGTATGACAAGGATAACAGAGGTTGTCTGTACACATGCTCCAGGTATTGTAAACTCAAACATGCAGTTGATAAAGCTAATTCAACTCTAACTGAGAAAAAAAAGAAGTCATGTAAGCCTCTTATTATTACTTTACCGTCAACTTCTGCACCTCCATTCACTCCCATAATTCCATTGGCATCAGTCCTGAACATGAAAAAGACTACTTCGTCCTTGACACCGATATCTCGTCCTGTGGTCACTGTTGCGACTAGCAGGGCGAATGTGAAAAAGAATAAAAGTGCACAAAAAGGAATTGCGCGGAAGACACCAGATATGTCTGTGGCAGCTACATCTACTACAGCTGTTACTTGTACTGTATCTTCAGTCAGTACTGGTAAAAGCGGACATGTTGTTTCAGACTATAAACCATCCAATAAACAAACAGGTAAATATGTCTTTTGGGCATGTGCTTGCTTACATAACCAGTAACATTTGGTATTTCAATTCCTCCTTATCTTTCGCTTTACCACTTTTTTCTCTAACAGTTGGTGCAGTTGCATTGAAGCCTGTAAAGGCATCAACCAAAGGTAGAAGGACTGAAGCTCCAAGTTTGAATACAGCTACTGTAAAAGTTAGTTATTAACTGTTTGATTTATCCTTAACATTTGCAGAGAATCACATATCATATGTTTAGACATTGTAATGATATTATTATCATTATATATTGTTTAATCATTATTCAGGGAACGTCACAAAAGGTGAAATCAACAGACTTGGCAAGCACTCCTGCAACAGCTTTAGCTAAAACTAATCCTGAGCGTTACAGGAAGTCGAGTAAAAGTTCTGATGATATATCACTTGTTTCCACTACACCTGTTTCTAGAAGCTCCAATACTAAACTGCTGTCAAAAGATACTGTGGGCGTGAGTGAAACAGTAGTCAATACAGAGAGTAATGCTGACAAATCAGTCGTTATATTAAAACCTGGTATTAAATCACTTGTCAGCCAGGATTATAATGTAGAAACAAAAGAGTCGTCCGAAGCTTCTTCTACTGGTAGTCAACACACCCCTCATCATTCCACTCGTAAATCCCACCGAAAACCTAATACGCTGTCAGCGAATAAGCATCATAAAGCTTCAAAAAGAGGAAAGGTGAACAACCATTTTTATTTTGCACGTCTAAGACGTTCTTTAAAAAAGAGCAAAAAACACCGAAGTAGGTCAAGGTCAAAATCTTGGAGCTCCGGAAGAAAGCAAAAACCAGTTTACAAAACCTATAAAAGAAGAGATAAATCAAGATCTAAGTCTTTGGAAAGCTCCCCAGAAAGGCAATTAACATGTCGGCACAGTTCTGGGTCGAAAGGTTATATTTTGCGCCACAAAAAGCCTCACCATTTTGTTCCTCAAAGTTCTTATTCCGAGAAAAGCAGGCATCACAAAAGATCTCGTTCACGTTCTTATAGTACTGTGTCTGAACGTACATCGCGGCCATCCAGATCATCACGTGGCAAGAGAGCTCCTCGACACCGGTCAAAATCTTTCGACAGCTCATCTGATAGCTCATTATCTTACAGTAGTAGATCAAGTTCCAGTAGATCTCCCAGGCGTAGGGCATTTAACAGTAGCCGATCTACATCTCTCTCACGCTCACCAAGGGGGCGCAGACGAAAGAGGAGCAGGTCCAAGTCTCATTCTTCTTCATTGGGTATGAATAGATCAGAAAGTCATCGATTGTTGAGACATATTTCCCCACCACCTTTTCCACTTAACAACAACAGTATTTACTGGATCGATCCCACATCTGAAAGGCTCAATGTCCGATCTTTGTCACCAGTGTCTGGAGATATCGTTTCACGTACTGTTGAAAATGCATGGAATTTTTATCACAGTCGATACTACAGTCAACCAGCCTTGAGTTCTGACATTGTCTATGATGCGCAGGTACTCTTTTTGAAGTCCTATTCAGGTTTCTTTACTAAACCTTCTAAATTTGAAAACTGTTTTAAGACTTTGTACAAACCCGAAGACCTTAAAAGTGCTTTGCGTCTCCGTTTAGATCGTCTCTCTCCCGGACCTGCCACTGCAGCAAAATACTCTAGCTCAGGTGAGATTGGCCCCCAGTCCGAATGCCAAAACAATTTGGTTACTTCTACAAAGACTTCAGAGGACGCAGATAAATTCTACAAATGTCCAAGTAAACGTGCACGCACTGATGCTACTAACAGTGCCAAAGCCCTTGAAAAAATGATAGAAACTGGTGTCGTCCCCGGGCTGACACTTATTGAAGATTCTGTAGATTCCACAAAGACTGATGGCGTGCATGATGCTATTCAGTCACTGCGACAATCGTTTTCTAAATCAGGTACCAAGACCTCTGCTCATCGCAGTTCTGATCACATTGATTTAGATACCCTTACAGAAGCTGAAGCTGAGGCTATTATTCCATTCTTGAATGATGGAACTGTTGCCGAGATTCAAAAGCCACGTACAGAGATTGAGCAAAAGAAGATTGCAGAAGTCCCAGTTCCAAGCGCAGAGCTTCCATGGCACTACCATCATATGAGCCCAAATACTGAAGTGTATTCTAGCAGCGATGGTGATGAGAAAGTTTTTACAAATAAATCATCTTCTAATGAGTCAAATATGGAAAATCAACACTCGACTGCAGCAGTCACTGTCTCAGCATCCAATAATGAAAAGGAACAACAGCACCCAGCCTTGTCTCTCAAGGATGAAAAATGTCAGACAACTGATTTTTCCAAGGCTCCTGTAAGTGTTGTGGTTGATAATGATTTATACTGCGTGGTACTCGCATGCACTCATGTCTGTATTCACACCAGTCTGTTATAGAGTGATGCACTCAGTCTGTATTCATATATCTATCCGTTATAGAGTGATGCACTCATGTCTGTATTCATATCTATCTGTTATCGAGTGATACGCTCATGTCTGTATTCACATCAGTCTGTTATAGAGTGATGCACTCAGTCTGTATTCATATATCTATCTGTTATAGAGTGATACGCTCATGTCTGTATTCATAAGTGAAGTAGTCAAGGGAATCATAAGGCTGTCAACCCTGGTAAGTTTCATATCAGCATACTGTACATATTTATGTGATATCTTTATATTCATGTATAGATTACACATCTGCGTAAAATGCAATCCAACACACTTGAGTATTATACAATACAGTAGTAATATATGTTACAAGACACGTGATGTAATACCATATATTCATATATAAAACAATGCACAATCATATATAATGCAACTCACATATATGTGTAACACACTGCACATATGTGTTCGACAACGCACAGGTATAAGGTAAAGTTCATACTTATATATAATACATCGCACACTCAGATCTACTTCGACACAATCATTTGTGATTTAGAGCTCTTATACACATTGCAAACATTTATTATTAATGCAATGCATGCATTATGTAGAGTAATACACACTTAGATACACTTCAACACACTTATATATACTTTGACACACTTGTATATAATACAACACACTTATACATGTTACGAAACTCTTACACATTCTACAGTCTACGTTTATGTTTAACACAATACATACAATATATAAGGTAATACACACTTATACATGTTACACAATTATTCCCCTCCTACAGCAAGGGGAGACTGAGTTGTCTGCTGATCAGGTTGCTAAGCAAACAGAACTAGAGCAGGAGAAGATGCACTCGATGATGACAACTGCTTGCGGCCATTATATGATCAGAATGGCTCGCTGCCGGCTCTCATCACAACCTCATAAGTTGCTCACAGACTTTGCATATGCTGATGAAGAGGCCTTGGAACTTATGCAGACATTAGATGTGAGGGTTATAGAACTGATAGCCGGTACCCCTCTTCTTGATGAATAACTCACAGGCTGCATAATACAGTGTAGGTGTGCTACAGCCTGTGGTACTAACATGTTGCTTTACTTTCTGTAGTTCTAGGGATTCAATTCGTTTTATGCATATCCGATTTTCTAAGTATTATTTCATTCCAGTTGGTGTCTCCAGCAACACACATTTACTTACCGCACTTTTTTGTTTGCTTTGTACAACTACAGCTGGTGTCTAAGAGTAACCTAACATCTTCTTTTAACTTTTTACACTTACTCTTATTGATTGTGACCTAATCTGTAAAAATACAAATCAAAATCAATCAATATTTTTACACAGACTGCCATGACATTCCCAAAGCTTTAGTCTGATTATGTAATCGCATACTATTTGCTCAAAAAAACTTTTTTATATTTCTTGCTTTATTGTGAAGCATTAGTATGTGTAAAGCAATTTATTGTTACCACTAGTCTGTATAATAATTATACAGATGGTGCTAGTTGATTGTATCTTCCATTATTTCAGCTATCCACGCTTGCTCCATCCTACATCCTTATATTAGTTTGTTCACTCTTTTAATTGTATGTGATTCTTGCTAGTACCTTAGTAAACCTTTAATATACTTGCGATTCTTTTTAACTATCTATTTTGTGGTTCTATTTCTATTAATGATAGTCTGAGTATCTTACGACGTCGACACCCTTAGACAATTTTATCCGATAAACTTGTACTAACAAACACAGTATTGCTACAAAGCTGCCAACGCTTGTTGGCAAGCTGATTTCACACAGAGTTTACTGGTTATGTATGACAATCAATCCAAGGGCGTGTTATTACACCCCTATTACACATGTTTCATTCGCATTGATGGACACAGCTTGTATTACACGTATTTACAAACTGACTTTTATTTGGTCAATTCTGAAACGACTGCAGTGTGCCCACAAATGAAATGACATATCAAGCATTAGTGGACAACAAACTTACTTTATTTGTACACGCTTAAATAAATAGTTTGCTCTAACATGAAAACCCTGCAACAAGTTGTATTCATTTTTGAGTTGTACGAGTATGCAGCATGTACTCATAAAAGCTTTGGCTAATCTGTTGTTATCCAGACATGATAGCACATCATTGCTGTCAACACACTGGCTGTCAACAGCCATCCATCAGCTATTTACAAAGAATTTACCTGTGACAGCTGCTGCAGGTATTACTGGCAGTTACAGATCAATATAAACCCACAATCAATGGAAGCATTCACATCAAAGTGATAACAAACATCTAACTGATTAGATTCCAGAAACACTGAAGACATTACACACTACCTACTATGTTGAGAGGGAGAGTTGCTGGAATACGTGAAGCTTGTAGTCCTGAAGATGTTTTTCTAAACGATGTAGTAACTGATTCTTGCAAAATCACAACCAAGTGCAATGTAGATGACTTACTGCAGTCCAATTTGTTGAATTTTTGTGTAACATGGAATATAATCTGATGCAACCAGTGATGTTCTTTCGGTTAACCCTGAGCATCCAAGTACGCTAAGTGCAGGTATGTATACCTCATTCTTTTTAGCAGTTATTCCACAATGTTGTTTTGTAGCTCAGTACAAAATGCAGAAAAATCGCCAATGCTCAAAAGCTCTTCTGACAAGGATATTCAGCCGTTTCGCAAATTAAAAATGTTTTGTTTATACATGGTCACTGTCACTTTTAATGTAAAGAATGGTTCAGTTCTGTTAACTGCAGAAATTGACATTGCTACAGCGGCAGTAAAATTTGTGGGCTCTCCAGTGAATGTCTGCCAATAGTTGGATTTCATTCATGTAAAAAAGTGATGACCAGCAGTTGCATAAGTGTTTATTGGAGTTGATTACTCAAATGAATTCGATAATCATAATAGCAATGGAAGTACAACTCCCATAAAAGTGGTGAGCGTAGTGATTGAGTCATTGAAATGAAAACATGTTTTCATTTCAATGGATGGAGTATACATTCTGCTAATCCTGTTACTATCAAGGAATGGAATAAGTTCAAGCTGTATTTAAATTGGTGACCCTACAGGGTTGATAGTTATAGTTCCGATAGTCACTCCTACCTCTTTAAGCATTTCTCCCAAAGGTGTAATAAACAGTAAGCTGAAGTGTTACTGACATACATAGCTTATCATGGAAGATGGTATTTTTTTTACGAGCCATGGGAATGAAATTTAAATATTAAGCCTATTTGTCAGCTACCAAGGCACTGACAAGATTAATCTTATAACCTGAAGTAAAGCATGGTTGGAGTAGTCTCTCTATCGCAGACTGCTTCGGTGTAAAAAGCGCTAATTTTGCAATTATCAGAGAACACACCAGTGACAACTTCATATTATTTCAACTAGTGCCCATTCATCGATGGCCCCGCCACGTAAACTGACCTTACTAGAACGTATACAAGAAAGTGTCAAAACACTTTTGATCCATAATACTCGATGCGCCTATGGCCAAATTGCCAAACCTGCAGAACCCTCACAATTTGACCAACACGGGGCAAATAAACAAAGAGCGTTATCACAATGTTCTACACCTTTATTCCACTCAAACATTCCACAAATAGACTGTTGGAGCAAACAGCTGTAGGAGAGTTCTTAGGCCCAATTCTCAGTGGCACCACCTCCCCACTGGTCACCACCAGGTGGTGGTGCGGCAGACCAATCCTCAGTGGGTGGAGCTGTCCACTCATCATAAGCAGCAGCAGCAGCAGGAGCGGCAGATGGAGCAGGTACAGAGGCTCCAGGCATGGCGGTAGGCTGTGGCTCAGCAGCCCAGTCCTGGGTTGGCTCAGGTATATCAGCTCCCCAGTTCTCTGCTGGTGGGAGGGCATCTTGTGTTGCGTACTGAGCACTCTCCTTGGCAGCTTGCTCTTCCTTCTCAACCTACACAACACAGGATACAGTTCAACAAATATACAAATGACTATGTAGATACCTAGACAGCTTCCAGTGACAACAACTACACACCTCCTCAGGGTCTCTGTAGAAGTACAGATCAACCATCACTTCCCATGGTACTTCTCTAGAGATGGTACCTCTCAGCCTTAGCACCTCCCTCGCCAAAAACCACCAGGCCAAACCAATTGAGTGAATGCTCTTGTTGTTGGTGGGGACAGCAATGTCCACAAATCTTAGAGGAGTGTCCGAGTTGCAAAGAGCAATTACCGGGATGTTCACATATGAAGCTTCACGTACAGCCTGATGATCAGACCTTGGGTCAGTGATAACGAGCAGACGAGGTTCTCGGAAGTTTTTCTATAACAATACAGAAAGCAATAGAACACGACTATCAAGATGATAACACAACTACAACTTATCCAGCATTGTTCAGTTCACCAGTAACAGCATTGCAATCTCAGTTGACAGACAGGTTGAAATATCATCATAACATAGAGGCAGAAATTTTAGTGAGAAGCGCACATCAGAAGTGCTCACCTGAATGTAGTTGGTAAATGTTCCAGGAGTGAACCTGCCAGCAATAGCAACAGCACCAGTAGCGGCAGCATATTTGAGAATGGCACGCTGTCCGTACGGTCTGGAGGAAACCACAAAGACGTCAGCGGGGTTCTCAATAGCAGCAATAGCCCTGGCAGCAAGCACAAGCTTCTCCCACATTTTACGCATGTTGAACACATACACACCTAGTAAAAGATTATACTGGGCGTTGCAAATATGTGAGGTTACAGAATGAAAAATATTCAAAACTTCTATGAAAGCTCAGCTTTAGTTGGCATCATTTATCAACAGCAGACATAGTGGACAGGCATGACCACCACTGGTGTTAAATCAGACGCAAATTACACCCATCATTGCTTAGGCAAAAAACAAGTTATTTACAACAACATTGCATATTATTTATTGTGAACTGTTCGAACAGTAATTTTTAACCTTGGTGTTAAATATCCAAGGTCATCGTACCATCAGGTCTTCTCTTATAGACATATTGCTCCATTTGGAAATCTACTTGGGATGTTCCGATGTGAGATCCACAAGCAAGGATCTTTTTAACATCATCTTCCTTCAAAGCGAGTGGTTCACAGTTTCCTGACATCTTGATCAGCCAGCAAATGGGCAGTTACGACAACCAACCTGGAAAAAGCATGATTATTATTCATCAAGTTGATAAATTTATTACTCACTATTTCAACTAAGTATTAATAATTAGCCATACAAAGAATGCATTATTATTCTTTCTATCATCTTATCAAAACATTTTGATACATTCACCATGATGATGATCACTCATGCAAGCCACCAACTTGGAAAGCTGCCAAGTTGTTTATTTGCACAATAATCTGAGCTAACTAAAAATTGTTTTTCCATTATTCTGCTATAATAATATTATATATATATATAGAGAAGATGATCACTACTAAAAAAAACGCGTTTTGTTTAGTAGTTTTTTACTCTGTAGAGAAAATTAAAAACCAGAAAGATACGTACGTAGTAGAAGTCTGAAAAAAAAAAAATCAAATTTTGATTAATAATCATTAAATGATTATTATAATTATATTATAGATAGTGCAACACCGTTGCGGTCGCTGTGTAATATGAACAAAAGCATTGTTATAAAAAATTGTCCCGCTGAAATCGCGATTTTTTTCAAGTCCCAAAAATCACATTTGTTTTCATATCTTTTAAACTAAAGCTCATAGAGACAAAAATACAATTGCTATAGCTAGAACAATCTACCCCGCAGGCATCCGTCTATGAACATTTTCCTCATTCCAGTCATAGACTTGGGAAAATGCCTTCAAATTTTCGACTTTTTATCCAAAATCTACCACGTCCCTGAAGGGCATCGACATATTGTTATAGGACTATAAAATAGACTGAGGAGTTAGGATTTGAATGGTGTATTATTATTGGAGTGTGTTCAATGCATTTTGATAATATGAAGGTTTTTCAAAAAGACGCCCCAACTAAAATTATTTTTCATCCTAGCCAAATATAAATTAGCCTAACCACAACCATTGCAAACACATCGCGGGCTTATCATGTGCGCCGCGTGTTTCAAGTAAATAATGGGTTTACAGCAAACGCTACGGTTAGTAGGGGTCAGTATCGCGGCTATTTATTTGTTATCCTTAGCGTTTTAATTTATTCTGGTTCATAATTAATCTAATATTATATCTGTTAATCCAGAAAAAAAAAACATCATTGAATGATATAGCAAGGACAAAAAGTATCGTATTGTACCACGTGACCGGTCAAATTCCTCAGTATATGAAAATGTCCAACGCATGGTTGACCAACCCTTTTCAGGAAAATTTAAATATTTTTTGAACTAAGGCTCTTATTATAAAAGTAAGGTCATCACCAGGTAGCAAATCATATTTCGGTAAATTTGACCAATAGGAAAACATCCAAGATTCACTGTGAATGTCGCTATTTGAGCTCGAACTTCTAAAACTTCATCAAAAATCTGTCAAATCCTGAAATGCCATCCTGCAATATAAATGTCATTAAGTTATTCAAAAATATGTTTTCTATGCGTTGGTATATTATTTTTGGTAATTGGTTAACTGGTGGTTACATTCTGACAGTTTTTTCAGAAAACAACCAAAAATTTATTTTCGATCGTCAATAGGCTACAGCGCGATATTCTGTACCCCAATGTAGTGACAGTGTGGGCGGCGGAACTCCCCCTTTGATGATTATATAAAATAAGAAACTCTGGCTATGTTATTACGATAGTTGCTGGGTTCATGGCTGATCGACTAACTCTGAGCATCTACTTCTTATGTGTTTTGTTTTCATTTGTAGTTTATAATAAAATCAGTTTGGTCAATTACACTTTTTCTAACCATATATGAATTTGATTATTATTATTTATTATTATAGTAATCAATATCAAGTATTTTTTTTATTATAAACAATATGATTGATTTATTCAAAAGTCACCATTGTTTTTCTTCATTTTCTTTCTTCTTGTCTTATCCGTGCATAATAATAATTTTAGTCAGAGAAATGTGAAACAAAAAACTAGCTAATAAATAATGATAGTAGTTGACAGTCTGCTTATAACAATTATTTGTGCATTATTATTACCGTTAGTAGATTGTTGTAATATATATATATATAATAATAAGCGTTTATATATCTATATATGATACAGCGAACCGTGATACGCGTAAACGAACATTTTTGTGGTTTGCGGTCGAGACAGGAATGCAATATTTTTTTTAGCTAAGAGTACATTTTTTTAAAAAATAATTAAAAATTCCATAAATACTAGCTATGGGAACAAACTTGGTATCAATAGAATCACCCAAAAATCCTTTTTAATTTGATACTACTTTCAATAGTGTAAAAAATTTTTGAGTGTATTTTTTGCTCTTGCTAAATGATAACAGCTAGTGGTAATAAATATGATATAGCAAATATGAAAGGTCATCAATAATAACCATTAGTTTTAATTATTATTTATTAATTATTGAAATTTTATGTTAAATTCATTTATTATTATTATTTATGATTATTAAATTAATTACAAGATTTCTGATGATGGCACCTGTCTATATCAACTGAGATACAGAACTTGTTGTTTTTTTTGTGCAGCCCAGCTACTTCTACAAAATAATGTTATACAGCCAATGCAAAGCATTTATAATTGTTACATATACATTGTATAATTATTGAGGCGTACGCATGATATATATATATATAACATCTTCATGCGTGCGTCAACACTAATTGCCTGCAAAAAACATTTACCATGCGTTTTTTGACTTAAAAGTACATTTGGTAAAACTTGTTTTTAACAGTTAAATATTGAGGTCACAATAGCAAATTTGGTCTCATTGTATCCACAACATATTTTGCTACCCACTGAAACTATTTAAAAAATTTTCAGAAAAATTTGACAAAACTACTTTTTGCACTATCTATATATTAGTCGAAATTTGATATTTTTCTTCAGACTACTACTACTACGTACGTATCTTTCTGGTTTATAATTTTTTCTACAGAGTAAAAAACTTCATTTAGTTGTGATTATTATTTTTCCACAACAACAATAGCAGTAGTAGTAGTGCGACAACATTTACAACAATAATAACAATAATAATAATAGCACGATAAAAATTACGAGCATTCACGGTGGTGATGATGAAATACATCCTAAATCACGCGAATAATAATTCCCATCACGTCTTGAGCAATCTTCAACGACAATTTCTAATATCAATGGCAAAACAGCAAATAATTTCTCTAAATATTTGAAGAGCAACTCACTGAACGTCCAATGCCACAAGGATAACGAACCGGAAAGGAAGATGAGAGGTTTGCAAGGAAAAAAGAAAAATACAACCTTCAGAAATCCTAATAAATTCGTTTGCGATACTTTAAACAGCCCCCTCCAACATTTAAAAAAGATCTTTGCTAAGTATCAAGATGTTTTTTTAGCCTTTGATCCTCATTATAGATTTGTATGCTCTAGTAAAAGCCATAAGTCATACTTACTGTGTCGGAGCTAGTACTTGAAGCATGTGTCCAACATAATAGTAGTGACTTCAAAAAATGTGCAGCAGTTTTTGTATGGTTTCGATGATCATCATCATGAATTATTAATTATTCATTATTGGTTAGTGATTAACCATAGTATGATACTAGTATTAGTATGTTGTGGAATTATGTTTCTGATGCCAGGATGATTGGGGGCAAACCTGAGCTATAATAATAATATAAATAATAATATAGCTATGATGATTTATTATTAGCTTATTATTATTAATTAATTAATATAATTATTATTATTAATTATTATTATTTATAATAATAATAAATAATAATAATAATTGATAAATAATAATAATTATTAATAATAATTAGTAATAATAATCTATCTTAGACACTTATTAATAATAGTAATAATAATAATGATTATTATTATTATAATAATGAATAAAATAGTTATAGTAATAAATTAATAATAATAATAATAGCTGACTTGTTGTTAATAATAATAGTTAATTTAATAATTATTGTTATTAATTAGTAAGTAGTAACTACTAAGGGTTAATAATTATTATTTATAAAAAATAATTTATTTTATTGTTAAATAAAATTAAATAAATCGTATTACCATTTATATAATAATAATAAGTATTATTATTAGAAGACTAACTTCTTACTTATTATTAAATTAGTAGTAGTAGTAGTAGTCGGTGATGTAATAATAATTATAATATTAATTGTGATGTATTATTTATTATAACTAACTACTACTAACTACTACTATTGTTTATTGTTATTATTATTATTTATTATTGGTTATCAATCATTATTAATTGCAAATAAAAATTATAAATACATACAACACTGAGCAGTACTTACTACTGTCAGTGTTTTTTGTAATTAATTATAATTTATTTATTTAAATTTTTAATCCACTAGTCTACTAAGTATTTTCTTTTTTTTACATTTTCAAAAATGATAATATCAAAGTAAATATTGTAGTACTGGCCTGATCATTCTGATGTTGTTGAAATGGCTTTCAATGTCAAGTCATTGATTGTGGTTGTTTATTGCGCTAGCACACCTGAAAATCCACATTTTTCTAAGAAAACCTTTTGTGAACTGTTTTCTGTCCAGTTTTTAGTTAGTCCAACTGAATTTTCCAAATCTGATTTTTATACTAGAAACTGATGTCAACTTGTCCAAGAAGAGCTGGTAGTTTCACGATGAATGCTAAAAAAATTGCTTACATTTATTTGATTAAAACATTACATAATTGAATTTTAAAAAAAAGTGTATTGCGTTAAAAATTACACTCTTTTCTGTTACCCCGTGAGGCGGATCAACCAATTGTAACTCTCAATTAACTAACTATATATACGCCTATATGTGTATATGATGATTTATGCGCTTGTATATATAAACTGTATTTGTGCATCATCTGTAACCATTGTGATTATAATGATTGTCAATTAAATTATTATTGGTCATAATAATAACAATAATTGCAAATATGTTTTTATATTCAACAGTGGGAATGATAATAGTCAAGCTGAAAGTAGTTTTGTAACAATTAAAAACAATAATATTATGTAGCTTAAGTTTTACGCCAAAAATTGAGGCATATGTGTATTTCGCTTGGAATATGCTGTGCGTTTTTTTATTGGGAGTTGCATGCCCCATTGTTATCTTGGCAACTTTTAAATGGATTTCACTGGATGATTGGTTTAGTGGGTGGGGTTTTTTTGTGCTGGTTTGTTGGCCCAAGTTGAAGGGACAGCTTCGCCGACCAAATGGTCGTCGGTGCAAAAATTGTAGTATACATTAATTACCCTCTTTGGCCCATAGCTGGATCAGCTATGTTTTGCTTTGAATTTATTATTATACCTCAGTTTATTTTCGGCTTTTCTTATTATTGATGTGTATTATTATTATTATTATTATCAGTTATTAATTATTTTGAAGCTGGCACCAACAAAGACAGGTTTAAAAAATCACAAAAATTATCATTGTTATTTTTTGTATAATATTATTTGACATTTTATTGTTATTCACACCATAATAATTATATTGTCAGGAGTTATTGTTGGTAATGGATATGAAGAATCACAAATCGAAAAAAATTCTGTGCTTTGTATTGATCGTGAATACAAAATATAACATACACTAATAATGGGATAAGGATAATCTGATCAACAGTAACTCCTGAAAATAATTAATAATTATGGTGAAAATAATATAATAATAATAATTTTTTGTAATTTTTTAAGCCTGTCTTTGTTGGTGCTAGCTTCAAAATAATTACTAACTGATAATAAATATCAATAATAAGAAGTCAAAAATAAACTGAGGTCTAATAAAAAGTTCAAAGCAAAACATAGCTGATCAAGCTATGGGCCAAAGAGGATAATTAATGTATACTACAATCATTGCACCGGCAACCGTTTGGTCACCGAAGCTGTCCCTGTAACTTGGGCCAACAAACCAGCACAAAAAGCCCCACCCACTAAACCAATCATCCAATGAAATCCATTTAAAAGTTGCCAAGATAACAATGGGGTATGCAACTCCCTTCCCAATAAAAAAAACGCACAGCGTATTCCATGCAAAATACACATAAGCCTCAAATAATGGCCTAAAACTTAGGCCAAATATTGTGAATGCCAATAAATAAAATTACTTTGAACCAAAACTATTTCGATGTTTAGCTCAGCCGCATTATTTACGTATCGCGAACAGTGAAATCTCGTGCTACTGTAACATTGCTAAGAAATTACTTTTGACTCTCCTTCAGAAAATAATGAATTTCCCTCCTAAATTCCATCAATTATTCAAAATAATACACCAGGATGTAAGTAACATGCATGCTCATATGTAATAATTATCAAAACAATGAAACAATTATTTGAGCTGTGGCACATTTTGGATAAAGTACGAAGACTTTGAGCCTGGTACTACAAGACCACGAGGTTGAAGAAGGAAAATTTAGGAAAACTCTTTGAAGGAAATGATTGGCTGCCATCTGATATTTAAACCACGTTCATAAAAGACTGAGTTCCAGAGATATTCAATTTTTCCCAACTAGGGTTTTTGGCATCTAGATACGCCAAAATTTTATAATGCTGTTTTCGCAAGGCCACGTGGTACCAAAATGGGCTGGCTGTACGATCTACAGTTTTATGAAATATTTGCACTATGATTATTATCCACCAGGATGATTGCTTTAGCTGACCCCTATATAAAACAAGTTTATGAGCATTGCTTATTTGCTGTGCCAGCTATAATAATTGTAACATTATCTTGCCAAGGTTCTTGAGTCAGTTTTCCGAGGGTTGCAGGACAAGATAGTGGGAAGAAAAAGCAATAAAGGGGACAACAGCTACTAAGGAACCAC
This sequence comes from Cryptosula pallasiana, assembly GCA_945261195.1. Taxonomy (NCBI): domain Eukaryota; kingdom Metazoa; phylum Bryozoa; class Gymnolaemata; order Cheilostomatida; family Cryptosulidae; genus Cryptosula; species Cryptosula pallasiana. Next base: position 5,962,698 of record OX183135.1, read on the forward strand.
AGAATGAAAAATTTTAAATATTATTATATATTGATATTCTACCAATATGTTAAGCACTTATCATTTTTTCATATCTGTCCTTCGGAAACGGTATAGATCATACTGTAAAAACAAATAAAATTCAACAAATTGTTCCAATCACATAGCTAAATGCGATTGAGTAGTTTTTACATCACTTAAAATTAACAATGATAGTGAAAGCATAATAATTCGGATAGCTGCATTGACATGATATGAACGTGATGATAGTTGGGTGTGGTATTTCCTCAGAGCAGAATTTGTCAGGCATGCTACAATCGACATTGCGCGTTTAATACTTAGCAATAAACTAGGTGGCTGGAGCGAATCGCAAAATTATCGAATCGAAGAAAGTTTTTAGTAAGCCTCTTAAAAACTAAATGGTTTCTCTGTAGCAAATACCCCAACTTTTATTGTGATATATTAAAATAATAATAATCTATTAGAATATTCGATACTTTTTCATGCTGCTGGGACATACAAATGTCAATGGGACACTTGGTAGATATTAGTTGCCAGTTCATTATTTGAGCCGCAGAGGCAGTTGCGTAGAACTAACACGCACTAACACCACACTTATCAATAATATGGTTCTGGCAGCGATGATATTCGGTTAGTTAATCATCTTATGCAAAAGTGTAGCGGTTCTGGAATCCCGGCAGCTTTCTTGGTGACGCTAGGAGTAAGGAGACCGGGAGTCTGATTGCTATGATGCTATAATACCATTAATATTAACAAGTCAACTCATTTTATCCTTTTTATTTAGATTTGCGAAATCCGCAACTATTGATTCATGAGCAGTAGATAGGTATGGGGTGTATTATATTGGCGATGCGCCAATCACATAACCAGCTGAGTACATGGCCACTGTGGAAGCAGGCCACAACAAGGGCGCATCCTCATTTATTTACATTGGCAAACCCAATCAAACTCGAAATACGAAAATATGGCTCCATCATGTAGTATATAGGAGAATAACATTTGATTAATTTTTTCAACTGAATTAACCAAAACATTTTCAAAAGCTAAGTTGATACCTTGACCTTTGTCATCTCAGCTGCTTGAAATGTCTCAACTCAGGAAAATTGTCAAGCAAACCGTGATTTCTAATGATTAGTTTGGCGAACGACTATACTACTTCCTGTTGCCCCGCCAAGGAAAAACTACTCTGCAGTCACCCCATTGAAGAAATAGGTTCACCATAGCTTTTTGTGCGTTTCAACATCTACATACTGTTCATTTAATCACAGTGGCCAACTAACTGGTGCAAAACTGACTATGCCTCGCAATGCCAAGTCACGACAAGCTGGTCATAACAAAAGCTCTAAAAAGAAAACAGGTCAGTGATTTTTTATATTTACTTATTGGTGATTGTGCGCGCTTGAAGATCCTTTGAGTTCATAACAAATTTTCTATGATAGTCTTGAAGTCTCATCTCTTGTGTTTATTGTCTTGATTTAAACTATAAAGCCAGGTGGAAATTAGTTAACTAACACGATTGTTTCCTCAAATGATAACAGTTCATAGTATGCAACAACGGTTTCCTATACAATGCAGTTGATACTTCAGTACTGATACTATATTACCCTTTCCAGTAAACGAATTGATAAATATTTCTAGATCCGTAAAAGTAGAAATTTAATTTGCCATCACAGCAGAATTGCTGTGGGTAATTGGAGGCAATTTTTGCAACTTTTGTTTTAGTATTTTGTCAAACTGCTTCAAAGGCAAATATTGTTATTTATTATAATAAACTGAATCAAGATTTATATATATCTAATAGCGCCATTGTTTGCGGTGAGCTGTCTCCAGCACCAAATAGCTGCTGAAAAAGACGATCGCATTTCCTATCTTTTTCCTCTGTCCCATTCCTCTCCTTGTTTCTCTCTAAAAACAACTGCTTCTGAGCTGAAGAGTTAATGTTTGCTTACTGACATACAGGTGCAAAGAAGGCAGCTAGTACCAAAGGAGAAACGTTCAGTTTAGCTGATGTGCTTGGAAAGGTAAAAAATATTAAATTAAACACATTTCTCTGACTTGAGTAGACAATAGACTTTTACTTATTGTTTGTACTGCAGGCCCAGGAGTGTATTGATGTCTATGACTATGAGATGGCACAAAGGTACTGCCAGAAGGCGTTAGAGATGGACAATGACAACTTGCAAGTCCTCGAGCTCACTGGCAATGTAATGATGGAGGTTGGAGACTTGGAGTCTGCTAAACAGGTTTGTCATGTTTTTGAAGTTGTCTTCTTTTTATATCAAGTGAAATACTTCTAACACGGGCTATGTTTGGTCATTTCCTACCAAATTCTGGCTACCAAATGAGTTACAATTTAAGTATCATGTCATAATGTTTTCCATGTTGTAAATAGTTACTCGTTAAAATGTTTTTGGTCACATTACAGTGTTATGGGCGGTCTGTCGAGCTACAGCCAGACTCTGGACATCTTAAGTATCTGTACTTAGGTCAATTAATGGATGGACTAGATGCAATCAGTTGCTACAGGAAGGCCATAGAACTCATGTTAAACTGCATCGAAGCTCAGGTTTGTTTGTTCCACAACCCTTCCTAATCAACTTTAGATTTTTTCAGACTCAACACGAAATTTTACTGTGTAAGTTGAAGTAAATTTTTCATGTAAATCAAGTAAATTGTAGGCTCACTAGGTACTGTCTCCCCTGTTACATAATAATGGACTTTGTGTTGCTAGGAAAACCAGCCATTGGAAGGAGCGTGTAAGGAAGTCAAAGAGTCTGCAAGTGCCACCCACAAAGATGTCTCCTCCGCTTATCTGGCTATTGCTGAACTTTATATGACAGATTTATGGTGAGTTGATCTCTCTGCGTCTCCAGTGCAACTGTGTGTTGTGTGAACTCATTGATAGGTGTGGTCAGTCTGTATGGCCAGGTGGACAGCTTGGTCAGCTGTCCACATGGTCAGAGGTTCAAATTTTCGTTGCCTACCTCTTCAAACTGAGTCAACGCAGATGGTAAAACTGTGCCAATGATTCCTCAGTTTTTTTTATGCAGTGATGAGGCAGATGCAGAAGATGTTTGCGTATCCAGTATAAAAAAGGCAATAGAGTATGATGAGACAAATCCAGAAGGTTATCAGGTTTTTGCTGATTATCATCTTGTGAAAGGAGAGATGAAGGTGGGTAGCATTCACTTTTGTTGTATTACTTGACAGATATAAATATTTTACCTCTCTGGTCATTGGCTTCTGTGAGCCGAGCTTCTATTGGTTGTTGTCTCCAACTTTTTGTGTCATATATGACTCGTCCAGTTTGTTATTTATTTACTTGAAATTCTCGTGTGTATTCTGGACCATTAGCGCGTAAGTTATTGTTCAGGTAACGATGATAAAGATGAGTGAATTCACTACAGAAATACTGCTTTTCTTGTCAGGCGACTGATAAATAAAGACCTGGTTGTGAATTAACTTTTTTATGGTCAAGTATTTTATGAAATCAACAATTGTGTTTCAGTGAAATCAGCGGATTGTACAATATCTCTCTATGTTTAACAGGAAGCGAAGGGACATATATTAAAGAGTATATCATTGTGGCTAGAGACAGCTAAATCTCTTGTAACTGATGACCCAGATGGGCCGGAGGTAGAAGACCCTGTAGACTGTGTACCTATATCACCTGATGCACAGCTTAAAGCTGCCAAAACATTGATAGAAGTCGAAGAGTATAATGTAGGTTAGATGTCAATGTTAGTGTCACTATGTCACTCTATGAGACCAAATGTTACTCTGTGGCTCTCAGTCTAAATGCATGATTATTTCAAACTCAAGTTACTGGTGGTTATCTCTATTGTAGAATGCAACAGATGTTTTAGAACTACTGCTAGATCAGGATGACTCTATTGTTGATGTAAGTGAAGCAAGCGGGTGGGTAGCCATTGTCAACAATTCTACTTGGAAGATAGTCTTATTTCGACATGCTTGATTTTTAATTAAATGGAAACGTGAAAGAATTACACTAAAAATTTGATTTGCATCTACACCTAGATACGGAGTTATGTGCTCATTTAAGGGACAACTCCCCAATAAAAATGCATTTCACAAAGTTGCATAACCTATCAAACATGTGCCATAAACTAATGTTTTATATCTCAAAACTAAATTACTAGAGCTGAGATAGAAGTTTTTTTGTAATAAACCTGATTGTTTCATAGAGAAATAACTGTAGAAGCAACGATGTCATTTTACAAACTAACATTTATTCCGCTGCCCAGCTCCCTTTAACTGTAGCTGTTTCATGTCACAAAGCAAAGCATTCATGGAGGCTTCGATGTCAGTAACATATCTAGTCAATGTTGAATATGTCTACTCAGGTTTGGTACCTACTTGGGTGGGCCAACTATCTGCAGGGAGATGATTTCAAGCCCACAGCAAAGCATTACCTACAGCGCTGTAAAGAGGTGAGTGACATATCAAAAATTTAACCATTTCTTTAAAATTTATTGCCACATTCCCTCCCGCGTTGCGTGTAGATTGAAAAACCTGTTGTGTGCGGCATCAATGATCTCTTACAGGTTTCAGAGAAAAATAGATATGAAGACAATGAAGTGATACTTCACGTAGATGAATTACTACAAGAACTGAATTCTATAGAAGCAGGTCAGTGTGCAGCATCATTATTTTATAATTATTTGTTTTGTATTTGCTTGATAAGACGTGAATTGTGTTACAGAACACATTATTAACCTTTAGAATGTATCTATTTTATCACACTGTTGTCTATAGGGAGCTGTACCACATACAGGTAGTAATCTATTGTGTTATTTACCTACAGAGGACCCAACAGAAGATTGTGTAGAAGATGGGGTAGAAGAAATGGACGCAGACTGAAGCATTCTCGCTCTAGTATGCTATCTAGTGCTTCCACTTGTAGTGCTGTCTGTGCAGAATTACACACTTCGGCGATCTTCTTGATGAAACAAAACGTTTACCTATTTATATTGTGATACCCCAACCAATGAATTATATCAAATAACCATCTAAAGATATCATTGTGTATTTTACTAACTGTAAAAGTGTATGGTTTTATAAAAATAGCACACAAGACAAGATCTGAAATGCCCGGTCTTGTCTGCATAAATAAAGGTTTTAATACCAGCATTCAGTATAATAAAATGTCCCAACCATGTGGAGTGTCAAACATATAGAGAAAATCATTGCACCATGAGTATATGACATCGCCTAGCCACACTAGGTGGGCGAGAGGACAACTTTTAAAGCAAATTAAATCTTTGATCAGATGACACAACTGTACAAAGTTGTCTAATGAAAAAAAATGTGATAAGTTGGATTAACAAAGAAGAATTGGCAGTGTTGAGATTGCTAAGTGAATGTTAGGGAGGGGGTCACACCCGATTCTCCAGGTGGTTTTGTATGGACTCAAGTCTCTCTATTACAGTGTTTATATTTGGTCTTGCATCTGCCTGCACAGTGAGCATGCTTTTGGTCAACTCCACTAACTTGTACGAATATCTAAAACAATGTATGAGGTATACTTAAATAGCAGTCATGCAATACGATATCATCTCACAAAAATAGGGAATGCAACTCCAAACCAACTATGAATCTAGACAATATGCTCTGATACTAACTTCAGTTGGTCCGGAAAGGCCACATTGCCGCCGACTGCTGCCAGAGCCATGCTGCCTCCTTTAGCGTGAATGTCATCAAAAGGCCCACACAGGTAGATACAGGCATAGATCAAACATCCAAAAGACTGCAAAATAGTTATTGAGAGACAGAGAGAAAGTTAGCAGCCCCCGCTAACGATCCAACAAGGCAAAAACTAACTAGACCCACCCAAATATCTGTAGACTCAGTGATGACATCATCTAACTGTACATTAAACAGCTCTGGGGCTCGATAAGGCATGGTGCATCTCTCCGCTGCATCATCCTGTAACCTCTGTCCATCTCTTGTACTGGAGGCATGAAAAACTGCTCTATCCATTGATCCCAAATCCATAAGAACTGCCCCACCTCCTTCAGTGAGCAGCACATTGGCTGGTTTGATGTCTCTAGAAGGATGATTAGCAAAATGAATGATTGTGGTGTCTGTTTTTATATATGCCATATAAATATATATAACTGTGTGAGATATATGCAGGAGAGGACAAATCCAAACAAACCAACAACACCCTGTTCATACTATTCTGCTTTGCATCAAGGATATCTTAGCAAAAGCTAGCTAACCTATGAGCCAATTTAGGGGTGCTCGAGTGAAAAGCTTTGATAGCCTGTGCCACATCTCCAATAATGGTTAACAGATCAAGTTGTCTTAAATAACGTCCACTATCGATGTGATCTTGCAGGGTTCCGCCCTAAATTAGAAAAAAACATCGACTATCAAAGTAGACGACATTAAGAAGTAGACTGAGAGTACGGGTACACTTACAGAGTAGAATGGCATGAGTATGTAGATCTTGCTGACAACACTGGACGCTGGGTTGTTGACAGGTAATACTTGGCTTCCCTCCAACGATATAATATTGGGATGATCTCTAAATTGTTTCATGTATTCAACCTCTAACAAAAACCGATTTTCATCTTCTTTGGAGTGGCACATAATTCTCTTCAAGGCATACGTTTTGTGTGTGCGAGAATTAGTGACCAGATCAACAAAACTAAATCCACTAAAACAAAAGGCGAATATAAAAAAAGCCAACTTACAGTTAAAAGTTTTGATCTATGGTAGAGTGAAAAACACTAGGAATCACCTACCCTTCACCTAACCTAGACTTCACATGGTATGTTTGATGGTCAATAATAACACTCTCTTTCCCGCATATGCAACCCATCACTTTTGATGCTAGGAACATACCACAAAAGTTTTAGCACCTACAGCAAAATATTAAGCATTACTGTGTAATAAAAACTGAATAAGTTGAACAGATTTGTACAATGATTCTGTATTCACATAATTAAGTCCAGACAAGAACTTTGTCCATGGACTGAGTTAGATGAGAGTAATGAATGTACCACATACCAACCACAAAAAAGCTTCAAATGATATAACATTGGTAAGCAGGAATTGGAAGGAGCGTAGACAGGAATGAACGCCGACAGGAATGAATGTAGACATAGCTGGAATGAACGTAGACACATCCTGGAATGAACGTCGACAGACCTGGAACGAATATCGACTATGCCATAAACAAAAAAATTTCGACTTTCAATCCTGGATGTGTCTACGTTCGTTCTCGGCAATATATAAAATATCATTTTGACTTTTGTTCCAGAGTTGTCTACTTTGGGAAAAAGCGATCATCTATTTCATTCCTGGAATGAATGTCGAAACGGAAATTTATATGTTGCAAGGAATGAATGTCGAGTTTTTCCTCTCTCTAAGATAGTCGACTTTTATTCCTGGTCTGTCGGCGTTCATGCAAGGATGTGTCTATGTTCATTTCAGCTGTGTCTGCATTCATTCCTGTCGACGTTTATTCCTGTCTAACGTCCGTTCCAAATTCCTTGGTAAGCTAGTGGTGGTACAAATTAAAACTATTGTTTGCTACCTCAAAAAGAAGGCTGTGTATGTCAATCAATAAAAATAGCTCAATGTTACTTGATATTTACAGACAATTATTGGTTAAAAAACAAATCGTAGATGATAAAATCGATTAATTGTAATAATGATAACTAAACAAGCATAACGATGAATTGGATTATTATATCATATATTACGTATCTAGTGGTAAAATATGTTTATTGTCGTAATACATACAAATCAAACGACAACATCCCCACATGAAGATACACCAACCAGTTCTAGCTACAATTTAAATAAGTCAGTTTTTATTATTGTTAATCTATCACTGATAACAATGAAAGATAGTAGAGTGTTTCACCAAAAAATCAATCTAATGAAACAACAATAACAATTATAATCGACAATAATAATCATTGCCACAGTAATTTTTTTCCAATACAGTAGACAAGTTAAGCTAGTTTCAAAAGTTATCAAAAATAGTTTGTTTGCATTAAAAAACATACGCCACTTTTCAGCCCAAAGGTCTAGTTTTTTCAGATCGCCCCGAAAAACGTTTGCAGTGTGCTCATTTTTCAAAGTTAAATACATCATCCACACAAAGTCTAATTTTGGATGTTGACCCCACAGATATGTCATTGATGTAAATCAAAGAGATAGCAGGCCCCAAGACAAAACCCCCAGGAACAGCCCATGTAACTGTATGGAAATCTGAGTCATGACTCTGTAGCAATACTCTCTGTTTTCTGTCTGACAAAAATTCCAGAACCTACAGCATAATCTCACTAGTAAAGCTGTGTCTCCATTTTTCGCGTTAGCAAGTTGTGAGGCAATTAATCAAACGTCTTGGAAAAATCCAATTTAGTTGTTTTTATACAGTTTCCCTGGTTTTCAACTTGCCAAATTATGCTGTGGTCATGGTTAATATCTGTGTAGCAAGAGAAAGACCCTTTCTAAAACCATGCTGGTTCTGTGTCAGAATATTATGCAGCTTTGAACTCATGTCGTGTAAGATTATGTGTTCCAACATTTGACAAGGTATGCTCTTGATTAGAGACCCTGGTTTATAATTTCTTGTGCAAGATCTTGACCCTTCATTATGAATAGTTGTCACATTTGCACATCGCCAGACAGATGGCAAAGCAGATGTGTCTATAAATAGAGTATTGAAAAATTTTAGTTAGTATTATAGAGAAATTCACTTTGAGTTCTAAACTAATGTCTTTTTTACCAAGAAAGTCAGGACCTGCAGTTTTCCCCACTTAGATTGTGTATCAACTTTTAAGCTTTTTACTCCCTCCGGTTCCACTCGTACGCTTGGCCTAATTTTTGGTTCTGTCTGGTAGCTCGCACAACTTTTTTATTAATCATACCCTTAAACTAATTTTTTAGTCCTCGATCCACTATAGTAACCGGATCATCCAGCAACACACCCAAGTTTACACTCCACAGTGATTTTCTTTGAATATCATTTCCTGACTTCGAGAGCACAACTATCTCCCTGGGTCAATGGTGGTTCGTATAAACAGGAATACATATATTTATGGTGTTTTACAAGAAACAATCTCTTGTTTTCCCTTCTACCCTTTTTATACATAGCCAAGTGAATAGGACATTCATTCAGGTCTTTTGTCATTTCTATATTGTTGTAAAGCCTATCATCATCAAGTTGAAATGACGGTGTGAGGTACTTTCGATAATAATTACAATAACAATTATTATATATGATATAAAATTTAGAAAATACGAAGTTGTGCTTACTTATTATCACTACTACTACCTACTGCTATTATTTATTATAATTATTATATAATAATAATAATATATAATAAAGCAATAATAATATTATATTTATTTATTATTACTTATGAATATTATTTATTACTATAATAATAGTTAGCATCATTTATTATTATTATTATTAAATTATTTACTACTTCTTACTACCAAATTTAAATTACTACTAATTATTTTACTGCTATCAATTATTATTATTTTTATTATTATTATTGATTGATCATTATTATTAATATATATATTACTATTATTATTGTTATTAATTTATAATTATTATAATTTACTATTATTATAATTATTTATTATTATCATCATTATTATTATTTATTAAACATTATTTTATTATTATTACTTACTTATTATTATTATTTATTATAATTAATATTATTATTATTATTATTAATTAATTATTATGTTGCTTTAAAATATTTATTTTCATCTTTGTCTATGGTTATTACAAATCAACAAGCCATTTTTTGGTTTCAGATTTTATGCTTCGTTTAAAACTTCAATAAATATCATAATAGTAAATCTATTACTATTAATTAATTAATTAATAATTAAGTCAAATAAATGGTCAAATACACTTTCTTTGAGAGAAATGACCTTGTTGACACAAAGGTCACTCTTATAACCGCGGGGCCAACCCTTTTGCGTGGGGATCGTGAGAGCATAACATTGTTGTTTGCAATTTTGCTAAGTACAATTATTAACGATTCCATTTTGTTTCATACATTTTGCCAAAAATCAGAAAAATTTTCAGAAATTATCAGTAGTTTTCGGTAGCTGTTATCAATCTATTATTTATTTATGATTGCTACCGTTTATGAAAATTGGAGAGCTTATTCATGATTACTACCCTTTATGAAAGTTGGAAAACTAGCAGAACAACATCTGGTTTCAGCCTGCCATCAATTATTAGGTAACTTTCACAGACAGTGATTTTTATTATTATTATTATTATTATTGTTATTGTTATTGTTATTGTTATTATTGTTATTATTGTTATTATTATAATAATAATAATATATTAACTAATTTAATTTATTATTATTATAATTATTAATTATATATATTATAATAATTATTATAATTAATAATAAGTTATTATTATTATGATTATCATTACTGTTTATATTATTTTTATTATTACGATTATACACTAATGAAATAATTATAATAGTAATAATAATAATAAAGTAATCATTTTTTGTGTGTATTTATTATTATTGTTTTATTAATATGTATTGTTTTATTATATTAGTAGTAGTAGTAATTAGTAGTAATTATTATATTATTTTATTATTATTAACGAGAATTTTGGTAGGATAATAATAGTTTCATAATTAATAATGGTACATAATAAATAGTAACCACCGCAGTAATTATTGATTGATAAATAGTAGTAGTAAAATAGTCAGTGATGAAAAGTATTTAAATAAATAGTAAACAATCACCATCATGACCAATGAACCATCATCATGTATGATTCCATCATCAGCTACATCTACTATGCAGTAGGTTTCCTTCTCACAATTTTGTCATTATCATCTCTCTTTGTGCCATTATTTAATTCTTGAAGTGATCCCAACCAATAGGTTTATTATTATATCATTCTGGTTACATTGTGCCTACGTTGGTGCACCAAGATAAAGTTAATCTACGTTTTAGTTGCACCAGATTTTGATGCTGTGTTAGTTATCATCAGTCAGTGGGAGAAAATGTCGATTTAGTTGAAAAGTTTTAGAAATAAGAAACAATAGCTCAAAACACTGCTAGTTAATACTTGCCATAGATTATGAATTACTACTATGATATTTTGATACCCATTTTCACTGCCAGCATTTATTTAATGACAAACTGAAGTGGTGCTGATGCCTCTTTGACATCCCATGTTAATAGTTGAACAGTATAATGAAAATAATGGCAATAATATGATGGGAATAATGTTCTTTAGTATTAGTGTTCATTAAAAGTGCGTTATAATTCAGCGAGTTTAGGAAGGTTTGATTTAAAATTGTGAGTTTTTCAGTAAGTTGTGAACACTTCCGCCACAACAATTTATGCACGTCATTGCAATGATATATCTGAACTTTTCTCTTCTGTGTCTTCAACAAAACTAGAGCATTAATTTTAATGGAAAGTTTAGTATAGTTATATATAGTTTGTTGTGTTATACCTACACATATTGGTTAGCTCCACATGTTAGTAGAATCACTTCTCTAGTTACAGTCAATACACAACATGAAGAGATACCTACACATATTGGTTAGCTCCACATGTTAGTAGAATCACTTCTCTAGTTACAGTCAATACACAACATGAAGAGATACCTACACATATTGGTTAGCTCCACATGTTAGTAGAATCACTTCTCTAGTTACAGTCAATACACAACATGAAGAGATACCTACACATATTGGTTAGCTCCACATGTTAGTAGAATCACTTCTCTAGTTACAGTCAATACACAACATGAAGAGATACCTACACATATTGGTTAGCTCCACATGTTAATAACTAGTAGACTCGTTTCTCTAGTTACAGTCAATACACAACATGAAGAGTAGTAACCTCAAATGACGGCTGGCTATCATTACTCTCGAATAAGCAATGCTAACAGCTCAAGTTCTCAAGAGTCAATCGAACTAGAGATGACCAGCCTTCAAAGCGGAGCACAGAACACAGAGGCTACTGCTGACTATGGTCTACAGATTGTAAGCTTTTACATTGACTAGTTCAATAATTGCTGAACTGTTGCTTGGCTATTATTGCTCTAAGTCAGTAAATATGTGCCAGAATGGAGTGATGATGTTTGTAGCCTCATACAATAGTACCGCCTCCCAGACGGCCCCAGACAGGCATCAAGTGCAGCAAGTCCACTGTGATATCTCTGATGATTCTAGTTCCTATTGGATTAGCTGCTTTTATATTTACTATACTGCTTGCTACTGGGGTTGTAACGACAGAGACACTTGGGATCACTAAAACATTAAGTGAGCTCATTATTACATCTCCTTGTCATGTTATTTGTAAATGCATACTTGTATTCCAGAGATTTTGATTAAGTCTTCTTATTCATAGTCTTTTTTAATGAAAGCGTCTTGTTACTATTTATTGCGCCTTGTCTGTTTATCCTGAAATTCAGATTCTGGCAACACAAGTGTTCCCGCTAGCGTTCATGCAAGTGAGTATATAGTTGAAGGAATAAATGCATGCAGTCACCCGAGTCATTGGGATACTTCGAGCTAGCGGAATACCCCGAGCCAATGGGTTGCCTCAAGCCAATGGGAAGCGTAATAAATTACATCCTGATTACTAATTGGTTTTGTCTGCTGTCGCTGACATCAGATAAGCTATGACTACTGCTCTTTGCCTTATACTGGCTGCTAGATTTGCTAGGGCCTAGTCTTCCTGGGTGATTTTTTTCCTAGGCCATCATTTTCCTCAGTCCTAACCCTTTAAGGTCATTGCCTTTCGTAGCTGAAACATTGCCCTCTTCGGCATTTTTTATTATTGCTTTTGTAAATTATTGGCTCCGATGTCAACGCCTTTGTTAGAGGTTTTGTACCGAGTTATTTTTTTGTGGGTCAATGCCTCTCTCAACCACTTTCTTTTATTTCTAGATTGTCTGTTGTTTCTTGTAGTTTCAAGATTGTTCCAGCTCTGTTAGTTAATTCTATTTCAGTTGTAGATCATTTGTCTTCTAAATACAAGATGTTGCCTCAGGTTTTCGGGCTCATCAGCCAAATTTTTTTTATTTGAACTGAAGTTATCGATTCTGAAATAGTCGTTCCCAAACCATTCACTTATAATCCATATCATCTAGCTAACTAGCAGACCTTGCTTGCCTCCTATGTGACAGGAGTAATAGTGTTACATATGACTGCTGGCAGCATTGTCTACTACAGTGAATGTTTTTGTCGGCAGCTACAAGTCCCCCATTTGTGACGTGTGCAGAGAATGAGCGGAGATGTGACAATGGCTACGAGTGCCTCAACCTCAAATACGTTTGTAACGGCGATGAAGACTGTAGCGACAATTCAGATGAGAGAGGTTGTGGTACGTGAAACCATCCGTTTATTTAAATGTAACGTCTACCTGATGCTTAAGTTTTACCTACATACATGTCTTACAGGTCACATGGCTTCACAGACATCTATGGAATTTTCCTATACGAGAAAATTGTTTGAAACTTGAATACTAAGTTTATATGGCTATAATTTATTGCTTAAATAGCAAACACCTTTGCGATGTGTGCAAAACGGTAAGTTTTGTTTGCAAAGGTAAAAAAAATTGGAAATTTTGAGCCTCTCTCACAAAAAATACAAAGAAAGTAAGCTGGCAACATGCCATAAATGTTGTTTTTTGCTTCACGTAACTGACGGTCATGGAAAGAGCTTGATACAGTTCTACTTTTTACAATTTCTTGGGATGAGCTAATATCAATGTTTCCAGACATCTGGAATATGTTGTCATAACCTGAGGCATTTTACAATGTCCACCATCCATATGACACACATTGTGGTTAATAGTAGTTATACTACATGCACAGACAGTGTCACACTCGGTTGTTTTTGATATTTTTGTATCTGCTGTTAGACATGGCCACTGTTGTAGAGGGGGGATGTACAATGAGCTCTAACCTATATTATCACTGTAAAAATGGAGATTGCATTAAAATAAAGTGGAAGTGTGACAGAGAGCCTGATTGCCCCGACAAAGATGATGAAATTGGCTGTGGTGAGTGTCTATCTACCCTCATTGACTGTTATTCATGAAGCTGTGTGTATGAGGGATGGTATGATGTCTATGTACTGTTTGTGTATGAGGTCTATGTATGATATCTATGTCTGTTCTTTAGACAAGTGTGATAGCTCCACGGAGTTCACATGCAACAACTACGAGTGTGTGGCTCTACACACTCGCTGTGATGGCATTTATAACTGTGAGGATAAGTCAGACGAATATAGTTGCTGTAAGTATTTGTATAATATGGCCTTCTGTAATTTAGATGTCTTCACCTTACATTACTTTATATGCCTTTACTTGCCTGTACTTGTCTTCACTTGTCTTCACTTGTCTGTACTTGTCTTCACTTGTCTGTACTTGTCTCCACTTGTCTGTACTTGTCTCCACTTGTCTGTACTTGTCTTTACTTGTCTGTACTTGTCTGTACTCGTCTTCACTTGTCTGTGCTTTTCTTCATGTGTCTTCACTTGTCTGTACTTGTCTTCACTTGTCTGTACTTGTCTTTACTTGTCTGTACTTGTCTTCACTTGTCTGTACTTGTCTTCACATGTCTGTACTTGTCTTCACTTGTCTGTACTTGTCTTCACTTGTCTGTACTTGTCTGTACTCATCTTCACTTGTCTGTGCTTTTCTTCACGTGTCTTCACTTGTCTGTACTTGTCTTCACTTTTCTGTACTTGTCTTCACTTGTCTGTACTTGTCTTCACTTGTCTGTACTTGTCTGTACTCATCTTCACTTGTCTGTGCTTTTCTTCACTTGTCTTCACTTGTCTGTACTTGTCTTCACTTGTCTGTACTTGTCTTCACTTATCTGTACTTGTCTTCATTTGTCTGTACTTGTCTTCACTTGTCTGTACTTGCCTTCATTTGTCTGTACTTGTCTTCACTTGTCTGTACTTGTCTTCACTTGTCTGTACTTGTCTTCACTTGTCTGTACTTGTCTTCACTTGCCTTCACGTGCTTGCACTTGCCTGCACTTGCCTCGACTGGCTGTCTTCTGTTGTGCATATATGTAGTTACATGTTTTTTTAATTGCTTGAACTGTTTCACCGTATATTAGGTAATTTATCTGCTTTCTGCATTGCTTTGTGTACAAGTACTAAAACATAAATTATATGTTATTATAAGACATCCAAATCAAAGCATAATACCTGTGCTAGACAGTTCTTTGACCCCCCATATAAATAATCATGAATGATTTGAAGGCTTCTCGTCTAGTGAATGATTTATTGTGATGTAACAATTTACCTGCAGTCAGACACTCCTCAGACACCATAAAGTATCTTTACAACGGAACATTGTTGGACCTTTGCTATAGTTCTTACATTTCTACATCTGCTGGTAGGATATGTGCACAGCTCGGCCACAGGTGCGTCTTTTTATAGCTCAACATAGTAATAGACTTCTAGTACATAGAAGTACATAGAAGTACGTAGATGTAACATGTATACACAGTAGTACATAGACATTTGACTGCACATTATCATTTGCTACTAGAATGGAAGGAGCCAAAAGCTTGGCAATACCACGAGATGACGACTCCCTCCTAGCTGTCAAATTGCAGGCTTTTTCTACTGACTCTCAAGCTAACGATACTCAAGTCAGCGGAATATTTTCTGTCTCTCCTGAGGCATCGTGTAGAGAGGCGGTCAACCTGCAGTGTCAAGGTGATCTTTTGTGGTATATATGTGAGTTAGTGTCCGTTTGGTTGGCTTACTGCTGCATGTCATTGCGTGTTACATTCTGTCCTAGCCTGCGGGGAATCTACCAAGGTTATCTGGTCTCCATATCTTGTGGGGGGTGAAGGAGGCTTCCCTATCTCAGACTGGCCATGGCAGGTGAAGCTGAGTATAGGTAACAAGATCTGTGGAGCAACTATACTAGGGGATCGATGGATCCTAACCGCAGGTCATTGCGTCTCTAACCACAGGTCGGGCGTTATAACCCCCCACCCCTTAACTCTTCTTTAAACGCATTTACTACAACACCCCATTTCTCCAATGTTAACAATATATAAGCTTCTTGCCAGTATAAAACCTGAGGTTGTAGCATTAATCAGTGTAATGTTGTGTTTTTATAGCTATTCTGATGTAGTGGCCATATTTGGTACAAACAAGTTCAATGGAGAAGGCGGAGTGAAAAGGTCCGTTAAAAGAATAATTCTACACCCAAACTTTTCAGCCAATTTCTATCAGCAATACTTTACGACTTACTCGTTTGACTTGGCTTTGCTAGAGGTGAAACCAATAGTTTATAGGTACGTCTGATATACAACATTGATACCTGTACTATGTAAAGTGTTTGTCTCGCTGACTCTATTTCTGCCTGTGAGTGAGTTGGTACATTTTATATCTGCTTATCTCCACAATACTGAGATACTACAGCTTTTGTACCACTTAGTTGTAAGGTCAGGATTTGGTTTTGCTGTTTTTCCCAAACCACAGTGTTTGTGGACTTAATTTTCTGTTGTCAAAAAGCTGCCATTTTTTGCTTGTGGAGTTGGGATTTTCTGCACATCGTTTTGCGATACCAACTTTTTTTTAGAGACCGTATGAGTTTGCTGAAAAATAATAGAGATAATTTGTCCAATTTTAAAGTTGTTGATAACCCATCATTCTAATGATGCATATCAAATGTTTGGTTTGGTTTGAATATACAACACATCCTCTCTGTTATTTTTTCTGCGGATCCCCATAACCTATGGTTTACCACTTGGTTGCGCTTGCTCCGTATGATTATTATTCTTTTTTTAATATAGAAATTATTTGTTATATTGTTTATTGTTACTCTTTATTTTACTCATTTACAGCTATTTGCAACAAAAGATAGACAATACCAAAAATAAACAATTTATTTATATTATTCACGGATTTTCAGTCAATTTTTTGGATTAAATAATCATAATGTTCTCAATTATTATCATTGGCAGTTTTTTCTATTTCACAATTTTTACATGACGGAATAGCTTATTGCTATTATGCAATGATTTCATCTATTATCTCATTTGATCATTAAATCGTTTGAAATAATCAATAATGTTATTATTACTATATATACTAATAATGTATTCCAGCTCTAACATCCAACCAGCCTGCCTACCTACACAAGATGACATTCCTACAGAACACACCAATTGTTACATCACTGGATTTGGTTCTATAATACAGAATTTCATAAATCGTAAGTCACTTGCATACACCACAGCGATATATGAGTGCTTGTAACTGTAGATATAGTGTAATATATGTTTGCTGTAGCCGTGTATCCCTCAGTACTGCAGGAAGGCAAGACTCGGGTGTGGAACAAGACGGAATGTAAAAAGGTCTACGCACAGGCTTATGGATTTGATGTACCAGACAATTGGCTATGCGCTGGATATAGGACAGCTGGGATAGACAGCTGTGGGGTAGGTCTGTTTAGTTTACTTGCAAGAGTACATATGCCAGGGGTCGCTAGTTTCCGGGACCAAACGACTAACTTGAGGAGTTGTTTCCTCAAAAGCGGACAACTCAGTCAAAATAATTAATGAAGCCATAATTATAACGTATAGTTGTTTCTAGTAAAAATATTAACATGTTAGTAAGGACTTCTAGGGCTGTAAAAGTATAATTCTTTTCCCTCAAACAAAACTTCTGGTGTCGGCATTTTGAGATGAATAATTTAACTTTCGTTTAAAAATTCGTCAAACTGGTTTGTTGACAAATATTGTTTATTTTAATAAAACGAAATCAACTGTTTATGTATGTTAATTAGCGCTACCATAGTCTGGTCGCTTTTACTAGGACCAAATGAAATTTGAGAGAGACAGTCGCCGTTGCACAATCTAATTCCAGTCAAGTGCTATATGACTTTTGTTGTTATTAGTCTCTAATTGCCTTTTGTTGTTTGCAAACCAGCATTGTTACGGTTGCTCTGCGTGGTTGATTCGAGAGTAGCATTGTCATTTAGATTTGATAAATTGGTGTGCGGACAAGTGATGTTACCAAGTTCTGATTGTTGGTGCGCAGACAAGTGTCTTTATTTAAATTTGCGGATTATGCAGATGAGTGCTATTATTAAACACTGATTGGTTAACAGGGTGACAGCGGTGGGCCTCTGGTTTGTCTCATCAACAGCCACTGGGTGCTACAAGGGGTGGTGTCATGGGGCAGTACCTGTAAGCAAGCGCTGCCATCTGTCTATGCCAGAGTGTCAGCTGCCACCGACTGGATAAGGCAGTATACGGACACCTGACGTCATTAGACCTATAAAACTAGTAGAGGTGCTAATGCTAACAATGAATTATTTTATAGTCTTTTACTAACTGATACATTCCAGAGAAGCACGGATCTGCTGATATACCTCAACCGTCATGTTATTGTTATATTTTGTAATCCCTGCTCCACGCAGTGGAGTTTATATTTTTTATTTGTTGTTCAGGCTCATCGTTTCATCTGCTGCTATTTTTGTATATTTTACTTAACTATTATATATATTGTGGCAGAAATGCCGTCCTATATTATTCTTCTGGTAACTTATATATGGGCTAGTGAGATGACAGTTTTCCTGCTATAGAATAATCTATTTAGTTGGGGCTCCTACCATTAACAGTAGATAACAGAGATGCCAGAAAATTTTTGCATTTTATATATTTCTGTGAAAAAAACTACAAAAACAAAAATGATCAAGCAACAGTGTCAGAGTTTGCTAATGATTCTATGAAAGTTTGAAGTTCTTTACAAAATCTACGCATGGGAAATCCAACGACATTGTAATAATCGCCATTGATGCTTTCTACAAGCTGTGCTCCAAGATCCTGGATGCCGTAACCTCCTGCCTTGTCCCTGCAAGAATACAGAGTGACTTGACTTGGTAGGCTAAAGATTGTCTGTCATGTAGTAAGAAAGCAATACAGTACATACATGGGTTCACCAGTGTCCACGTATCTCTCTATAACAGCATCACTGATGTCAGCAAACTTTACATCTGTGGTCTCATGAAAAGTGTGAGAGAAAAACTGGGGTTCAGTTGAGGCGGCATCAGGTTTGGGCACCAACAATACAACTCCAGTGCAGACCTGGTGATGCACATTGTCTCTAAAACTGAACAATGTCAGCAGTTTATATCGTGGTAAGCAAATCTCAATCATTGTGAAACTAGTCGAAAGTGTGTTCAATGTGAAAAAAATTAAACACCTGTCAACAACGCCTCAGTTTTAACTATAACAATGGCAAGCCTATCAAGAAAGTGACAGCTATGAAAGCAATGTAAGATGTAAATCTACAAAGAAGACGACATTGGTGAGAGCTTGTCAATGGAACTCTAACATCTACTCAACTAAGTTCATACTTCATCAGTATCCAACAATCATATCCCTGAGTAAAATTATCCGAATGTAACTCAAAAACATTATTACAAAATCATGATCACATTAAAGAGCCACCAAAGACAGAAAATATAACCAACTCACAGTGGTGACGTTTATTTCAAAGCAGCTCATTTAGGTCTTGGATAAAAAAGAAGAGATAACTCCATATAAATTTATTAAAATTTGTATTGTTACGGAGAACGTGACAGCTGTGTGACGTGACGTTTGATGACATTACATAAAGTTAAAAATAACGATTTATAATAATAATAACTACCATAATCATGTGCAATAATAGTAATATTAAAAATAAAATAATCATCATGACAATATGAAAACACATTCGCTTTCTTTAATAATAACAAAAACACGATATTATTATTAAAAAACTGGTAAGAATCGCTAAATGTGGAGTTATTTCCTCTATAGCACTCACAGCCTAAATAAACTTTGAGATAAACGTCACCATGCGCCATCTTACTTTTCACAGAATAAAAACCATTTCATTGTTTCAACAAAACCATGGTTTTTACGAGAAAAAAACCCACAAATAACCCGAGTTTTTTATGGTTTAAATAGTTTGAGTGTGGTCAATGCTTTATATATTTGGCCTACTGAATGATTAAAACGATGGCAATTGATTTGTAGCAGTTAGCTTGTTAAAAATGTTAAATGTTTATTTTCAAACGAGACGACTGCGATAATATTTAAATATTTGACTGATTGTACAATACAACTACATGGAATAGAAAACTTATACATGCTAAGTGCCACAGCTACATGGCACTACCATAGCAGGACACCAGATCATTAGTATTTTTGACATATTTTTGCGTTGGAGAGGTGGTACATGAATATTTCCTGACTTTTCTAGCGTCAAGTCGCTTCTGAAGTTGACAGCGTACCATTCCAAATTACATCAGTTGTTTATGTGGCTCATACTTTTAATAAACATCCTTCATTTCTCTATTTTAGCAATTAACTGAAACTGAGTTGAACTGTTGGTGTTATCGTTTTAGATCTTCAAAATAACCAACTGAATGTGACCATAGCATGAGTGATTGCTATAAAGCAGAAAAGATAAAAATTGAGCTCTGAAAAACTTGAAATATTTGATGAACATACGAGAAAACCAAAAGACACAGAAATTTGACTGGTTTAAACCCGGTCAAGCCAACCCTGTCTGGCTGGTCCACCCCCAGAGTTTATGTATGATCTAGTTGCAAGTAGCTGAATGTGACTCACCTTTTCAACATCGACTTGGCATCTTCTTTATCAGTAGGCTTTTCAAATATTTTACCTTTCTGAAGCACAACTGTATCCGCACCAATGAAAAGAGTCCTATGATATGTGTCAAGGTCATCTTTCCATTTATCTAACGATGCAACCTGAATCAAATTTTCAAGAAAGGTTGGTTTTATCAAAAACAATTCAACAGGGCGAAAAAACCTATCAAGCACTGCGTTTGCAAGGTTTTCAATTTCAAAATCTTCACCTGTTTAACTTTTCCATAGGCAATTCCCGTGATATAACTGTACACTTCGGACGGATCAAACAAACCTTTACTCTCCTCTTCATACGTAGATGCTTCTATTACCAGGTCCTTCAGACCCTATACAATAAATACAATGTAATATTTTAGGGGACGTGAATGAGCTGTAAAATATAGAGCGTATTTAAAGTTATCTTCTCTTTCTGGAGATAACTCCTAAAATGTACCATGGCTGAAATATAACGGCATTGCCAGATAATTGATCCGAGTGTGTCCAGATTTAGCGATTTGAATTGCAATGTGCGTACAGGATATTCGGGTCGGTACCAGATATAAACTTCATTGCGACCTCTACAAACTAATTGAGGTAGATGATTTAGTAAACACCACAATCTATGTGTAAATACTATTAGCAGGCGCCATAATTTTGATGCTGTTCTCAAAGTAAATTCAAAAATTTCCATGTCCCCTTGCTGCTGTCTTATCTAATGAGAAAACGACTCACTGCTGTTTTGACGAACTGCATTGTACGTACCGGTACTGCCCACTCTCATGGCGAGTGACCTTGTAGGGGGGTCACTTAATCATGGTGACTATCATAAACGGCTACATTCCAATGTGGCAAAAGTTACATTATACGGCCGCAACTGGCAATCTTGTTATATTTCATCCTATATATGTGCTGGGTTGCTGTTGAAATGTTGCTGTAAGAAACGCCATCTAAAATGAAAAAATAAGGTTTCCGTAAAAAAACTCACAAACTTTCGTTTTTTCAATAGAACGCAATTACAGATGTTTTAAAACTTTCAGAGCCACTTCGACAAAGTTTATCATCTGGTTCATCTGTCTGATATTTTGTGCCTTTGTCATCATTACATGACTGCTTATTTACATATCTAACAACATTATTTATTGACAAAAACTACTCATTTTTAGCTTTTCAAATTTGCGCAGATTATATTTCAAGACTGGATTAGCTCTCAATGTAATGTTAACATAAAAGCATATTCAGCTATACTGAAAGATAACAACTAACAATGAACAACTAACAATGAACAAATAGCAGTTAGTCAGTTCCAAAAACTATCATCAAAGCAAACATTTCAGGCTCAAGTCTAGGCTCACTACATTTCACACAACTGTAATATTGCCTTAGATCCTAACCAAATGAGATGATGTTAAATCTGGTAAAAAGGTACAGCCCCCTCTTGTTATCTATGCCCACGCTATTGAAGTAAGAACATGTGAGGACAACTCGTAGAATGAGCTGAAACTAATACTGTACAGCATCAATGGTCAAATCACTCCTATTTGCACTGCCACGATCGATATTTTGATTAACTGCCACACCATGGCCTAAATACTAATTGAAATGCTAAGAACTCATAGCGTATTATGTGTTTTGATTATTTTAAATCAAAGCAGCTTTGTTGAAGTCGGCTAAATCGCTGTTGAGGACAAATCTATTGCACTGTTGTGGTCAGTCATTTTTCTAGCTAATATTTATATAAATATACCTTCACTTTTTATAATATGATAATGGAATGCATTTGGAGACAGACCACCAGCTAAAAAAAATTGAATGAGGCAGAATAAAACACAATTCTTCAATAGAAGAACTAAATTTTTCTACAGCAATATACACAACAGTAAGCTCATTGCTGATCAATACCATTGCAATGCAAGCAACTTATAAAAGAAAAATGATTATGCAGGTTTGCATGTTCTATACTGCCGTTTTTACAATTTAGGAGTTGTTCTACCACTATTGAGAGGGTACAACTCCAATAACATTTCTGGGCTTATATAACTTTCAAGGCATTTTTTCCACATAAAACACTGGCAGTCTACATTTACAAAGAGCATTCTGAAAATGAAGCATCAGTGGAAGATACCAACCATGCTGTGCTATTGATATCTACAGCTGTCCACAGGTAATAAATAAATATAGACAATCATCACTAGATTTGCTCCTTCTGCTACTAGCACAATGAATGAATGAATGAGAGAAAGTAAAGCAATGCAGAACAGCATAGTCATTAGTACTAGTATTGCGCATAATATTACTGTGTGCTTATTATTATTATTCCCATTGTGGAATAATAAATTCAAATATATTATCATCATAGCGCTATTATTATTACTTACTATTAATACTAATTATCAATCATCATCATGGCTAGTTAATCAATATCAATCATCACAAATTGTTGTTAGAAAAAGTTGAAACAAACAATAATAAATCCTAGAAAGAAGACATTATTATATATTAGAAGTTATGCAACAGATTCACTGCCACAACAATTTCAATTATTATGACGGTTGTTGTTGAGGCTACTGAGTGTTTTTTCCTAATCCTTTTTTAGTTCATAAAAAAAATATGAAGTATTATTTATAGCGTAGCAGTAGTAGTGATAATAATGGTGGTAGTAGTAGTAATAACAATAATATTCATTGGTAGTATTATTACTTAGTAGTAAAAGAGTAAAATTAGTAGTAGCAGTAGTACTAGTAGTACACCATTACTACTATCTACTACATCCCCAGTAACATCATCATCATCATTACTACTACTGTAACTCTACTACTAACTTAACTCATAATAATAATCTTATTTAATCTTATTGTTGTAGTAATAACAAGTAGTATTATTAATCATTAATATTTATAAATGATAATTATTATAATGATAATAATAATTATCATTTATTATTATTATAATTATATTGATATTATTATTAATTATAATATTAATTAGTTATTTATTGATTATTATTAATTATTATTATAAAAATAATAATAATAATTAGTTATTTATTGATTATTATTATTATTATTATTAAATTTATATATATTATTATTATTATTAATAATAATTAATAATAATATTTATTATTTATAATATAATTAATAATAATAATAATAAATGATGATTGATAATCATAAAAATTATGTAATATATAATAATAATAGTCGTCGTCATGGTGGTGGTGATGATGTTCTTCTTCTACTAGTACTACTAATAATACTCACTTATTATTATTTTATTTTATTTATTATTATTAATAATAATAATATTATTATAAATAAATACTACTACTGCTACTGCTAACTACTACTGCTACTACTACACTACTACTACTACACTACTACTACTGTAACTATTATTGATTATTATTAATTATTATTTATCAGTCACACAGTCAGTCAGGAACAACAAACAACCACAACTTACTTACTCCTTTGATCATTAGTACATCTTTACGGCGAGGTGAACCACTTCCAAGAACTATTCTTGTAAATCGACTGAGTCCTTCCACAGAAAATAACATCATTACTGGCCTTTTCCTACACAAAATGCATGCAGACACCAATCAATAGAATTTTGCCTCATGCCATTTGTATTTGTGATGAACACGCGCATGTACCGCATCATAGAAACTTCGTGGGCATCTCGGTGCACAGTAGATCAACGAAGGTAACTGGACTGATTGTCTAAAACCTGGATGTCGACAACCTGGATGTCGACAAAGTTAGATTGCATGGCGACAATTTCAGACTGATTGTCGACTAGCCTAGACTCGATGTCGACAATACATAAAAATACATAAACCGGTGATGAGTGAGTAGTTACACACACCTTTATTTATTAGTATCAAATAAGTAATAATTGTAAAAAGAAATTATTATATACTTACTACTTATTGTTCTTCATTAATTATTTAATTATCAGAACCATAAACCAAGCTACATGTATTGTAATATGATACGTAACGTTTGAGTTGTCTGCACTACCAAAAGAGGATAACTACTAATTCTCATTTTCTTTCATCACTTGTTATGAGTGTGGCCAAATGTATTTATAATGGAATGAATTCTTTTATTTACATAAATAAAGTATTTACATAAAATGTAACAAAACAGACCTCTATTAGCAGGCAAGGATGAAATGATGTTTATATACCATTGAAATATAAGGCTATTACAATGTAATATTGATATGTATTATTTATAATATTATCGCCAGTTGAGAGATTTATAAAAAAAATATTATAATGGCTCTGTTTTGCAAAGGCTCATGATGTATGTAGTGAGGTATGTACAATGTCAAAATATATTTAATGTTCAGGAGATATGACTATGATTGTAATCTTGACTAGAAAGCAAGTCTACTAAATTTGCATATATATATAACATCATGCATTCCCAGTTGTTAATGATGGGCTCGATTGTTGATCGCAGTACTTGATAATCTGGAGAGTAGTAGGTAGATAGATATATATAGTGTTCAAATGTATTTTCTATAATATAAATTATAACATACGTACGGCAAGTAGAGCGGTTATCATTATTTCAAAAAAACAGTGAACAATTTATTGGATGGATTGGATATATTAAAAAAGAAATAGATAGTCTCTCGCTTTGCTCACATGAGACACTGCTGCAGGTTGTGAGTTGTCCTCTACTGGTGAGAATAGCAACCATAATTTGTCGACGGCAGGATAATCATTGTTGCCCAGCAGACGAGTAACCATCAACCAGCGCTTTGTCGACATCCAGGTCAGTTATTCGACCATCTGGTCATAGTTGTCGCCAACCGAACTTATTTTGTCGCCGGCCGAGCCAACTTTGTCGACATCCAGGTTGTCGACATCCAAGCTTTCGACAATCAGTCCAGTATTCATCAACGAATGACCCTTTTGCCTGCTCAGGAGTTGTCACACCTTGAACTATCAAAAGTCTAGAACTCTTGCAGCACTTAGCTAGTCCATGTTGATTTTGCACAATATTACCAAAATCATTCGATCAACTTTCACTAAAGGCTGATTCAGTTTCATATTGTAAGTTCATTCAATAGAATTGCAATGTCTTGTTAATGCTTGTGTGCAAATAGCAAATGATTGCCACCGTGTAATCAATTAAAAATTATGTTTCTTGGTCCAAACACAAAATTATGATTTTTTTTTCTCCCACTTTCCACACTTGCCAATTAGTCAGTTATTATTATAATACAGTATCATTTATTCGATAATTCATTTGCAATGTAAAATGTTATACGTTTTATCGACCCAAATAAACTTTCCCACGCATACTCTTATACACTGCGAAGTCCGAAGCCTTTCCTCAATTCTAGTGTTTTTGCTGAATCTATGGATGCCCTTAATAGACTTTTTTTTTACAAAATTTGCACCCGTAGAAATTTTCAAGGCAGAGAAGTTTTTCATACTGAAAATTCGCTAAACTATATTTGAAGAGTTTTGTTTCATGATAAAGATCTTTATCCTGTTTGATACTTTGTAGGCAGATGCTTGTGGTTATAATAAGTTTCTAATTTGTTTGTAATTACTTCAGTACAATATTCTATTGGATCAATTTTGGTTTGTACTTGATAGTGAACCTGTAGCCGGTATGGACAGAGGTCACTAGCACTTTAGTTGTTTGTCGCTACAGCAACTACTATAATCAATCAGCTGTTGTTAGAATTATCTCCGCCAAAATAAGCCACGTGTCTTGTGTTTTCAGATTGACGTCAACATCACATGGGTTGCGTAGAGAGTATAATACAGTGTTTTTTATTGGACAACTGCAAATTCCTACCTATTTTTTGCAAGAGTTGACCAATCATAAGTGCTTTTATTTTTTCTAATGCCTAATGAAGAGTCAGTGGGAAAGTGGAGTGCTTGGTAGCTGGCTGGCCAATTTTTTGACCAATTTAAATATCTATTTAATCTTCTATAACTTATTATTTTTTATCTACTTTATACATCTTAACATTCTTTGCCTTATAAAATATGAGTATAGCCCAATTACTTCAAGCAGCCGAGTATTTAGACCGAAGAGAAAGAGGTAAGGAATGTAAAAAGAGAATCAGATCAGTGGAGTGAGTGACTTGTTGAGTGAGTGACTGACTGACTGTTGAACTTGTTGTCGTGCCAGTGGCTGTGGCGAGTGAGGGAGCTGTAGTCTTTGGAATTGCTTATTATATTGATTATTTTTATTTACTATCTATTTATTTTTAAATTTTTTGAGCTGTTTTTTTATTTTTTGCTAGACTGATTATTACTACTTGTAACTGCTTTATTATTATTATTAATTATTATTATTATTAAATTTAATTATTTTAATTTTTATATAATATTATTATTATTTAATTTAATAGTAATAATAGTATTAGATGATATATAAAAATTAATAATAATAATTATTAATTAATTTCTTTTTTCTTGAATAACTGATAATAATTTACTATTGTGATGATGATTGCACTTTTTTGCATGAGCTTATTGTCCAAACTAGTACTACTAATAACTAATAGTCACTATATTCTATTGCTCCTATGGTAGCAATTATAATGAAGGATTATTTTTTTAACAATAAGAATACTAAAATTTGGTAGGTTGGATCATCATCA
The DNA here is from genome assembly GCA_945261195.1 of Cryptosula pallasiana. Lineage (NCBI taxonomy): Eukaryota > Metazoa > Bryozoa > Gymnolaemata > Cheilostomatida > Cryptosulidae > Cryptosula > Cryptosula pallasiana. The sequence goes on from OX183135.1 coordinate 5,990,034, forward strand.
TCGTCACATTTTGTGTTTTTCTATTTTAATATTATTTGTTACTATTATTATTATGTAATAACGGTGTGCTCTCTACTACTTGTGACCCCCACTATCACTATTGTCTGTGTTGATCGTCTTATCGGAATGCTGCTAGCTACTTGAATGCTTAAGTTGCATATCGCTGAACTCTTTGGTTTGCAGAAGCTGAACATGGTTATGCATGTCCTCTACCAATACCTGATGAACATCTAGAAAGAAACCAGCCCAATTATAAACCTACATCTAACAATTCTAGCAATCACAAAAAGCATCAGGGAAACAGGTAATTGGACATGAATTTTACACTACGCATGATTTTGCTATTGTTGATAGTTTTGACTGTACATCAAAACTTCTGTTTTACGTTTTGCAGAAGTACTCACAATGAGCTGGAGAAAAATCGGTATGTAATATTTTTGAGGCCCATTCAGGATTAGTTAGTGTTGCGTATGCTGGTATATTATTGACTATTGATTGCTTATTATAACAACCCTCAAATGTCATGTAGTTTTATGACTCTGATTGTCGTAAAATTGTTATTTTCCTGAAACTTTGGAAGTGACCGCTGTCTGACCATGCTTAGTTGTTGTTACCTATCTAAACATGCGCTGCCTTAAACTGATCTTTACAATGGTTCATTAACTGCAGTTTATTAAAACTCACGCATGTGCTAGCTTGCCACATGCTTGATACAATAGCTCCGGTGTAGCTGTACAAATCATGTGGTCTTTCTTCACTGCTGTGGTTTGACAGCTGACGAGTAAAATAACGATTGATTTAGTTAAGGCCAACGACCCCTGGTGTAGCAATTAGCTGCAAGTAAGCTGAACATCTCCTTCAACTGCTCAAGTTGCTCAGGTTTAAGTTAATTAGGCTCTAAATGCCTCAACTGAAAGAGCTTTTGTGTGAATTAAATGATCTTTCGCTCTCGGATTCCATTATTTTTACTGCATTTTTCAGACGAGCTCATCTTCGCTTTTGTTTGGAAAAGTTGAAAGACATGGTGCCGCTGGGGTCTGACTCTTCCAAGCATACCACACTTGGACTGCTGACTAAAGCGAAGGCATTCATAAGGGTAAGACTAGATCAGCTTGCTTGCAACAATGCTGGTCAATGAAGTCTGCCAACGATTGCTATTCGTCTGCACCTCACGCTATAACTTCCATTTTTCTTCAAAATTATATTAGTTAATACCCAGGTAAGTATGACAGTGAATCAGTTAACAAAACTGCTGGCTGTCAATAGTAGCCCTAGAGCATATCATCTGATAGCCTTAGGGAACATGTCACATGGATTTTATTGTCAAACATCATTCAAGCGGTCCTTTGAAAAATGAGACTTCAAACTCAAATTCGTTAGGGGCCGTAATGTTTTTCCATTCTAAATATTTTTCTCTGCCGATGTTGTTGGTGATGCCTGGATTGATCTGCTAGTACCATCAGGTACTCTGTCAATTGCCAGCAGTTTATGAATCACACAAACTGTTTTGGTTTCTTAGGAATGTTTGCTTATTGGGCGAATCTTGATCGCACTGCCACAGCTTGTACTTGCTCCTCGTCGATCCAAGCTGAAAATTAAACTTACCAGCCCTTTTCGATTTATTACCCATCGTTGTGTAGGGCTGTGTCGGCCACCCAGTGAGCTACTAACTGCTCTGACCTACTTGCTATTTAAACCCATCCTTTGTGCGTAGTTTGAATATTAATGGGATGAGCACTTGTTTAATTAGATTAGCGAATGTGAAAAGTTATATTATTGGCGTATTGATCTAGCTTGTACAATGAATTAATTGTTTATCAGAGAACTTGTCCTCCCTTGCCTTGCCGCTGGCGTCTCGCCAGTCTAGCGTCGGTTGTCAGAGCACACATGTGACTAACGGCTATGCGTGTTGCAGGCGCTGGAAGAAAAAGAGAAGAAGCAATGTATGATCAAAGACAACTTGAGCAGGGAACAGCGGTACTTGAAAAGGAGACTGGATGCTTTGAAAAACATAAGAGCTTACAGAAACTCTAGAGCCGAGAGAACTATTAGTGAATGCTCAAGTTCAGCGCTGTCTAACGCTTCTACCTCATCTATATCTACTGAAGAACAAGGTAAATACCTGGGTTTATCTCCCCTCTGTCTGTTTTTTTCTCGCAATCCGCCCTTATATTCTACTTCCCCCCCCCCCCCATGTTATCGCCTCATTACATGCACCTGTTTTCATTTTCACATCCTGTCTGTCACCCAGCCTTTTGCTGAGCTATTTTCTCCGTGTTGTCTCTGTACACAAGGAACCTCCCTAGAATAATCAGAGCGTAATTGATGGTGCGACCAAAGTACATCAGTGTGTGTACTCAACGCTCACTACTCATAACCTGCCTCGACTATAACAGCTCATTTCATTTGCTTCGTTGATCACATGACAAGTTAGTGGAGTGTTGGATGAAACAGTTAGCCCAAGTTTCCTAGAAGTCGATAGAACCTCACTGCGATGTGCAGGAGTAATTTATCCGAAAGATAACCATAGCAAGGCTCCACTGTCATCAAGGACTCTTTGTGTGAACCACAAAGCTAACATGTTTTTTACTTGAAAATTTCTTCAGCAATGGACGAGAGACTTGAACTGGTTAAATGAGTATGGATTGTGCATTGACCAGCAGGTGGCTAGTACCTGTCCATCTGTTTCAGTCATCTGCAGGAAACTCTATTCTTGGTGCCTAATTATCTGCTTGCATTGGCTGGTTTCAAGGAATGTTTGCTTTCTGACATGTTGGTCAGGAGAGAAATATGCCAACTTTTGTGTATTGCATTCCTTCAGCCAACTCATTTGGTGAGGAAAGAAAAACTAGGCTAGTTGATCGGGGAACAGCCACTTGTTGGTCCTTTATTGTTATAGGACATGCTTTTGTACGCCTACTGTTCAAGTGTATTAGCTAATCAGATCACATTACTGATAGCGTTGTGGAAGTATCCCGATGATGATGGCGTTTTAAAAAAACTAAATCTGTAATGGGATTTCCTATCTTTTCCCATTAGCTGTCAGATTAGTTTGGACAAGATTGATCGTGTGACAAGTTGTTCTCTCTGGTTGGCTACACCCACGGAGAAGTGGGAGTTGTCTGCATCAGCTCTCTTTTCCAAACCAGTCCATTTTTATTTTAAGCTCCGCCCCGTTATGCACCTTTTCACCGCGTGAGTCATAAAAAGCAGCTAAGTGGGCGGAGATGTGCCAGTTCATGTATCAAGTTTATCTAAACTGAAGCCCTGGAACTTTCTGTTGCCCTCTATATTATTGGTGCATGTACTAATCTCTCTATGTCGGCCGTGCTTATCTGGTATAAGCTTTAGTCTTGGCATCGTAGCAACTAGGACTACCTCTTCAACTATGTCACTTGCCCTTTTCACCCTTCCAGCTAACCACACAATATAAATACTGATAGCATTCTGTGCGCAAGTACACAGGCAGGAACCGAGCTAGCTGCTGCTGCGCTACCACCACAACCTAGTGCCACAACCTAGTGCAGTGCTTTATTGCCCTTCCTCTAACCACAAAGTTCCGCTCATAGCTCTATTGATGGACTTTTAATCGGCATTATGCAACTAAATAGGTGTAAAAATTACCTCACAGTTAATCCTATCAGGTAGAAGTAATACAAAGGTTTTGGTTCATTCTTTGTCATGGCATTCTAAGCCTTCGTGCTTGGAATCATCTCAACCTAATCAGTAAATCCAATCGTGTCGACACTTTTAATTGGGAGTTGTACTCTGTGGCGGCTGGATTGGTTCAAATTTTCAAACCTGCTTCGTAAAAACATTATATTTGTTTGTACAATAGTTATTTATTGCAGATTGTTGAACGCATTGATCACACGCTATTGGGTGGGATCCAATGAGTTGAATTTTGTCAAGTTTCTTGAAGGCTAGTTGAGTCACTTCCTGTAAAGTTTTCACTTTAACCGCATGTACATAAAGCGATCGCTAGGCGATTAGCTTAGAGATTGCCGGATTTTGTAACTTCTGTTTCTGGCAAAATCGCTAAGCAATCGCTAGCATTTTATTTGAGGTTATCGCCAGGTTTTGGTCGACATCAAAAAATCGCTAGCCGATTCCTTGATCAGCCAATCACAACGCACAAATGCTTGATCCTCGTTTCCAATAGTGTTTAGTCATCTGCGCGCTCCGATCTATCAATGCTCATATAATAAGTTGCCGGCTATGTTTTGTAACAGCGAGTTTGACTGGAATCTGCTGAAGAATGGATATTAGTAGAACATTGTGCAATTTCGGGGAGGGATTTCCCCTATCCCTAAGCAAAATCGCTAGCACGATCGATCGCCATATGTACATGAAGCATTATGGAGTTGTTTAATGGATCACAGCGTTACCTGGCAGTTTTTTTGGATCTTTTTCTTAAATTCTATATTAGATAGACCATAATATGATAGCTGAAATTTTTGAATTATACGTGAAGATTAGACATCCAATAGCGATGGTCGTGCTAATCTTTCCTGCCCGTCAGCTCTTATCTATCTGACATGTGAGACATGTCCCATCTCATGTATTCACTGCATCAACTGCCATTGTTAGTGAAAGAATAAGTTTGTGGCATCCATACTTGTGTTAGATCTAGCGCTATGAACATTTCTGTCATGGCTGCCAGCAATAATTCCTAGCTGAATATTATTTTGTGCCCATCATTTTTCTTTTCCTTTTGTAGATGAAGTTGATGTGATTGGTTCCAACGACGAAGAGAGCGATGACCACAGATCTTCTGTCGGCAGTGATGGAGGAATGATTGTTACTACAAAGAAGTTATCACTGATGGACTCGCTCTAGTGAATCGTGTCTCGTTACATCTGGACTAGTGAATGCATTTGCTTCACTGTACTGGATCTCTCCATACTATACGCACTTGTGACTACAAAGAATTCTATATATACTTTTCCCAGGCTGATGTTCTATAGAGGTTTCCACTATAATCTACTAACCAAAAAATGTATAAAAAAAAGTATCTGTGATAGACTATAGATGGCCCGTTGTATGGGCCCACCCGTTCCAGACTGGATTACTGGCTATTTCCATCGATGCCTCTCGCAGTTATCCCAACTCGTCAGCTCGATGTTGGAGTGGCAAAGCTTTAACTGGTTATGCAAGCTGTAGTTTTCTCTCAACGCCCAGGAATGCCAGCATGTTTGGTAGCCTGGGCTCATGTGTCCTAGAATAGTTTGCAGCCCCAATTGTTGCCTTAGATCGCCGCGTAGCATTCGCCCACTCAATCAGATGTATCCTAGTTTTTATTTACTATTTATTGTGAATCGTTAGCTATTATTATTTTATGTAAAGCTTGGAGAGTTGCCATAGCGGGCAAGCAACGAGATATCATGTGAACCTTGTAAATTATAGCATCATCATTAATAATGCAGCAGTAACTGATTATGTTGAATGCATGCCAAATCTGTTGGTTTGTGAGCTTTTTTGTTGGTGACGCTTTAGTTGTTACCTGACTAATGTGGTGTTATGTTTTACCTATTTTCTTTTCACTGATTTTAAATAGAATAAAGGAGCACATCTGGAATGTTTCTCTTTGTATTTTATGTATGATCTTCGATCTATTTGATATAATTGTGAGAACATTTAAACCATGAGTTGTCTCCACTTAGCCTCACTAACTGATTGCCACATGTTTTCAACTACATGCGTTTATCTGACAGCTATCCTTACTTCCTTGTTTAATAAGCTTACTCATTGTCCTCTAAACTGATGGGAAAATGAATGCAAACAGGTCTGAGTGAGCAAATTACCCAAGAGTCATCTGCACAGATCTGCTTAGCTGAAACAGCTGGTATACTGCTATAGCATGTCTTTCTTCAGCATTAAACTAGGCAGAAACTAGCGATCAAATTTAAGTTGAGTCAACTTTTCCGTAAATATTTGCAGTTTGTTGTCTACATACTTTTACATTAGTTAACATTACAGTACGATTCTCTTGCTGTAATTTTAATAGTAATTTATCAGTACATCGCTAAGCACAGATTTTATTTCCAGATTCATTGAATTCTTGAGAAATACACGCTTGTGTTTGCCAAGTGGGTAGCGCTTTTTCTTTGCATTGCATGTGTAGCTGTACACAGTTTATGCTTGTTTCTGATTTGCTATAAATAACTTGTCGTCTTCAGTGACCCCTTTATCTTCGGCAGCTTCAGTAGTGCGTACGTGCGCGTGTTTGTGCACGTGATTAAACTGGTGATGTGATGTCCATCAGTCTGTCCAACTTAGTTCGGGGGAAGCAACTCTTAAAAATAACTTGATTTGCTAACTGCCGTTTTTCCCTTGGAAGTAATCCTCTCTTGTGGATTGTGATCACCTGCGTTCTACACAACTACGATCCTTCGTAGGCCATATTTCTTCCACTCAGACTGAAAAAATACCTATTTCATTGATACCGTGCCGAAACTTTATGGACCACAGTCGTAAATACCGGCCGCAATGTAGGAATGAGAAGTTTTGCACTATTTGTGAGGCTCCATTTCACGGCTTTTACAGGAGTCTTGTAGCAGATTAAAACCTGGCTAAACAACACAATAAATTATTATTATTTTGAATTAGTGTAATAATTCTTCAATTATTGCTTACCTTTCAGTTATGATAAATTTCAGCAAGATCGCGACAATTTGTGAAAATGGGCTAAACAAAACCGTATGCAATTAACTAAGTATCGTATGTATTTATGTGTCAAAAAAACAGCTACTACTACTGACTGAGTGACTGTTGTAGCAACTTATAATAAAAAACCTAGTGTCGCAGCAATGTACACTACACATTGGACAACACACCATTAATCCTACTATCAGAGTTTAAATATCTGGGTGTCAATATTATATGCAACAATTTCCACATAATAGACATGGTGACCATTAGTATGTAGTATGTATGTATGTATAGCCTCCCAAAAATTGAGAATGATCGATAGAGCCTTCCATGACGCTCCTATGAAAATGAGACCTATGGCATACCTCTCTTTTTGTCTGCCAGTTCTGGATTTTGTTTCTGGGGCTTGGGATCCCCACTTGATAAAGCATCTGGAACAGTTGGAGAGAGTGCAGAGGCAGGTGATCCGGTTCATATGTGACCTAAGACTTAAGAGGAGTCGTTAGTGTCACGAAGGCTAGGCTGGCTCTCAGATTGCCCTCATTGGAAGAGAGACGGAGGGATGCCCGTCACAAACATTATTCTTTTCTTAGGGCTGAATTTGAAAACCACCAGAATTCTTCCCAACCCAGACATCTTACTAGATCGGTGATTAGGTCAATGCCTCTGGTGCAAGTTTCCAATACAAGTTTCGGGCACCAAGGCTTTATTTGTCTCACTTCCAGAAAGTTGAGGGCTCAGCCCAAAAGATAGTGGTGCTGGCTGTCAAGCTTTCCGTTGTTCTTGTAAGATTTTAGTTTTCATAACTACATGACGTCTCCCCCTTCCCCACACCCAGGGGTCTAGGAGATCTAGACTAACATAACATGACATTGGAAAGTAGCATAAAAAGATGTTATGGACTCATTTTATTTTACGGCCTTTATTATTATTCAAGTTCGTTTATTAATGAATTAATATTATTTTTGAATCTCTTGAGGAAATGAAGAACAACAACAACTTCTTGAAAATAAGTTTGAGATGAAACGAAGATAATAATGATGAATAATAGTTATTTTAACTACTTATAATAATAATATGAGTAGTTTCCTTTTTTCGAAAATGATAATAAATCTAATATCTTTTTTATTATTTATAATAACAATTAATAATAATAATTAGTAAAAGTGATGTATTACTGGTCATTTACATCAACAACATAAAACATCAACGTTATTGCAACAACAACCACATTGGTAATATTCTTATTATAATAATAATAGTAAATTATTATAAGAATATTATTGTGCAGGATTTTATAGTAACTATGGTAGGTTACTCCGGTAGCCACCTGCCCCACCTTTAGACAAGCAGACTTGTCTATTCCAACCAGACAAGCTCGCTGTTAGACCAGCGGTATCAATACCCACCCTTCAACATTATCTGCCTGAAGGTAGGCTCAGATAGGCAGCGTTTGCCAGGCAAGTCTGTCTCTCGTCTGCCACTTCATCAGACAGCAACAAGGTTACCAGACCAGCAGGTTGTCAGAGCAGTTGTCTTTTTGAGTAGCAGAGCTGTGCTAAGTATGCTTGTGTGCGCAAGCAGAGTTTCAAGATAAGACTTGATTGAGTGTATGCTGTATATATATTCAGAGAATAAACCAGCTGCGCCTCTCCAGTTACACGGAAGAGTGAGAGGCTCTGCAGCTGTATTTATAATAGCATTGACCCTTACCCTAAGGGCGGTCTTAAAGTTGTATCCTCGAACCTAATAGAAATGGAGGCATGAAATTTTCGAGGTTATAAATAACAAAACTGTATTGATAGCAACGCACACTGTACAAACTGGAATCGCTGTGATAATAATGTTCTGATTGTTCCAGGTTTTTAACAGGACGTCTGCCATAATTTTTCCTGTACATTATTGCCAAAGTGGTTGTTGTAATGGCAATGTTGTTGCATGTTGCTGTAAATGCCCATCGGCATGATGATGATGGTCGTTTGATCAATTTTGTTGAGAATTTATTTTCTTAACAACATCGACATATCAGGGAGATTAAATCCATCCCATGTGTATCCGTCTATCCAAACAAGACTTGGTGTTTTTTGTTTGTTGATTATTATTATGATTGATGATTAGTTTTTTTAAGAGCAGCTTATGGTATTCTTCTGGCTAAATAACGGCAATTTCTAATTTTTTGCATAGTATCTTTCAACAGTCAGACATTACTTTAATATTTTGCTTTTATTAGTTTTTTTTGGTTATATTTTCGTCTTGAACTTGTGAATTCTTTTTAATTGTATATGTGTATTCACATGAAGGTTTGATATTGATATACTGTTATTTATGGTGGCTCAGAACGTTTTGCGTTTTAAAACGTCTGAACGCTTTCCAAACCGTTTGAACGAATTTGAAATAGTCTGAAATTTCGGAAAACTTCTGAACGCTTTGTGAAATCGTTCATGGGCTTTGAAAATCCGAGCCGATTTGCTGGTTCGCTCTATTGATCATAGATCTACGGTCTATTTAAAGTTGATAATGTTTTTCCTAAACACCGAACAGTTGAATTTTCTTTAAATAGATAAATAAATTTTTTTTATTTAATAAATATTATTTGTTTTAAATAATAAATACAACCTAATTATAAATGTAAAAATTGGTTTTAGAGATTATATTCAACAAGAGTTTTATACAGTTAATTAATTTACTCCATGTCTTTTGATCTACGTCTATGTTGATAAAGTTGTGTAGAGGCTATAAATAAAATGATGATGACCACTTTTGGTTCAAAAAACCATGTGCTTTGCAAACTTTTCCAACAATTTCAAAATAGTTTAGACTATTTTAAAACACTTCAGACTATTTCAAAATCGTTCATACGGTTAGTAAATAGTTTATACTTTTTCTGAAGCGTCCATATGGATTGTAATTTTCTAAATCATCTGAATCATTTCTAAGTCGTCTGAATTATTTGCAAGACAACTATACGGTTTGCAAAATTTACGATTGTTAGACAGGAAATACAGTTTGATAGCATGAATACCGCAACTGCTGAGGCCGACGATTAATTTATTATAACCAACAAACCCGTTTTTAATTATAGTTTCTTGGGCTATTTTACTACAATTACCCAATTATTTTCAATGTAAAAGACGCTTTGCAAACCGTCTGGACTATTTCAAATCCGTTCATACGCTTTGAAAACGAAACCGTTTAACGTTATAAAATGAATGATACTTTAAACAATGCATACGTTTTAACAAGATTTTGCTATGAATATAGACAGAAATGGTGACAGGAAATCTGGAATTAATGTAAATACCTGATGGAACGAACACCGTCAGAGTTGGAATGAATTTTTCTTTTGAGGTAAAGTATTATTTTGATGCTTATTTTAGAAAATGCCAGCAATTATTTCCGGCTCCGTGTACAACATAATTTTGCCATTTATTCCAGCAAGTAACCTAACGGGGTTGCAGCATTGAAAGTTATCTCTCTTTGAGCTTTCTACATCCAACCGGTTAACGGCTATTAGTCATAGTATGTAATATAATCAATTTAAACAGACTTGCGCAAGATGTTTCCTGATGGCTGCCATTATGACAAGCAGATCCTATAATGACATGCCCCAAAAATAAATTGAGGTTATTTGAAGGATGGTCATCACAGTTACCCGCTAAAAGAGAAATTTATATTTTTGATCATTTTTATAATTATTATTACAGCCATTATATTTATTTTTATATTTATTATTATAAATTTTTTCATTGTTATTATAATCGCTTATAATTGTAGCGGTGATGATCGTTATTATAATTATTGATCATTCATGGTTGTTATTGTCATGATTATTCCTATAATAGTTACCTATATTTATTGTTATACATAATGAATATAATTATTATTTTAATTATTATTACGATAAATAATAATTGTTTATGTAATAACATTATTATACTAAATGAATACAGCATTTAATTTTTATTGTCATTTATAATAATAGTATAGTTATTCAATTAAGGATGCTTGTCTTCTTTCCTTCACAGACACTGGGCACTCCATTTACACATCAGCGTTGGGTTGATGTGAGAATCAGTGGCTTGTGTAGCCAAGGCTTTATCGTGTCATCAGCGGTTTTACATGCTTTTCAATTATCGTTGTTGTCATATATATCGCATACTGCATCAACGATTGTATATAATCGCTGGCCACATTGTGTTTATTTAATAATGATCTTCTATCGCTACACTGGTGTGACTAAAAACTTTTATAAATGTAATCTGTTTTAACCCTTTGAACTGTGTGGGTTATCAAGTTATAACAATTGCACTGTTATAGGTTGTTTAATCTAGTAAAAACAACATAGCTCCGTATTTGTGCGTTGTGCTCTATATAAAACTTGGAGCATTTTCCGGTTGGATGTGCATCAGCGACCTTTATAAGGGGGATCACTCCAGTCACAACCCCATTTTCATTCATTTTTAGCAGATATCATCTGTAAAGAAATTCGAAATGATACTTAAGTTGTTGTTGACACATCTTTGAAACCGTTGCATCCCATAGTATGCATACATACCATATTATGCATACATCCCATAGTATGCATACATCCCATAGTATGCATACATCCCATAGTATGCATACATCCCATAGTATGCGTACATCCCATAGTATGCATACATCCCATAGTATGCATACATCCCATAGTATGCATACATCCCATAGTATGCATACATCCCATAGTATGCATACATCCCATAGTATGCATACATCCCATAGTATGCATATATCCCATAGTATGCATACATACCATATTATGCATACATCCCATAGTATGCATACATCCCATAGTATGCATATATCCCATAGTATGCCTACATCCCATAGTATGCATACATCCCATAGTATGCCTACATCCCATAGTATGCATACATCCCATAGTATGCATATATCCCATAGTATGCATACATCCCATAGTATGCCTACATCCCATAGTATGCATATATCCCATAGTATGCCTACATCCCATAGTATGCATACATCCCATAGTATGCATATATCCCATAGTATGCCTACATCCCATAGTATGCATACATCCCATAGTATGCACACATCCCATAGTATGCATATATCCCATAGTATGCATACATACCATATTATGCATACATCCCATAGTATGCCTACATCCCATAGTATGCCTACAGTTCAAGTTTATCTACTGTCATTCTAAAAGATGTTTACATGCACTTTTTTCCACATTTATTATTTTTAGTTTTCATTTCTATCTATCTTTGTACCGACTCCTTCACAATCTAATCATTCTAAACATGAAATTCCACTGCTTTTATACTGAAATATAATTGTTTTGTGTACCTGAGTTGCCTTTCTTGGCGAAATGAACTGGAATCAGATTAGCTTGTGTGGTCTCAATGTACTGGATTTTATGTGAACCTTTATGGATGTTCTTTGATAGATAAATGAGTTTTCCATTAAATGGTAAATGTTATGTTTTGTTCCTCTCAAGGCAATTGCTGTTGTACCAAATACTTTGCTGACAAATAATGCGTTTTATCTCAGAACTACAATCCCAAGTTTGTTTGGAGACATTCATAGGTTGATGACTCTCAGTCTAACTCAATAGTGAGTGTGCACAAAATGGTTTAATTTGAATCGTTTGTATGTGCACCCAAGTTTTGCTCAATTTTATATTCATTATCTTAAATTCTGAATGAGATTGTGCTGGAGCTTCGATAGTATCCCAGGCTAAAAAGATCTATTGCGTTTGATAATTTGTCTTAATAGTAGCTATAAAATGGGTCTGTTGTAAACATAATGTGTATATATAGAATAGGTATATAATAGGTACATAACAGGTGTGTGTTGTCACCTCTGTTGCTAAAAATCTGCATCTGAGACTTGAAGCCGCTGTGAAACCTAGAGTGGTTGCTACATGCTTGTAGATTGTGATGAATGGTCCTGTTTGGTCACATAGCGATGGCACTAGCTATTGTTTGCACTATTGGACTACCTGGCTCAGGTAAAACTACGCTGTGTCGGTCATTAGCCACCTCCTCTCTTATGGATAATGGATGCTGTGGAGGTAATAATCTCTTATTGCTGAGACTAGTCGTACTGTTGACTATAGCTAGTAGTACTATTGAGTATAACTAGTAGTACTATTGAATATAACTAGTAGTACTATTGACTATTACTAGTTGTACATTTGTATCCGTAGAGTAAAGTGAAATGTATCATGAATTATGTTTTAGGATCGGTCGATCAGCTGAAGTACATTTTGATATCATTTGATGATCTGCAGCAACATTCTGCTCCTGAGTTGACGTCTGCACCTGAATTGAGCCAAGTTAGTACATTCATTAGTTGATTCACCGACATGTAAATATACACACATGCAAGTACATGGACATACATATACATTAGGTGTACATATCATACACAGTACATAGACGCGCTAGTCCATAGACGTACAAGTACATAGACCTGCAGGTACATGAAATGCAAGTTGCAATGTTACAGACGGACCCGGTGCTGACACCATACAAACTGTTCAGGCGCAGTGTACAAAGTCTCATAGAGTCCCTCATTAGGCATATTCAGTCTGGTGAGCAGCTGCTGCTCCCTGAGAGGTTCGCTTCTCTCCCCCTGCACCACCACATCACTTGTTTACTTGGCAGCATTGGCAGCACAACCAGCCATCGGATTTGTCTGCTCCTAGATGACAATATGTATTACCGCAGCATGAGGTACCCCTACTACCAGCTCGCTAGAAAGTGTATGTTATACATTGTAATGAATCACGTATTTGTTCTTGGAGTTGCTCTCCCACGCTGCCTATATACAAAATTTCATCAGCTTTGTTTGAGAGAAAACAACCACCATTTAGCAGCTGTCGGCTTTATTTTGATTGTGCTGTTTTTTAGTCCAATATTTTTATGCTGGATTTAATCTTAAACTGAGTTTTAGACAATGCGTGTTTTTCCGTTTTAAGTTTTTGCCGACTCTCTTCTGTTGGAGCACAGACTTATATTTTGACATTACAGATGGGCTTGGCTATGGACAGATTTTCTTTAACACCAAAATAGATGTGTGTATGGAGAGAAACAGGCATAGACATGGAGAGCAGCAAATAGATGAGCAGGTCATATTTGGTATGGGAGAGAAGCTGGAGCCCCCAAACCAGGCGTTGAACTCATGGGAGGCACTTAGTCTAGAGATTACAGATACATCAGTTGTCTCCCCTCAGCTCATCAGGTAGGCACTGACATTGGTCTCTTTAGACATCTATTGACAATGTAACACGGGGAAAGGATTTTGTCAGCGTCGGTGAATTTCCTTGGGTTTAGCATTTGCAAATCAGTGGACAATTACGCTTTGTAGATTTAGCATAATTAAATGTCAATCAGATAAGTTATTCCCCTTGAAGAAGACGACTCCAAGTTCGAAATGTTGGAAAATGCAACTAAGTTGTACACACACATATTAATACTGCACCTTTATTCATGGATAACCTGTGAAAACATGGCTGTAGGTTGGGCTTTATATGCTACAAAAAGTGTCAGTTTACCAACTGCACCCCTGGCTTGATTATTTTAGGCTTTGAGCTCAGCAATTAGGGACTGTAGCTGTCTCTCTCAAGAGCTACTTGGTCTCAGAAACAGCTCGCCAGCCTAGATAACGCCTTTAAATGTATATCTGATCTTAACTCGCTTTTATGGTGTGAATAAAAATGGCTTTTGTTTGTTTACCTGATGACAAAGTATTGGAATGGGAAGGAAAAACCTTTCCTCAGTGTAGTAATGCTGAAATTGGTGATACAAGAAATTACGTGATGAAATCCCTAACAATTCGACTCTTTTATCGCCGGATACTGTATTTACAGCTTATGTTGTAGAGCCTCTCTATTATAGATGATAACTCTGTTATAAAACTGGAGTTGCTTTCTTTTGGTAAAATATTTTTGTTTCAATTTTTAGCCATAAAATTCCAAGCCGCTCTTGTACATTCATTGGAACAAGTTTATTTTACTTTTTAGCTGATACATAATCCAGCGGGTAGAAACAATATTTTTACCAAAAGAAATGAAACAGAATCATGGCAATTATATACATTTTGGCTCATTGGCTCATTCTTTCCGGAGAAGAACACAGTCGTAATTATTACTTTGTCATGACAAATGACTTGTGACATTCGTGTCATGGAAAGACGACCCTTTTGAGTCTGTCATTTCTGGTTGTATCAATGAAAAATTGAATCATGCGAGTGAATAAGAAATTTGAAAAAGACTAATCATCCCATGCTTGGTGTGTTCTAGCTACTTTTCCTGTAAGCGACTAATGAATCAGGAGAAAGTGGTTGGCTGGTAACATTTCATGGTGGCGTGTTCGACAATAAACTTTCTCTCAAGCATATTTCTTAGTTTAAAATTGCATCATTATACATAATAGCCAATGAAATACTCATCGTATTACTGACACTTCCACAAAACTCATACTTCCTGGACACATAATGCGTCGTGACGCAAGCTTGTGTGGCCAGTAATAGAGTTGTCACCAAAGTCTTTGACATGTTTGTTTTATAGATTTATGAGTTCATGTCTGGCGAATGTAGCTCTTCCGTTGATGGCGGATGGCTGTGAGAGAGAGGCTAGAATAGGAGCAGACGACGTGGTGCACCAATCGGATCTCATCTTGAGGCAGCTGGTCAAGAAATACATCTCCAGTAGACCAGGTTTGTCCGCTGCACTCTCACCATTGTTGTTTGTCTCTAGAAGCTTCTGGCAATCCTCGGTAATCCAACCGACAACTATTGTCACTAGTTAAGTATATCATCTCCTGTTGTCACTCATGAACTATTATTTTCGTATTATTTTGTTAAGTAATTCATTCATAGGTTGTGACATAAGATTATTGCAACAATTATATTCCATTACACCTCCCTCTCTATCTCTTACCCCTCCCTTTTATACCCTACCTTCTATCTCCCTACACCTTGACCTCTTCTATTGCCTCTGTCTCTACACTTTGACCTCTCCTTTCGCCCAACTGAAAGCCTATGCCATACGATTATCTGCCCATCAGTCAATCCAAACCTCCCGTTTTTTATTCTAGAAAATTTAAGACTAAATGAAAGATGTGTTTATCTAGCATGAGCTTGTTCTTTCTAGCTGTTGATATGGAGTAGTCTGCCCATGTGACATTGATGTTATTCGGCTGCCGCTGAGTTTGGGCAGCAGTGGCAGCGAGTTCACCTGTAGGTCATAATTGTCCTTTCATAAACAATGCGATCAGTGCGGTTGTCCACTTGGCACTAACTATTGTTTTCACTTCACAAGTGATTGAAGGAATGTTGTAACAGTATTGCCTAGAAAGGCTCACTTGTTGTCATGAGATAGATTGTGGTGTTAGAGTTCATCAGTTCAACTACCCTTGGCCAAGCCACTGAGTACAGTTTGTTACTTTTTATTGCCTTTTATAATCTAAGATAAAATTTGTGGCTTATCGCAATAAAAATATGTACTTTATGATTGCACAACCGGCTGTAGCTGGAGTAAAGTCTGCAGGAAGTTGGCTTGTTCTACCCTCATTCGTGGTCTGACATTTCAGCCTCTTCACATCTGCGTTATATATCACATCACTTGTATATGCTGTCAGACTTGGCTGACAGTGACAGCTTTTAAATGGCAGCATCGTTGGAATTGTTTTGCTGCTGTTATCAGTATTTTCTTGTCAAGCTGGGGTCACGCCTTTTTGAGATCTGACAAGATTAAAATGAGATTAGATTCCCACTGAGTGTTGAAATTATAATTAATAATTATATTATTATTACTAAACGTCATATTATTATTACTGTTATTTATTTACCGTTAGCACTAGTCTAGTACAAAAGGATTTAAATTAAGCTATAGATAAAAATCTTAATTTAACCATAAATTGAAAACTTGAAAAAAATTCAGATCGTTTAGTGTCTGTCTATAGAAGTAAATGACTCGTGTATTTTGAATTGAGTTTTTGACATTATCTGATGGCTTCAAAAATTAATTCGTGAAAAGTAGTCTAAACAACTTGAAATGATTTGCTGGCACCAACCAATCGTTAAAAGTCGAGCCTGTAAAACATCTCGGTTTGATCAAACTTGCAAAGACAACCGTAACCTTAAATTGAAAATCGTTTCTATGGATCAATTGGAGCCAACTAAAGCAGGAAGCACCAGTTTGGATTACACCATCGATGTTATTTATTCTTGACATTCACTTGTATTACACATCCTGTTTGTCGAGGGTCTGCAGTCCATGCTTTAGTCACATAGTCAAGTTATTTAAAATGGGCTCTCCAGCCCTGAACGGCTCGTGTAGAATTTCAACTTCTTACCAGATGAAAATATGTCATAGTAAACTTTTCTGTTGATGCTAGGTGGGGAAGAGTTGAAGCAATGCGCTGCTAAAGCCAATCGCTGCCGAAAATCTCTCCTAACTCACCTGAGGTGCCACTCAGGGGAGCTGTCGAATCTGCTGTCAGATGCTGCCTCATCAGCTGACCAATGCTGCCAGTCATCCTTGCACCAGTTTATTGAAGAGTCGTTCAGCAAGCGAGTGGGGACGTCTTGAACTCCCACTAATGTTCTGGTTAAGATCTAAGTCTTCGCTAGGCCTGCGCTTCAACTTGGGTCTGAGTCTATTAATAGATTAAGGGGTGAGGCTGTGTTTAGGCTTGGAGCTAAGTCTATGAAGAAATTAAGAACAAAATTTATGTACTTTGAACCTATTTGGATATCGATGCCAATGCTCGCAGATGAGCTGTTTGTAAAGTGATGAGTTGCATCACCCTGACTTCTGGCAGGCTATATCCTGTGATTGATCATGTTTTGACTGGACCAACACTTGCTACAGATATTTCATAGCAATTCAGTATGGATAGTAACACTGAGTAGACTCTTGCATTGATGTCACAACTATTGTACACTACTAGAGAAAGCCAACTAACAGACCGGTTTTTTATCTTTCTTTGTGGTGCCATTTTTATTTTTTATTTTATAACTAATCCCTCAGCTTTGAGAACATTATATGACCCAATGCAAACCACAACATTTGTTGTTATCGTTGAAAATGTGTGCTTGATGGTACAAAGAGCTTGTATCAAGTGGTACAAAATAAATTTAAGGTGTGGGCTAAGGCATATGATAATAAAATAATTTTATTAGAACTTTTTCTGAACAACAACGCGAGTTGGACTCGGAGGACAACTCCAATAAACATGCCTTCAACGCAATAGAATATTTACACAAATTGTTTTGTGATGCAGGATATATGTGTGATGGGTAGAGGAAGCATTGCTTATGACAAAAAATCTGAAAATTTTTGACCATTTCATTGTTCCAGTTTGGGTGGAAGTGGAAATTTCAAAATTTTTAAAAAATTTCCCATGACTGCCAATCAAATGAACGAGCGTAGCAGGAGTCATGGATGCGTCCTGTCACTTCATCAATGTCAGTCAACTTTCATCATCCAGTTAAAATACTTGTTATCAAACTTTGCACATGTAAGTTGATGAAGGTGGTAAGTCTAGGAGAGATTTTTGCTGTTAGTTATATTGCTGTTAATTGCCTTGTTTGTTGGTTTCTTTATCTGCCAATGGTGGCATGACACCATCCTCACAACACTTGTTTGGTTGAGAAAGCAAACTCATTGGCCAATGATGGGGTCTCTATTTAGAGAATATCCATGTCATAAAGTACAACAACAACCAAATAATATGCTAGTTTTGTAGAGTGTAGCTCTGGCCGAGTGGATAAAGTGCTGGGTTGGTGGGTTAAAGCACCCGGGTTCAAACCTCCCTTCCTCGCCAGCTTTGGCTAGTATTTTTTTAACTACAGAAATGTAGGGGTATCTTGCTGAGGCTTGAGATGGTAAAGAAAAGGATGAATAGTTTTATTTACGATGATAACAGCAATCTTTTTTAGCACAATATGTTTATGAATGGATTTGCTATTTATTACATTTGTCAGTAGTAATATATGAGCAGATCTCCCTACCAAGTGTTTTTTTGTGGATTAGACCTTGGGGTGAAAACAATGGGTTACGGCGTTGGATGGATTCGCCGAGTTTATATTGTATTTCATTTGAGGGGTACTTGAGTGGCATTTGAGTGGCATTTAAGTGGCATTTGAGTTTTGATTATTTTTTTTACTTGATTTGAACTTATATGACATATAGATTTTGAATGTATGGCATTCAAGTTTTGATAATTTTTTTACATAATTATATACATACTTGAGAGAAAGAAAGAGATAGAGGAGAGAGAGGGAGGAGAGAGGGAGAGAGAGAGGAGAGAGAGATTTTTTAGTTTTCTATACATTCATGTATATATGGTTTATTATGGATGTATTTATGGGTATATTTATATCTACATAGAGAGAGGAGATATATCTACATTGAACAAATATATTGATCAAAAATGAAAACTATATGATTATATACCTGATTACATAATAAGTAGGGAAAATCTTCCTATATAATATAGCTATCCTATATAATATAGCTAGAGTCAGTAAATACTAAGTAATACAAAGCACTACAACCTGTAACGAAAATCAATACATACATACATACATATGGTATCTTGAGAGAAAGAAAGAGATAGAGGAGAGAGAGGAGAGGGAGATTCTTTAGTTTTCTGTACATTCCTATATATATATATATGGTTAATTATGTACATATTTATGGATATATTTATATCTACATAGAGAGAGAGGAGATATATCTACATTGAATAAATATATTGATCAAAAATGAAACATTATCTGATTATATACCTGATTACATAATAAGTAGGGAAAATCTTCCTATATAACATAGCTAGAGTCAGTAAATACTAAGTAATACAAAGCACCACAACTCGTAATGACAATCAATGCATACATACATACATATGGTATCATGAGAGAAAGAAAGAGAGAGAGGAGAGAGAGAGGAGAGAGATTTTTTAGTTTTCTATACATTCATGTATATATGGTTGATTATGTACATATTTATGAGTATATTTATATCTACATAGAGAGATGAGAGAGGAGATATATCTAAATTGAATAAATATATTGATCGAAAATGAATCATTGTATGATTATATACATTTATTACATAATAAGTAGGGAAAATCTTCCTATATAATATAGCTAGAGTCAGTAAATACGCACATGTCCATATTCATGTACATGTGCATAAATGGACATGAATAGGTACATGTCCATATTCATGTCCATATTCATGTCCATATTCATGTCCATATTCATGTCCATATTCATGTCCATATTCATGTCCATATTCATGTCCATTTATGTACATGTCCATATTCATGTCCATTTATGTACATACCTATGTCCATATTTATGTACATGCGCATGTCCAAATTCATGTCCATATTAACATTTTATAGCTATGTACAGAGGAGAGAGAAGAGAGGAGAGAGAGAGATTTTTTAGTTTTTTATACAACCATGTATATATGGATAAATATGTACATATTTACGGATATATTTATATCTAGAATGAATAATATACATCTATGACATAATAACTATATCGGATATATTTATATCTAGATTGAATAATATACATCTATGACATAATAACTATATTGAATGCTATAAAATATGTTGGAAAATCACCAAATTAGTCCTCTAGATGGTTAAAATTTACAGTATTTGGGAAATAACTGCAAGAGAGGAGAGAGGAGTATTTGGTAGAGGAGAGAGGAGGCTTCAAAAAAGAGCTACAAAAAACTAATCAGTACACAACTCAGTTTATTAGGTAGTAGCGCTTCAAGGAGGTACAAACACTGATTGCTGACAAACAACAAATTTTAGACCCTATAATCATCCTGATTGCACAGGTTTTAATATCAATACAAAATGAATCTTCCTCCTTTAAAATATGGTGAATGTTATTTTGTTATACCAGAAGAGGAGTATCATAGTTTGATGGAAAAGAACAGCGGGGCTAAATCAACAGACCAAGACAAGTTTGCGTCATCATTGTATGACAACTCGACAAAAGACAAAATGGTGAGAGATATCACTTGAGTGGCATTTGAGTGGCATTTAAGTGGCATTTGAGTTTTGATTATTTTTTTTACTTAATTTGAACTTATATGGCATATAGATTTTGAATGTATGGCATTCAAGTTTTGATAATTTTTTTACATAACTCGAACTCATATGGTATCTTGAGAGAGAGGGGAGAGGAGAGAGGAGAGATGGGGGATGAGAGAGGAGAGAGAGAGGAGAGAAAGGAGAGAGAGGAGAGAGATTTTTTAGTTTTCTATACATTCATGTATATATGGTTAATTATGTACATATTTATGGCTATATTTATATCTACATAGAGAGAGAGGATATATAACTACATTGAATAAATATATTGATCAAAAATGAAACAATTTATGGTTATATAGCTGATTACGTAATAAGTAGGGAAAATCTTCCCATATAATATAGCTAGAGTCAGTAAATACTAAATAATACAAAGCACTACAACTTGTAATGACAATCAATGCATTCATACACACATACATATGGTATCTTGAAAGAGAGAAAGAGAGAGAGGAGAGAGAGATCTTTTAGTTCTCTATACATTAATGTATATATGGTCAATTATGTACATAGTTATGGGTATATTTATATCTACATAGAGAGAGGAGAGAGGAGATATATCTAAATTGAATAATAACATTGATTAAAAATGAATCATTGTATGATTATATACATTTATTACATAATGAGTAAGGAAAATCTCCCCATATAATATAGCTAGAGTCAGTAAATACTAAGTAATACAAAGCACTACAACTTGTAATAAATACAAAGTAATAACAGTTAATGCATAGTTTGTTCCTTTACAATGTTGTCTTTGATGTACTGATGCTATATCTTAGGAAGGAAGACTTCTGTTCTATGTGCTTTTAATTTCGTAATGAACTAAAATAAAAAAGTTATGTATTAGTATAGAATGATTAAGCAAAAATTTAAAATAATTACATGAATTTGAATTATAGTTCTAGTCACATTGGATAGTTTACATTATTAGAAAAGGGAAATAACTCACCAAGTTACATTGTTCAACTTGTTTTTTCTTGAGCATTATTTTCACCAAGTGCTTTTGATTCTCTTTCATCTATCTAAAACAAAACAAAAAATACTTGTTTTATAAATATGTTGTAAAAAATACACTAATTAACCAAAAAAGTGCTTTTTTTTTACCTGGAAAAATGTATATATTCAACATTTTGTTGTAAAAAATACATTATTTACACCAAAAAAGTCCTTTTTTCACCTGGAAAATGTATATATTCAGCATTTTGTTGTAAAAAAATACACTAATTACATCAAAAAAGTCCTATTTTCACCTTAAAAATGTATATATTCAGCGTTTTGTTGTAAATAATACACTAATTACATCAAAAAAAGTCCTTTTTTCACCTGGAAAAGGTATATATTCAGCATTTTGTTGTAAAAAAATACATTATTTACACCAAAACAGTCCTTTTTTCACCTGGAAAATGTATATATTCAGCATTTTGTTGTAAAAAAATACACTAATTACATCAAAAAAGTCCTTTTTTCACCTAGAAAATGTATATATTAAGCATTTTGTTGTAAAAAAATACATTATTTACACCAAAAAAGTCCTTTTTTCACCTGGAAAAATGTATATATTCAGCATTTTGTTGTAAAAAATACACTAATTACATCAAAAAAGTCCCTTTTTCACCTGGAAAATGTATATATTCAGCATTTTGTTGTAAAAAAACACACTAATTACATCAAAAAAGTCCTTTTTTCACCTGGAAAATGTATGTATTCAGCATTTTGTTGTAAAAAATGACATTATTTACACCAAAACCGTCCTTTTTTCACATGGAAAATGTATATATTCAGCATTTTGTTGTAAAAAATACACTAATTTCACCAAAAAAGTCTGTTTTTCACTTGGAAAATGTATAGATTCAGCATTTTGTTTAATTTATGGTAAAAATTAGTAAAACTCACCTATAGTGATATGATTGTCTTGAGTTATAGATTAGCTTCTTGAGCTCTTGTTCTGGACAGTTTTTTCAGCATCATCGAAGTATAATCCATGTAGTTTGAGTCTTCATTGGTTTGGTATCATCTAAGTCGGAGAGAAAGTAATGTTGTGTAACATTGACTCTTCATTGGTTTGGTATCATCTTGTCTTCAAAATCCATGTAGTTTGAGTCTTCATTGGTTTGGAATCATCTAAGTAGGTGGTAGATCTTGAAAGGAATTCTTGCAGTGTTGGAGAAATATGCTGTCTTCAAAATCCATGTAGTTTGAGTCTTCATTGGTTTGGTATCATCTAAGCAGGTGGTAGATCTTGAAATGAATTCTTGCTGTGTTGGAGAAGTGTGCTGTCTTCAAAATTAATGTAGTTTGAGTATTCATTGGTTTGGCATCATCTAAGTAGGTGGTAGATCTTGAAAGGAATTCTTGCTGTGTTTTAGAAGTGTGCGGTCTTCAAAATCCATGTAGTTTGAGTCTTCATTGATTTGGTATCATCTAAGTAGGTGGTAGATCTTGAAAGGAATTCTTGCTGCGTTGGAGAAGTGTGCTGTCTTCAAAATCCACGTAGTTTGAGTCTTCATTGGTTTTTATCATCTAAGTAGGTGGTAGATCTTGAAATGAATTCTTGCTGTGTTGGAGAAGTATGCTGTCTTCAAAATCCATGTAGTTTGAGTCTTCATTGGTTTGGTATCATCTAAGTAGGTGGTAGATCCTGAAAGGAATTCTTGCTATGTTGGAGAAGTGTGCTGTCTTCAAAATCCATGTAGTTTGAGTCTTCATTGGTTTGGTATCATCTAAGTAGGTGGTAGATCTTGAAAGGAATTCTTGCTGTGTTGGGAAAGGAATTCTTGCTGTGTTGGAGAAGTGTGCTGTCTTCAAAATCTATGTAGTTTGAGTCTTCATTGATTTGGTATCATCTAAGTAGGTGGTAGATCTTGAAAGGAATTCTTCAAAATCCATGTGGTTTGAGTCTTTATTGGTTTGGTATCATCTAAGTATGTGGTAGATCTTGAAATGAATTCTTGCTGTGTTGGAGAAGTATGCTGTCTTCAAAATCCATGTAGTTTGAGTCTTCATTGGTTTGGTATTGTCTAAGTAGGTGGTAGATCTTGAAAGGAATTCTTGCTGTGTTGGAGAAGTGTGATGTCTTCAAAATTCATGTAGTTTGAGTCTTCATTGGTTTGGTATTATCTAAGTATGTGGTAGATCTTGAAATGAATTCTTGCTGTGTTGGAGAAGTATGCTGTCTTCAAAATCCATGTAGTTTGAGTCTTCATTGGTTTGGTATTGTCTAAGTAGGTGGTAGATCTTGAAAGGAATTCTTGCTGCGTTGGGAAAGGAATTCTTGCTGTGTTGAAGAAGTGTGCTGTCTTCAAAATCTATGTAGTTTGAGTCTTCATTGAGTTGGTATCATCTAAGTAGGTGGTAGATCTTGAAAGGAATTCTTTCTGTGTTGGAGAAGTGTGTTGTCTTCAAAATCCATGTGAAGTATGTTGTCTTCAAAATCCATGTAGTTTGAGTCTTCATTTGTTTGGTATCATCTAAGTAGGTGGTAGATCTTGAAAGGAATTCTTGCTATGTTGGAGAAGTGTGCTGTCTTCAGAATCCATGTAGTTTGAGTCTTCATTGGTTTGGTATCATCTAAGTAGGTGGTAGATCTTGAAAGGAATTCTTGCTATGTTGGAGAAGTGTGCTGTCTTCAGAATCCATGTAGTTTGAGTCTTCATT
The DNA here is from genome assembly GCA_945261195.1 of Cryptosula pallasiana. Lineage (NCBI taxonomy): Eukaryota > Metazoa > Bryozoa > Gymnolaemata > Cheilostomatida > Cryptosulidae > Cryptosula > Cryptosula pallasiana. The sequence continues at coordinate 6,014,483 of OX183135.1, forward strand.
GGTTTGGTATCATCTAAGTAGGTGGTAGATCTTGAAAGGAATTCTTGCTATGTTGGAGAAGTGTGCTGTCTTCAGAATCCATGTAGTTTGAGTCTTCATTGGTTTGGTATCATCTAAGTAGGTGGTAGATCTTGAAATGAATTTTGCTGTGTTGGAGAAGTATGCTGTCTTCAAAATTCATGTAGTTTGAGTCTTCATTGGTTTGGTATCATCTAAGTAAGTGGTAGATCTTGAAAGGAATTCTTGCTGTGTTGGAGAAGTGTGCTGTCTTCAAAATCCATGTAGTTTGAGTCTTCATTGGTTTGGTATCATCTAAGCAGGTGGTAGATCTTGAAAGAAATTCTTACTGTGTTGGAGAAGTGTGCTGTCTTCAAAATCCATGTAGTTTGAGTCTTCATTGATTTGGTATCATCTAAGTAGGTGGTAGATCTTGAAAGGAATTCTTCAAAATCCATGTGGTTTGAGTCTTTATTGGTTTGGTATCATCTAAGTAGGAGGTAGATCTTGAAAGGAATTCTTGCTGTGTTGGAGAAGTGTGCTGTCTTCAAAATCCATGTAGTTTGAGTCTTCATTGGTTTGGTATCATATAAGTAGGAGAAAAGGTCATGTTGTGTTAGATCTATCATTGGTGTTGGTAGATCTTGACCAGATGTTTTATAGTCTTTGCTGCTACTGCGTTTTGTCTCAAACAAGAGTCCAAAGTAGGCATTGTGTCTACAAAATACAAAAGATTGATTGTTACAATTGATTCATTTATTTTCATCGGCTTTATCTACATAAAGTAGCGAAGAAAAAGTTTGTGTGAGTATGAAGCTATCTAGTAGAGATAACTTTATATCTAGGTTCAACTAGCATTAAATAATTATTTTGGTAATAACAAATAATTAGAGTCGGTTACTTTACTAGTGCTCGGGCAAACACACAATTTTGGTAATGTCAAAGTCTGTGATGTTACAAAGAAATAGCTTAGATGTTATTAGCATAAAATTTAAAAATAAATAATTAGAGTTTTCTACTAGTGTTAAATAATTATTGATATTGATTATTTTTTACCTTATCACCACTTAGAGCCAGATGATTTAATTAACTAAAGACAAATAATTATTTTAGCATTTCTTACCTTGATGGTCTCCTAGTAGCTGTAGTAGATGATGCTTCTCCGCTTGCTGTTGAAGAACTGGATGCTTTCTGTGTGAAAACAGTGGCTCTTAAATAGCTAAAGTTGCACTGATAAAACCCTATGAATCAGCATTTTTTCCAATGCTTTCGCGGGAACAAATAATTTTTTTTCAGGCGAATAGAAACTGTTGCTTTCGCGGGAATAAATAATTTATTTTCAGGCGAGTAAAAACTGTTTCTTTCGCGGGAATAAATAATTTATTTTCACGCGAATAGAAACTGTTGCTTTCGCGGGAATAAATATTTTATTTTCAGGCGAATAGAAACTGTTGCTTTCGCGGGAATAAATAATTTATTTTCATGCGAATAGAAACTGTTGCTTTCGCGGGAATAAGCAATTTATTTTCCCGCGAATGGAACCTGTTGCTTTCGCAGGAATAAAAATTTTATTTTCCCGCGAATACAAACCAATGTTTTCGCAGGAATAAAAATTTTATTTTCCCGCGAATACAAACCAATGCTTTCGCGGGAATAAATAATTTATTTTCCCGCGAATGGAACTTGTTGCTTTCGCGGGAATAAAAATTTTATTTTCCTGCGAATACAAACCAATGCTTTCGCGGGAATAAATAATTTATTTTCCTGCGAATGGAACCTGTTGCTTTCGCAGGAATAAAAATTTTATTTTCCCGCGAATACAAACCAATGTTTTCGCAGGAATAAAAAATTTATTTTCCCGCGAATACAAACCAATGCTTTCGCGGGAATAAATAATTTATTTTCCCGCGAATGGAACTTGTTGCTTTCGCGGGAATAAAAATTTTATTTTCCTGCGAATACAAACCAATGCTTTCGCGGGAATAAATAATTTATTTTCCCGCGAATGGAACCTGTTGCTTTCGCAGGAATAAAAATTTTATTTTCCCGCGAATACAAACCAATGTTTTCGCAGGAATAAAAAGTTTATTTTCCCGCGAATACAAACCAATGCTTTCGCGGGAATAAATAATTTATTTTCCCGCGAATGGAACTTGTTGCTTTCGCGGGAATAAAAATTTTATTTTCCTGCGAATACAAACCAATGCTTTCGCGGGAATAAATAATTTATTTTCCCGCGAATGGAACCTGTTGCTTTCGCGGGAATAAACAGTTTTTATTCCCGCGAAAGCATTGGAAAAAATGCTGATTCATAGGGTTTAATCAGTGCAACTTTAGCTATTTAAGAGCCACTGTTTTCACATAGAAAGCATCCAGTTCTTCAACAGCAAGCGGAGAAGCATCATCTACTACAGCTACTAGGAGAGCATCAAGGTAAGAAACGCTAAAATAATTATTTGTCTTTAGTTAATTAAATCATCTGGCTCTAAGTGGTGATAAGGTAAAAAATAATCAATAATCATTTAACACTAGTAGAAAGCTCTAATTATTTATTTTCATGACTATTTTCCAAGATATTTTATAGTATTCAATATACTTATTATGTAAATAACTAAAAGAAATATTTACGCTCAAGCCTCCTCTCTCCTCTCTCCTCTCTCCTCTACCAAATACTCCTCTCTTGCAGTTATTTCCCAAATACTGTAAATTTTAACCATCTAGACGACTAATTTGGTGATTTTCCAACATATTTTGTAGCATTCAATATAGTTATTATGTCATAAATGTATATTATTCAATCTAGATATAAATATAACCATAAATATGTACATAATTATCCATATATACATGGTTGTATAAAAAACTGTTCTATTTTATCACATTCTCCTTTTTTGTAAATTTGTACAATTAGATAAAATTTAACCATTTAGAGAATGATTTCTTTTTGCAAAAAATTAATGAAAATTGAATGAAATGAAAAAATATTTCACCAAATACCTCTTTTTTGTCAAAATGTAACTATTTTACAACACTGTTTGATCATCCTATACTAACACATAACTTTTTAACTGTTTACATGTAATCATTCTATACTAATACATAATATTTTATTTTAGTTCATTATGAGTTCAAAAAGATATACAATAAAAGACTACCTCCCGAAGATATACCATAGATATATTAAAGAAAATGTTGAAGTACAGGAAAAGGCGAAATATTCATTGACAATACAAGCTGTGGCATTCTGTATAACACAGCATTTACTAACTTTAGCATCATTATATGGAGAGCTATCGCCAATACAATACCGACCACGTACATTACACCGGAATGATGTCAATCAAGAAACATTATTACGTCTAACAATTCAAAACAATTTTGAGACAGTTTTGAAAATGTCTAAAATCGTGAAAATAAACAATTTTTTAAAAAAAATTAAAAAAAAAGCATGGGATCAAGATCTCACCCAAAGTTTAATTAAAGCTGAATGGACTCAAGAACTACTATGTGAGTTTAAGACCAATATTTTACGTTATATTCAAACAGATGAATGTATCACTTCATCCATTTTTTCATTTGAGTCTATGTTAGAGCTTTATCAAGTATATAATCTTTAATATACACTCCTTATATAATAAATATACACAATCATACAATGTTTCATTTCTATTCAATGTAGACATGAATGTATTCATAAGTATATATATTTATATATAGCTATCAAAAAATTATCAAAACTTAAATGCCATACATTCAAAATCTATAAGTTCAAATTAAGTAAAAAATAATCAAAACTCAAATGCCACTTAAATGCCACTCAAATGCCACTCAAGTACCCCTCAAATGAAATACCATATAAACTCGGCGAATTCATCCAACGTCGTAACCCATTGCCTAAACTCCAAGATCTAATCCACAAAAAAACACTTGGTAGGGAGATCTGCTCATATATTACTACTTTTGTCACCTGCCTGTCAGCTTGTTTGGCATATCCGCGCAGGTGCCAGCAGAAGACCCATACAATTGTAGATTATGTAATGTGGCATTTGACACCAACGCGCTTTAGGGAGCAATCCTCTCCTTTCTGTCAACCTCTGTGAAATTAAATTTTATTACTTCTGGTGACAATAGAGATGGATGGTTTCTCCAACGAGTGGTTGACTAGATCGGCTATCAGATGGCTGGTGTGAAGTGCTTAGTCAATAGAGTGGCTATAAAACTTATTACATCGATTTTAACTTATTATATTATATCACTTGTTGCAAACAGCCTTTTAATGATCCGGTCACGATTGATTTCAGTGGGCAGATGATTGCAGGTGTCTTCACTCCTTGTTTGTGGTCAAGTTATTTGATTTTTTGTTGAGATTTAGTTTGCAAATAATAAACCGTGAAGTAATTGTTTTGTTGGGCGCGGTAATGTTGTTTGCCAGAGAAGATAACAGCTGTGTGGTGCAATTTTTATATCTGTTTAACTGTTCTCTGTTTCCATTGCTGTTGATTGCTCATCATATCAGCAAACAATGATTTTGTTCAACAGTTTTTTTTAGCGGTTTCAATTGTTGCAAATTAACATTTTTTCATAATAGAGCACTTTAAAATGTTTGAGGAGCTACAAAGAAGGTGGGTTTATCACAGCCACAAATATTGAAAGCAAAGCATTACTTTATGGTCATACTAATTAGTTGTGTGAGGAAAGATAAACAATTTTGATTGGGTCATAAAACTGTCTCCGTAACATTGACCAAACACGCTGCCTTGATAAGTCAGACCAAGTCACACAACTACACCTCTTACCTGTAGAAACCTACTAACTAACTCGTTGAGTTGTGTAGGCAGCTCTTCTACGATTTCACCCAATGTAATTTTAACTTACATCAATGCGGCCTTCAATGAATCTATACAACTCTTTGATAAATGAGAATTTAAAACTGACCAAGTTTTATCGGCAAACTGTCTGTCCCTTTATCAAACAATGGTGGACGTTGGTGTCACCGCAGCAAGCCTGATTTATTCCCTGGCGTGTGGCTGGCACTTTGCGGTTGATCAAACAAACGGATTTTTTTTATTCCATTTGCAAGTCTTTCGTTCTGATAAATGCTGGTGCAGCTCTGCCAACTGATAACGCAGTAACATAGTTGGAAAATTGTGGTATTTACAGATCCTGTAGATGTTTTGGAGCTTCTTTTGGTGCTGTAAAAGATATATTTGTCAGTTAAAAAACTATTTCAAGGGAGACAACTTGTAAAAAGTAGAGAGTACTTACCATATTCACATTCCATTTCCTGTAGGTCAAAGGTGAACTATTTGAATTGGTTTAATTTCCAGAGATAATTAAAGAAATAATAAAGTGTTTTTTGTAGTCAAGTAGGCGGTAAACCCACAGGCATGCTGTACAAACAAATGTGGTAAAATTAGGATCAAAGGAACCCATGCTAAACCAGGAAAATGTGATGTTATTTTAGTAGTTATAAAAAAACTGATAAAAGTGGTTTTTACATTTTTTTGGTATTTCAACAGAACAGTTAAGGAACAAGGATATAATTTCGGTGGTAAATAACCAAAATTTTATTGATGATGTCAGAATTCAACGATGAGTAATTCTGGTTTTTTTAAAACCAGATTTTATTTCGTTTCAGTATTTCAAGGAAAGAAAATCTCTGTTGTCATGCAATTCCAAAAGGCTTTTTTTATCAAACAATGCGAAATGCATATCCATGTCGAACAGTGCTTTTGTGAACTCGTTTGATCATGTAGATTTAGCAGTTGTCTCTCATGCTAGTAACAACCCAGATAAGTCAATAACAAGAATATTAGACAACAGAATCATGTGATGACAAATTATTTGCAATATCTCAATCGAATAAATAAACAAAGCAGACAATAATAATTTTTAATGATTATTCATGAATTTGACATTTCCTCGAGTATATAATGAAAGTCTTTTCCAAATGCTTCATGTTATGAAATCACAAATATGACTCAACAGTCCAGCGTTATATGTTAATATTTAATTGATTCTGCAGTAGAGCAGTTAGTAGCAGTCTGTAAGAGATATGGTATGTACCACAAATGTCCTTCTGTATAAGCAGCCCATTTGGTGGTCAAATCATCAATAAAACCAAATATTTAAATTTGCTCTATTTTGTATATAGGTGTGAAAGTTGCGAGCAAAGGTAAATTGGGCAATCATTGCGATACTAATGGAAATATTTTCTGGGAGTGCGTGATAAAGAGCATTGATTGCTTCTTCATGTAGCATTTCCTTCAGGGTGGTCTGATTAGAATGTCTAATTGCAGCAGATTTTTGGGCCTCGTTTTTTTTCCATAAACGGCAACACAACGCATTGATTACTAGGTTCAACTGTCGGTGACATTCGAATTTTGGAAGTCATTTACTATTTTTGAAGATTTTTTTGTCATCAGTGCCTGACACGATGAGCAATTGTGTTTCACTTTAAAATGTTGGCTAACTCTTGGCTGACATTTTGTTGCTAATAAGAGAGATTCATCCTGTGAACTGGGCTTTTGGCATTCTTGTACTATGAACTCAGCTCTCAGTCTTATCTCTCTCTCTCGTTTTATAATTCTTTTTAAAACTCATTAATTTACTCTTATCTATGTGAGGGTGAGCTTTCAGTGTTCAAACTTCTCTCTCTACTGCTATCAGCTCTAATGAGCCCTTTTCTATTCTTTGTTAAAAATGAAATAATACGAAGATTGAATACCAGTGCATCACACTTGAGTTGCAATCAGTTCGTCTACTCACACGTCTCACTCCGAAGCTGGTACACAAGGTGTTATTGTCGCCGATGCCCTGTTGCTGCTATGTTATCTACTGTTGCTAACCACTGAATAGCTAGTATCCTATTCAGGAGACAGATTTTATCAGTTTACTAAACTCTGGTTTCCTTTCAAAATATGCGGTTGTGTTCTAGTAATGGGTCAATTAGCTGTAAAATTCCTTGGCTTTAGTTGTTTTATTGGTAGAGGCTATATCATAGGAAACTTCAAAACAATTTGCTCTCTTATCTGGTCACCGAAACTGACTTTTAAGTTGATGCTATCAACGCATTCACCCCAAGCCGTGGTCCGTTAAAAATTTTGTTACCCGCCAATAATATTCACAGTTGATGGACGAAGCTTTCCATCTAAAATATATTTTGTAACGGAATAAAACTCATATTGAATATTATTATTTGATGTTTGATTACTTATTCGACTTGAAAGTTGAAACTCTAAAAGCTGCGTTCAGAATCAAAAGGTTTGCGTAACCTGATAGGTATTCGGAATACTTTGAAAAAAATGCTTTTGTGGATAAAAAATGTCCAAGTGTTCGAATGCAATGGCAAAAAATTAAATTACCAGAAAGCAAATTTCGAATACTTTTTAAATTTTTTCCAGGTAGAGTGGTAGTCACTCTATCAGTATGGCGTAATAGTCGATTTTTTCAATCTATTGAAAAACATCTTAGTCAGTGGTAAATTTTTGCTGAGAGTTTTTAAAGAAACTGAATACAAATATTTAGTTTTGCCGAAGTAACTGTTTTTATTCGATTTGCTGTCATAGCTTTTGCATATACTGTGGTTCTCTGGTATTTAATGTCAAAATATTGTGGCTAGAAGGATTGTGGTGGTTTGTAAATGTTAAATGAGAGATGATTGGACTGTTTGTTACACTTAGCAAACAGTTTTCTGTAAATATAATTAATCTTGACACCTTGTTAGCGAATTCCAGCAGCCGCTGCCAAGCAGCCCGGCCTGGCGCTTCTGTTGTTTTGATGAAACAAGTTTTGCTTTTGTAAATTAGAAAGTTCCATTTCATATCAGACTCAATGCGGCGAAACTTTATCTCAAATCGCTATCTCATTTGAGGTTTTTGAAATTTGGATTCATCAGCATCGAAATTTGGTTACGAATAATTATTTTGCGGTTTCAAATTTGTTTTTATTTCAATAATGACATCAGATCGATCTCAGTGGCATGCTTTGGTATGATTCATGCGCTGTCAATTTTAAGAGGGCCAATTTAGACTGTAGATAGCTGTAAACAACTCACAGAGTCAACAGAGAACATCTTCTCATTTTAAGACAAAAAACTCCACAGTTTAGTGTGTGATTTATGGCATGCTAATCTATCCAAAGGTAATTAGAGTTTAATGAGTCATGAAGACTTGGCTGGAACCCTGAGAAACTAGCATTGTTCACTGCTCACATCGCTGTCTGCTGTCGTTTCATTTGAGAAGCAATTATTTGTTTGAAACAATCCCGTCTCAACTGGTTTAACTATCTTTTATCCGTTACATTTCCTAGCAAGAAATAGTATCGCTACTACCCTGACGCTTGTTGACTCACCGACATCTCGCCACGTAAAATAATAAAAAAAAACTAAAAAACTATCAAAGCAAAAATTCTTTTATCACTTTCACCAAAGCGGCACTGGCTGATTTGTTTTGACACTTTTCTTTCAAGCTCTTGTAAATTTTTTAAGATAAATTGAGGTGAAAACTTTGGTCACATGACTTTTCATGCGTCGGGTGTCAGGGTAACCCATTGACATCAAAGGTGCGGCTCCTTCACGTTTGTCCATTCATGATCACAAAACAACTGTTACAATTACACTTGAGGCAACCCGAACAGATTTCTGTGGCCATTGGTGATCTTGGCAATAAGGGTTTGTGTGACATTCAAGTATATGTTGGTTTCCTTAAGTGCTCAGCATCTTGACACATTCGACCTAAAATGAATTGGAGCAAACATGTGCGGGCTAATCAAGATGGAGTAAGATGATGACAAGGTGGCTTTTGTCGGAAGCAAGCTGCAGATGATTGGATACAATATGTAAACAATGGCAGCGTGTTCAGCTGCTGCTTGATTTCCTTTAGCACATCTTCGTTTCTCACTTCCTGTTTTTATCTCAACCATAACTTTCGTGCAAAAACTTATGCTCAAAAACACAGAGATACACAATGTTTGATTTTGATGACTTTCGCTGTAATCAAGTATGATTTTTCCATAATTGACTGCAACATGGCGTCGAACATCCACCCAAATCAATGCTGCCAGCGCATATGGCAATTGCCCAGCTACCACAACTGGAAAAATTCCTCACATTGCGTTGCTCAATTTTTCAGCAATATACAGTGGTGTTATAAATAAACGACAGCCCTAATTTTTTTATTGTCCTTCGGTATAAAAAGATTGTTTTTATGCTTTTTTAGTGACCCTACGCACTACTTCCGGATACCAAAAGGACTAGAAAAACCTCCTTTTCCTAGTGAAAATATAACTTCCACATATATTCAAGTTCTGTGATAGGTGCATTAGAATGATGCCGTATGCTAGAAAACCACGATTTAATTAGTATTTTTAGGGTAAGCATTAGAGGCTAATTTTTTCTCTTCCTTCTCAAATCTTTTGAATGAACTCCTAGTATGAGTGGGTGGCCCTAAAAAGAGGTACTGTTGGGGTTTTTGGTTGACATCAATATTTTGTAGGCATGCCTTTGGCTTCAATTACAGCTTTGCATCTGCTGAGGGTTGCAATATGAAACCAGTCTTTAATAACTTCCTCAATCAGCTTGGCTTTAATTGTAGGCTTGTTCCTGCTGATTATGAGATTAATTTGATGCCATAAAACTTTTATGGGATTGATATCTGCTGACTTAGCTGGCCAATACAATTCGGTCATTTTTTGCTGTCTACACCATTCTTTGACCTCTGTGATATGACACTGGTGCATTATCCTGTTAAATTATTCACCCATCAACCGTTCCAAAGATTTCTTGAGCAGATGGCAAAAGCTTGGTCTACAACACATGAATGCATTTTACTGCATTCATCGTTCCTTCCCAGATGTGAAGACGGCCATACCCCTTCATTGAGAAACAGCCCCATATCATCACAGATGTTGAATGTTTCACAGCCAAAAGAAGGCATTCGGCTTTTGTACTCCTCCCCCATCCTGCATCCGACATGGGTTTGGACACTATGATTCAACACTGAAGATAACCTTGAACCATTGCTCTCTTGTCCACTGCTCCTGAATCCTTGCCCATACCAGACCCCTTTTTGCTGCAGCCTGTGAAAAAAGGTTTCTTCTTTGGTTTACAGCCCTGTAAACCATTTTTCAACAGAATTTTTCTCACTCCTGATGGGTAGATTGTTGTTTCAGTTGACTCTTTCAGCTCTCTGTACAGTTCAACACTATTCAAACGGCGATTCTGTTGATGGCGCTGCACCAGCTTTCGCTCTACTCTAGGGGTAGTCTTCTTTTTTCTTTCTCTTCCTGTTCTTTCATTGAGGTCTCCTTGCTGTTTGAACCTCTGTTGTTTTTGCCACTCCAGTCTCTTTGGATATCTGTCTTTGAGACTTTCATTGCTGGTGAAGATGAATGATTATTGCTCTTTTGGCTTCAGATAGATGCAGTGGCACTGTTGCGTACAGAAACTGGTACAAAGTAGAGAACTAAGAGCCTATCTTTTATAGCCTGTTGGAGACCTTTGTTCACTGCTAAACTCATTAAGATGTTGCACACATAAAGTGCAAAACAAAATGAAGTTGGAAATGCATGGTGTCTGTACTGTGGTTCATTGATTGAACAGAAAATTTTGGTGGCACTGATGAAATTATCTAAATTACTCAATAGCGTCCAGGGCTCCGAAATTTTGTTTTGTTAGAATTAATGTGATACCAGCAGAAACTAGAAGAAACAAGCTTTAATTTGATATCCATTGCGCTTCGTTTACATGATTTCATCAGCTTCTAACAGTGCGATAGATACTAGGTATTCAAACCATGTACGTCGAGCATTGATAGCAGGAGCAGTCAGGTTATTTGTAACACCACTGTGTATCCATTTTTCAGCGATTTCGGTCAAATTTACCCTTACAAACCGTAGCCTACAAATTCTCTTTTGGTCGTTGATAGAGCGGGGCGATGCTTATGGAATGATTTCATTGGATACGGTGGTATAACATAATGTGCCGTGATTGGTTAATCAAGAAAGGGGCTACCGATTTTTTTATCTCTATCAATAACTAACAATAACCTCAAATAAAATGCTAGCAATTACCTTAGCGATTTCACGGGATATGAAAAAAGGGAAATCCTTCATCGCTAAGCACAATCGTCAAGTGATCGCTATATGCTCAGGCAGTATTAGTAATATCACAAATCATATTCTCAAACAAGTGGAATGAACAATGTTTCAGCAATGGTAGGCAGTGATACGAGATTAAGCAGATCATTGTTATTTATTATTATTGATTTATAACTAATTTGATAGCAGTAAATTCTGACAGTGATAATTATTAATTGTTAATTTATTATAATTTATTATTAAAATAGACGCATGTGCTGTCAAATTTTTTCACCAAAATTGTTTAGATCGTTTTTCATTTATCCCTCAAAGAATGCAATACAATGTCACGTTCTAAAATGTTTCCATCTCCTGTCTAAGTTGGCTTGCAATCTAGTTCAAAATGTTCAAGGAATGTCAAAGTTGAAACCTGTACGGCATAAACAATTGGATGTCAAAAAAATGTAAAATGTTGAAAGAGAAACGTGTGAATGTTTGTGCTAGTCTGCTCTGGACATATGAGTACTCATCACATAATCAAACAAATACGAAAGTGCGTGGGGCAAGAAAGCGCATATTCAAACAGCTCAGTCATTTATGGTCTCGTGTTCAGTACTTGTCCCTGAAGTGAAGTTACTTCTAAGAGTAATACTCACAGTGGAAACTGATCCATTGAGCTGAGAGAAGAGTTGAGAAAACAATAGGATATCAGATTGTCGATATTGCATTCCGCACCAGTTGGAGCCTAAATATTATATTCTCTTTTCAAGCATGACCACTTGAGGACAACTCGAGAAAAATATGACTAACTTCAGTTTCCCGTTATTCGGTGAGAGAAATTTCCTCGAACAAAATGTTACGATTTTGGCGATCTCATAAGATATAATGAGAATAATAACTAATTAATGGCCCATTCACAGTCTCTACCACAATTTACTGCTTAGAAGACTGGGGCTCGTGTATCGACTCTTTTATTCTTTCTATTTGCATAATTAATTATTGGGAACCCTTTGAGAGGCTTAGGGGCCGGCTGTCGCCTCAAGCATTGGAAAACTTAATTATACTCGTTAAAATTTATTAATTTAATTAATTCTATCAGTTGAAATGAACAGAAAACCTAATGTTTAAAATTGAACAATGCTTTATAAGAATACGGCATTTCTTTAGCCATGAAAAAATACCCTGAAGAAAATCACTTCTGGCCACCAACTTTGGAAGAGCTTGAACTTTGTATTTTGAGCTTGTTCGAAAAATCGGCCATCAATCATTTTTTGGTTTACGCTGATTGTGAGAAGTTGTTTGTGATTTAAAAAACCAGTTATTTGTGAATTTTTGAGGTTAACCCAGACGCTGTAACCTTTCGTTATTTGGTGTGTAACTTGTTAAGTTATGTGGTTACACAGTACATTTATTTTTCTATGTAACTGATTATTTATTTCTAATTATTTATTAAATTAGTCTATTTTATATTGTTTACATTTAAATTAATTACGATAAGTGCTTACCATTGTTTCTTGCTGTAGTTTTTCAAACTTGAATTTTGTTTTCTTAAAACCGGATATTGCTGGATCGAAAAACAAGACAAACATGGTGTGTCATCTCCCTTTACTGATCAATGCTGCAGCTTTTTAAATTGTTTACATGATCAAGCTGATCATTCTGAGCACTTTATGTGACCTTGGAAATTATAAAGTAATGAGGTGACTGATAACATTTCCAAAAACATTGGGGATAGATTTTGCCGTGATTTCAGCAGAAGAAGCCATTAATGAGTGTTGTAGAGAGAGCACCTCCCAGCTAGCGCACTAATGACACTATTTCTGCACTGCTTAATTGACGCTACCAGGTTTTTTGTTTGTCGTTTAGTACAAATCATTGACGAGGCAAGCAGCTGCGGCTGGCCCAAAAACAACAACTTTGCTTTGGCTAAAGAAACATTTTAGTAGGAATGTTGGGTCATCAATTAGTTATTACTGGCGCTAATGGAACTGCCCCGAGTCTTTGTAGCCATTGGGAAGCTTTACTACTAGTTACTGCTTGGTTGGTAGTAGCAGACGACTAGACTCTCATCGTCTGCTCCATGCTCATGCTTTTATATAACACCTGCTACAGTTGCCTGCCAGTGAGAAAATATCATCAATTATTCACGCTGCATTGCTGCCAGTTACATTGACTTCTGCCCAGGTATTTAGCTTGTTATTCCCACAACAACTGTTGCAGACGTCAATCTGAGCACACTTAGTTAATTTCAATGACTTTGAGGCTCATTTTTACTAATTGCGACCGAAATTCCTACATTAATGCATTTTAAACTAGCACAAAATGATTTGCTAGTTGAATCAAATTTCGCTAATTGATTCTGAAAGCTAAACGGCGTTGGAGGTTATATAGCGATGGGAGAGTTAAGGAAGGGATACAGGCGTTGTACCCTGGTAATATCAAACTAACAGCATGTAATGGGGCTATGATTGGTTAATCCCTTTCGTAATTGCTTTAATCCTGCATAGACTCTATTGAATCAATAACACAAAGTAAGTGTCGCTGACGCAAGACATCCATGTGCTGTCGATGAAGTAACATTTTGTTACGCTGCCGTCTGGACCCATCAAGGCTATTGTCTCAGCCCATCACAGAATTGTCAATAAAGTGATAAATAGAGATAAAATGAGTGGATGTCACCACACAATTGACATAGCATTATGCCAATTGGAGTCTGTGACATTTAATCTGTCAATTTGTCAAAGAGGGGAGGGTGGAAGTGAATGACACCGCAGACATTCCCTACAGCCACCTGTGTGAGACTTTCTTGCGCTTACGTCTGCTTGCTCGCTATTCCCATCAATACAATACAACGTAATATTACTAAACCAGCTTTTGTGGTGTTGCAACTTTATTTCTTTACAAAAAGTATCAGTATTCGATGACGCTAAGTTAGATTGTCCTTTTTTATGCCAGTGGTGGTAGGTTTGCTCAGCTGGCCCGCTGTCAATGGCATTTTATGTTAGAGAGTCTAAATAATGAATGTTATAGGTATAATGGCAGCTGACAATATAAAGAGCTTGTTGGTGCAACAAACAAACAAGCTCTCGGATAAAGAAAGTCACTCATCGTTGTGTATGTGACAAAAGACAGCTTGAATTACGTGTAGAACTATGTTTGATTAAGCTAAACGTTGTGTAAGGGAGTCGTTTGCTTTTCCTCTTTATCGTTCCATCAAAACCAAACGCAAGACTGTTTGGTATTTGCTTTGCTACTCCTCACTGCCGTGTAATGTCGTGGAATAAGGCTTTAGCTAGAGTGCTTGTTCAAATCTCATGTGAGCATCCAAAGTCGGGGGCTAAACAAGCATATTTAATCTCCAATATTATGTGAAGTACCTGTTACTCTCTCCAGTCTCTCTCACTCACTCCACACTCGCTACTAAATACATATAATACTAGTACAGGCGTGTTTGTTCTTCTGCTACAGCTATGTGGTGAGTAGGGGTTACATTCTACAGAGTTCTAGTGTTTTCTAGTGTATTAGTGTCAGGTCAAGTGTTGCTCTGTGCTCACACAATATGTATAAACCCATCTCTATTGTCATGAGGGGCAAATAGTTGGTGGGTGTCTGACGCATAAATGATACTTCAAAGGAATGTTTGGCAAATTCAATTTTTTTTGCTATATTCATGCATCCCTTCATATGAGTTAATAATTCATAAGGTGAGGTGATGGAACCGCACCAATCGATAGAGTTTCGTGTTCTGGTAAACTTTGGGGTATCCAACCAAACATTAATATTGTCTGATTTTTGAATCAATTTTTCATAGATAATGATTTAAAAACAGTTATAATCACATGATTGCACTAATCATGGAAAATCCTGTTAAAAGTCGCAACTTCCTTTCTCTACAAGTTTCCAACATCAATTCCATTGAGTGAGAGATGTTTGGCCACGTTTTTATTTGTACAGCCAAACTTGACGATATTCCACACCTGTGAGGTCATACTCAGTCAATGATATTGGTAAGTCGCTTGAGAAATATTCCACACCTGTTGATCATTCAATCATCCTTTTATAGCGGCCAGTAATAATAATTTTCCCGTTTTCCCAAGCTATTGGACTCATCCGAAACGAGAACTCTGCTGTATGTTAGAATTGACCAATGAGAAGCGAGCATAAACCTAAGCATGTGCTATCGTATAGTCATAATCACTTAGAGCACGATCGAGCCAGCAAGCAGACGGCTGCTGTAACCCCAGGTTATTGTTCTGTATAGCAGCTAGTGTGACAGTTGTCTGTCTAATTCCATCCGCGCCTTCATTCCAGCAATTATCTGCGTAGCATTAAGAAGTTCATTGCACTCTACATTCTACTTAACGCTGCTGCTGGGGTATCACAGTACAACAATTGACTAACCTCACTGTGTTTGCTGCCAAGTCACTATCTATGGATTACTAGGGGCAAATTGAACAATACTCACTAATATTGTTGTATTGCCAACAGCAGCAAAACTTCGTACTTATCTGGTCTGGCAGCAGATTATTTTGTCGCGTGGTAAGTGATCAGTAATAACTTTTGCCGATTCTTCTATCATTATTATAGCTATTTGTCATTTTTTTTAACAGTGCTTGAGGCAGCCGCTTTGAATCGGCGCTTTAAAAAAACACCGCAAAATTTTACTACTTTCTCCACAGTGTTTTTCTTATAAAAAAAAAGTTTGCTCGCGAGCTAATGAAAAGGGTGCGAATGTAACAGATGCCAGGTTCATTTCCTGCTGTAACGTCTGCGTTACTATTGATCAAGAGGCTGTGAGCTGTGCATATGCAGTGTTACTGCTTAAGTGCTGTCGGTATCATCTTGAGTGATGCCAGGCCCCAAGGACTTGTAAATATCCAATTAGGAGGCTTTATACGGCCATTATTTGATGTGGCAGCGAGTTAATCATCAGAGAATATCTCTCTCTGTCATTTACTGCTCGATATCTGGCCCTGGGGTATACTTCACATACATACATATCTTTCTTTTACATTTAGTGACCGTTATTTAATGCTAAAAGGCGTTAAAGAAATTCTTGGCAGTGAAAAAATCTCTTATTGCTGCTTTGCTAGCTCTTAGCAACTATTAGTGACGTACAACAATTTTCCAATGTAACCTGGCAATGTTACAGCTGTGTAACCTAGTGTCATTATTGTTAATACACACAAAATGTTTATTTACATCGGGTAGATGTATACATTGTAGAACTCAGTTAATAATGGTTACATGACCTTGTTCGCTCTTGCTTGTTTAGATAGCTGAGAAAATGTCTTAAAAGCTGACTCATTGGCAAGCGTGCTTAACACTAATAGCGAATTAACGGCAGCAAGTCATGTCTATGTTTACAAAAGGTGTACGTTGCATATACAATGTGAGATATCACAACATTCATTGTTGAAATAGGTCACAGCATGTGCCGAGTGTCTGCGCATCACTGACACTGGAAATATATAATGCAGGGGCAGTTGGTTATAAAATAATTAACTCTCTCCCATTTGACATCTAACAGTCTCTGGGTAGATCCCTATTTTCATTGTCGGTAGAGCTCATAAATTATATTGTTTGCTGAGATGAAGGCTACTGGCTCTGTGTAGTGCCGGATTACTCTGGCTGTACTTGAGGAATGCTTGTATTTCATTAATATTAGTTTCACTCTCTACCGCACGAGATAACAAAAATGCTATTAAAGAATATTGTTTCGCTTATCAAGGCAGTTTTATACCAGCTAATGGATCTATCCTCTTTCAACTGGCACACATTGCTTGTCAATGATAACTTTTTGTTTACAATGTTATCGCTTAACTCGTTTGTTCACAACTGTTTGTTGGCTATTGAGATGAGTGCCTCAAGCTAGCTTGTAAATTAATGATCCTCAGATTTGATAAAAAGTTTACATGAGACGCGGCATTTTTAGAATATTTTAATTATCTTTTTCTATGCTAATGTTTTTGTATTAACCCGAGTGATGTTTGTTATTGAAACGGGGCAAGTATGTAATATTGATACAGAGTGTATGCTTATTAGTGGGACGAGTGGATGTTCCACGTTAGGGTGGGGTGTATGTTCTATATCAGGCCAAAAATAGCTCGCATACATAAATCGACAGTTGTCTGACTTTTATGAGCTGGCAAGCCTTAATTATTATCTGTATGCAAGTACAGTTATGTAATAATATGGTAATAGAGGGCATATTAATTATGTATTGAAATAGTGAGACAATTTTAATCCATTAATAGAGGATTCCTTTAATTCAGTTACTATTTTGCACTAATCATAGAAGGCTCTAGTGGGCTGAGGCCAGCCATGAAATGAGCTGCTGGTAGGCATAGACCCAGTCTGTGGTGTTGGAGACAGTTGACTGGTTAGTGTAGCTGGTGATACACTTCATTGAGTTGTCTATGCTTTGTATATCCTGCCAGCTAGCTATTGCCTTCAAACTGCGCATCTCGCTTTTCATTCTCGGATATTTGGCATTCCTTGAGCTGAGCTAATCCGTTTAATCTGGACACACGTGTAGGTATGGTAGACCAAAGTTTAAATAAATTCACCATTGCTCACATTGAAACCAACACGTTTGCACTTTAACTGTGTGACAGCTCTGTAATGCACCCACCGAGCTTGTTGTGTGGAGCAGTCGTTAATGCTGCAGACGATAGAAGTTAGTTTACTTTGGCGCTGAGCTTCATGTTGTCTCAGGGATTGCCCTGGCGATGATAATTTAGTGTCACTTTTGGCAAACAGATAAGCGCTGGTACACACTCAGCCAGGATTAGCTATATCAGAATTTTTCAATAGGTATTACATGACTAATTTCACACCAGTGTCTCAGAAAACATGCTTTGTACTAAGGAGAACAGCAATTGCTGTGTGTTATGTAATTGAGTATATACCAATGATTACTGACTGCAAGTGACTGCAGACTCTCATGGGAACAGCTATAGTTATCAGCTGGGTCCTGGCTTGATCAATACCTCCATTGCATCAACTCAGAATTGCTTGCACGCTCAAAAGATAAATTACCCCAATTTAAAATTATTACAGCTTAGCGTAAGATGTTCATGCAATCACTGGCACCTCTCTGACCTGCTTATTTTAGCTGAAGAACCAAACAAACAAGTAGAGACAACTTCAGCTGACATAAAATGGGCTGCAGAGTTTTCTCGGTGTTGCTGCTCACACTGCTGCCTGCGATGTGCGCAGCGTGTCCGGGAGGTTGCACCTGTCTGCCCTTGGACACGGAGGTACACTGTAAAGATGGAGCTGTCGACAGATTTCCTACGCTTACAACAACGACCAAGAAACTAGATTTGAGCAACAGTCGGCTTGCTTCCCCAGTTTTACAAAAGAGTAACTTTACTGGACTTGAACATTTGGAGGTGCTCAGGCTATCTGGGTGTGGCATTAGCATCATAGAGTACAACACTTTCTCAGGTGAGTAGGGAGTGTGCTGCCACAGAGCTGTCAGCAGTTGGTTAGTTTATGAAATTAAATTGATCTGTAAATCCGATGGGAGACTTTTCTAACTCAATCAATGCAGACAAACATAAGTTGTAAATGTGGGGATTGAGTTACAGAAAGAATATTGGCTGAAATGTCTATGGTAAATAGTATTTCAGATGAACAGCCGTAGTAATTAGCAGTCTGCCAATAAAGCAGATTCTACGTTTAGTAGATTGAAGCCTAGTAGAAAGTTCTTTGTGCGCGACTAATGTTGATAGCAGAGCCTCTAACCAGTTGATGGTGGTGACTGTTACATGAAGATCTGTGGCGTGAAGTGTGGTCAAGCACCTTAGCCGAGGCTGCTAATTGTATGCGATGAACAGCTGCATTTATTCATACAGTTATGAAATACGAATTGCGTGCAGGGAGATTCTCTTCGCTAACATCAATATTATTGATTAATCATTTTATTATCAAATCATTTTTGCAGTCAGATATTGAAACTATTAGCTGTATACAAATATTTTACCATCTTTCATTTTAGGCTTCTTCCAGCGCTTTTCTGTCCGTTCTAATTATTGTTTGTTGGTATATTTTCTCACGGACTTTTCTTGCCACATCAATTAGAGCACCTGTAAGGTGGACTGAGCCTTCGATAATCATTGCTGTTGTTGTATACAAACATTCTACGAGCACGGTTCACCAGACATTTTTAAGTAAATATTTAGCATAGAAAATATGCCAGTATTCTAAAATGTTTATATGTCGTTAGCATCAAATACCTATTAAAACTCATTAATATAATTGCATTTGTTGCTCAGCTCTAATGCTGGTTGAAGTAGAGGGTTGGCTAGCTTTGACGAGCTGTCTACGTTACTACCCCACATCATTCACTGAATCCTGCATTCAATGCTTATTTGATCTATTGATAAATTTTTTTATTGATCTTCGAGCCGTGGAGCTGAAGTTCTTTGTTTGTTGACTGATCTGGACAACTCCAGCTGTGAGAGGCCTTTTTAAAGATTTTCTAGGTTGCAATGTTGGGAGACAATTTACACTTTGATGACAAGGTCTAATTATCGCTTTTATAATACTGCTACTTATGCTAGTTATTGCTAGTTATAGCTAGTAGTGGTAATTGCTCTTGTCATCACTGGCTAGCTTTCCTGGCCATAGCAACAAGCTAGAAACTGTAGATTGAATACTGAATACTGATTGAGAATAGTGGATAAAAACCTCACTCAATCTAGACGCCAGGAAATAGAATTTCACTTTCATCGCAGGGAATAATCTGTTACTATACAGAGCTAGTGCATAGGCCAGGCTGCCATCTGCGTTTGGTTGGTTTATGCAGCTAATATCGGGTTTTATTGGGGGGGCCAGTGACTTGATACCGACCAGTATTTCGATTGTTTGAAATACGAGTAGGCATGCAATCTTTTCATCTCTCGGTCTGGAAATATATGTTTTAGGCCAGTGAGTCTGCTGTTATTTTTCTGATTGTTCATACCTACTGTTTTATTGTTGGTCTTGAGTGCCTCAAAGCGGAACCACATCTCACCATAACAAATGTATTGCTATATTTACGAATAAATTAATATACAGTTGAGTTTGTGGCTTTAAATTTTACTGGCGAAACGATTATGTAATAAATATTTATCGTATGAGTCATTGATATTTTGTTAATAATTATTATCATCATTCTTTCCTTGTTGTTGAGCCGGGTGTAAAGTTACAACTAAGAATCTTACTTCACAAACATCAAACAAGAAAAAATGTTGGTTTTGAAGAAGCCACTAATCTTGTGGCGTTTTTGACATGTCACATGATAATATTGTTAGAAACAAAAAACAGTTACGCTCGAGTGATGATTTTTCAGTGATTTATGCTTATGGGCACTTTAGAGGAAAATGTTTGAAAACATGGAAAGTTGTTTACCGTCAGTTATCTGTTCTCTTTTTTATTAACGTTGAATTGTTTTTGTGAAACATTCTTAAACTGTCATGGCTGTCCATCGTTGCTATGGTAACTTGTACTGCAGCCATCAAACCTTGTGTCAGTACAGAATGTTACCAAGGCTCCACCAGTCTCGGTCTTATAGTCTTCTTATGGCATACTAGTCCACCAGATTGTTAGTAAATACATGGTTGGGTTAGAACTATATTTGGCTAGTGATAAACACTGCGGTATAGTCATGCATTGGTTCAACGTTCTCAAGTTTCTACGATTTCTCATGAGCATGACCTTTGTTTATTAAGATGAGCACATTCTTGTTTGTGATAGTGGTAGTGGATAATTTGACCTGCGCAAAGTTGGAAATTAGGGCACTAGCGATGTGTCAATCGTCATTTATCAACGCTTTCCTCCTCCACGACAGGCTTTTTGTTCCCTATTATTTAATTTGCATATTTCAATTTAGTTGGTCTTAGATTAGCTATTTAGTGAGTCATTTCTTGTAAATCACAACATTGCACTTTATTTGGCAGATATGAGCAGACTGAACCTATTGGATTTGTCATTCAACAACCTCGACTTAATTGCTCCGTCGTCGCTCACAGGCCTTCATCTTGAGTTTCTCTTCCTCGACAACAACCCAACACTTCGTCTGCAAGATAGTTCTTTTGTTGGAATGTCTGCAGAGGTTCTCAGCTTAAAAAAGTGCGAGATCAGCGATGCGCGACCAGAACTCTTCGCACCTATGATGAACACACTGCGTAAATTATTTCTCAGTGACAATAAAATAGAGAGATTTTCACCCAGAATGTTGGAATTGTTTGAGTCATTTGAGAGTGTGAGGATTTTTGATAATCCTTTGATCTGTGACTGCGAGTCGAAATGGCTTAAAGAGTTTTATGATGTAAACTCAGACACATCTAAAATTCGGGATCCTAATATGAACTCCGCCCAGGATCCGAGATGTGCCGCACCCAGTGTTGTCGCTGGCCAGTTCTTTAGTCGTTTGTCGGTGTCCGATTTCGCGTGTGACAAGCCCACACTTCACGCAGGGGTTTCTTTCACTCCTGAGAAGGCAATCTTATCATGCGTTTCACGGGGCAACCCGCTTCCTGCGGTGTCCTGGCATAGACCTAACGGGGTGATATCTCGCTCATTACCTCAAGGAAACAAGGCAGCAAACACCAATCAAATAGAGCTGCTAGCTAATGAACCAGATGTGCAGGGACAATACCGATGCGTAGCCTCTAACAATGGTGGGAATATCTCTCTCTCAGTCAACATGGATTGGCCATTCCAATCAGGTGGAACAGGATGTAAGGATGGAGTCATTGATACGACGTCTAAGGAAATAGATATAAGCAATGTTGACCAGGGCGAAAATGAAGCTCAAACAGATGTGTTTAAAATTAAATATTTCACTCTTGTCGACATAGTTGGAGCTATTCTTGGCACATTCCTCTGTACACTCATCGTCACCATCCTCACCTTACATTTCTGCGTCTATCGGCGCAGGAAAGCGTCGCAATACGCAACTCCGCCAATGAGTGAATATAGTAACAGCAGCAACGGCAGCGATAAAAATGGACAATATCCAATCGGTTTGCATTCCCTACACACATCGCATGTGCACTCACAGCGACCTTTGCCCAACAAACCTTATACGCATAAAATGTATGATGAACATCACTATATGGCTACCAATGTAGAAGACCGTGATGAGTTCCTCAGGCTACAAGTAAATGGAAGGATAACTCCTGCTTCTTCCTGCGATACAACTTGCCAAGCATGTCGGACAATGCCACAATCTAGTAACAGTTGACTAGCCGATAGTGGCAGTCAGGCCGTGTCTCATATCTAACTTAATTCTATATATTTTATGTTTTATGCTCAAACGGCGTAAGGGTGCGTTTACTGGCAACAGTTTCTAGCATCAAATTCTTTTATTTATTTTATTGTATATAGTTAACAACGCAAAGCCTTGTACAAACTACTAGTCCTTCATACACGATATATAGCTGTGTGTTATCTCCTGGAATTATTGCAGCTAGCTAGAACTTAAAAAGTTCATCCGATTTTTTTTACAATCTTGATTGACATTGCAATACGAATTTTTATTTTGATAACATAATAAATAAACCTTACATTTCACTGCTTTTGTTTGTTTTCAACAAACTGGGGGCAAAAAATTTTTTTGTTAAAAATAATATTTGAGCCCAGAAAGGATTCCGTTGGAATAAACTTGTTGGATTTTTAGTAGTAATAATAAATATCACCCAGTCTCAGTAATATAAGTCAAGCAGACAGCCCTGGCTAGAACATAGTTAAAAGACCAATAGCGCAACAAAGGCAAGTATGTCCTTCACCTCTGAAAAGCCATTGAAGTGAGAAGAGTTGCGTTTCCTTCAATAACTCATAAGATATAACCACCTCTCAGCCACAAAGAACTCTGTTACAGGTGCCACTTCAAGTTTCAATTTAAAGCGATCAAGTTTTTTAAAGTATGTGTTATTAAATCTGCTAATTGTCGACCTCCGCCATTGAAACAGGCGTTAAAACAACAAAACACTCCTATTGCAGTAGTTACAAGTGGCACTTCAGCTGCACGCTTTGAGCATTTGATCCTAAGCTAACATTTGCTAGCAAATGATACATCGTCTGCTCATGACAATGTCTACAGACTGCTTCAGCTAGCCAAAGGTGGCGTAGCTAGTTGCTCTGACAATGGCTCCACAGATTGCTGACTGTGGCTCCACACATTGCTGACTGTGGTGTATAGCCAACATTTCTAAAAGCTTCTGGCAGCGAATGCTGTAAAAACTACAAATTTTAGAGGAAATTTCTCTACTAAGTCCATTTGATAGACAGCAGTAGCTCTTTGATCAGGGTCAACCTGATGAATAAAATTTTCTGTTTTTACACCAAGTTGAAGAACTTTCTGTGAAAAGGTATGACAACTTCTACTTACCAAAATATCAGTTCCGAGCAATTCTTGTCAAACTGTTAGACGGCAATGCTTCTTAGCTGTAATGTAAATAACTGTAATTTTCTCATTTCAATATTTTTCATCAAAAATTGATCAATATTACAGCAATGAGTGTCTAGAATCAGATTAATCTAAAACTCACAGCAAATCTTTAATTAATCGTATTGAGTGCTTGATCAAACATATAATGGGGCCTAAGCAAGAGTATAATGGCAAAACGTTGCATGCTAGAGGTAGAGGCCTAGGTTTGGCAGAACTTTTGTGTGGTAACGATACACCTGCTTTGATTTCAGTTTGGCATTTACAATGATTGCCATATAAAAAATTATTAGTTTTGAAAACTTGTTTAAAAATACTTTTTTGAAAATTTTTTATCAAGTTTATAAGTTTTTGACTGGAAATAGGATTAAACAATTTTTTTATTCAACTTATTTGATCTGCGGAACAAAAGTATAGTAATAAGGTTTGAAAACTATATTATCATTTTACCAATTATTTTTGTATTCATATTTTTTCATTTATATCATAATAGTACTCCATCATAATTCTCATCAATATGAATTTAATAACTGTAATTTCATCATATCAGAAAGTTTATTTGCACAATTTGTTTTTATTATTATCATTGAACGCCGGTCAAGTGTAGAAACAATCCTTTGGAAAAAGGCAATAAAACTGAGCATCATTAAACCGCTATTGCATGTATTACATACCCCACCACCACCCTGACGAACCAGAAGTGCCATTGACCAAGTTCTAAGCCTTATCTATACCTCTATTATGGTAACTCCGAACGTTTTGTGTTTTGCGTTTTAAAATGACTGAACGATTTCAAACCGTTTGAACAAATTTGAAATAGTCTGAAGTTTTGCTAATCTTCTAAAGGCTTTGTGAAATCGTTTGTGGGCTTTGAAAATCCGGGCCGATTTGCTGGTTCGCTCTATTGATCATAGATATCCAGTCCATTTACGATTGATAATATTTTTACTGAAAACCCAACAGTTGAAGTTTCTTTGAATAAATAAAAATTTGTATTTATTTATTAAAACATTATTTGTTTTATATTATTTTAAACAACATATACCACCTAATTATAATCGAAAATTTTTTTAGGGATTATATTCAACAACAGTTTTATACAGTTAATTAATTTGCTCTATGTCTATTGATTTACGTCTATGTTGATAAAGTTGCATAGAGGCTATAAATAAAATTATGACGATCGCTTTTGGTTTGAAAGCCATGCGCTTTGCAAACTTTTCCAACTATTTTGAAATAGTTTAGATTATTTTAAAGCAGTTCAGACTATTTCAAAATAGTTCATACAATTTGTAAATAGTTCATACTTTTTCTAAAGCATTCATACGGTCTGTAATTTTCTAAATTGTTTGAATCATTTCTAAATTGTCTGAATTATTTGCAAGACATCTATACGGTTTGCAAAATTTATGATTGTTAAACAGGAAATACAGTTTTGTAGCATGAATCCTGCAAGTGCTGAGGGCGACAATTTATTTATTATAACCAGCAAGCCCGTTTTTAAACATAGTTTCTTGGACTATTTTACTACAATTACCCAATTATTTTAAATGTAAAAGACGCTTTCCAAACCGTCTGGACTATTTCAAATCCGTTCATACGCTTTGAAAGCGAAATCATCTAACGTAATGAGCCACTATACTCCATGGTCGGTCGCATGTGCTTTCATGACCAAATGAGTAAAACGAAATAGCCTCAACCCAAAAGAAAACAACTCCAAATTTACAACCGGTGTATTGTTTGTACAAAAGACCAGTTGCTACTGTTGCAGTACAAACATTAAACTGTTTCCATTAAAAAACGAAAACAACATTAAAAACTTTTAAGAATGTAGAAATCTTTAAGAAAGAGGATCGCACTCTAAATCATCTGTATTTGGCATAATCTTCATTCCGCTCGCTATCAATCATCCAATAAATGTTAAAAGATTCACCGAGCAGCTGAAATATTTTACAGATTTCTTCTGCATAGAAGCCACTATCTATCCTGCAGCTGTGTGATTTATACTTTTTTCCTATATAACGTTATTTTTTTATTCATTGTAAACATCTTAACTTTTAATAGATCGTTGATGTCCCGCGCTAAATAATACTTCTTTTCTTCGTGCATCAAAAAATTCGAGGGTGTGTATAAAAGTTTTTCACTTGTATTCCTGCTGTGCCAAGCTGAAACATGTATTTGTTGTGATAGACTTTTCATTTATGCCAAGAGTTGTGCTCTCGACAGGAGACAACCCTTTATGATTGTTGAAGATTTCTGATTTTTTGTTTATGGATAAAGGATGGGGACAAGCATAGGATCGGCTGTGGACTTGTACTTAAAGTGAACGAGTTGTCTGCAACAAGTTATAGACTAAAAATCTATTGGTAGAGTTGGGGAAAGTAAATAGCTCGTGTTCCACACAAACGCGATTCATTGTGATCAAACCCGCACACAAGTACAACTGAAAGCCACATTCCAGGCAATAATATAAAATGCTGCAGAGCATGAAATATTCGAATTTACTCGCATTCAAAAGATTATTGATTGGACTATACAGGGAAAGTAGTTTGATTTTAATCAAACTCCTTCAACTATAGCAAAAAATGGTCAAAGAATTTTGACTTATTCAATGCTGTACCACTGACCAAGGTGGGAGTTGCTCTCTCTGGTTTTGAAGATCGCTAAGGGATAAGTTTGTACGAAGTTATATATCACTGAATGTAGCAGTATACGATACTTATAATCAAAACTATAACATAACGGTCATAGAGGTATACTATATTTCTATGGTAACGGTAGAGATCTAACCATGGATGAAATACATGGATCTAACAATCATAGAAATATAGCGGTAGTGATATACATATAGCATGCTACATCCTGCCCACAACCGGAAGACTTTCGCTATTGCAGTGATTCGTTCTTGTGTGTAGTAGTGACCCTGTAGGGTCACTAGTGTGTAGTAGAAGGAAGTTGAAGGTTGATTTGATTGGCAATATCTATTATTGCATAGCATGCATGTGTAGAGCCTTGAGCTGTTATTACAGCAATAACAATAGTAGTCAGCTGTTGCTATTAGTTTTAAATAATAAATAAACAGTATAATAATACATATTATTATAATTATTATATTTATATATATTAATTATAATAATTATTATTATTATTATTATTATTAATTATTGTTGTTATTATTATTTATTTATTAATTAACTACTATTATTATTTATTATTATTGTTGTGAATTTCAATAATGATAATAATAAATAATAATAAAAGCAATTTAATAATTTGAGCTACTTCTTCATTAGCAATAATAATTAATATAATAATATAAATAAATTGTTTATTTATATTGTTATTATTGCTATGTAGTAATGAAGAAGTAGCTCGGATTATTAAACTACTGTTTTTACTTACTTCGTACTTCTAGGATGATCGCCAACTTCAATGCTGAAGGTCCCGGCAATGTGGCAAGCCGTCTGTCAGTAATCGGTCCAGTGTAGTCAACGGGAAATCATGGGATTGCCAGTCTTGGGACCTAGCCAGCCACCGGGGGACCATGTAGCAGTGAGCTACTGGGGGGCAAGGAATTCCAGACTTTGGCTGTAGCAACGAAGAAGCTCTTTTGGTGTGATTTCGAGTTGCAGTGGGGAATGGTGTGCTGCTGGTCATGACGTCTCAAGTAGCCCAAAGTTGGGACGTGCCGTTCGAGGAAGTCCTCAACACTGGTCTCGACCTCCCCGAAGTGCATCGCCCGGAAGAAACCCGGTATTCTTCTCTCTCTTCTCTCCTGGAGATGCTCCCACCCTAGTTCTGATATAAGGGCAGTGGAACTGGTGGTATGGTCTGTTCTTGGTATGCTGTGCACCATTCGAGCAGCTTTACGCTGCACTGACTCTAGTTTTTTGGCTTGGGTGGTTGTCAGCGAGGAGTCCCACACCGTGGACGAGTATTCCATGATTGGTCTAACTAGGGAACAGTAGGCTTTGTCTCTGAGTCTGTTTAGAGATGATGGTATGGTTCTGTGTATGAAACCTACCTTACCAGAAGCCTTCCCTGTTATGTAGTTGTTATTATTATTATGATAATAATAATTACAATAATAATTAATAATAATAAATAATAATAGTTATTATCAGAATTAATAATAATAATAATAATTAATAATAATATATGACACATTCAACAAGTGTGTAGATCAAGGCAGCTTAGAAAAATGAGTGTTTGCAGGAGGGAAAAACTATGAAGCGAAAGGTGGAAGAGATACTAAAAGCTTATGGCATTAATGCAAAATTTGAGAGAGAGAAGGTTAAGAAGATCCATGAAACACACGTACTACTAGGTAATTGGAGAGATGTCTGGCTGAGAGTAAAAGCGGAGATGCACAAAAACCAAAATGAGCACAGGAAAGCAAGGTGGTATGGTCAGAAGAAAATGTAAAGTGAAGTGTGCAACAGGCAAGATGCACAGAGCCATAGATGGATTAAATGTAACATCAACCCAGAAAAGTAGCTGCAATCATAAACATGCAAGAACAAATGGTGAAAACAAGAGCTTGGAAGAAGAATCCTGGACTGGAAAGCATGGACTTGTGCAGACTCTGTTTTGATGCAAGTGAAGGTGTGATGCACCTGGCATCTGGATGTAAGATGTTGGCTGGTACAGAGTATCTTAACAGACATAACAACTTGCTGAAAATACCACTAGTGGCATGGGATAAAGCGCATGGGCTCATACAACCAGATACAGCCTGGTATAAAATGAACTGGAAGCAAGGCACTGTGTTAGAGAATGAGGAGGTAAAGATGAGCTGGGACTTCAAGTATAGGATGAGGAAGACTACAACTGCCAGAAGGCCAGATGCCACAATAGAGTATAAAGAAAGAAAGATGATACAAATAGTTGATATGGCATGCCCAAGTGAAAACAACATTGAAGATAAGTACTTGGAAAGGACTCAGAAGTATCAGCAACTAGCTTATGAAATTAGATAGCGAAGGCCAGGATATAAAGTGGAAATAATACCAGTGATTGTTGGATGTTTGGGAGGTGGAATGAGTCGATCAATAGAGCAAGTAAAGAAAATACTGATGAGTGAGGACAAAGAGGTGCACAAGGTGGCAGTTGAGATGCTGAGAACAGTGCTGATGGAGAGTGAGAGCATCATCAGAAAGGTGATGTCGGAAGTGGTTCAACCAATTTGAATGGTTCCACACTTTCAAGAAATTTTGATGATGGTGATAAACTACGGCCTATATTAGGCTAAAACTTCTACAATAATAATAATAATACTGCTTCCTTATTATTATTAAATTATTATTTTTTATCATTGATTGTTGTTAATTATGGAATTATTATCATCAATTGATTGATTATTAGTAGATTACTTATTAGAAGTTGTACTTCTATTAAATAATAGAAGTACAACATTGCCCCTGGAATTTTTGCAACTTTCAAGTAAGTAGTCAGCTAATAATAATTACGCTACTGTCCAGTGTCTACTGTAACTCTATCAACACCAAAAACGACAGCAATCAATCTTTCAATATTATTATCTACTGACTACTAGTCAACTACCACCTAAATTATTGAGTGCTGCTAACGGTTGCACAGAAAATTTTCAAAAAATGCAAAATCTTGTACCTCCTCTGGAGAATCTGAGCGTGTACTACAGGGAAGAATTTATGGGCAATTAACAAGATTTCAAGTAAGTGGATATCATGTGACCATGCAACCAGTGGTACCACGATGCATGCAAAGATCTGCAGCCAATTGAAGTGGCATCAGTTACTAAGATGGCAATTAGAGGTGTGCATTGAAACTGCACAGAGTGGTTGATGAGAAAACAGACCGTACAGGAGCAGTTCAAACACGGCTCATGAATTCTTAAGATAGGACAACAAATTGATATAGAAGATGGTAAAATCGTTTTTTGAAAATGGTAGCAGAATAAATAAAATGGAAAAGTGTTTTGAAGTGCTTACAAAGATCCTGGAAAATTTCAACAAAAAACACGAATAGCTAATTAAGCAAAAGCCCTGATGGTAAAGAGACATCAGTTCAAAGAAGAATATAGACAAAGACAGAAAAAGTAATGCCATTGCCACTGACGTCATCCAGACAAAAAGCAAAACAGCAATGGAGACTATGAAAGTTCTAATGAAACTAGACTGCTCTAGGAACAACACACCAAATCACGCTACGAGACTAGGAAGAATGACTGACAATAAAGACGAAAACTGTCCCATCAAGGTGAGATTTAAAAGTGAGCAGTCAAAGTGAGAATTTATTAAAAGATTTAACACACAGCAGGGTCGTAGCCAGGATTTATTATCAGAGGAGGCAATCACCCACACAAGGCGGGGGTTCAGGGGATTAGATTTGACGAAGAGATCATAACAGTAAAGATACCACAACAAACATTCATTTGCTGTTAATATAGTTCACATGCCTATCTTCTAAACAAGAATGTCGTTGGTAGTTTTGTAAACTCCTTAGAGAAAAAAATTCAGAGTTCCACTATATTATCTGTTGGAGACATCAGCTTTCAAAGTTTCAACTGGAACAAAAGAAAGGTAAAAATAGCAGCTCCATGTCAGAAAGTGCATCAGGATTTTTTTGATGTGTTTCACAGCCACAGGATGAATTAACTAGTAACTGATCCAACACACATTCTTGGTAACACCCCGGACTTGGTATGTATTAGCGGGCTGGCCATATTTTGCATATGGCAACCAAATCATCTCAAGTCTCAGTAATCACTGCATTGCAGATCATTGCATGTCTTCAGCAACCAGCCAAAACCCCCAGTGCCAAACGACGCACAGTCAAGCTGTACAAAAAGACATTAAGAAGTATTCCAGGGAGATATGCAAAAAACAAATGATGGATTCGAAAAAATGAGTGACACTGATGCAATGTGTAGTACCTACACAAAAAAACCTCAAAAAGCATTGGCCAACATGTCCCTATCAAAAGATCAAGACACAAGCATTCATCTATTCCAGAGCGGTTTTATAAAAAGGCTACTAGATGAAAAAGCATTCAGCAAATCACGAGCTACTCTTGATGAGTTTGACTATGCCATCCGCAAACAGAAGCAAATAAAAGGTAAAAAAGAACTTGTAGCTACTCGCAAAGCTTTATATACAAACGAAATTTAGCAACGATTTAAAAATGGAAGCTCAAAACTATTTTCCAAACTTCTTGGAGCTAATAAAATCTAACAACCAAGGCAGGTGGGGTTCTGGAACAACGCAAATTTTTTGACTGAAAATCCAAAACAATGTTCTGAATTTCTAAACCCTTTTTTTCAGGAACAATTCCAAAAAGACTACTTAAGTGGAGAGACAGAGTCCCCAAATAACTTCAGACTCATATCACTCACCAGTATCCCATCAAAAGGATGGAACATAAAGTGCTTCACTATCTAGATACAACACTCAATTGTTAAACAGTTTTATTTATGTAAATTCCTATTTAGCAATGGCAAAATAATTGGACTAAAACTCTTGAGTCTGTTTTTTTATGTGTTACAGTGCATGGGCCTATTTGTGTTCTTTCAATATTATTCCATCTAAATAAAGGCTGAGTCAAGCATTTAAACTGTTTCAAAAGCACCACCACAAGTAACAGCACAATTTACTTGTGGTATTTGTTTAGCAACTACTTAGATGTTCAAAACCCTGTCTACCTACTTTTACATTTCTTTAATTTTAGAAGTAGTTTTCCACAATGTCATATCCAGCCCCAGGGGGATACCCAGCTCCACAGGGACAGCCTGCAGGAGGATACCCACCACAACAGGGCCAGCATCCTGGGGGATATCCACCACAACAGGCACAGCCTGCTGGGGGATACCCAGCTCCACAAGGACAGCCTGCTGGGGGATACCCGGCTCCACAAGGACAGCCTGCTGGGGGATACCCGGCTCCACATGGACAACCCACTGGGGGATACCCAGCTCCACAAGGACAGCCCGCTGGGGGATACCCACCACAACAGGGACAGCCCGCTGGGGGATACCCAGCTCCACAACAGGGCCAGCCCGCTGGAGGATACCCAGCTCCTCAAGGACAGATGGCGGGTCAAGCTGATGCTCCAAGTGGTGAGAAATTATCTTGTTTATACATGTATATGTGTAGTGTAATATTACATGTATATATATTACGTAGTATTACATGTATGTCTATTGTGTAATATTACATGTATATCTATTGTGTAATATTACATGTATACATGTTATGTAGTATTACATGTATGTCTATTGTGTAATATTTTATTGTATTTATCAAGAAATTATCTCATTTATGGAGGGTTATGGATATTTTATGACACACTAAAGCCGCGTTTACAAGAGTTGACTTTTCTTTAAAGTTTGCCGATGCATCTTGTCTCAGAAAATTCGCTCAACTTTTGAAGGAGACGCAGTGTTGTCGCAGGCTGAGACGCAGCAACCTAGCAGTGTCAGGTTTAAGCGTCAAATTTCAGCGATTTTATAGCCACGTGACACCTTAACCAGTGTGTTACTGTATGTAGCGGATCCAATATCTTGTTTATTCAAGCATATATATAATAATGCAAACAATGATCATTGTAAGACTGTAAGGTTATTATATGACTAGTTCAATATTACCACCATTGTTAATAAATTTGTATTATTTTTTTATTAAATAGATCAAATTCTATATATTTGAAAATATTTATTGATTCATATTGAGAGTAATCTTTCATATTATTTTGGAAGCATAAAGGAAAGAAGATAGTCAGATTTTTTCTCAATTTATTTAATTTTGATGATGGATATTATTTTTTGTAGATTAGTCGAACTTTCATGTTAAGGATAAATAAAAAAGGCCGAAATGTATTGAGAACTGTAACTATCTGGTAGAAATCACAACTCATCAACCCAACTGCGTGAGCAGAAGCGCATTAAATTATACTAGCTACGATGGTTGGGCAACTCCAATATCGCAATCGCGAAAATCGCGCTTGTTGCAACCGTGTTAGGCAACTTGCAAGCAACTGCGTCTGCGACCATCAAATAAAACGGAAGCGCAGTCGCTCTCGTGTAAACACACCTTAAAATAACCAAGGAGTTGTGTAAGAAGTTTCACTTCAATAAACAAGATTTGCTCCGTGATTTTGTATTAAAAATACAAAACTCTTTTAAAATTTCAATTCTTGAGCAATTTATCAATATAACTGATAATGCGTGTAGATTTATATATAATTATTGTTGTTTCTTGGTCCGAAATCTTGATTAATTGAATTTGCATTGTTGCTTACATCAGCAGAAAGTTCTAGATCTTTCACATGACAAACCGTCAACTGTAAAGTGTCAAAACTTGTCTAAATGATATCTCTGGTAATTCAATTACATTAGACACACGACATGCTCAGTATTCTAGAATGTACTACAGGATGTCTACTAGTGTTCTACATGCATCATTGTCTGTTGTTATGTGCCAGTGTGGGATATCATTGAAGGGCAACCACACACGAGGCATAGCTATAAGGAAATGTATAATGTACATGAATCACTGAAAGTTGAGCAACATTTCACACTCACATGTTTTGTATGTTGTGATATTAATGTGTTGGGCTGAACTGTTGGCCACTTCTGAAACTTGTTAGCCAATCACTGTACAAGTTTTTATAACGCTACTTCTTATTGGTTGGTCTTGTTCTTCAAGCTTTATTGCATTAAAAAATTATGTGTACACTTAAATATTTTTAGTTGTTATGTTTTTGTCTGGTTTTTTATTTTTGAGTGTTATTATATATTGTTATTAATAAAAATAAGAACAATGATTAGGATATTTGCAGTGTTAGAAAAATAGTTATAATTTATTAGATTGCAGGGAGTACAGCTGCAGACAGCTCTGTATAGCACAGAATGCTGCATGCTTCTTTCATAGCTCAAGTTCCTAATTAAGCAGCGCTTAGAGTCTAGCTAACAATATTATTTTATTGGGTAAATTCTTTAGCTGAAGCTGCCTCGGCTCCTGAAGAGGTAGAGAATTACACACCGGGTGGCTCTTCTGATCTGAAAACTTTTGAAGGCTATGGAGACGTTGGATTTGGTAGTGGGGGGTTTGTACCGCCGCCGCCTCCCCCGTCATATGAGGAACAGCAGCCACCTTCTATGGACTTTGGCCAGTGAGTTATCTCTGTAACTGATAAGTGTGTGATAAATGGATGGGAGGTTCGGTGTACTTAATCTGCACCGGTGTCTGTGATAGTGCAATAGACCAGGTGTTGTCTCCCCCTGTTGTTTCACAACACTAGCATATCTCCTATCTTTCTATTGATTTACCCTGACTAGTGAAGTGAAGATGTTTGCAGACAATACGCATCATCGATCGATTTGTAATAACTGTGTTATAAGGCTGTGAGTGATGTTGTGTACTCCAGGGCTGCCAACATCACTGCAGAGGAGGCCCGTGCTGCCTTGCTAGAATATGTGGCCCAAAACTGCTGTTATGGTAAGGGTGCTGCCGAGAAAATGGAGATGACCGATATCAACCCTAGCAATGCGTTTCATGTGAGTCTAGCGTATGTAGTATGTACTGAATCTAAACTAGCTGATTTGTTTTGGATGTCTGTTCCATAGAGTTATCTCGCCTTTTAGAATGCTAACTGCTGGTGGCGTTCTGGGGACTTTTGAGTTGTCTGGTTTCGTGTAAGAATGATGCACCAGGCTATGTCTTTTCTATTTGGTTTGAATCATAAAATCAATTTTCAGTGGAGGAGTGAGCACATTCTACGACGCCATTTTATCAACGCACTGTCTACTATATAAATTCTATACAAAAGTCGCTCACCCTCTGCCAGCAGCCGCTCATGTGCTATTTTACCTGCGGTTAGCGTTCTAGTAGAGGAGATAACTCTATGGTGCGCTCTTTTGCTGGAAGTTTTCTCATGGTGGGATAACTTCTATAAATAGCCCATAGCTATAGCCTTGGGAAGTTGTTTACTAATGCTTATTCAGTGGCTGTCTGACCAAAACTATCAGTTTAATAGCAGAGGCACCTCACTCCATCGACTTCATTTAATGCTTCTTTGAATCGTTTTCTTTGTGTTGTGTATCTGGTTTTGTGTTATTTCAGTACACTTTGGAAACTTTCTGTGAGGGACGGACCACCGCTCGCACTGAAGTCCCCTACTTTGGAGATGCAGTAGATGGGCCATTCAATGGACCGCCCCCTATGCCTTGGGATGTAGCCTGTGCTCCACCTCAGCAGTTTGCCGATCAAGTCTTTAAGCTGGCAGTTCCTCACACAGAGGAAGTGAGAGTGAGTTCTTGTGGGAGTTGTCTGCACACATAGTCGTCTATAGTAGAGTTGTTTACATACTGAGTTGTCTGCGCATAGAGTTGTTTGCACATAGATTTATCTGCATATAGAGTTATCTGCATGTAGATTTGACTACACATAGAATTATCTGCTCATTGAGTAGTCTGCATATAGAGTTATCTGCACATAGAGTTGTCTACACATAGAGTTATCTGCACATGAAGCTGTCTACACATAAAGCAGTCTGTACATGAAGTTGCCTACACATACATTTGTCTTTGTACGCACTTGTCTATATACAGAGTTGTCTGCCCATAGAGTTGTCTACACAGGAAGTTATTGGGCGTGGTTTATTGCTGCTGTAGATTTGTGGAATGTGTATTGGAGGAGGATTTGTCAGGTGTAACCGGTGCCACGGTTTAGGACGAAACAGGTGCCTACCTTGTGGAGGAAATGGTCGGGTCACCAGGTACCATGATGGTAACCATCACCATGAGACTTGCCATCACTGCCGTAAGTCAATAACTATAAGTTAATGTCTGTTGTTACACCTATTTAGTACTTATTACTGAGTACTGGCGCGTCTGTGGGGTGCCCTCTATGTCTGTGAGGTGCTGTCTATGTCTGTGAGGTGCTCTCTATTTGGGAATGTTGTAGATGGCAGCGGTAGAGAGAGATGTATACGTTGTCATGGTAATGGAAGAGTCACCTGTCCACATTGTAAGGGTCAAGGTCGCGTTAAGGCCTTCATCGAGATGACCATCACCTAGTAAGTTGTATATACATACAGTAGTTAATGGTACATGCAGTAGTTAGTAGTACATGCAGTAGTAAGTAGTACATACAGTAGTTAGTAGTACATACAGTAGTTAGTAGTACATACAGTAGTTAATGGTACATGCAGTAGTTAGTAGTACATGCAGTAGTAAGTAGTACATACAGTAGTTAGTAGTACATAAAGTAGTTAGTAGTACATACAGTAGTTAGTAGTACATACAGTAGTTAGTGGTACATACAGTAGTTAGTAGTACATACAGTAGTAAGTAGTACATACAGTAGTTAGTGGTACATACAGTAGTTAGTAGTACATACAGTAGTTAGCAGTACATACAGTAGTTAATGGTACATGCAGTAGTTAGTAGTACATGCAGTAGTAAGTAGTACATACAGTAGTTAGTAGTACATACAGTAGTTAGTAGTACATACAGTAGTTAGTAGTACATACAGTAGTTAGTAGTACATGCAGTAGTTAGTAGTACATACAGTAGTTAGTAGTACATGCAGTAGTTAATAGTACATACAGTAGTTAGTAGTACATACAATAGTTGGTAGTACATACAATAGTTAGTAGTACATACAGTAGTTAGTAGTACATACAGTAGTAAGTAGTACATGCAGTAGTTATTAGTACATACAGTAGTTAGTGGTACATACAGTAGTTAGTAGTACATACAGTAGTTAGTAGTACATACAGTAGTTAGTAGTACATACAGTAGTTAGTAGTACATACAGTAGTTAGTAGTACATGCAGTAGTTAGTAGTACATACAGTAGTAAGTAGTACATACAGTAGTTATTAGTACATACAGTAGTTAGTGGTACATACAGTAGTTAGTAGTACATACAGTAGTTAGTAGTACATACAGTAGTTAGTGGTACATACAGTAGTTAGTAGTACATACACTAGTTAGTAGTACATACAGTAGTTAGTAGTACATACAGTAGTTAGTAGTACATACAGTAGTTAGTAGTACATGCAGTAGTTAGTAGTACATGCAGTAGTTAGTAGTACATACAGTAGTTAGTAGTACATGCAGTAGTTAGTAGTACATGCAGTAGTTAGTAGTACATGCAGTAGTTAGTAGTACATGCAGTAGTTAGTAGTACATGCAGTAGTTAGTAGTACATGCAGTAGTTAGTAGTACATGCAGTAGTTAGTAGTACATGCAGTAGTTAGTAGTACATGCAGTAGTTAGTAGTACATGCAGTAGTTAGTAGTACATACAGTAGTTAGTAGTACATACAGTAGTTAGTAGTACATACAGTAGTTAGTAGTACGTCCTTGTATTACAGTAAGAACCATGTGACTGACTACATATTGGAAGAGACTGCGATGCCTGATGAGTTGATCAGACAAGTGGCTGGAGTGGAGATATTCAACCAAGTCAATCCTCAGGTAGTCTGCATTACCTGTAAAGGAGTTGTCCGTCCATCTTACTTTGTGCTAACTGCATGCAAATATCATTGTAGGATAACTCCCAATCACTCCTTTATTGTCGTAAGCTTGTTATTCGAGCTGCTGTTTGTGATCATGTTGGTGTGTTCTGTTATCTCTATCCATCTTAACGTTCGCTCTCTGTACATTTTGTTCTCTGAGGTTCCTCTCACTGCACCTCTTGTTACACTACATACCCCCTTCCCCCCTTCACACCTTATGATAGCCCCTTCCACACCTTATGACACCCCCTTCCACACCTCATGATAGCCCCTTCCACACCTTATGATACCCCCTTCCACACCTTATGATACCCCCTTCCACACCTTATGATAGCCCCTTCCACACCTTATGATACCCCCTTCCACACCTTATGATACCCCCTTCCACACCTTATGATAGCCCCTTCCACACCTTATGATACCCCCTTCCACACCTTATGATAGCCCCTTCCACACCTTATGATAGCCCCTTCCACACCTTATGATACCCCCTTCCACACCTTATGATAGCCCCTTCCACACCTTATGATACCCCCTTCCACACCTTATGATAGCCCCTTCCACACCTTATGATAGCCCCTTCCACACCTTATGATAGCCCCTTCCACACCTTATGATAGCCCCTTCCACACCTTATGATAGCCCCTTCCACACCTTATGATAGCCCCTTCCACACCTTATGATACCCCCTTCCACACCTTATGATACCCCTTTCCACACCTTATGATACCCCCTTCCACACCTTATGATACCCCCTTCCACACCTTATGATAGCCCCTTCCACACCTTATGATACCCCTTTCCACACCTTATGATACCCCCTTCCACACCTTATGATAGCCCCTTCCACACCTTATGATAGCCCCTTCCACACCTTATGATAGCCCCTTCCACACCTTATGATACCCCCTTCCACACCTTATGATAGCCCCTTCCACACCTTATGATACCCCCTTCCACACCTCATGATACCCCCTTCCACACCTTATGATACCCCCTTCCACACCTTATGATACCCCCTTCCACACCTTATGATAGCCCCTTCCACACCTTATGATACCCCCTTCCACACCTTATGATACCCCCTTCCACACCTTATGATAGCCCCTTCCACACCTTATGATACCCCCTTCCACACCTTATGATACCCCCTTCCACACCTTATGATACCCCCTTCCACACCTTATGATAGCCCCTTCCACACCTTATGATAGCCCCTTCCACACCTTATGATAGCCCCTTCCACACCTTATGCTCCATTAAGTGTCACGCAGGGTCTGCCAAGCTACTCCATGTACATTTTTGTTCTATCTGCTGCAGGTTTGGCCCATTACATCGTTTCCTGTCAGGCAGGTAAATGATAACTCTATTAGGCTGGTGGAGGAGGCAAAGCGTGCTCATCCCATCGAACGGCAGCTGAACCAGGTTAGGTGTTGTGCTGTGACCTATGATTGGTTTGTGTGTGTGTGTGTACAGTAATGCTTACTATTGGCTGATACATGTGTACAGCAATGCTTACTATTGGCTGATGCGTGTGTACAGTAATGCTTACTACTGGCTGATACATGTGTACAGCAATGCTTACTATTGGCTGATACATGTGTACAGCAATGCTTACTATTGGCTGATACATGTGTACAGCAATGCTTACTATTGGCTGATACATGTGTACAGCAATGCTTACTATTGGCTGATACATGTGTACAGCAATGCTTACTATTGGCTGATACATGTGTACAGCAATGCTTACTATTGGCTGATACATGTGTACAGCAATGCTTACTATTGGCTGATACATGTGTACAGCAATGCTTACTATTGGCTGATACATGTGTACAGCAATGCTTACTATTGGCTGATACATGTATACAACAATGCTCATGATTGGTTGGTTGTGTTACAGAGGCAGATACTTCGTGCTGTCCCTGTAACCGAGGTGGAGTACAAGTTCAAAGATAAAATATCCAAGTTCTGGGTGTACGGAATGCAGAGGAAGGTGCATACCCCAGACTATCCGGAGCAATGCTGTTGTGGCTGTACTATTCTATAGCCAGTACCTTCTACAGACCTGCCAATTGTTCAATCATGCCACACAAGTATTTTTTTATTTTGTGTATTTTCATCTTTTAATAGAAAGTTTCTTAGTTCTATATCAACCTATATTGCATAATATTTATATAATCAAGAGAAACTTGCCCTTGGCTGTATGATTTTGTTGTTTTTGTTCTACCATCTCATTTGAATGAGGTTTTATTTATTTCATTTTGTGTGTTTGGTTGGTTTGTGTTCTAGCTTTCACCAAATACATACAACTACACTTCTCATGTCTGTGGTGTCACTGCGCTGGTCAGATGATGTTTTATCTTCAGTTTTGAAAAGCCACTAAGTTAGCTTTCCTTCTATTCTAATGTTTATTTGTCCAAGCTTTATGGTAGCTGGAGAGCTTTTAGGCTGTACAGATAGGTAGAGCGACTTGTATCAAATATTCATACTGTTGCACTGCAGGTTTCAATTTTGTCCTTTCTGTGTTTTTCTGCGGGAGTGCTATCTGATATAAATCATGCACCAAGTATACCTGCACCATAGAATCACATTACATCAGATTATTCCTGTTTGAAAACTGCTGATTCAACCATTTAGATTTCATCAGCTCAGATTTTTGACGAATGGATTGGTCACCTATTCTTCATTACCCGGATTTACTAGTATAATTAATACCTCACTCACATTGCTCAAGCCTTTCAGGCATTTATTACTACTATAAAAAAAATTTTTTAGTAGCGTAGTCTCAACTACAACCATAACAAAATAAATAAATAAACGATTAAATAGATTGCTTCAGTACAACTACCAGCACCTCACTTTTACAAATAAATCCTGTAGACATTCCACCAACTGTTGTCACCAAGTCATTAATCAAGGTAGAAAAGACGTCAATGAAACCCTAATGAGTCAATATCTGTTCTTTTGTTACACTTTCGATGAGATATTATTTTGATTGATGGAGTCCTACATGTAGCTTGGAGTTTTGACGGCTGGTGCTCTGCCCTGGACCCCATTGGGAGCTTACAGTGCCCTCCGAACCCTCATTCCAATATTGCTTGAAGTACCAAGTTCTTAGGATTTTTCAAAGTCCAGGGTTGAGATCGCCGAGTTTATAATAAATATGATGTAATAGACTTCAGTGCAGTCACAAATGGTGAGTTTCAGCCTACGCAGGTCTTGTCTTTTGTGACATCTGCAGTTAGTTTTGGGGTAAAAAAAATACTATAGAAATAAAATAAATATTGCTTAGAAGTATGAATATTTTATGCAAAATTAATTTCATTTTGAAAATAAAATTATTTGATAGTTTTTATAAATATGAATAATCTGTTTTATCCTGTTAGTTGTTATGTAGAATCCTGTCAAAATGTGAAATCCGCGCAAATATAAAACCTTTTCCGAAAGAAAATCACAAACAAG
Organism: Cryptosula pallasiana; assembly: GCA_945261195.1. Classification (NCBI taxonomy): domain Eukaryota; kingdom Metazoa; phylum Bryozoa; class Gymnolaemata; order Cheilostomatida; family Cryptosulidae; genus Cryptosula; species Cryptosula pallasiana. Next base: position 6,054,958 of record OX183135.1, read on the forward strand.
GCTAAACGAAACTTGTATATCAGAAAATTGCACAACTTCCACTATTCGCAATAACACAAGAACATTAGCTAATGGACCATATTTAGGTTCGAAAGATCTTTCAAACTAAATGTATGCAAAAGGATGAAATGGGTAGTTCATAGACATTGGTTAACTTAAGAACAATTTACTGGTTAATTGAAGATTAAAAAATGTAGCAGTGGAGATTAATTTGATGAGAAATTGTCACTGTCAGCGTGTGACAGCACTAAAATATATATCACTCATTGTTGGCCAACAATAAAATGCAATTTTTTTTCATTATTCCGAGACTAAAAAGAGTTGATAACTCCCAGTTTGCTGGAAAGTCTAACATAATAAAAAAAAAACCAGATAGTTCACACAGCACTAACTGAGGTGAAGTAATTATTTTATGGCTAGCCATGGCTGGGACCAAAAATATACAATATGAAGGGCAGATTTGCTTTTGACTATCCTATCAACAGGAGCGCATAACTCCACAATGAAAAGAATGTTTCGTGTGCTTTTGAGAATTACCGCGAAATAGATGTAAGAAAGAATAATGCTGATTTTTTCATAGCGTGCCTTTGTTATAAACAACTTATGAGTCTATGTCAAAATCTAGAATTTTCTAGAGTAGGACGTGACATCACAATATAAAGTGAGCGTGCCATTCTTTCACCCATTGATTCGACAGAAGGTGGACGCAGTCGAGATTCTCTCTAGGCTTATTGTAGTGAGTATTATAACTTAGTGAACCATCAAATGAATACTAAATTGTTGATGGCTGGAAATTAGATTACATAGCAGTTTATAAATGCTACTAACTAACCGCTTTTGCTCATTCAACGAACAACAATCGCAACGAACAATTTTTTGTACCTACAACAACAGCAACAAGCGGCTTGTTGTTCCGCAGCTAATAATTAACAGTTCGTTCTTGGCGGTGTAATCAAAGTGGGAACTATTATAGAACTGGATAACTGAGTAAGACTTCGAAAAATTATTGGTGTTAAGATTGATAAAATTATTTAAAAGAAGTGACCGAATTTTTGTGATGGTGTGGTAGTAATGATGATGTTGTTGTCAATCGACTTACTATAACTATTATTTATTAAAATTTCTTTCAGCTAGCGAATACCCATCATGGCAAAGACCGGAACCGCCGTTGGTATTGACTTAGGAACAACTTACTCATGTGTTGGTGTATTTCAACACGGCAAAGTAGAGATTATAGCCAACGATCAAGGAAACAGAACTACACCTAGCTATGTAGCTTTTACAGACTCGGAGCGTCTCATTGGAGATGCTGCCAAGAATCAAGTAGCCATGAACCCTACTAATACTGTGTTTGGTAAGAGATTAATAGTTTGTATTAACTAACTAATGCCATTTGTCTTTTAAAAAATGTTCAAACTAATGTTAAACTATTCTAGACGCCAAGCGACTGATCGGTCGCAAGTTCAGCGATGACACAGTTCAAAGTGACATGAAGCAATGGTCCTTTGAGGTGATAGATGACAACACCAAACCAAAGATCAAAGTAGAGTACAAGAATGAGACTAAAACATTTTTCCCTGAGGAGGTAAGGCATGACCCAGATTAGAAACGAGGAAGTTGGATTCTAGAATGTTCCCTACACGTGACAAGCCATTGTCTTATTCGATTGTTGTAGTTATTAAGGAATGTGCTAGAACATATTTCAACCATGTAACCTGTACTTTTAGATATCCTCTATGGTGTTGACTAAAATGAGAGAGACTGCTGAAGCCTATCTGGGTAAATCTGTGAACAACGCTGTTGTTACTGTCCCTGCTTATTTCAATGACTCCCAGCGACAGGCCACTAAGGACGCTGGTACCATCTCTGGCATGAATGTCCTCAGAATCATTAACGAACCAACGGCAGCTGCCATAGCCTATGGTCTAGACAAGAAGGTGACTGCCAGTTTTTTTAGTCGTTATATCCTCTGTCAATGAGTCATTGGTATTTGTAGCTGCCTCATCATGCATATAGTAATGAAGCTATGGGCTAATGATTCATCTGCTCATGTGAGAGGACACTGTTGTTTTGAATGATTATTTCCAGCTGTTGGTGGTTGGATGACCAATTTTTTAGCATCTGTTATCATGATGTTGTGCATCTGTAGGTGGGAGGTGAAAGGAATGTGCTCATCTTTGACTTGGGAGGTGGTACCTTTGATGTCTCCATCCTCCAAATAGATGATGGTATCTTTGAGGTGAAAGCTACTTCTGGAGACACCCATCTTGGTGGTGAGGACTTCGACAATCGAATGGTGAACCACTTTATTCAGGAGTTCAAGAGAAAGAACAAGAAAGACATCTCTGGTTAGTTGTTGATACCGTTGACAACGGTGCAAGTGCGTGTTATTTGTTTAAAGTCATGTTTTACCGGTACCGTTTCATATTTTGTTTCAATAATTTTAGGCAACAAGAGAGCTGTCCGTAGGCTAAGAACTGCCTGTGAACGGGCAAAGAGAACTTTGTCGAGCAGTGCTCAGGCCAGTATTGAGATCGACTCACTCTTTGAGGGAGTTGACTTTTACACCAGCATCACAAGGGCTAGATTCGAGGAGCTTAATGGCGATTTGTTCAGGGGAACCCTTGAACCTGTTGAGAAGTCACTGAGAGATGCTAAATTGGACAAGTCGGCAATCAATGACATTGTCTTGGTAGGAGGTTCTACTCGTATTCCTAGAATTCAGAAACTACTGCAAGACTTTTTCAATGGCAAGGAACTGAACAAGAGTATCAACCCCGATGAGGCCGTAGCCTATGGAGCAGCTGTGCAGGCAGCCATCCTCACTGGTGATCAGAGTGAGGAGATTCAAGACTTGCTCCTGTTGGACGTGGCTCCTCTGTCTCTGGGTATCGAGACCGCTGGTGGAGTGATGACTGCTCTCATCAAGAGAAACACCACCATTCCAACCAAGCAAACGCAGACATTCACCACCTATGCTGATAATCAGCCTGGAGTACTCATTCAGGTAAGTGTCAGGCCTTTGGATTCTGTCACTTGTTATCATTGCTGGCCTCGTTAGTTGGTAGTTTTGTCTTGTTTTTGATTATATGCATTTTGCTCTTTTCAGGTATTTGAGGGCGAGCGAACAATGACCAAAGACAATCATCTGCTTGGAAAGTTTGAGCTGTCTGGCATCCCACCAGCACCAAGAGGAGTTCCTCAGATTGATGTCACCTTTGACATTGATGCCAACGGTATTCTGAATGTCAATGCTATTGACAAGAGCACTGGAAAGGAGAACAAAATCACTATCACTAATGACAAGGTCTGTTGTGTAGCAAATCAACCTGGTTGTTTTGTGGCATTGTCAACTGCTCATCGTACTAAATGTATGTTATTTATTTAACTGCAAGTTCGTCTGAGCGCTAAATTTATACTATTTATTTAACAGCAGGGACGTCTGAGCGCTAAATGTATGCTATTTATTTAACTGCAGGGACGTCTGAGCAAGGAGGAGATTGAGCGAATGGTGAACGATGCTGAGAAATATAAGGCAGAAGATGAGACCCAGAAGTCGAGAATAGCGGCAAAGAATGCCCTTGAGTCCTACGCATACAACATGAAATCTACTGTTGAAGATGACAAACTAAAGGACAAAATTGGTGCCGATGACCTGAAAACCATTACTGACAAGTGCAATGAGGTGAGTGCACTTACCTATGGTTACTGATGAATGAGCTGGTAAGACGCATTTATTTTGTGACAGGTCTGTGTCCTTCATATGGTTGCCATGTCTTTGATACCCTTGCTTTGTCCTTGTTCAGGTGATCAGCTGGTTAGACGCCAACAATTTGGCCGAGAAAGAAGAGTTTGAAGAGAAGAAGAAAGAACTGGAAGGAATTTGCAATCCGATCATCACTAAATTGTATCAGCAGGCTGGTGGTGCCCCAGGAGGTTAGTTAACAGTAACAGTGCATTTTATTTGTTGTGTTCAAAAGTTTGTAACCAGCTGTTCCACTGCTGCAAATATTGTGTGCTGATGAAGGTCTGTGTTGTAGGTATGCCAGGTGGTATGCCAGGTGGACCAGATGCTGGAGCTTCAGCCGGAGGCGGTGCTGGACCCACCATTGAGGAAGTAGATTAATTTAATTCACTCGATCTCTCACCCAACTACAAAAAAATACATCCCAAGAAAAGAATTCAAGCACCATTCGTTAATTCAATAAGCTTTAGGATCTAAATTATTCATGACAGAAATTAGATTTGATGTCGAATTCATATATGTTAGCATTGTTGGTTAAAATAGTCATCTCTGACTTTGTTGTTATTGGTGTGCATGCATGCATACATCGCAGAGGTAGACACTTGATTTACAGCTTCCGATCCAATGTTGCTTGCTCAATGTGAGTATCGCTTTTAAAGCTAATTACTGTCTATTCATGTTAAACAATAAAAACGTAAAAAAATTGTATATCATTGCCCTGTAATTGTATGGATTGACGGTAAAAAGGTCCGATAATAACCAGCCAGTCCTGGTACAGTGTAAAAAGGTCCTTGCAGGTTTTCAATGTTGACACTCGAGATCCATGCTCAATGGATAATATCTGTGAGGTGTGGTTCATAGTGAATTGAGTAATTTTATGAAATCAAAAGCTGCTATTATATGATTGATTGATTGATCATCTAACTGGTTGTTATGGCCGTAGTTGGAAGCCTGTTCAACTAGAAAATAATGTCAAGGCTCGCACTTTGAACACCAGGCGCGAATTTCGTTAGCAAAAAACAAGGCTCAAGATTTCGAACGTTTGAGTGTCCATATATTTTTAGCTGCTGCGGAATTTGCGCTTGATGCTTCCAGTGTGTTTAAGCCTTTAAAGTTCCTATCATCTGAAATGGCAGTTTTTAGAGCATCATATAGACCAGTTGATCGCAACTAGTTATCACAATAGCTGGTTGTGTACATCGTGGCATGGGTGTAGCTCACTGATTTTATAACACTGGATATTGAATGATTTTTCTGCCATTTTTACTGGTAGCTACTGATAATTATGTGACAAACAGAACAATAGTAATCGTTGACCTAGATCTCTAATGATATGTTGACTGTTTATACTCCTGTTACATGCAAGAGTTAGTCATAACTCAATACCTGTCAAACTAAAGCCCGTTTACACTTGTACAAATGTGAACACTGAAGTTCGCAGCGAAAATGCCAGCTGTTCAGATAGGTCCGCACCAAAACCGCTTTCGTATCGCCTCAAGACTGAAACGGGGCCCAAGGTGTTTTCATACGGACACGGAGCTAACACGCTAGACAAACGATCATCTGAACAGGCACTTCGGTGCTGGCCAGTACCGAATCGTATCTGTTATACCTTTTACCGCGTAGCGTACTAGTGTAAACCGAGCATAATACAGGGAAAATAACTTATAGTAAACCAATATTTAGATGATGTAGCATAGTGAAACTTTTGGTACACTGACAAATATCATACTGTGGAAATTGTACACAGGTGAAGCCATATATGTATATTACGTAAATGACATCAGTTGTTTTTGAGTTAGTTCGTCAGCCAATGCTGGGCTGGCACTGGTGCCACGTAAATCGAACTGTACTGAGCCAATGCTACAGCAATACTGATATACCATGTGACAGCCACAACTGGTGGGACAGCCATTATCGGGTCCTATGATGACGCATTTCTCACCCAAACCCTCACAATACAAAAGACAATGGGTGAAAGGCCTACCCGTGAATTATTGTGCTGATTGGCACAGGCTTGGTCTGGTGAAACCACCAGTTAAAAGTGATGGCTCTGTGGTGCTATGTAAGTAGTCATTGTTGCTAAGTAATAATAAAACGTGGATTAGCATGTTGACTCACAACGAAATTAAGCAATTACTGATTGTAGCCGTACCATTTTATGCTGCTCAACAACTACACAAACTTGACAAGATTCCACGACAACTGAGGGGAGCGACAAAACCGATTGTAGTTACTACATCTAAGATTGGTGAACCAGTGAGTAGTCAGCTTGGTATTTTCAAAGCATATAAACGATTTCACAAAGCATATAGATGATTTGCAAAACTTCAGAGTATTTCGAAAGCGTTTGAACGGTTTGGAAATCGTTCAGATGTTTTAAAACGCAAACACAAAACATTCTGAGCCACCATAGATATCTCTTTTACAGTTTTACACCCCGCAGTTAGACTTTGACCTGAGAACTTCTAGACCTTTGCCTTTAACCTATAACAATCTACTTGACCCTCACCTTAAGCATTACTTCAATAACCCTTCAAAGAGGCGTGTCCTCGAGAAAAGAGGTTTTATAACAAAGGACGGTGATGTAATATGTCACACAATGAAGGAGCTCAACCAGTACAGAGATCTTTTATACTGGAATCACCAGGAAATGTTAAAAATGCTCCGATTGGATATCAACACTTACTTGCCAAAAATTCTTGCTAAGCGCCGTGCTGTCGCAGTAAGTGTATTTTTTCTTTTACTTGTTCCAAAAACAGGCACTCTAGGAAACTATTGAATGAGGCGATAACTCCGTATCTATAACTGCATTATACAATAAGTAGCCTGTCATTATTGCATGTAAATTGATCTAATAATTAAGTGTAAATAGACGCATGTATCTCCCAGGAAGTGACATCTGAACAACGCAGGTACAATTTATTAAGAGCCTCAAAAGCCAAACCGAGAAAGGGGAGAAAGAATAAAAAGTTATCAATAAAAAAAATGTATTCCAAGTTAGATCAGAAAGAGCCTACAACCAAAAAAGAGAAAATCCGTCGAGGTGAGATATATCATAAATTATTTATTGCGATGTACGAGTTGATGCAGACACCTGCCTTTACATGAATTTACTGATATACATCGGCTTTTACATTTTGTTTTGGAAATGATTAAGTCAGCCAATCGATGGTCCAATTATGTTGTACTGATTGAGCACACAACTCCAGGCAAGTGACAAACAGTTTTGTACTGGTGCCAGAAATGTCCACATTAAACCTCAAATCTTCCAGCTCTACAATTAATAGAAATTGGCAAATCTGTGTTGTAGACAGCGGAGATGTCTCTCAGCCCGACTCCCAGGTTACCTTTGACAAGCGAGAGTACAGCAAAGAGCAGGTGGTCGCAGCAACAAAAATTAAAGCTGTATTCAAAGGGTACATGATCAGGAGAAAACTGGTTGGTTATTTAGTGGTTATTGTAAACATCGTAATATGTCTCAACATTATTGCATCGATTAAGCGTATTTCCATTTGGTTTGTGTCCATTTGTAGGCGGCTGCTTACAAAAGAAACCTAAAAAAAGAGATGAAGAAAAAATATGGTGAGTAATACCGGCGGTCAGCGATCTATTCATAAAACACCTGCAATACATTTCATCCATCAGAAGCGCATCAAGTTTTTTCAACTCAATTTTTCGATTTGCAAAGGCAAAAAGTTGAAGATCTGGGAAAAAACAAGGCCACAAGTTATCTCCTCCTGCCACGTGCACAGCTGCACGGAGGATCTTGCAAGACAGTTTGTTATAACTGATATCCCAGCCATGATGAAGTTTCTTAAAGATCCAGTAGCGCAGCAGGCATACAGGTAAGCATACAGGTAAACATACAGGTAAGCATACAGGTAAACATCTGGGGTACATTACCAGCTCACTTACATTCTCCAATGTACTTTTTGTTAACTGATTATTGATGCACCACCGAATACATTATGGGCTTCATTATTTATCACGTGTTCTAGAAAGAACTATTTGCTGAGGCTGATGCACACGCCTTGTATGGATATATCGGGTACGATGGTGAAACCCTTACTCAAGGATGAGATCAAACAGCACAGCAGCAAGTTCAGATGGGTCTAACCTTTGTTGTATTTAACCAACAGATTTAGACCATGAATAAAACAGATAAAATGCTGTCTACATGAGCCGTGTTCTACGTATGTTTGTACAATGCAGTAATAAATATGTATGTCAAGTTTTCTCTTATTGGCTAGTGTATTTTGATTGACCAATCATAACTAGATAGTAAAGCTTTATGGAACATGACTTTCCATTTGCTAGTTTTTGTGTCTACAATCTTGTCTTTTTATTACTTGATCTTATGACTAAAATAAACATGTGAACCTGTTAAATAACTTAGAGGCTGTTAGCTATAACCAAGCACGGTTGGTAATACATGACAGGAGCGGATCCACCAGGAGTGCAAACAAGCAGTATTATTCATTATTTTATTGTAAGAAATGAGTATAAAATGGAGCAAACAGTTCAAGTGATGACATCATGGGTTGGGTCAGAGTCTGTTAGAGAAGCAGCAGCAGATGTTTCATCGGCAGCACAAGATAGACCATCCAACTGTTGCACAATCTCATCCTCTCCCTCAGAGGATTCTTCAGAACTGTTCGAGGATAGACAAAAATCCAACGTTATAAAACTGCCTAACTGGTTTTTGAAACTTTTAACAACTCAACTTTGAGCTGCTTCTTTTCTTACAAAGACTTGCTTCAATTTTGTGTCACTCTAACACCAACAACTCAACTACTCTTGCTACGATACTAGTACTAGTACTCACACACTGCGAGTATATCTTCTAAATAATTTATAGAAAAAACTCTGAATCTTTTATTGGAACTAGCAGAGTTGGTGGAAGATGCCAAAAACCTACAGAATAGAGTTGCAAGTATTTCCATGACCTAATGACTAAACAATGTTAGCTCACCAAAGAACAACTTTAAATATTATGATGGAGTTATCTTCTTCAGGAGAGACAACTATGCCATAAAAGTAATGGCCTCAGTAATGATAATACACACCACAACAAAATTGATGGTCAAAAACTTGGTACAAAAAGTATCTCCATAACATACTAATTTTAGTATTGCTACTTTGAAGTATGTAGTTTTATTTCTGTTCACTTGCTTAATCAAGGAAGTAAAAAAGGGAAACGACACTTTTTTTTATAAGCAAAGACCAAATTACGATCAGATATATATTCAATAGCGCTATCCCGGGCGGCAAGCCATTTCCGGGATCAAATGGTTTTTGAGAAAGACGATCTCAGTGACCAAAATAATATCGGGGCAAGAGGTATTTACCTGGAAGGCATGACACCCACTCTTCTATTGGGGTTATAATACTCATCTCCAGACCCATCGCTGTCGGGTATATCGAATGGATCTAAAACAGCAGTGGTGGTTATTACATAAAGTGCAGTATTTCTTTACGCCCAAAAAGCAACTTTTCAAGCACCATTATAGTACGGTGTTCGATTAGAATATCAGAATTGTCTTCTTTAGTTATTGGATAAACAACTCCGAATTCACAATGTACAACTATACCCAACTGCACAATCAAGGTTTGCAGTAGACTAGACCTACACACTGGATATTATGATACAATTTGTCTGCAATTCTGTAATCAATTCAACTACACAAAAACACAAACTTATGGTCATACTTTGAAAAAAATGAGAATTTTTAAAATCAAAATTTTACAATATGTGAGTACCTTTTGAAAATCTTGCGCTAGTAACTGAAATCCCATAATTTATAGCCGTTGAGAAAGAACAACCAAAACTGGTAGGAATTGATTCCTGTGGACTTGAAATGAATAACTGAAGCTATAAGCTACATCAAATATATACAACTCTATTAAAGTATATAAGTTATTAATAGAGTTATTTACGTAGAGCTGTTACCTCGAGTGACTTCACTTTTCTTAGAGTCAAGATCAGATAGATATTTATTCTGTACTTGTACTACTTGAGTACTGCTGGAGCACTTGCTGTATGACTGCAGTAATTCTTCATTCACTGAGTAGAATGCATGCCCCCACTTGAAACTTCTCATCAAAATTTCGCCATACTGACCGATTCCTGATATAATAACATACATGACCAGTATACTCGGAGATGAGACTTTTTGTATCAGCTAAATTATGCTACTGACTGAGATAGCCAGATTCTCACCTGCAACAGAAAGGGTAGCTGCCAAGGCCTCCACACATGAAAGCTTACAGGGTTTACCGTAGTTTATAGGATTTGTGGCTACAAGATAAGGAAGTAGGCGTGGTTGTGTAATCTTCATTTTAGAAAAGGGAGTTTCCTGTAACTTAGCCCAAGAACAATCTACTACTGCCACACCGTACTGTCGGATAATCTGCCTGCAATGTGTAAACAGCCTACATGATCTATTCGAAATATAAACCAACTCATGGCAAGTTGCAGATAAAGTACCACTCACTCATCGGCCGGTGAGACACACTGAGAGCCTACTGGAGTCAAAACAATTCCTTTGAATCTGTCTGTCAAACTCAGAATCTTTATTTTATTCAATCTACAAAGTTTTCTCCCAGTACACTTTTTAGGATCGCAATGCTGGAAGTCCCACATGGCAACAGGAAAAGGGATAGTATGTTCTTCAGCTTCTTCATCGTTGTCACTATTGCCATCACCTGCACCACAAAAAAGTATGATCCAAGAGCTAGCAGGGCAAAAATATACAATTCTAGTTCATTTTTATACAACATACCAGCAACTTCTTCTGTTCTCTTACATTCCAGCTGCTCCCTAAACAAAAAAAATATAACTTGCAGAGAACAAACAGAAAAATGCATAGTCACCACTTTACACCACAATACAACTTCTTTTACCTGGCAGCAAATCGAGAACTGTGAATTTTCTTCTTTGATTTTTGGCTGTTTTTGTTTTTACCCATCTAAAAAATTGACAATGACTTTTCTAAACAAACAACATATTAGAAGCTTAAAACTAAATATTTCAGGTACATATAGAGTTAGTGAGTAGCTGAAAACTTAGTTTATGGGTTTTTACAATTCATTTACTGAACAAGCAAGAGAGAATAGACCAGTAAAGATCTAAATTTGTCTAGTAAACACATTTTAACAATAATACACGTCTAACCTTGTCTATTAAATTCATCTCAACAATAAAAACAAGTTTGACAAGATATTTCTAATGACTTAATAATGAGACTGAACAGTTGAAGAATGATAAAAAGGAAGAGGTGGGGCAGGAGTGAAAGAAATTACAATAAACAACATACACCTGCTTTTACTTTCATCACTTCTACCAAGTAATTGAAAAATATCATCATTAGGAGACAAGACATGAAAATGCCGCTTGTTGACTATTTTCCAAGAAAAATCTTCTGCAATAATTATACAGATATCACAGCCCAATAATATGTATTGCTGTCATTTCAGTTGTCATCCTGAACAAAAACTTTTGAAGCACGATAACAAGACTGTCAAAGTTGATGATGATGAATGCTATGTGATTTATTCAACGGTGAGCGATGATTGATCTTCCGACGATAATGATAATAATATGATAAATAAAATCATTCTTACTGCTACTAATACTTCTAAAAATAATAACTATTATTATTATTACTACTACCTACTACTACCACAGTACCACTACTACTATTTTTCTTAGAATTTTATAATAGTAGTATATATGATAATAATTAATTATTATTATTATTATTACTACTACTACTGCTGCTACCACTAATGATGATAATGACAATAATAATTATAGCAGTTGTAGTAGCAGTTGTTGGTTAGTTACTATTATTAATATTTTATTTATTATTATTTTATTATTTAAATATGATTATTATTAATCATTATTATCATAACTATATATATTATTATTAGTTAGTATTATTACTAGTACTACTACTAGTAGATTACTGCTGCTGTAGTAGCTGTTACTACTACTATAAATAAATAATAATTTATTACCATCTATCTATGGATTAATTAAGTTGTTATCAATTTAATAACAATATTATTATTGATTTATTAATTATAACTAATATATCATAATAATAATTATTATTATTACTATAAAGAATAATAATAAAAATAAAATAATATAAATAATAAATAATAATTATTATTAATTAAATAATTATTATATTTAATAATAATAATAATAATAATAGTAGGTTGTTGTTGTAGTAGTAAAGTATTGGCTAGTGAAAACAAATGATCAACTCATTTCAAGGCTAGCAGCACTTCTGTTGAACTGATTATTTCTCTCATTGTTACAGTCACAAGCCATCATCTGACAGAGCAAACATAAAACAGTAAAACTACTGCTGATAACAAATAAATAAAAATTGCATGCGGGGATGAAGAAGCCACAATTCTTCACGTTCAAACCTGCACCAAGCATAAAAGTAACCGTTGAGGAATTTGAGCGGTATCTTTATGGAAAATGTAATAAGTTTTTAAAGAATTACAGCTATGTGCTTGAGCAGCTACAATATCGATCTTATGACAGAAACGACTAACGTAAGAAAGAATAACTCCTACCTATACTTGTTGACACTTTTTAGTAGGAGTTGTGTTCTCAAGCGGCGAGTTTCGAATTACTGGACGGTTTGCTAGTCATAACCTGTAACCATAGAATTATCTCCCCTAATATAGATAATTCCATGCCTGTAACCATGAGCCCTGTACAGACAGACAGCTGGTGGTGTATGATTTGCTTTTTGCTTGGATTTAATGAAAAAAAATTTTCAATAGTCCAGGCATTAAAACTTGTAGTAAACTTTTTATGAACTAAGCTAGCTGGCTGGCCCACATATTCAAGAAGAATCAACTCCTAATGTGACTATTTAAAAGTTACTGCTTTTCACCAAAAATTTAATAAAATAGCCTTGGTCTCTCCTTCATACAGAGGGCTTTTCTGTCGCCTCTGTCACTATTCATTCCATTTTTAGGCTGTGATAAATTGACAGTTTTTGGCTGAACTAGTTCTTTTTACTTTGCATCTTTAAAAAAATGGAGGTCTCGGGCTTTAAAGGCAAAACTCATAACTGGCTGACAAAAGGACAGAATCTAATAGATTCTATTTTGATAGGAGCATCATGAAAAGTTCTCTAAATCATTCCAAATATTTGTGAGGTTTCATTGGTTGCCAGGTCTATGTAGGAATGTCATCAAAGGTTTTTGCATGTACATACTTCTTAAATTCTTTTACTAAGTACTTGAGTTGATAAACTATGGTCTAATGCTTTCCTACTATAAACTGTAGTCTGTCTAGGTCCATTTTTTCCTATTTGCTTTGGTTGTTGTGAAAATGAGTTTAACCCCCGTTTAACCTTCAATATTACCTACTTACGGCCAAATATGACAAAGCATTCACAAGTAGTCTTGAGAAAAACAATCTCAGTAAATTGAGGTACTTGGTTGGGCCATTTGTAAATATCAAAAAAAAATAGGAGTCAAGATAAAATACGAGTATCTGGACTAATCATTACAGATGTAACAGCACTTATTAGTAATTTAGAAACGTTATCATATCCGTTTGTGGGAGTTGTCCAACAAGTGAAAAACCAACTCCAGATATAAAACATTTGGCTGGCAACATGGGGAAAAGTTTGTTTTGGGAGGGTAAGTATCACATATAGTAAGTAAACTGCTGCCTCAACCGGCAAAAAAATATAACAAACATCATCTTATGTTTTTAAGAGAGAGCATCATCTACATGTGGTTTAAAAATTGTTGAAAAATGAGAATACTCAACTGGAAAACCTTGAAAACTATGTCCAGTCATTGTTGCTGCTCTGTTTCCATAATACATTCACATGCCCGGCATAGGGCAAGCTTGAAGCATAAATCTTTTGTCGGGTCGTACGATGTCCGGTTTTGTCAAACTGCGAGAACGAAAGTCTCCTAAATAATAATAATTACACCGATTCTTCTGTTTATTCTCCTTTGTTGTTTTTGTCTTACATGTAATAATTATCAGCATAGCATCATTACCAAGACCTCAACCTTTTTGTGGGCGATTATTGACCTTTAAGATTTTTATGTGAAATCCTAAAACAACAATAATAATAATAATGATGATCTTCTTGACATTGAATTTGTTGTGGAACATCATCATCATCATCAATCAATCAAGTTCAACAACTTGATGATGATCGAATGTTGTTTGCTTGTTGTTGTTATTCAAGTTGTTTGCTTGTTGTTTGCTTACTGTTGTTGCTAATAATAATAATAATACAGAATATAATAATAATAATAATCTCCTTATTATTGTACTATTATTATATATATAATACTACTACTAATAATAATAATAATAATCATAATAATGATAATGTAAGTATTATTATTTATTATAAATAAATAGTAATGAATAACAACAACAAACAACAACTGGGGCTCCCAGCACATGATGATGATGAGGCTGTCTTCAGAATCTTCTTCAGACTTGACAATGCAATCTTCAATCTTGAGCAATGAAAAATTCTTTAGTCTGATAGTAGTTTTAGTGTTATACATACATACACATGTATGACAGTTTAGAACCACAACAATTGAAAAAATAACTGAGAAGTAACGGTAAATGTTGGGCAATGTGTTGGAGCGAAGGCTAGTGTTATTGTAACATTCATCCACCAAGTTGGTTTGCAAGAAAATGTAGAAAAGGATAGTTGAAGAGCTTTTCACTGCGATGTGCTCAGATTTTGTGGCATTAAATTATCATCCAACACACAAAGAAATGTCACTAAATCCGAGCGCGCCGTAGTGAAAAGCTCTTGAAGTAGGAGGGGAGGATAAAGCGGGAACAGGTCGGGTGTTGCAAAAACCCTTTTGAGTTTAAAAATTCTTTTTAGTATGATTTTTGGAGTGTTTTAGGTTCAAACCTGAGAATGTTTCCTAACTGTGGACCATACCTGTCATGTCTCTTGATTTTTCAGAGACCTGCACGATTTTCAATTACTAATTTTCTCTACTCTTGAAAACTGCTGAACTCCCTGAAAGCTCCTGAAATTTGAATCTCCTCCGTGAAACCTCCTGCACACTTCACTGTTATTTTTTTTTATTGAGCAAAGAGCAGACTTTTAGATGGCTCAGGCTGGACATTGTTTTTACATTATCCTTCTACAAATAGCTTTAGTTTGTTCGCTATAGTAGTTTAATTATGTACTATCAACTTGAGGGCGCAGTGACATCTGCAAACACAAAACGGTATTGTAAATAAACAAGGAATAAACCATAGTGATAATAATACATACAGTACAAGGATTCAAAACATGAACATCCCTTTTACAACGTAAAAAAGAATCTCACAGCGACCGAATAGAAAACTGTTTTTTTTTTGCATACACATGTATCGGTAGGTATTATAGAAAGGATACATTTATTGTACATAATGTTGTAACATAGGTAAGTGGTATTTTTTGTCTAAATATTGTCCGATTGGTTGTCAACTTTTCCGCATACCCAGTTACAATCTGTCTCCATAGCCCTCCACGGCCGTGGCCCCTCAGCCTTCATTTGTCTGGATCAGGTTGCAACCTTCCAAGGACATGACCCCTTCAGCCTGTGCCTCCTGGGTCAGGCTAGTTCATCATAAAGTCATTGAATCTTATTGGCAATCTCTTCTCTCGGCTGGTGTTCCATCTAACTGCTGCCACTGGTGGCTGCAATGCTCAATGACTGACTGATATGCTACTTCCATCGGGTGCTACACCTCTAGGCATGCTTTCCTCCTGAGGTGCTGATGTTTCAAGGTTAGTAGTTGATTCAGATGACTGCATTGATTGTTGAGGGGCTGGTGAGATTGGACTCTCATTGGAAATCAGACTCTCATCGTCATATCTTTCAGAGCCGTTTCTGTTATCTACACAGTTTCTTCTGATAATATTTCTCATCTCCTC
This sequence comes from Cryptosula pallasiana, assembly GCA_945261195.1. NCBI lineage: Eukaryota > Metazoa > Bryozoa > Gymnolaemata > Cheilostomatida > Cryptosulidae > Cryptosula > Cryptosula pallasiana. The sequence continues at coordinate 6,070,666 of OX183135.1, forward strand.
ATTGAGTACCACATAAGATCTATCAGATGTTGATGGTATCCTTGCATGATGATCCTACCAATAGTTTTCAGCTCCGCATCATTCTTGGTGCATTCTTTGACCTCGTCATATGTGTTATCGGATATTGATAAATCCTGTTTTGGGTCAGCTATGTTGAGATCAGAAAGGAATGACCTAATTTGGGAGATCTGCTCGTCTGTTACATCTGGCATTGCTCTGCCAACAGGACTACGTGGCAACATATCAGCGGTTACTTGAAGCGGAACAGGTTGCTATTTGATAGACATTGGATATTTCTGTTGGGCCAGTAGCATTGGTTGTAGACATCTTAGTGCTCGTAGTAAAGATTTCCTGAGTATTGGCTCTAACGGCTCATGATGAGCTCATACGAGATGCATAGCACTCGGGTTTCTCATCTTGCATGTGTACTGCTCCGAAACCCTCTGTGCTGGCATCCGTCTGGACCACCATGGGATGGTTGATTTTGAATTATTGGAGAGTCTTTTCATCAGTTAACAGCTGCTTGAGGCGGTTGAAAGCTCTGGTCTGATCATCGGCCCACACAAAGTCTTTATCAAGAAGGTTTATCAGTTATCTTGATGGTTCAGACTCAGTAGAGCAGTCTGGGATGAATTTGGACACGTAGTTGATGTGCCCGAGATATCTTCTGAGCTCGTCTCCATTCTTTGGTGCTGCCATGTCTCGAATCGCACTGACTTTCTTAGGATCCGGCTTGATGCCATGTTCTCTGATGATGTGGCCAATATATGGAAGTTCCTGTAGCAAGAAACGACATTAGTCTTTATTGAGTTTGAGGTTGACTTCACATGCTCTGATTAGCAGCCTGTCTAGATTTTGGTTGTGATTGTTCATCGTCTCTTCTTTGTTGCTGCCCTTACCATAAATTAATGTATCATCAGCCACAACTGTTACACCAGGCAGTCCGTCTAATGCTTTGGAAAGTCATCTCTGGAATTCTTCACTGCTTGATACCAAGCCAAAAGCCATCCTGAGCCATTTGTATTTACCATAAGGCGTCGAGAATGTGGTGAGATTGCTTGATTCGTCATCAAGCTTGACCTGGAAGAAGCCGTCCTTTGCATCACATAGTGAGAAAACCTTGGCATCAGACACCTTGACCAGCACATCGTCTAGCGTTGGCATCAGAAAATGATTCCGCTTTATGACCTTGTTGAGATTTGATGGGTTGAGACAAATTCTAAGTTTTCCATTAGGTTTCTGGATCGCAACCATGTTGTTTAGCCAATCTGTTGGGTAGTCCACTTTCTCCACCAGCTTGTTCTCCTCCAAGTTCTCTAGCTTTGCTTTGAGGTCTGGGAGCATCGAGACAGGTACCATTCTGTGGTGGTTCTTGACTGGTGTTGCTTCCTTGTCCAATTCAATGTGGTATTTTCCTTGAAGGTATCCCACACCTTAAAACCCATCATTGTATTGCTCTGCGAACTGATCGACTGATGTGTTGGAGGAAACTACGTTGACCCATTCCTGCTTGATTGTCAATAGACCCAATTCAAGGCACACTTCACCAAACAGCAAACTGAGGTTGTTTGTTTTCAAAATATAACAGCTGTATGTTTTTCCGACAGTCTGTACTTGACATTGGCCTAGGGGTTTTGTAGTAGATCTGTCAAACAGTTCAAGTTCGGGCCTGTGGTTCTTCACAGCTGGCCACAGGCCTACTGCAGAAAATTTGGTGGAATTTGGATCATTTTTCGGAATTTTATGTTGTGTTTTGTTGTTCGTGTGTTGAAGGTAAGTCATGATTTCACACACCTGTCTTCACGTGCTTGCCTGCTGACTCAAAAATAATTTGGGCAGCACCCCACCAAGAAATCACCAAAAAGCATACCCCTTGGGCTGTCGATACTGACCTTTTTTATTCCAATCTGACCACTACCTGAGAAGCAGCAACCGCGTGTTTCCAAAGTTTTTCTTGCAAAATGGCCTGTCACGCAAAATTTCTTCACATCACCCGAGTTTCCTAAAATAACGAATTGTAACCCACGGGGGTGACGGGAAGTCCTCATCTCAACTTTGAAACTACGGGCTCGCGTATATATTGTGAGGATCCACAACACATTACTGCCGAAAAAAATGTAGACGATGCGCCCGGTAATAATTAATCATTTTACCGCCTCATAACTGTTCGACCAGAGCGCTCGGTCTTTACAACCAGTATGTAAAGGCTGTATCGTTTACTTTTTTTGGCAAATTCTTGAAGACCCTCTTGTTTATTCTGACAAAAATTCCCGCGGGCTTTTACGAGTTACCAATAATGTTAAAGCTGAGATGAGTGCCCGTGCCCCCCTCGTAAACTAGGACTTGCCAGTTTAGGAGACTCGGGTGATGTGAAGAAATTTTGCGTGACAGGCCATTTGCAAGCAAAACTTTGGAAACACGCGGTTGCTGCTTCTCAGGTAGTGGTCAGATTGGAATAAAAAGGTCAGTATCGACAGCCCAGAGGGTATGCTTTTTGGTGATTTCTTGGTGGGGTGCTGCCCAAATTATTTTTGAGTCAGCAGGCAAGCCCGTGAAGACAGGTGTGTGAAATCATGACTTACCTTCAACACACCAACAACAAAACACAACATAAAATTCCGAAAAATGATCCAAATTCCACCAAATTTTCTGCAGTAGGCCTGTGAAGCTGGCGCATGGAGTGCGTTGTAGTCCTGGTAGTTTAGTATGTTGCATGAAGCGCCAGTATCTAGTTGATACAGGATCTGTACTTGTATGTCTCCGTTGCAAGTCTGTATTTTGCTCAGCAACTCCTTATTAAATCTGATAACTTGTAAACATAGCAGGGACTCATCAGCGTCGTTGCCAGATTGTGTATCATCATCTGCCAGCTGATGAACTTGTCTAGCAGATTTACAAAGCTTCTTATAGTGGTTGTACTTACCACATCCATGGCATTGCTACCCATACGCAGGAGACTTCCGTGGTTGATGCGAAGTACCGCAGTTTTCACACTTAGCTTAAGATTTATAGTCCGGGTTGTCAGCATTTATTTGCCTTTTTTGAGTTTGTTAAGCTTACCCCTTGGCTGTAGTGTATGTACCGACCCCCCATCTTACACCTAGAGTGATTTTAGATCATTCTTTGAAGCTTCTGTAACCTTGCACTTCTTTATTGTCTCATCAACTGTTAGATCAGCTTCTTCAAAAAGTCTTCTCTTCAGCTGCTCGTCGTTTATACCCAGTACTAAGGCTTGTAAGAAGAAATCATTAAACATGGCGTCCAGGCTGCGCTGATGTGCAATCTTGTTGAGCATACACATACTCATCAATGGAAAGGCACCATTGCTTGGTAGAAAGAAGCTGATTCTTTTAACCACTTTATTCGTTGTGTGTAAGCAAAAGGCCGAAATTTCTCAATAACATCATCATATTTTCCATAGACTTGCCACCAGTGAATGTGAAACTCTTGAATCTATCAACTCCCCTCGGTCCAATACATCTGAGCATCAAGGCAATCTTTACCTTATTGTCCCCCCCCCCCATCCTTCTCCATGGCAACAAGGTACAGCTCAAACTCTTCCAAGAATCTGGTCCATTGGTTAGACAGGTCTCCACCATCCTCCATCAGTTTAGGCACCAGAACATCACTTTCTGCTATCACTGCCTCTTATACTGTACTCCAGTTACAACCTGTTGAAGCTTAGCCCTTCTGGGGGCACCATGTTTGTATTGTGAGTGATAAGTAGGTTGCATGTTGGATAAGAGTTTAATTATGTACTATCAACTTGAGCCCACAGCGGCATATGCAAACACAAAACAGTATTGTAAATAAACAAGGTATAAACCACAGTGGTAATAATACAATACAAGGGTTTAAAACATGAACACTGCATACCAAATTTAAGTTGCATTTACCTCAACAGTAACTGTTGGCTTTCTGAACTAATAAATAAACTAACTCATTAACTTGGGGACTATACAATCACCCTATCTTTCTATACTCTCAAACCCAGTGGTTACGATCTGAAGCAACAACTCCAATATATCTCATTTTTTCTCAATCCAACATTACAGGTATGTTGTGGACTATAATCTTTGTAAAAGCTAAAACTACATTACAAACAATGCAGAACCAATCACCAACACCTAGACTTCAAGAGAGTAAAATAGTCATTATTTCAATTTGTGATTATTTTTATTAATTATTATTATAGCAAGGGTTGTTGATGGATAAAAAAATACTAAAATAAAAACACGAATACACATATTACACGGCATTTTCCAAGATATAAACCACATATAACTTATTATTTGCTGTTATTCATGAGCCACATTTTTTGTGTGAAAACAACCAAATAACAATCAAAATGATATATATATTTGATAATAAATAATAATAATTAGTTTAATAATCAATTATTATTATAACAATCAAAATGATATACATAATTGATAATAAATAATAATAATTAGTTTAATAATAATAATTAATTATTATTACTATTCATCAAGTTTGATAATTGGAAGGGTAGTTCTGACAGTTCTGATTTGTATTGTATGGCTAATTAATAAATGATCAATTACTATTTATATATGTTTTTTTCCCCAATAAATTCATAGCTGTTTATCAGATGAAAAGTCATTTATTTGAATAACATTTTTTATTTGAACATAAATGTTCACGGGAATGAATGTTGGTAAGCATAATACAAACATAATTGGCATGAGCATGGACACTTCCTGGAGTGAACAGCGAAAGACCTATGAGAAACGTCGGCTGACCTAGACTGAACGTCAACTATTCTACAGAGAAAAAAGTTTAAGATATATTACTGGTTGTGTCGACATCCATTCTTAACGAGATTAAATTACCGTTTTGGCATTTTTCCCAGTAGTGTACAAGTTTCCCAGTTTTTTCAAAGAAGACTACTGGTATGAGCATCGGACTCATATTTTATGCCACCAGGAACTAATGTTGACACTTCTGGGATTGAACGTCGAACTTTCTTTCCTATAGCATAATCGACATTCATTCCAGATCTTTCGCCGTTCATTCCAGGAGGTTTCTACATTTATTCCAGCTATACCTGTACTCATTTCTGTCTATGTTCGTTCCAATCCCCATTATTATTTATTTAGGGCTCCGTACTTGATTTTTGTTACTCCTTTTATGCTTGCATTCTTTTGATTGTTAGTACTTGTTTCACCGCTACTAAAATTTAAATTATAGACCTAACATTTTGTAAATAAGTTGCTTTCTAACTAGTAAGTTATCGATGCTATTAAGGAAATTGTTATGCTCAAAGCTATTGGTTGCCTATTAGTACTTTTGGCTAAGTTAAAGCGAGGGACTTCTCTCATGTTCAAGCATTCTCGAGGCTGGACGCAATTTTCGATAACACAATTATAGCAAAATATGTAGCTGCGCGAAAAATAATTTTGTTGTTGGGTTTTTTCTTACAACAATTCTATGTCACTCAGGCTAAAGAAGGGAAGATTTAAAAATGAAGTAATACTAATCATTATGTTAAAAAATAATTATTTTTACTAAAACAATGCAAACAAATGAACAATTACTTTTGGCATCGCCAATGTAGATTCATGCTATGGTACACAGACAATTGACATCATAAATTATCATCATTATTATTATTATTAAACTTCTGTTAATGACCTTGCATCAATGATTGTTGCTTACATGATGACGAATTGTTGTTGTTTTTTTTTTATCTCGAACGGATATATTGGTTACCATAATAGGACTGTTTTCATTTTCCCCGCATTAATCCAGAATAGACAACTCCTAATCTTCAGATAAGTGTTTTTTCTCGCAAACTCATTCGCGCTATTTTTTTTTACGAAGCTGCAATGCTAATAAATCCAATTTTTACTCGTCAGCACTAAAACAATTTGTCCTTTCGTCTTCGCATCATCTCAGCTGAAAGCGCCTATTATTTATTATTTTGCTCACCATATTTATCTTGTTTATTTTGTTCCTGCCCGATCTTGCAAGGAGTAATATTATTTCTGCTTGATCTCACTTTGTCGAATCTTTTGTGAAGCGTTATCTCTCCATGTCACTGAGCTATCTGCAGTGTACCCGTTTTTTGCTTACCGCACTGATGAAATCCTAGACTAACAGATTATAAGAAAATGAGCCAAAAGCAGACCAGACGGATTAGGTGATAATCTAACAAAGCTTAATCTCAACACTGGTTTATTTTATAGCAGAAGTCAATACATGAATGAATGCAAACTTGATTGGAGGGTGTCATATAAATTCAATCTTTCGCATACAGCATACCTGAAAGATGACAACATTCTGCAAGTTGATTACTGAAAATAACCTTCAATAATGTCCAGTTGATAATTTTTTTTTGTCGGTTTTTTTTGGAAGAAGTAGGAGTACTAATAATAAAAAACAACAACATTGTTTAATGTGAAACATTCTTGCCTTCATCTATAAACCAATTCAACTTTGTAAAAAATGGTTACCAGTGCTAAATTTTGTGCGTTCAAAGATATGTTGTGTACGTTTGATCTCAAATCAGGGGTTATTGAAATTTGAGTTTTGATTCACTTTTAGTGCATCTCACCATATACATGTATATAACCTGATATATACTGTTCGCTGTCTACATAACGTCTGAGTTACAATAAAACTATATTAGATGACCAAAAGTTGAAACATTATACGTCAACTCAAAATGTACAAAACAATACTCTTGTACTCATTTAAGTCAGGGTCTTGATTTATTTTTATGAGCTGTGAAATATGTTTTCGATGTTGATCGATGAAAAAATAAATTGAATATGATTTTTAATTATTTACTCAGTTGTTACTTGGTGTATCAAAATAAATATTTCCTCTTTTTGCGTAGGGAAAAAAGGTTTGCCACTTGCCAGGCAATGAAAACTCATTGTCAATACTAGTTCATAAGTGAAAGTAATTATTAGAAAAAATACTGAGACCTTATGAGCAGATACAACCAGTGTCAGTTTTCTTCACAGTGCGCAAGTATATTAGCACAAAATTGTCCATAAATCCTCAAACTACAACCGTGTAGACAATTTGGAATGTCACGGTTTATTACCATGTGTTTGATCACTATGTTTTGGAAGTATTAATGCTGATAGAGTTGAAATTTTTCTTGTTGCTATCTCTATGATTGCCTGAGTTGACAGTCAGGGAACCTTAGACATTTGAGCTTATTAATAAGTTTTTATGAATGATAGAATGTAGAGCTGGCCCCTGTAACAGCTCCAAGGCAGTAGAATAGCTACTTATCTATGCAACAACCTTTCAAAGCATCCAGTGACACTTCACAGTTTTTTTTTAATAAATAGGACCAGAATGAAGAGTTGTCTTCTTTTATTGAAGTTGATGCAAGTATTAGCTTTAACAAAATATAGCAGAATTAATCTCAACATCCTTAATATCGTGATCTATAAATTATTGTGGATCTGTTGTCAATGAAAATTCAAGAAGAAGACATTGGTATTTGCATTTTTATCTATTATAAATTCGAAATTGATAAAAGTTTTAACATACAGAGAAGAGCTAACGATAATAATAATCAAAGATTGAATTGAATGATTTACAAACTAGTATACATATGGTTAGGTGAAACTGATGCAATGAAGTGCGAACTATTGGTTGATATGTCAATATTTGTAGATTAGAATTAATAATTACCTATGCTTCTTGAATAAATGCAAAGCTTTACACTTTCCAATATTCAAAGAATCCGATGATTGGTAGATTATGAATCGTTTTGTCATATAGTCGCTGAGAATAGCTAAACCACTTGAGCTGTCTGTACATTGCATCACACTGATTATGTGAATGGAAATATAAGATTATTCACTGTTTCCAACTGCTGTAAATGTATATAACATTCAGTGTGAGGTTTCCTATGCTGCTACAGTCCTCAGTATTGCTTTTAGGAAAGCAGCGAGTGAAATATATCAACTAATTTTGACATATCCCATCTTTCCTTTGTCCTCAAGCGTCAACAACTGATCCTTTTATAATAAGGGCGGAAAATTCTTTTGATTTTTTTCAACTTTGCTCAATTTCCTATCTATGTGACGGATTTCTATAAAAAGAAATGCCGGGGAAATGAAACCGAGGATTAATCGTGTTGTCATAGCTTTTATGAAATCATAATTATTTATTGGTTTAATAAATGGAACTATCGGGTGTAACCAGGGACTACCTGGGTAGCCCACAGCAGCGTTGCATACATCGCTATAGCACAATACCACAATCTCCTATCAATATTCAATACTTATTGAAAGTCAGTGAAGCCAACTGATGGATAAATTGAAGTTAATTGGGTATTGCCTCACAAAGGGCCAACGAAAGCCTATACACGGCTGTAATGGCTCTGGTATGAGAGTTCTTCTGCAATATTATTGATAAATATCTCGATGTAACCAAGAGCATTGTGATTGTGTTGTGAACGATACCAAACTGGTTTATGTGGCAAGACTTTCTAGAATAATTTGGCTGACTTGGTGTCTGTCATAGCTGGCAGTGGTCAAATAAAATATAGTCATTATTAATACATGTGATAACATGTGCGAAAATGGTTGTCCAGGTTTGAATGTTTGAAACACGTCTTTTATTTAGTCTGTACTGAAAATTGATTTTATGTCAACGAACAGTTTTTCGGACAATCATTGGTACTGATTTTACCAATTTTTTTTTACGTCTCTGTAAATTTTCCTAGTTTTCTCGATTTTCTCTCTTGTGTTCCTTATTATGTTGTTCAATTGTTTGTAGGAAGTAGAAAAGTGGAACGAGTGACATTTGCGAAAGGAGTTGCAAAGCTGCGCAGTCATGGATTGTAACCCTTCAGGTAGTACTGCTGGTTGCAAGAGATTTATCTGACCACCGTAATACTTGGATTTGCATTTTAATGTGATAACCCTTATCCTCATGTCAGGGAAAGAGTAATATAACCACAAAGATATCAAGCCTTAGATATTTCATTCCTGACGTCACCTGATATGTCACATGACATGCTCCTTTCTCTCACTCTCTTCTCGCGTGCAACCAGACTTGTGGTGGTATTTCTATAGTGATTCTATACTTGGCTGTTTTGTGGCCTGACCTAGTCTTCTGGGTTTGACGACATCATCAGTAGGTTGTTTGTACATGTCATCAGCAATACTTGTGGTCACACATCCTGCCTATTGAGTTGTTGATGAAAGCTACAGCATTGGCTGCTGTCTGCATTTACTTTGCTGTTGCACTAAGGCCTTTTCTTTAGTGTTCTCGGAAACCAACGAACTAACAGACCAACGGTACATTTTACCTTTCCCAATTTCTCCCCAAGTAGCGTTTCTTTGAGAATTTCAACAATTTCTTTGCATGCGCTTCACACGAATTAAGCCTGCAAAGACTCTACCTTGATGACTTATTTCTGCCTCATGATTGGTTGTCTGCTGATGTGCTGAAATACTTTGGTTTCTGCAACCGATGAAAGAATGACTAAACCGGCTCCTTTATCTAAAAAGTGATTAATTGGGCTTTCAGTATTCTGATTTATCTCCATGCCTCTATGTTTCGTTTCACTCCATAAATTTTAGCTGCGGCTTTTAATCCTCTGTAACTGTTGCAGTTGATGGAATTTGTTTTATTGCCTACCAAATGTGCAGACATCGCTGGCTAGGAGCTCGGAGAATGCGAGTAGAGCAACCATTTTTTATAAAGTGATGGGGGGGGGGAGTGGTGAGACAAAACTTACCCTCTAATGATATTATTTGGTTATTTCAAATATTTGAAAATGGATTCAAAATTCGAATTTTTTATGTTAACTTTGTTGAAGTTCCTTTTGTTATTCATTAAATCTGCACTTTGTTCAAATTATAAATTGAACTTTTCAAGTATTTCTTTGTAAGTCTGCGATTGATTTATTCTATCTCATCGCTGAATAATGCTACAAATGTGAAAGGCCAAATGCTGATTGCAAAAATTATAGCCAATAAATTAAATGATTTGTAATTGCTGCCCGATGGTGGGTGCTGCCAGGTCAGCGGGGTCGTGCCCTCCACAAGAATTACAGGTGGTGCAATAGACTGTTGGTCTTATGATAGCTAATGATCTCCAGCGAGAATCTAATTTTTAACTAAGTTGAATGAGTCAGAAGTGGTTTGAGTTGGACTTCTTGTTCAGGTGGTATTCCCAACGCCTCACCTAATCGGTCTACTTATTTACCTGCTTGGCATTTCTTTGGTTTACTCATGGGTTTGGCTTACCAAACTAACAAGCCAACACTTTCTCTGCGTTTATTATTATTTTGGTTGGAGTAATTATTATTTATGGATGAATTGCTGGTTGCGCTGAGGTTAGCCATCACACTATCTGTGAGCTGTGGAAGTCTTGTGAGTGATTTACTTACTACAGGCTGATACATTGTGTCCCCTACCTGTCTCTCTTCTCTCATCTACCAACCAACAGGCTCTTTTTGGTGGCTGGTCCAAGCCGGCACTTGGCTCCCCAAATATTTGGTTCACCACCGTGAAATAATTCTTCCTTTTTGGCCACACTAGGAACTTTTGCGGTAAATTTGCAAAAATGGAAAGTTATAGATGACTTGGAAAAATCTTGATAGGTATATACTAGTTCCTAGCCTAGCTCCCAATAACCAACATTCTTAGTCAAATGCAGTGATGACAAATATAGTCCTACGAAATATTCTGGGTGAATGTACAAATTGCGCGTGTGGCGTGAGGACTCACTATGTGAATCAGCGAGCAAAGTTCGTGATGCACCTTTGAGCACGCAATTTGATGATATAACCAACTTTTGTGTGCAAATTAATGCTCAGGTGAATAATAAATAGTTTTTCACCGATCCTTCATAAATAGTTTTGTTGATAACTGTTTGATTATTTCTCAAAATCTTGTACTCTCTAGAAATGCTTTTTCAAAGAACTTGAAATGTTTTTGTACCCAGAAATTTTATTAGTGCTATGTCAAACAAAGTGGATAAAAACTTGGACATCACTTAGGAAATTTTTGTGGTTATTGTGACAGCCAGTCTGTGCAGCGATGTCAGCCGGTCAATAGGCTTACAAAATTTAAAAAAATTTAAATTTAGAGAGCCGTCTTTCCTCTCAAGGTCTCATAACTGTTTGGGCCTAATGCCAGTGGATCTGTTGCATCACCTTTGATGAAGGATGTTGGTAAGAAATGTAGTCGAGTTCCTGCGGGTGGTGCGGAGGGGTGTGCTCAACTATGCTTGAATTGTAGTCGTAGTCGCGGCGCATGAAGATTTAGAAGAATTTTGGATGGTCGAGCAATTGCTTAGTTGCGCCCCATTGCTTTATCTGTATTGGCTCGTTGCACTCCCACATCATCTATTGTTGTGTCCGCTCCACTTCTCTTTCCAAATCTAGTAAAAACATGTCAGCTTGACTGTTAAAAAATAGAGAATTACTCTCCATGTTCATGTTGACCGAGAGGTTCTTCAGAATTCTTAAAATTTAAAAGTGATTCCTGACCAGGCTTGAACCACATAATCTCACCTAGTACGCCAACGCTCTCACCTTTCAGCCACTGACTCTCCCTGCGTTACTGATGGTGTTAATGTTTACACCTGCTACAGAAGCCATTGACAACATGAGCAAGTGTTTGCTATATTCACGCTGTGTAATCTATCAATCATTGCTACTGATGACAAGTAATTGATATTTATTTCGGCTGACAGGATGGCAACCAATTTCCTGTTGCAACTTTTCTATTTTCATCTCGGTGATTATATTTGAGCCTGAGAAGGCAAGGAGCTGTTATTATTTCAGCTGTTGGAATAACAACTTATTGCATGCATGCACAAATGCAAATGGTGCCAATTTTGAGTCCTTTATTACATCAGCGGAGCTGAAAGCAGTGAGTTGGGTATGATACGCAGTACCGTCATAGTTCTACTACTACATTCGGACCCACCATGTTGGTTTTTTCATCTGTTTGTAGTCAGCGCTCAGTGTTAGCTTTTCTGGCAGCAACATTTTATTCCATAGAGGCCATTACCTGGCTGTCAAAGCAGGTCACAATACCATTGCCTTCCATAGTTATTTTTATAATTCAATGGTTCTGAGTTGACTAATTTATAAAAATTCACTTTGTGGGAATTGGAAGGTATTTTGATTGAATTTGTTATACCACATGAAATCGTAGGCAATCTCAACTCTATTGTTACCGTTTACAAAGCTTGACAGCGTGAAACGCTTCTATTTCCTCCCCGGAGAGTATGAGACTTTTTGAATGCATGTTTAGTAGTCGACGACTTATCGATCCGGCTAAGCAGTCGAGTAGATGTAGGCAGCGTGGATGTGTCTATGTGAATATTGTATGAGATCTTTAGCACCTGCGCTGCTTGCCAAAACATCTTGTTGTTGTTTTTATATTGAAATGATAGTCAAAAAGTTTGCTAGTGATTCACTGATGTGAAGGGAGATGCACCTTACTATCTGCTATCTCATCTCCGTACATTGTAACCAGATCAGATCAATATGTTGATAAAATTGTAGCTGCTGCCCATAATCAGCCTTTCGGCTAATGTAGGCGAGGGTTTGCATGAATTCAATCATATTCTTTTGAAATCTTAGCCTCTTTTCATATAATATCCACTTTGTTTGATCTTTGACTTGCAGTGAAACGCAATGCCTTGGTGTATGCATTGTAGCCCTTTGTATTGCTGCATTGTTGTCATTATTTAGCTATCATCTCAGTCGAGTTATGGTTAGGGGTCACTCGGTGCAGGTCACTCGGTGCATTATCGCAGTTCATAACATATCACAGTATCAGAGCCACTTCAACGTTTGACCATGCACGCTGTATAGCTACTCAACCGAGACCATTTCTACCGCGCGTCCAAGTCAATCGGACATACGTATACCTAGACTCCACACCGCTACTACTGTGTATTTTGTCAGCACTACTAACTTAACTAGTTGAAACTTTTAACTTTAACCTTTAAAACTGGATGACTACAGAGACAGCGGCGTTACGGGTGTGGGCTGTTACTCCTCTATGCACCACAGCCCGAGCCCGTACACTCCACGACACACCTCTAGCGGAGATGAGATGATGGGTGAGCTTTGGTTTTACTTATTATTATGAGTCCGTCAAATTTTATCGGAATTTGTCTTCAAAAAATAATGTTTCGACAGATAAGTTCTTTATGATTCCAAGTATTTTGCTGTCATTCAAGGAAGCTTTTTTATGACGGTAAGTTTGAAAATCTAGGAAACATGATGCCTGCGTTCGAAGCCATTTTGGATTGATTTGCGCTTATAATTCAGGAAATTGTTTAGTGGCAGCAGGTTTTCATCAGAGGGATTGTTATAGCTGGGCTTGTATTGGCGCCACCAGCTGCTGCTCCAGCAGATCTAGAGGGGAGGCATATCTTAGCATACAGAAGTGGAGTCATTTTGTCTATCAAGTGGCTACTCCAGTGCTTGATAAGGCTTTTGGCACGATCTCTTCAATTACTTATTGGATTTATCAGTACTTTGCCCAGTGCTGGCTTTGCTGCTCCCATATGCCTTTCATAAGCCCCCACTTACTGCTGTTTACCCAGTTCTGTTGTTTTGTACTGAGTAACCCTTGGCGTGTGACCCTTCACCCCTCCTTTAAGGGTTGCAGCCACTTAGCCTTTGAGCAACGCTAATCAAGATATCAGGCTATTTTTTAAATATTTCTTATTCTTACTGCATTGATTGCTTCGGTTTTAGTCGATTCATCTTTTGTTGTGCTTTTGTTGACATCAATAGCTTGACTCATTAATCGAGAAAAGCAAATCCATTGGTGCTGCCTTTCATTTCTTTTTAACTGCTTTTATATCTTTTCATTTTATGTATTGAGCCAATATTTGCATCACCTACACAAGCAACGATCAATACGCTGAACTCTAAACACCTCCATGTTTTCATTAAGCCTCACTGCAGAATGATTCTTGTGTTTAAACTGTTTTTGCTGTTTCACATCTTTGGATTCATGTAATTGAGTAATTGAAAGCACTACTTGCTGAGAAAGGCAGCGATTTGTAAATTATATAGGAGCTGCTGTTGGTTGTTACGTAATTGTTGGTTACAAGTTATTAGTTATTTTGACTGCAGTTACTATAATTGCATATCGCGCACTCGCTGGCCCCACGGGTAATTGTTGGATTGACGAGTTAATTATATCCATTCATTCACTGCGATCCATCCAACAGATCTGTCTGTTAGTAATAATCAGCTCCATTGGTGTGGTTATATGTGGTGTGCAACGCTTGGCTGCCCTCCGCTGTGGTTGGTTGACTCTCTCTCACTCTCTCTACACACCTCTTCGCTCTGGTAACACCACTTGCAATTGTAAACTCGTAGCTATCGGTTGGGTTCAATATGATGTGCCTCAACTATTCCGATCCTCACTCTGGGGTTGTCTACAGAAACCCTGCGACTCATCATCACCAAAACACTTCAATAACTCAGCAAGGAGATCAGATGGCAGATCCTGGTTGGTGTTTAGATAATATCTAGTTTTCTGCTACATTGTTGGCCGTTTGTTGTTGTTACGAAAACCTGCAATTGCGTTATTGTTTTTTCAATTAGACGTGTGATATTGGTATTTTGACAATGCACTGCGCAATATATTGTTTACAACAACATGGCGTGCGACTGCTATGAACTCTGATGAATCATGGAATATTCACTGGACCCGTGACTTAGTTCCATGCCGTGTGTCAAGGCCGGATCTTTTTATTCATTGTTTGGGGTCAAACTTGTTTTTTAATTTTCATTCAACATCGGTGCTGGGCCATTAAGACTTCCTTTTCCTACCACAATCCGACCACTTTGTTTGCTCAACTCTAACTACATCTTGGTTTCCTCTACTCCATCTGCTCTCTACTCCCTCTACTCTAGCTCAGCTAAGGTGACAGGGACATGATTTTTAAATTATAAAAAGACAAGTATTTCGCTTGTGCGGCGGCGGTGTACCCTAGTCGACCACAGCTATGTATGGCGGCGGGTGTACCCTAGTCGACCACAGCTATGTACGATGGGAAGAGAATAAGTTTTATAGTAAACTGCACTCGGTGCAAAAGGGCACAAGTTTAAATTTAAACCAGTGATTCACATGTATTTTTCTGATAAGTCAATGCTTGCTGCCAATATCTGCCCTTAATGTATATCAGTCATTCACTTGAGGTATTTTCATCACTCTATCTGATTCTCATTATTCACTCTCGTATTGTGCGACTGGTACTTGTCGGTGCACCAAAAATCATTCACTCGCTCTTGTCATTAATAATAACAATTGAGTTAAGCACCTGACCTTATTCCAGTGGTTGTGAGACTGTCCCACTGCATTCCTCTGGCAATTCACTCAGCAGCGCAGCAGTCATTCCACATCAGCCTGATGTGTACTTCCTTTTTTGCTTTATCTGCCCATAATAATATTATTTTATTTATATCTTTAGTGATGTTTTATTTGATGTTTAGGTTGAGTGAAAAAGTATTTTGGCAAAAATATTTTAGCATCCGCTGTTGAAGTTTGAACTCTTGTCCGTATCATTCATCATACCTGCATACACTACCTACTGTACAATATGCACATTTGCTATACAGATGGTTCCCAGCATGATATATCTAGTATATGAAGTGTGAGAGGGCAACTCTGAATATTGAGTGAGCACATTTGGTAATTGAACTGTATTCTTGTAGGGCTGCACGCACTATGGGAGAGCGTGTTCATGAAGATGGAGCAGGAGCCGTCACCGCCCGGCAGCCAGGTGATGATGGGCAATGTCAACGACGTGATGAGACAGAGGGGGCGTGTCAAGGAAGACAAATACTGTGGAGTGTGTGGTGACAGAGCCCTGGGTTACAATTTCGATGCCATTTCGTGTGAATCGTGCAAAGCTTTCTTTAGGAGAAATGCTCCAAAAGGCTTGGTAAGTTTTGTTAGTATTTCTGACAGACTTGTGTTTGCATTTGTTTTACGTACCTGCAAGCCTGAGTGATGTACCCATTGAACGGATTAGCCTGTGCTTGCAAGATTTTATCGTAAAAATTAATGTGGAGATATTTGGTATTAGCTAGCATGCTTTGCCTATCTTGTATTGCAAGCCTTGGTGGCAGGCTGTTTATGGTGCTATGCTAAGGGATTAGCAGATCTGATGTATTTTCTAACATAAACTCTGAAGTGACCATGCGGTTGACGGACACGCTATCTATATCTGACTGCGTTAGCTTCCCTGTCCACTGGGCTGCATCTACTCATACCCTCCTTATCATAGCCTCTTGTCTCACATGTCACCAGATAATAGCTTTGTACGCAAATACTAGATTGTATAAGTTGATGACATCACGAGTAGTTGACATGTTGTGTCGTCTGCTGTAGGAATACTTCAAGTGTCCCTACGATGAGCATTGCAAGATGGACGTCTCTAACAGAAGGTTTTGTAAGAGGTGTAGACTGAAGAAATGTTTTGATATCGGCATGAGAAAGGAATATATTCTCACCGAGGAGGAAAAATCTAGAAAACGACAAAAGATTGAAGAGAACAGGTACGTCTGAGCGTCTCATTGCGAGACAAGATTAGCAGTAATCTGCTCCACTTCTATAAATACATCATAGAGGCTGGAAATGATAGGTTTAATTGTATCGTGTAGAGTTATTTCCTGCCTTGCCTGGGCGAAGATTAATTAGGTGACAGACAAGTTGCTTAGTGAGGTGAATTTGGTGCTGTAGAAAGACTGAATAATGATACATTACCATAACCTCATTAACAACTTGTTGTAATAGCAATGCATTGTGGGACCCAATACCTTGTCATTTCTAGTGACACTTTCGGATTGTTGTGATAGGTCTATGCAAAGTGCACTGAGAAACTCATTGGCCTATGATATTATATATAGTGTACCATTGATAATAGGGTGGCCCATGAAAGCATGCACCAAATCACTTTTATTGTATTCTCTGGTGCAATGTGAGCATCAGTCAATGCGTTTGAATAGTAGCAGCATTTTAAATGTTATGACTTGCTTTATGTATAGTGAATGAAGGTAATGGATAAATTAGAGAAATGCATACTTACTAAGTCAATTCAAGACAGTTGTTGAATCGACGCATTATTTCTAGCCAACTCTAGCAGCTAACTCAATTTCAACCTGAAAGCCTTCCATTCGTGCAACATTTGATGCATGAATGATAAAAAATGAATGCGAGAGTTAAGCTGCAATAGTCATGCTTGGCTGCTAGGTTGCGGTCTGTCAAATCACATTCCCGCAGCCCGCATGTCTGCATTTCTGGTTAAATCCTCATAATCCAACTCTTATACCATTTCTGTGTGTCTCTGTAGGAAGATGAAGGACGGAGATAAATGCACAGACAACGATGATGTTAACAGCAACTGTAGTATGGACATAGGCCACAGTGATAGAGTAGTACCTCTCTCTGAGCAAGACCAGCTAGAGATTGATGACATCGTTACCTCGTACACCACTTCTCTAGAGATCATTGCCAATAATGGCGAAAGACAGAAAGACAGCATGCTTGACCTGGTCAACGTGTGCGAGGTCAGCATCAGGCGAGTCATCGATATGGCTAAGAAAATGAAATCATTTAAAGCTCTGCCGCAGAGCGCACAGATCTGCCTCCTCAAAGGGGGCTCCATCGAGCTGCTCATTATTAGGTCGGTTCTCACGTTTGACCGGGAGAGGCAGCGATTCCTGGAGCAGACAGACAACCCACAAACCAGTGCCATCACCATTGATCAGTTCAAGTCGGCCGCTCTTAATCGCGACTTGAGTGACTCTATGCCTTCGGGCAGAAGCTTCGACCCCACCTTGCAGTTTTCTTTAGTTGAAGACATCATGAAGTTTGTGAAAGTGTTGAGTCTAGAGCTCAAAGCGGATGAAACTATGCTTATATTTTTGCTCCTTGTATCGTTATTCTCACCAGACCGACCCAACCTCGACCAGAAAGAACTGAAAGACGCTGTCTCAAAAGAGCAGGAACGCTACTCCGCTCTGCTCAGGCGCTACCTTGAGAGTAAAATGCCCAGACGGAAGGCAGCTATTTATTATGCCAAGCTCCTCATGAAACTAACTGACATTCGTAACCTAAACGAGGAGTCTTCACAAGTATTCCTCAGCCTCAACGGAGAAACGATCAAGCCTCTGATGAAAGAGGTGTTGGACATTCAGAACCCCAAGGGCGTACCTTCTGCGGAGGTACCCTCACAACAAGGTCCTGTGGTTGTCACGGCTAGAAGTTGAATTTACTTTGATTGTACAGTTCAATTTTTTTGCTAGTTTGACCCTTTTTCTACTAGACAATCTCAGGGGTAGGAATACTACCGGTGCCAACTATTTGTGTTTCACTGTAGTTGCCGATGTTGTAGCTTGTGCAGGTTGCATGCTCTCATTCAGTGATAACATTGCGCTGGCCAACTCTGTAAATAAGGTTATTGAAGGGAGAGTAGAGTCTTTTTACATAATACTATTTTGTTAGTGACACACAAGTTTAATTATTCATGCTACTTACGCTTGTGAAACTGCCACCATTTTTAGTGGTCTCTGATACTTCTTCAGAGAACTTTATATTATTGCTAAAACTTGTGTTCTTTGATCGATATTTTGTATACATTTTTGCTACGATTTCATTTCATCACTTTGCCACATGAATAATATTTTACTGTTGCTGCCACAAAAACACACATTATAAGTAGCCGTGTATTCCATATATTATCATGACATTAAATAAAATCGTGGTTTTGACAGATAAACTGAAGTACTGAGTATTAAATACAGCATACCGTGCTGCCAGTTGTACACCAAGGGAATGCTATAACAACAATGTTATTGCGAGCTGCCATATAAATTGCACGATGCCATAAGTACATCATATCTGTTTGGCCAGGCAAATGGTCCCAAACAAAAATCCAAACAGTTAATACATCTAAATGTTTAATTACATGTAAAATGTGCATTAACTTGTGTACTAAGATGTAGAGAGAAGTGACAGTAAACAATGTTCAGATATTTAAATATATGTCATATCACCTGCTGACAAATGTCATTTGCATGCTGTCAATATGTAGTGACAAAACTGTTCAGAGAGAATGCAGCTGAGGGAAGCAACTCTACAAAACACTTCGCTTATGCCAATACCTCCATAATAATCGGGAATATTTAAAAAAAAATAAAAAGCTGTTGGACCAAGAAATGATGTAGAAGTTGAGGCAAAGCTGCCTGGCTTAGGTAATTACAAGGCCGCACTCTGACATCACTATAGCTATCCTACTCTGACTTGTAGCTATCCAGTCCAGATATCAACTGATGTAACTTTTCCTCAGAATTGTATTTGTCTGTTAAGGTGGCCATTTTGACATTAGCTATGTCATAATACTCAGTAACAGCCATGTCAGAGAGGGAGTGAAGGGCATTCTTCACCATGTCTTGGGCCACACACTCAGCTAAAGGAGAGAGAGCCATGTATGTACACACAGGTAGACAGACTGAACTAATCCCACAATTAGTTCAAGGCAAGTAGATAACGTAATTAATGGAGGAGGAGCTTTGAGATGAAAGAAATAATAAAAAACTTTGATTTCAGCCATTGCTAGGGCAGGCTTGTGTGAGGCCATGTAAGGCAGTATAGTATAATATGTATTTATAGTTGATAATACCGCACAAGGATACAACCTGTGTAACATTTCCCAACTTCCTAGAGACAATTCTTTGGTTAGCTTTGCTGGATTATGGCGTACAGGTGAATTGAAACAGCCCTACACGACCACATCAACCAGCCAGCGGTGGACAAAGAGACAATCTTGTAGCTAAATATGTCACAGATACAGACTGCAGGCATAGCATCATAGCAGGATCCAGGGCAAAGATAAATCATTAAAAGTTGAGAATAAAACCACAAGGCAATTGATGACTGTCTCTCTAGCAATGGCTAAAGCAAATTTATACAGTTTATTACAGGCTTTATAAAATGGTTTCTAGGTGCAAATTAATTAGTATACATTAGCAGTGGCACTTGTACAAGCGGACTAGCGCAGCTCCCTCACTTATTGCAAGTGAATTAATTCTGAGAAAAGAGTCGTTTCCTGTGAGTCAATGACCAACAAGATTAGTATCCACCTTTTGTGATAAACTGAATATTTATTATTATTTATAATTTCTTCATGTCAGCTGTCAGGAATTCGGTGCACTTACTTTCCTACAAAATGCATGCTAAAATATTCGAACAGCAACACCTTCAATGTCCACCCTGGCTGATATCGTAGTACAACTGATCTGGGCCACACTGGTTGAATCAACCAGTTACATAATGCGGTGTGGTAACAAAAAGGAGCTTAGGAGAGATTGATGAGTGATGCAACAGTTGGCGCAGTGCCATTGAAATTACTGTAGAAATATTTTGCAATAAAATGACAAAAATTGCGGTCTCAGATGTTACCCCTTTGGTAGAAAGCTCTTCACACGCAGTGTTAATCACCTCTGTAAGAAAAGCCACCAGCAGTTAGCAGACAATGAAGGCACACAGAAGATTAATCTTACAAACCACCAGTAATGCACACACACCAGGCAGTATAGCCATTAAATTTGTACAATGGTTGGTAGTATTACTGAAATCGCCGAGTATCACGGCAGCAGATATGGGCTGAGTGGGGGTCGAACCCACAACCTTCCACTACAAAGTCTGCACTCTAACCATTCCGACACCACTACTTTCTGCATCTTGCATAGAATACCGTACCACTAAATGTTTAGGGAATGAAATGATGCCTAGAAAGAATCAAACTTACGATAGTTGGTGACTCCCTGCTCTACGCGGGAGATGAGGCAGCTGTGAATACCTTTAGACAAGTCATCAACTACAACAATCAGATGTCACACTGCAGGGTTTCAAACAAACACGCCACTTTTAATAATCTATTGCTGCAAGACTACGATAATGCACTTGGCATTACCTAACTCTTACCACCAGGGTAAAAGCTTCAGGGATTTATGGTTACAAAACCAACAATAGTTCTGTGCCTCCACCACCACAGGCACTTAGTGGTGGAAGAAAGTGAGAAGGGGTGAGAGACAAAGTTAATCTACCAATCTAGTTAGTAGCTGTATAAAACATGTGACACCCCTTTCACCCACTTCCACGTTTATTCAGTTCATTCATTGCCTGGCCGGCCAGTGACAATCAGTATTGGAGTTTCACAAATACTCGGCGGAGACTAAAACTATTGCAAAAAACTTTTCTTGCTTCATTTTCCGTCATTCATCACGACCTTGGACCTGACGACAATGTTACGACTAAATCGGAGGTAAATTTGAACAGGGCAGTAACATCCTTGTGTGATAGAGACAAATCGCCAAGGACCCTGGAGAGGTTACAATGCACAGATAGAAGTGATGACTAAACTTCAAGACCTCTGTGGTTGAACCCCTCCCATTCTACCAAACCACGGCAGCCAAATCTTTTTAACATCATCGATGCCGATGGGAAAATTCATTTACATTTTATGTGCTGATTTGATTTGATAAGCACACAAACCGGTGATTAGTGAAGATTTGATATCTTAGGCAGATATGAGCCAGCGATTTCTAACCACCTAACCAGAAAGAACAAAGAAAATTAATTCTGACTAAAATGTCACATAAGTTTTTTAATCATGAATAATGCATTGGAGAGAGGTGCATGGGCCAATGGAGAAAGTGTCTACCCGCTGTGATTGATACCTTTGCACTAGCTAATAGCCACGCAAATTAAACTTCCCCAAATGACATGAATTGCTAGCATTGCTGCATTTGATGGGCACGTCCCTAGCTGGTATTTCTGTTTGTGGTCTGTTTGTGGTTTGGCAGGAATACTCCGGCAGAGCTGCATGTCAATGGTGCAGTGTATACAAAGGATATGGTGGTGATGTAACACACGTATAGCAGGTCTTGGTGACATTTCCATTGTTGCAGTGGTTGACTAATGAATTATATTAACGAATGTTACTCAATCTACCAGCATTTGAAGGTGTCAAACTATTGTGTGAATCAAATCATTGCTAAACAGGATTGCTAAACACCAGGATCACTGTTGTGACAGGAAGTATTGATCGCTAGTTAGATGGGGAACCCAAGAGCTAAAGTTGTTTGTTATCCCTACACCAGCCAGCTCCGATGCTCCCATCAAGTAATTTGTGCAATAATTCGTTTGGTTTGCTGAATCAACAGAGACTGACCCAGACAGTTCTACACAGGGAGCTAGCCTTGAACCACCGACCTTACATGTGGCAGCTCAACACTCTAACCACTCAGCCACTTAAACTCTGTTCCAAGCAAATTTAGTAGGATTGCTAACTTCTTCATTTCAACCCAACCCTACCCAACCCAATTCTTCCCAACCCTACCACAATTCCCAGTATCACACACAATGGACAGTTAAAAAAGAGAAGTTAGTAAAATAGCTGAAAGTTTTATTGTACTACAACCACTTCTGAGGTCCAATGTGATTGCAAAATTTTTGCACTGCAGTAGTTATTTCACAAGGGAAATTGCAACGAGGAGTTATCATTCCCTGTTGCAACATTCGCAAAGTAATTAACCACGATATTATTTTTGTTACTTGTTTATCCACATTTGAAAAAATAATGACTTTCATTGTTTTGGCAGATACTACGAGAAACAACATGGGCGGGCACGGTGTCTAAACGAAATTTGCAAAAGTCAATAGACAACATTTTAGTAAGTTTTTACTGGAATCACTGAAATGCGGCTGGCCTACAACACTTACATGGCTGATCATTGGTGAGGAGAGTGTGAAGGTTGCAGGCAGCCATCCAATAACATTCCACCATCGGCTGTAGGATTGTAGTCAGTTGTCGATACTGTTCTCTCTCACCTGGGTTCAGCTGACAAGAGAACAAAAGACGGTAGAGGTGACGGGTTTTAGAGTCAGCGCTGACAAATGCCGATAACCGTCATCAATCACCTACATACCTGGTACTCCTTCTCCTGCGTACAACAACCATCGAGCTCATCCTCATCAAACCCGTACATGGTCCTACGAGCTATTTGACTTGTCCACTGCTGGGCCTCCTCATTGTATGTGTCCTCCGGGCTGTCAGAGGTGAACAGCTCTTGGAAGATGAGAGATTCAAACGTGTCACATAATACACTTTCTAAATTGTCGCATGGCTAAAAGTGACAAGAGATTGTGGCTGAGACGGGAAATAACAAACAATTTTAATAGCAGATTAAATCGATAGAAACTATTTAGCTATGACAATAATTAGCTTCTGGTACAAAACAAGGCTTGTTTATTAATTGAAAGGAAATTAATTTGTTGATATCAACAATATAGAGGATGGACAGTATACTTCTGACAGAAGTGACAAAGTATAATTATGTACTGCATTGATAGCAAAAAAAGGTGATTAAACCTGAATAATAACCATAATTCATAAAACCTTATTAAACCTACAATAATTTAAATTGAATAGGAACAAGTGATTGGTTACACGGCATCACTAAGTGACCTTGCGTGGTACGGAATGAGATAACTTTTGTTGTTTGTACTACAGAAGTACCAAGTGAACCCCCAGTCGTCCCTGATAGAACATTGTTAGCCTCCCCTCCCGGAGTTGAACCTTAGTTTGTCTTCTTATACCAGGATCCCCAGCTACAGAACCAAACATTAACTCCACAAAACTTCAACTACTTACTGCAGTAAAAAGGTACTCGTATTTCAAAACTTCTGCTAGGTAAAGGGCATGCTCGAGAACTGACTCTTTGGTAAAGGAGACCGAGTTGTAGCGGTCAGCTGCTGACTCATCTAGCAGCGCCAGACCAGTGGATGCGTTCACAGAGCAGGCTATAAGCACATGTACATGGAGTAAAGTTACACTATAATGTGCAGTCACACTCAGTAATACTACAGCAAGTCTGCAGCCAACAAAAACAAAAGGACTCACCAACAAGAGATTTCAACTGGAAAACTGTCAGCACTGGTGCAGAGTAATAGCTGAGTTCTAGAACATGTGGCAAGGAAAGGTTGGGGGTGAGAGTAATGTTGTGGTAACAGTTTTCATCATACAATTCGCTCCTACAAGGACAGAGTGAAACATTCAGCTCTACATTCAATAACTGGACTATACAACTATACAATATACAGCTATACAATGTTCTTAGATGTGTCCAATTTGTAACATTAATTAATTCAAAATGTGTAAAGAAACCAACAGCAAACAGGTAAAAGAAATAGTCTAAGGCCCTCACCATGTAGCCTCGGTACCAGCGTTATCAATAGATACGAGATTGGGGCCTAACAGACGACACGCATGAGCTATTATATCACTAGATTTTCCCACAAATCCCAGATCTCTATTAGAGTTGATTATTGTCTCCCTGAGTGAGTTTACAGAACTAATCAGCACGTTGAAGGGAACGCCCTACAAGCAGAAAGTCATGTTTTGTTATCGTTTCAAGCTAGAGTAACGTGAAGTGCAGAGATAACAGGGTCTCATCATATTGTATTTCACTCCATTGTTTCACATCTGCTAGCTGATCATCTGCTGGCTGGAGGCATGACAGAATTAGCAGTAATTATGCACGACTAGTATTACAACACGGATATGCATAAAGATATATTATTATAATATACAATCTTGAGTGGGGCCATAATTAAATACTGAGAACAATAGATATATCAGACTGTAATATCCAATCTCCATTTTTTCGTCGCAACTTTGATGATAATATAACTAACCCTGAGCATATATATTTATTATTTAATTATTAAATAAACTGCAATGAATACAAGAAGGGCAACTAGTATAGCTCACTTATGAAAAAGTGCAGAAACCATTTCCATAGCTCTTTTATTGCGCTATTAACAAAAGCGTTACATTTCAGTCCATTCTGATAGGCTAACAACTGCCATTGGATTATATAAGTACAGCATACATTCACATACGCTGTCTCTCACCTTTCTATGATTGTTGAGCAGGTCAAAGGCCACTATATTAGAGCTCATTATGGCAGCGCCTCTCATGCCATCTGTAATAGAGGCAGCATTGACACACGTGACACTACGACAGCACTTCTGCTGCCCTACAGAACACAATAATGTACAGCAACTACAGAAACTACAGAATGGCTTTACATTAAGCTGAGGAGACAACCCCAAAATTTTCACCAAATATCACCTGAGTCACACCAAATGCATATCTCATGTATGATATAGCAAGTTGTATAGCATCTGGCATGCTGCCAACGCCGGTTCACAATTATTGATTATTCAAAATAAAATGGTGAAATTTTGGAGTTTGTTTTAAGCGAGCCCAGATTTCCTTCTATCGTCTGGTGCAACTATTGAGAAATGGCCTACATAATAAACAGTAGCATTGGTGAGACAAAGGTGAAGAGGACACGCACCCATCCCCAGCTCCCTGTATCCAGTTTTGGTTTTTTTACGCAAGAAGATTTAATACAATCATACTCTGCAAGCTTTAATATCTAAATAAATAAATACGCTACATTCTATCATTTGTAAAAATGATGATTAATAATTTGACCTCATTAATTGATGAGTTTGGACGTGTCAATTTGTAAAAATTTTTGTGAATTTTTTAAACAAAAAGAGACACAAACTATTAAACGTTACATAATCGTGTGTGATGTAATTGTTAACTATACTCGAAAAAAATTATCTATTATAAAAAACTTGTATGCTTTACATTAAAATACAAAAAAAACAAACAAAAATAAAACGATTTTATAGCTAAATCTTTTAAAAACTAAAACCAAGCATCCCACACAGCTCTCTAAAAAGTGTTACATACTTGATTTAGTATTTTATCATTTATTAAAAACATTCTTTCTATTGTTATTTTATTTATTATACATAATTTCTCCATTATTACACTATTTATTATATAACTTTGCTCTATTACTATTTAAAATTCATTATATAGTTTGCAATACACTCATACATTTGCATGTAGAGTTTTTTTTATCTACAAAAACAATCAATAAACGATTGGAGACCTTTACTTGGTACACCAAACATCAAGTTTGGTAGAATATTTGCATATTAAGGAATTTTTGATGTCGGCCAGCTGGCCGGTAATAAGCCCAACCTAAACAATAAAAAAACAATGAACACAAAATATTCATTGAAGGGAGGTTTAATTCTATTTACAAGACAAATTGTACATTATGTCAAGGTAGAACCAAACGTTTCAACGGGTGAAGTGCCAAAATATTTAATTGGAATTGAGCAGTAATCTCGTCTGATTCAGAGATCAACAAAAACTTACTTAAAGCAAAAATTGAATATTTATGTAAAACGATTTGAGATGAATAAAAGAACATTTCCTATAGGAATAGCTATGCATAATGAGCAGGACCTCAGGCTATCTTATATTAAACAGATAACAGTTTATCGCATGCATAGCTGGGGAACTGTGGACTAGCATTTAGTATAATGATGATTTGTTCTTTGAGTAATGAATGAATGGAACTGTGTAGGCAATAGACAACGGATGTCTTAAAATAAATATTATTTGGTCGCTTCTGTATTCGAAGGATTTGTGTTAGACTTCAAAACGTTAAGCAAAATTAAGACTTCACAAATAAATTTAAAATCCACTGGAATCTTTCAGCATATTGTGTTTGGCTAATGCAGGCCTCACACACTCTACTTTATCTCTATAAATCGTTTACCATAGTATACTCTCATGATTCAAATTTGTTTATATTACAAATAATCAAAATAAAGGAATTAAAGTTTTTGACATCAAAAATTTATTTTGCCAAGCACATTAATTTTTTTTTCATTTTTCTCACAATACAATTTGTTGTGTGGGCTATAACGTACACTATTATAAACTCTTGTATTAATCAATATTATATCAACTGGAATGTATAAAAGTCTGCAGTATTCGTTATGTGCCATTTTGAATGTGTTTGGAATGAAGTAATTTATAAAGCTAGCAATATTTTTACAATTATCCGTTGCTGAGGTTTTGATGCATACATTTCACATGCAGCTGCATGTACTAAATCAAGTACGTATAGAAGAACTCGGAAAATAACAGGAAATGACTTAAACCGGAGTCAATTCATTAGTAAACTGACAGGTTTCACAATTAGTGATATTGTTTTATAAACGTCAACCTTTTACCTGCCGACAATTACAATGCGACTTATTAACATAACTTCCTGCTATGAATCTACACAAACGTCGTGTGACCAATGTAAACCGGAGAGAAAAAGTCTCGTGTCATCGTGACATAATAGATTGCGATGGTCACAAGTACATGTGTGTATTTATGTGAAAGTTAGAGCACTGAAACTGCTGAGACATTCTGGTTGAGCACTTCTGTATAACTAATTCACTAGTTCACTTAGCCACCAGCTGCTAATACATACAAATATGGTGCTTTAATTGGTTACCTAAAGCTGAGTACACACTAGAATGATTTTTAAAAGAAAAATTGTTCATGTTAGAGTTTTGCCTTCGGTTAGTTACTGCGTACACACAATGAAAACAATTGCTCTTTGATAAAAGAAAACCATAAATTTTGGTTTCAAATATAGGCATAACATCACTGAACAACTATTACACAATTCTTCACTATTATACTACGTCTGCAGTAGTTGCTGGGTCGATATTAATTATTCATCAATATCTGTTGTTCTGACCTGAATTACTTTTTATTACGTTACTTTAACCAAGTATTCATTTCAAGTAAGTGGAACAGCTTCTATATTATTGAAACCTTTGAAATCATTGAATAATAAGACAGTCAAATAAGAATGTTACTACATAATGTTTGATTCAGAAACGGTAAACCTCCCTGATGAGTAATAAATAGAATCCTCAATAACAAAATTCATTATTACTTTGTTATTGCGGAAAGATGTTTAATTCATTCTTTCATCATCTTCAGAAACATATACAACACTTACTGTATATAACATAACACACATACAACACTTACTGTATATAATATAACATATATACAACACTTACTGTATATAATATAACGTACATACAACACTTACTGTATATAATATAACATACATACAACACTTACTGTATATAATATAACATACATACAACACTTACTGTATATAATATAACGTACATACAACACTTACTGTATATAATATAACATACATACAACACTTACTGTATATAATATAACATACATACAACACTTACTGTATATAATATAACATACATACAACACTTACTGTATATAATATAACGTACATACAACACTTACTGTATATAATATAACATACATACAACACTTACTGTATATAATATAACATACATACAACACTTACTGTATATAATATAGCATACATACAACACTTACTGTATATAATATAACATACATACAACACTTACTGTATATAATATAGCATACATACAACACTTACTGTATATAATATAGCATACATACAACACTTACTGTATATAATATAACATACATACAACACTTACTGTATATAATATAGCATACATACAACACTTACTGTATATAATATGCCTTGCAAGTGAATCAATCACTACTTTCTCATCATCTTTGCTGACGTCTATACCATATATGGAGTTATCACTGGCTGTTCTTGGCAGCAATGTGTCCGATTGGCCAATCACTAGCAAGTCTTGCATGCTGTCTCTGATGCCGGGCATTGAAACAGGACTGTCAGCCCTCCTCACTGCTGACTTGAGTGATGAATGGTTTACTGTCAGGTACTCCTGTAAGGTAAAGTGTACTTCACATAACTCAAACTATGATTGTTTGAGTTACGGGATTACTCCATTTTGGCCCCAATTGATTCTTGTGTTCACATATGAGATTGAATGATCGGATGCCAGAAAATGCAGTTTAATTGCAGAGGAACCTTTGGCACATAACAATTCAATCAATATCACAGATGCATTACCAAATGTTTGTTGTAAATATCATGATATAAATAAATAGGAGTTGTCTGCTAATACAAAGAAGAAACAACTCCAAAATTATGCACATTCCAAGCGCAATACGATAGCATACATAGAGACAACCTATTTTGATTTACAGTACCTTACACCTGTACATACACATACCACCTGTACACACACATACCACCTGTACACACACATACCACCTGTACACACACACACATACCACGTGTACATACAGACCACCTGCACACATAGACCATCTGTACACACACAGACTACCTGTACACAAACAGACCACCTGCACACACACAGACCACCTGTACACAAACAGACAACCTGTACACAAACAGACCACCTGTACACACACAGACCATCTGTACACACACAGACAACCTGTACACACACAGACCATCTGTACACAAACAGACCACCTGCACACACACAGACAACCTGTACACAAACAGACCACCTGCACACACACAGACAACCTGTACACACACAGACAACCTGTACACAAACAGACCACCTGTACACACACAGACCACCTGCACACATAGACCACCTGTACACACACAGACTACCTGTACACACACAGACAACCTGTACACACACAGACAACCTGTACACAAACAGACCACCTGTACACACACAGACAACCTGTACACACACAGACAACCTGTACACAAACAGACCACCTGGACACACACAGACAACCTGTACACACACAGACAACCTGTACACAAACAGACCACCTGTACACACACAGACAACCTGTACACAAACAGACCACCTGCACACAAACAGACCACCTGCACACACACAGACAACCTATACACGCACAGACAACCTGTACACAAACAGACCACCTGTACACACACAGACAACCTGTACACAAACAGACCACCTGCACACACACAGACCACCTGTACACAAACAGACCACCTGCACACACACAGACCACCTGTACACAAACAGACCACCTGTACACACACAGACCACCTGCACACACACAGACCACCTGTACACAAACAGACCACCTGTACACACACAGACCACCTGTACACACACAGACCACCTGCACACACACAGACAACCGCACACATAGACCACAAGTATACACAGATCAGCTGTACACACACAAAGCATATGTACCTTGAGAGAGAAAGGCTGACAGAAGTCTACTCTGACGTTACCAAATGTTGTACTAAATAACTTCCATATGGCCTTCACTGTAGCCCAGAAGGATTCAGGCTTCTTGGGCATTCCCTGCAACATACATGTAAGTACCACGGTGCTATCGCTAGGACACATACCACGGGGCTATCGCTGGGACACATACCATGCTGCTATTGCTAGGTCACATACCAATCTGCTATTCCTAGGACACATACCATAAAACAAATAGAAATACTACATTTGCTCACCATCTGCTCACGAGTAAAATTTCCGTCCATTATTTTCTCATAACTGATGCTCACTGGCACCACCAGTACGTCATTCCGCAAGATTCCTGGACACAAACAACAATTGTATGAGCTACAGCGAGGGAGACAACTCTTGGACACACCTACGAGTTGGTTGGCTTCATTATCTCAAATATAATTCTTTTTATTCCGGGTTACGCAGCAGTTTCTTCTAGATACTTGCTAGCTGATTGCAAATAACAGCTTTTATGGGCTTTTCTCAATCATCAAATGAGCTTTCTGAGGCTCTTTGGCAAGCAAACAATAAATGTATTAATGCATCGAGATCAATTTCCATGCATGTTGTAGAGGCCATAAGCATTGTTGTCAGGCATTGAAAGATCCATGAAGAATTCACAGCATGTGGAGATGCATAGCAGGGAGGAACAGTAGCTGATCAAGAAAGCATGCCGGTAGATATCCTATTTTGTGATGCCACTGATTTGCTCTACATCAAATGCAAAGTTAAAATGCTTGTACACTAACATCTGCAGTGTGTAGTTTGGTTTAGTGAACATGGTATTATCAATTGTTTCATTAAACTGCATGTATTGTATGACATTGCATGTGACTGTATGATAATGAACTTGAGATGAGAGCAAGAGATGCAAGACACCTACCACGAGATACAAAGACACCTACCAAGAGATACAAAGACACCTACCAAGAGATACAAAGACAGCTACCAAGAGATACAAAGACAGCTCCCAAGAGATACAAAGACAGCTACCAAGAGATACAAAGATAGCTACCAAGAGATACAAAGATAGCTACCAAGAGATGCAAAGACAGCTACAAAGAGATACAAAGACACCTACCAAGAGATACAAAGACAGCTACCAAGAGATACAAAGACAGCTACCAAGAGATACAAAGACACCTACCAAGAGATACAAAGATAGCTACCAAGAGATGCAAAGACAGCTACAAAGAGATACAAAGACACCTACCAAGAGATACAAAGACAGCTACCAAGAGATACAAAGACACCTACCAAGGGATACAAAGACAGCTACAAAGAGATACAAAGACACCTACGAAGAGATACAAAGACAGCTACCAAGAGATACAAAGACAGCTACCAAGAGATACAAAGACACCTACCAAGAGATACAAAGACAGCTACCAAGAGATACAAAGACAGCTACCAAGAGATACAAAGACAGCTACCAAGAGATACAAAGACAGCTACCAAGAGATACAAAGACACCTACCAAGAGATACAAAGATAGCTACCAAGAGATACAAAGACAGCTACCAAGAGATACAAAGACAGCTACGAAGAGATACAAAGACACCTACGAAGAGATACAAAGACAGCTACCAAGAGATACAAAGACAGCTACCAAGAGATACAAAGACACCTACCAAGAGATACAAAGACAGCTACCAAGAGATACAAAGACAGCTACCAAGAGATACAAAGACACCTACCAAGAGATACAAAGACAGCTACCAAGAGATACAAAGACAGCTACCAAGAGATACAAAGACACCTACCAAGAGATACAAAGACAGCTACAAAGAGATACAAAGATAGCTACCAAGAGATACAAAGACAGCTACCAAGAGATACAAAGACAGCTAACAAGAGATACAAAGACACCTACCAAGAGATACAAAGATAGCTACCAAGGGATACAAAGACACCTACCAAGAGATACAAAGACAGCTACCAAGAGATACAAAGACACCTACCAAGAGATACAAAGACACCTACCAAGAGATACAAAGACAGCTACCAAGAGATACAAAGACAGCTACCAAGAGATACAAAGACACCTACCAAGAGATACAAAGACAGCTACCAAGAGATACAAAGACAGCTACAAAGAGATACAAAGACAGCTACCAAGGGATACAAAGATAGCTACCAAGGGATACAAAGACACCTACCAAGAGATACAAAGACACCTACCAAGAGATACAAAGACAGCTAACAAGAGATACAAAGACAGCTACCAAGAGATGCAAAGACACCTACCAAGAGATACAAAGACAGCTACCAAGGGATACAAAGACAGCTACCAAGAGATACAAAGACAGCTCCCAAGAGATACAAAGACAGCTACCAAGAGATACAAAGACAGCTAACAAGAGATACAAAGACAGCTAACAAGAGATACAAAGACAGCTACCAAGAGATACAAAGACAGCTACCAAGAGATACAAAGACACCTACCAACAGATACAAAGATAGCTACCAAGAGATACAAAGACAGCTACCAAGAGATACAAAGACACCTACCAAGAGATACAAAGACAGCTCCCAAGAGATACAAAGACAGCTACCAAGAGATACAAAGACAGCTAACAAGAGATACAAAGACAGCTAACAAGAGATACAAAGACAGCTACCAAGAGATACAAAGACACCTACCAAGAGATACAAAGACAGCTACCAAGAGATACAAAGACACCTACCAACAGATACAAAGATAGCTACCAAGAGATACAAAGACAGCTACCAAGAGATACAAAGACACCTACCAAGAGATACAAAGACAGCTAACAAGAGATACAAAGACAGCTATCAAGGGATACAAAGACAGCTAACAAGGGATACAAAGACACCTACCAAGAGATACAAAGACAGCTACCAAGGGATACAAAGACAGCTACCAAGGGATACAAAGACAGCTACCAAGAGATGCAAAGACAGCTACAAAGGGATACAAAGACAGCTACCAAGGGATACAAAGACACCTACCAAGAGATACAAAGACAGCTACCAAGAGATACAAAGACAGCTACCAAGAGATACAAAGACAGCTACCAAGAGATACAAAGACAGCTACCAAGGGATACAAAGACAGCTACAAAGAGATACAAAGACAGCTACCAAGAGATACAAAGACAGCTACCAAGGGATACAAAGACAGCTACCAAGGGATACAAAGACAGCTACCAAGGGATACAAAGACAGCTACCAAGAGATACAAAGACAGCTACCAAGAGATACAAAGACAGCTACCAAGAGATACAAAGACAGCTACCAAGAGATACAAAGACAGCTACCAAGAGATACAAAGACAGCTTCCAAGGGATACAAAGACAGCTACCAAGAGATACAAAGACAGCTACCAAGGGATACAAAGACAGCTACCAAGGGATACAAAGACAGCTACAAAGGGATACAAAGACAGCTACCAAGGGATACAAAGACAGCTACCAAGAGATACAAAGACAGCTACCAAGAGATACAAAGACAGCTACCAAGAGATACAAAGACAGCTACCAAGAGATACAAAGACAGCTACAAAGAGATACAAAGACAGCTACCAAGAGATACAAAGACAGCTACCAAGAGATACAAAGACAGCTACCAAGAGATACAAAGACAGCTACCAAGAGATACAAAGACAGCTACAAAGAGATACAAAGACAGCTACCAAGAGATACAAAGACAGCTACAAAGAGATACAAAGACAGCTACCAAGGGATACAAAGACAGCTACCAAGAGATACAAAGACAGCTACCAAGGGATACAAAGACAGCTACCAAGAGATGCAAAGACAGCTACCAAGGGATACAAAGACAGCTACCAAGGGATACAAAGACAGCTATCAAGGGATACAAAGACAGCTAACAAGGGATACAAAGACAGCTAACAAGGGATACAAAGACACCTACCAAGAGATACAAAGACAGCTACCAAGGGATACAAAGACAGCTACCAAGGGATACAAAGACAGCTACCAAGAGATGCAAAGACAGCTACAAAGGGATACAAAGACAGCTACCAAGGGATACAAAGACACCTACCAAGAGATACAAAGACAGCTACCAAGAGATACAAAGACAGCTACCAAGAGATACAAAGACACCTACCAAGAGATACAAAGACAGCTCCCAAGAGATACAAAGACAGCTACCAAGAGATACAAAGACAGCTAACAAGAGATACAAAGACAGCTAACAAGAGATACAAAGACAGCTACCAAGAGATACAAAGACACCTACCAAGAGATACAAAGACAGCTACCAAGAGATACAAAGACACCTACCAACAGATACAAAGATAGCTACCAAGAGATACAAAGACAGCTACCAAGAGATACAAAGACACCTACCAAGAGATACAAAGACAGCTAACAAGAGATACAAAGACAGCTATCAAGGGATACAAAGACAGCTAACAAGGGATACAAAGACACCTACCAAGAGATACAAAGACAGCTACCAAGGGATACAAAGACAGCTACCAAGAGATGCAAAGACAGCTACAAAGGGATACAAAGACAGCTACCAAGGGATACAAAGACACCTACCAAGAGATACAAAGACAGCTACCAAGAGATACAAAGACAGCTACCAAGAGATACAAAGACAGCTACCAAGAGATACAAAGACAGCTACCAAGAGATACAAAGACAGCTACCAAGGGATACAAAGACAGCTACAAAGAGATACAAAGACAGCTACCAAGAGATACAAAGACAGCTACCAAGGGATACAAAGACAGCTACCAAGGGATACAAAGACAGCTACCAAGGGATACAAAGACAGCTACCAAGAGATACAAAGACAGCTACCAAGAGATACAAAGACAGCTACCAAGAGATACAAAGACAGCTACCAAGAGATACAAAGACAGCTACCAAGAGATACAAAGACAGCTTCCAAGGGATACAAAGACAGCTACCAAGAGATACAAAGACAGCTACCAAGGGATACAAAGACAGCTACCAAGGGATACAAAGACAGCTACAAAGGGATACAAAGACAGCTACCAAGGGATACAAAGACAGCTACCAAGAGATACAAAGACAGCTACCAAGAGATACAAAGACAGCTACCAAGAGATACAAAGACAGCTACCAAGAGATACAAAGACAGCTACAAAGAGATACAAAGACAGCTACCAAGAGATACAAAGACAGCTACCAAGAGATACAAAGACAGCTACCAAGAGATACAAAGACAGCTACCAAGAGATACAAAGACAGCTACAAAGAGATACAAAGACAGCTACCAAGAGATACAAAGACAGCTACAAAGAGATACAAAGACAGCTACCAAGAGATACAAAGACAGCTACAAAGAGATACAAAGACAGCTACCAAGGGATACAAAGACAGCTACCAAGGGATACAAAGACAGCTACCAAGAGATACAAAGACAGCTACCAAGGGATACAAAGACAGCTACCAAGAGATGCAAAGACAGCTACCAAGGGATACAAAGACAGCTACCAAGAGATACAAAGACAGCTACCAAGGGATACAAAGACAGCTACCAAGGGATACAAAGACAGCTACCAAGGGATACAAAGATAGCTACCAAGAGATACAAAGACAGCTACCAAGGGATACAAAGACAGCTACCAAGAGATACAAAGACAGCTACAAAGGATACAAAGACAGCTACCAAGGGATACAAAGACAGCTACCAAGAGATACAAAGACAGCTACCAAGGGATACAAAGACAGCTACCAAGGGATACAAAGACAGCTACCAAGGGATACAAAGATAGCTACCAAGAGATACAAAGACAGCTACCAAGGGATACAAAGACAGCTACCAAGAGATACAAAGACAGCTACAAAGAGATACAAAGACAGCTACAAAGAGATACAAAGACAGCTACCAAGAGATACAAAGACAGCTACCAAGAGATACAAAGACAGCTACCAAGGGATACAAAGACACCTACCAAGAGATACAAAGACACCTACCAAGGGATACAAAGACAGCTACCAAGAGATACAAAGACAGCTACAAAGAGATACAAAGACAGCTACAAAGAGATACAAAGACAGCTACCAAGGGATACAAAGACAGCTACCAAGAGATACAAAGACAGCTACCAAGGGATACAAAGACAGCTACCAAGGGATACAAAGACAGCTACCAAGGGATACAAAGATAGCTACCAAGAGATACAAAGACAGCTACCAAGGGATACAAAGACAGCTACCAAGAGATACAAAGACAGCTACAAAGAGATACAAAGACAGCTACAAAGAGATACAAAGACAGCTACCAAGAGATACAAAGACAGCTACCAAGAGATACAAAGACAGCTACCAAGGGATACAAAGACAGCTACCAAGAGATGCAAAGACAGCTACCAAGGGATACAAAGACAGCTACCAAGGGATACAAAGACAGCTACCAAGAGATACAAAGACAGCTACCAAGGGATACAAAGACAGCTACCAAGAGATACAAAGACAGCTACCAAGAGATACAAAGACAGCTACCAAGGGATACAAAGACAGCTACCAAGAGATACAAAGACAGCTACCAAGGGATACAAAGACAGCTACCAAGAGATACAAAGACAGCTACCAAGGGATACAAAGACAGCTACCAAGGGATACAAAGACAGCTACCAAGAGATACAAAGACAGCTACCAAGAGATACAAAGACAGCTACCAAGAGATACAAAGACAGCTACCAAGAGATACAAAGACAGCTAACAAGAGATACAAAGACAGCTACCAAGAGATACAAAGACAGCTACAAAGAGATACTAAGACACCTACCAAGAGATACAAAGACAGCTACCAAGAGATACAAAGACAGCTACCAAGAGATACAAAGACACCTACCAAGAGATACAAAGACAGCTAGCAAGGGATACAAAGACAGCTACCAAGAGATACAAAGACACCTACCAAGAGATACAAAGACAGCTACAAAGAGATACAAAGACAGCTACCAAGAGATACAAAGACAGCTACCAAGAGATACAAAGACAGCTACCAAGAGATACAAAGACAGCTACCAAGAGATACAAAGACAGCTACAAAGAGATACAAAGACAGCTACCAAGAGATACAAAGACAGCTACAAAGAGATACAAAGACAGCTACCAAGGGATACAAAGACAGCTACCAAGAGATACAAAGACAGCTACCAAGGGATACAAAGACAGCTACCAAGAGATGCAAAGACAGCTACCAAGGGATACAAAGACAGCTACCAAGGGATACAAAGACAGCTATCAAGGGATACAAAGACAGCTAACAAGGGATACAAAGACAGCTAACAAGGGATACAAAGACACCTACCAAGAGATACAAAGACAGCTACCAAGGGATACAAAGACAGCTACCAAGGGATACAAAGACAGCTACCAAGAGATGCAAAGACAGCTACAAAGGGATACAAAGACAGCTACCAAGGGATACAAAGACACCTACCAAGAGATACAAAGACAGCTACCAAGAGATACAAAGACAGCTACCAAGAGATACAAAGACACCTACCAAGAGATACAAAGACAGCTCCCAAGAGATACAAAGACAGCTACCAAGAGATACAAAGACAGCTAACAAGAGATACAAAGACAGCTAACAAGAGATACAAAGACAGCTACCAAGAGATACAAAGACACCTACCAAGAGATACAAAGACAGCTACCAAGAGATACAAAGACACCTACCAACAGATACAAAGATAGCTACCAAGAGATACAAAGACAGCTACCAAGAGATACAAAGACACCTACCAAGAGATACAAAGACAGCTAACAAGAGATACAAAGACAGCTATCAAGGGATACAAAGACAGCTAACAAGGGATACAAAGACACCTACCAAGAGATACAAAGACACCTACCAAGGGATACAAAGACAGCTACCAAGAGATGCAAAGACAGCTACAAAGGGATACAAAGACAGCTACCAAGGGATACAAAGACACCTACCAAGAGATACAAAGACAGCTACCAAGAGATACAAAGACAGCTACCAAGAGATACAAAGACAGCTACCAAGAGATACAAAGACAGCTACCAAGAGATACAAAGACAGCTACCAAGGGATACAAAGACAGCTACAAAGAGATACAAAGACAGCTACCAAGAGATACAAAGACAGCTACCAAGGGATACAAAGACAGCTACCAAGGGATACAAAGACAGCTACCAAGGGATACAAAGACAGCTACCAAGAGATACAAAGACAGCTACCAAGAGATACAAAGACAGCTACCAAGAGATACAAAGACAGCTACCAAGAGATACAAAGACAGCTACCAAGAGATACAAAGACAGCTTCCAAGGGATACAAAGACAGCTACCAAGAGATACAAAGACAGCTACCAAGGGATACAAAGACAGCTACCAAGGGATACAAAGACAGCTACAAAGGGATACAAAGACAGCTACCAAGGGATACAAAGACAGCTACCAAGAGATACAAAGACAGCTACCAAGAGATACAAAGACAGCTACCAAGAGATACAAAGACAGCTACCAAGAGATACAAAGACAGCTACAAAGAGATACAAAGACAGCTACCAAGAGATACAAAGACAGCTACCAAGAGATACAAAGACAGCTACCAAGAGATACAAAGACAGCTACCAAGAGATACAAAGACAGCTACAAAGAGATACAAAGACAGCTACCAAGAGATACAAAGACAGCTACAAAGAGATACAAAGACAGCTACCAAGGGATACAAAGACAGCTACCAAGAGATACAAAGACAGCTACCAAGGGATACAAAGACAGCTACCAAGAGATGCAAAGACAGCTACCAAGGGATACAAAGACAGCTACCAAGAGATACAAAGACAGCTACCAAGGGATACAAAGACAGCTACCAAGGGATACAAAGACAGCTACCAAGGGATACAAAGATAGCTACCAAGAGATACAAAGACAGCTACCAAGGGATACAAAGACAGCTACCAAGAGATACAAAGACAGCTACAAAGAGATACAAAGACAGCTACCAAGGGATACAAAGACAGCTACCAAGAGATACAAAGACAGCTACCAAGGGATACAAAGACAGCTACCAAGGGATACAAAGATAGCTACCAAGAGATACAAAGACAGCTACCAAGGGATACAAAGACAGCTACCAAGAGATACAAAGACAGCTACAAAGAGATACAAAGACAGCTACAAAGAGATACAAAGACAGCTACCAAGAGATACAAAGACAGCTACCAAGAGATACAAAGACAGCTACCAAGGGATACAAAGACACCTACCAAGAGATACAAAGACACCTACCAAGGGATACAAAGACAGCTACCAAGAGATACAAAGACAGCTACAAAGAGATACAAAGACAGCTACCAAGGGATACAAAGACAGCTACCAAGAGATACAAAGACAGCTACCAAGGGATACAAAGACAGCTACCAAGGGATACAAAGACAGCTACCAAGGGATACAAAGATAGCTACCAAGAGATACAAAGACAGCTACCAAGGGATACAAAGACAGCTACCAAGAGATACAAAGACAGCTACAAAGAGATACAAAGACAGCTACAAAGAGATACAAAGACAGCTACCAAGAGATACAAAGACAGCTACCAAGAGATACAAAGACAGCTACCAAGGGATACAAAGACAGCTACCAAGAGATGCAAAGACAGCTACCAAGGGATACAAAGACAGCTACCAAGGGATACAAAGACAGCTACCAAGAGATACAAAGACAGCTACCAAGGGATACAAAGACAGCTACCAAGAGATACAAAGACAGCTACCAAGAGATACAAAGACAGCTACCAAGGGATACAAAGACAGCTACCAAGAGATACAAAGACAGCTACCAAGGGATACAAAGACAGCTACCAAGAGATACAAAGACAGCTACCAAGGGATACAAAGACAGCTACCAAGGGATACAAAGACAGCTACCAAGAGATACAAAGACAGCTACCAAGAGATACAAAGACAGCTACCAAGAGATACAAAGACAGCTACCAAGAGATACAAAGACAGCTAACAAGAGATACAAAGACAGCTACCAAGAGATACAAAGACAGCTACAAAGAGATACTAAGACACCTACCAAGAGATACAAAGACAGCTACCAAGAGATACAAAGACAGCTACCAAGAGATACAAAGACACCTACCAAGAGATACAAAGACACCTACCAAGAGATACAAAGACAGCTACCAAGAGATACAAAGACACCTACCAAGAGATACAAAGACACCTACCAAGAGATACTAAGACACCTACCATCTGTGTCGTTACGTGAATTAAGCACCCAGTTGACTACTATAGCTAAGAGCCCAGCCTTGGGGTAGTAAGCTTTACCACTTCTACTTCTACCTCCTTCTATAAAGAACTCTAGACTCTGTCCGTGCTTGAGAAGCTCCTCTACGTACTGTAACATGTAACACACCATTGTACGCAGGCACAAGGGGGACGGCTGGTTATAGAGACATTTGGTGGCATGGATAGAAAGTAGCAATGCGTGGTATTAGACGTAAGAGCAAACCTCACTGAGTACAGCTCGGTACAAGTGATCTTTCTTCCCTGTCTCCTTATCAAACCTTCTTCTGATAAAGAATCCGCCTAAAGAGCGCAATATCTGCCTGCGTAAAGAGAATAAATGGGGAGGTTATAGACTGCCAGCTCGCAGAGAAACTAGTGACAGTTGGGTTTCTGTGACAGGAAGTGGAATACCGACCCAAAACCAAATATGTTGAGATTGTCGCCAGCAGCTACGTAGGGAGCTCTGATGCCGTAGTGCCACAGGATGTATGTTATGAGTACGTAGTCCAGGTGACTTCTATGCATTGGCAGGTAGATTACAGGTTTACCAGACTACAACACAACACAATACAATGCCACACAATACAAAACCCTACCAAAACTTGGCCCATTAGCCATGGAACATAGCTTGAGTACCTATTAGCCAGGAAGAATAGCATGAGAACCTACCAGAGAGGCATCCTTGAGAGAGCTTAATTGAGCATCATGAACTTGGATAGCATTCAGTAGGTATCCCAGCACCGTGTTGAGAAACCAACCAGTTAGCCTGCAATACGACAATCATTAAATAGGACAAAGAATGTCACAGACACGTATGTATAGACTTTACAGGGCCTGCGCATAGACATAGACATAGAAGCACATACTCAAACACTATTATAGATATAGACATAGTAGCACATACTTAAACACTATTATAGACAGAGACATAGTAGCACATACTTAAACACTATTATAGACAGAGACATAGTAGCACATACTTAAACACTATTATAGACAGAGACATAGTAGCACATACTTAAACACTATTATAGACAGAGACATAGTAGCACATACTTAAACACTATTATAGACAGAGACATAGTAGCACATACTTAAACACTATTATAGATATAGACACAGTGGCACATACTTAAACACTATTATAGACAGAGACATAGTAGCACATACTTAAACACTATTATAGATATAGACACAGTGGCACATACTTAAACACTATTATAGACATAGACATAGTAGCACATACTTAAACACTATTATAGATATAGACACAGTGGCACATACTTAAACACTATTATAGACAGAGACACAGTAGCACATACTTAAACACAGGTATAGACATAACAGCACGCATGAGCTGAAACATCTTTTTAAGTCTCTTTTCACAATTCTTCTTCTGCTTTTTATATTCTTTGCTATTTTCATCCAAAGGGATACCTGAAACCATAGCCATAGACACATCTACTGTTCTATAGATATAATAACAGCACTGTCTATTGTCTACTATGCCAGCGACTGAAGTGTGAGGTAACACAACTCCGAGATTTTATTAAAGCTGTAAAAGCTGATGTGGTAAAGAGTTACCTCTCAAATATATAACAGTGGAATCACTTTATTCAATTGTTTCAGCGACCGAAAACAAGACAGCTGGCCAAATTATTATCTGGTTAGCAAACATTTCTGATCAATTATATGGCAAAGACGGTGTTGTTGAGAAGGATTCATGGATCGGTCTTGGAAAAAGTGCCATAAATTAATTAGGACTTTTGCAACGATAAAAACAGTATTATGACGTGCATAAATACTACTAGGTGAGGCTATAATTTTGCATTAAGGGCTTGTGAAACTTTTCTGACATGAATGAGTGATACCTTTGCATGTAAAAAGTTTAAATTTCTGATCACCATAGAAGCCCAGCCCTTGTGAGATAACTCCTATCAGGTCTGGAAATACAGCGATTTGTTTTACTTTTCAACATCAAGCAAACAAGCAACAATTTACCAGTTTATTCCATTAGCCACTCTCTCCATTAATAAAATAATTATTATTTCACAATTCATCACGTATTTTATAAACAAAAACACAGGAGTAACTCCAGTTTCACTAAAATTTCAGGCAAAGTCTAATTGCATTGTTAATTAGACACAATGACAACAAGCATCTTTGACAGGAGTTGTCTCATCTCGAAGTTACGAATACTACAAACAAATTATATAACTTTTTTAAATAGATATTTTTTACATGCCTGATAAAACATCCATAAAAATTTCATTCTTGTTATTTTATCAAAACCAGCTATCATATTCAAAGCAGGGGTTTACTATGTATCGCAGAGTTGTCTTTCCTTAAGGAAGACAACTGAGAAGTTTTTGGTCCCAAATCTTTGGTATCATACGTGGATGACATGCATTTTTCAGAGTTCCCATAGCAGTCTAAGTTAATAAATCAACTTGTGTACTCGTTTATAAGAACAAGAGGTTTGTTTGCGACTAATTCTGACGGCAAAGGAACAGAAAGTTACCTCGCTGCTCCAGACATTCCTGTACAGTTCTCTCTACAGCCAGCTGAGTACTATGACTCCTTAGCACAGACTCAGTGATGTTGGGATACCCAAACCTGACTGTATGTCTGTACGTGTATGTTATGTTGGAGAAGAGGCTAAGCAGGGCACTGTGTCGGCTGCAAACACACCGCATACAGGGTGCAATAATAATAAACCTGGAGTTATCCATCTATTGGAGTAGACAACTCCTTGTGCTCATCTTAAACCGGACCATAACAACACCGGTCAATG
The DNA here is from genome assembly GCA_945261195.1 of Cryptosula pallasiana. Taxonomy (NCBI): domain Eukaryota; kingdom Metazoa; phylum Bryozoa; class Gymnolaemata; order Cheilostomatida; family Cryptosulidae; genus Cryptosula; species Cryptosula pallasiana. Next base: position 6,113,855 of record OX183135.1, read on the forward strand.
TCAGAGATTTTTGATTAAAATTTCAGGATATTGACTTGTATAGCTCCACTTCTCACTTCTTTAGGTGCAATAAGTAAACCGTAGAATAAGGTACAACCTACCAATTAAAATGAATAATACGTACCAAGACAGTTGAGGTAACCTGAGGACATTCGTTTTACTGGGCATGCTCAGCTCTATTTCCTGTACAAAAGTGTCCTAAAAGCAGTAAATAAACAATAATGAATATTTCAGTGGTGGAAGTTCTATCATACACAGCTTCATCCATATATAAATATTACATAACACTTAACATAAAAAGGAAGACGATTTCTTACTAGTAACACAAGACTATCTGGCATCAAAAAAGAAGGTTCATTCAATATAAACGGATCAGTAAAAGATTTAAGCATATAATTTGATGCACAATCAGTTGCTACTGACTTCACCTACAACTGGGTTCTAAAAACTCAGATAATTACATGGTACGCACAACTCTGTGATACCATCACCGGCTTCGATTTTGTCCAAATAAATATATAAAAACTTTGAAATTACTGGAAAGGAGACATTTTGAATCTACACATGACTTAATGGTGTGTAATCACACCACAAGGCACTCACAGTCTATCCTGTAACTAAAGGGAAAGACAACTTCAACAAAAAGGTATAAAACAGAGATATAAATGTATATACGTACCATACTCATGGGCATACAGCTACAGCACCTGCTGGCTATAGGTCTAGTGAACAAGTTATAAGCAGGTTTTATAGTAGGTGTGTACTTATAGTCTCCTATTATGGCTGAAAGGGGCTACAAACGGTCAAGTATCGCTACAGACAAACGCAGGCGGCACAACAAACGCTTACATCACATACATTTTGAATGCTCCCTATTGAAGAAGTAGCAATCATGAGCTCAAGCTTATAGTAGTATCAACTCACTGCAAGAGCTAGCGGAGTGGAACGTCGAGATGATGTTCTAGAAGAGCGAGTTCGTCTCTCAGTTTGAGGAGGTAAGTCCTTAAACTTGGCCTTCCAAGCTTTCCGGCCTTCCTCGACAACTGAGTTGTGTTTCGCAGATGTTTGTGGCTTTTTAGTGCCATTGACAGTCGCTTTATTTTGCCACTTGGTGTAGACGGCATCCATTGATGCCATCATTTCTGTATCTGCCATAATTGCTACCTTTGACTGACTGGCTAAGTAAAGAACAAAATTGTTATTTATTTAACAACAAACAGCTTTTGTTGTTTGCATTCTGTGATTTTTCACGTTTTACATGTCAAACACAGAAACAGATCTTATTTCCACGGATGCAAAACCTTCCCGTTACATTCAGGATATCAATATTGGTCTTTATTAGAAAGCATGCTTAACAGTGGTGGTAGCTCAAAATCATGTAGCAGCCAATAAAGAGAGCAACGTCACAGAGATGTGATCATGAAAAACACCTCAACGATTTGCATTGCGTATCAAATGATAGGGACATATTCACATGTCCAGTAATAGAGTCGAACCGATCTTCTATGACATTTTGAGTCATCTATTAATCTGGTTAATCAAATGCAAAAGACAAATTTGTAGCTCTATGTTCTTTTATCAGTTTCATTTTGCACTCACAACTTTAGTATACATCAGATGATAACTAAAATTTTGGGCCAAATCTTGCGACAGATTATTGGAAATAAGCTGAATAGCCTCTAGACCATGGTATGTATCCTGAATAGCCTCTAGACCATGGGATATATCTTGTATAGGCTCTATACCATGGGGTATATCCTGAATAGGCTCCAGACCATGGGATATACCATGTATAGCCTCTATACCATGGAATATATCCTGTATAGCCTCTACACCATGGGACATATCCTGGATAGGCTCTATACCATGGGATACATCCTGTATAGGCTCTACACCATGGGATATATCCTGTATAGGCTCTAGACCATGGGATATATCCTGTATAGGCTCTAGACCATGGGATATACCCTGTATAGGCTCTATACCATGGGATATATCCTGTATAGGCTCTAGACCATGGGATATATCCTGTATAGGCTCTATACCATGGGATATATCCTGTATAGGCTCTATACCATGGGATATATCCTGTATAGCCTCTAGACCAAGGGATATATCCTGTATAGGCTCTAGACCATGGGATATACCCTGTATAGGCTCTATACCATGGGATATATCCTGTATAGGCTCTACACCATGGGATATATCCTGTATAGGCTCTAGACCATGGGATATATCCTGTATAGGCTCTAGACCATGGGATATATCCTGTATAGGCTCTAGACCATGGGATATATCCTGTATAGGCTTTAGACCATGGGGTATATCCTGAATAGGCTCCAGACCATGGGATATTCTGAAACAGTTGAGTTTGGTTTAAATGCTTTCAGCAACTGATTTTTTGTTGAGACATGGCAACAAAGCTTGGAGTAGTTATTTTTGTTTTGAGAGTAAAATGTAGATATTTTTTGGAACAAGTCAAAGATGAGCTAATAAATCTACTAACATCATAACACACAAAAAGACCAACAAACGAACTTTAATCACTCTTACCACGCATCATTTGCAATGATGAGTGGTAAAACAATAAATGATAAAAGAAATAGACAACTACCAAAGGAAAAAAACAACAAATGCCCTTCAAACTTGCGCATTGTGTTCTTTCAATAATACATCAATTTATTTAGATAATTCTATAACTCAGAAATAGTGAAATATTATTAATAATGAATAAATGGTATTAGGGGATGTAGGAACATGTAGCGACTCATTTTGTGGCTACAACGTGCACCACTGCTATACTTTAGTGATATGTTCACAAATATCATGAGCAGCCATACTCAGCCGACATTTACTACTTGAAGTTCGTTATTGCACATACTACTCTACACATACTACTCAAAAAACTAGGAAGAAGATAACTCCAGACATTAGGATGACAGAACAATCACCTGTATATGTTGTCCCAATTATCAGTAAATTATGAACCATTACATTCATTGAGACATGGCTGTACCAGGCACTCCTTAACAGTCTAGGGTTGCTCTGGTAGCCACCTGTACAATTACTATCTTTTCATGAAATTGAAGTCTATGAAACTGATAAGTGGAATTTTTATGTACATAGTGACACAATTTTTGTAATATTTTTATGGTAAAATATCGTCGTTTTTCTGTATTTGTACCCACAACCGGAGATGAGATGTCATCTTATTCCTCAGGTTTCTTCAATAATTGTTTACCATATAAATGCAACTTTTATGGCTTTTTGAAATATCTCTCACGTCCTGTTCTTAGCATATTTTCTATGCTTATAAAGTTTCTTTATTGACTCATCTCCGGGTTCTGTCTTGCTATATATATGGACAGGATTAACCTTGTCGACACAATCTTAAGGTTTGAGTTGAACCTAGTTAGTTAGCAATTGTGACTCAGTGTGGTTTAGTGCACTAATTATGTTGACGTTTTACTTTTAGTTTTCATATTTACTGTGTCGTGGGTTTTAACCAATCCGAATGTTACTCAAGGTGTATACAGTTGATTTTTTTGTATTTTGAATTATATTTGAAAATATAAGTGATTTCCCTTTTTTTAAGTTTTAACAATCCGAGTTTGGTTTCGTGAACAGTCGAACCAGAACCTATCAGACAATTATTAACACTCCATACAAATTAATTCACAAATACGCGATCCTTTATAAGTATAAATTGATTCTGTATCATTACATTGAAAGCCGCTGAAGTGATGACTGAAGGATGACCTGCTGCTGCCTGAAGAGCAGGTCCATTACAAAAGTAATAATAATCAAAGTTATTTAGAGAGTATAGGGGGCTCTGAAAATTAAAATTTGCAAATATCTAGATAACGTTAATTTTTGGGCATACAAGTCTGAAGCTATGTTGGTGTGTTGTACAGTAAGCGTCTAAAGTTTTGGACCAAGCTTTGACCAACAGCGAAACTAGAATTGAAATGGTGCAGTGCAAATCAATGAGATCCATAATAAAATTTTTACGAAATCAGCAGTGCGAATGAAAAAGCAGAGAAGGCTAAAAATTTGAGACCGCATCGAAATCTACAGCAAAAGAGCGACTCTTGTGATTATAAAATCTTTTTGAAATCATCTGGCATTGATTGGTGTACTAATTTTAAAAATGAGCTCCTAGAATCATTGATATAGAAATGAGAGTCAAAAACCATGGCACCAAAAGTTAAAGTTATGAACACAAATTGCTTTCTATAATAGCTTAATTTAAAAGATCAGGCGTGACTTGAGAGTGTAATGAGAGCTTGCATCAACTATAATGTTATTTTTTATCATCATTTCCTTTAGTGACAATGTCCTTTTTCCGGCAGGATCTATTGGCACTATATCCTTTAAATTTGCAGATAATACATCGAGTAATATGTGAGAGAAGTAGTATGACCAATTATTGATATGCTCGCTTCGCTATTACCATGAAAAATCATATCCAATAAAAATACTACATGTTAAACGAGTTGAGTTGATTTGATATGATTCGGTCAAAATCTGTGATTTGGTGCAAATATTTGCAAATCATATAAATAATAATTAAAGTAAAGTGATCATAAACCGGAGTTCCAGCGAGTGCGTTTTTAAAAAAACAACCATAGACTTGCGGTTTAAATTATACCGAGTCCCTATCAATATAATAATGCAATTTGAGTGTGTGCATTGTATCTTCCTGGGCATCATCCTAATCTTTTATATCAGTATGATAACGATAACAATAAAAGCCGCAAACATCAACATCATGCTAAGGTCTACATTCAGTCAGTACTTCTGATAGGTATGGTTTGGCTTCAGCTCCTCGCATGATGATATTGCTAAAGAATTTTTGTTAATTATTATTATTATGGTGAATCGTTCATTATGATTGCTGTTATTAATTAATTTAAAGGTTGGATTTTTTTTATATCTGAACAATGAAGACTACTTTTGTTGTTGTTAAACTTGTTTTGAATGAACTATAACCATTATTAGCTATTAATAAATATTATTATTATGAAATTCATTGAAGTGAGGTATTGTACTGTATTATCATGACTACTACTGTGTTGGTTGCTGTAGCTCATACATAGAGACGAAAAGCAACAATTATTAGTAGTTACTTACTACCTATTAATGATAAAGGTAGTATCATTAATAGGTAGTTAGTTTGCTTCTGGTAACAAGAATAACAATAATAATTATTATATTCATAACGTACAGTTTATTTATTTATAACTTCAAACTAATAGGTAGCCTATTGTTTTAGAAGTAGTAATGGTCAATTTTTATTGTTTATTAATATTATTATACTTCTATTTATTAATTTGCAGCAATTATTTATTATTAACTGCAGCGAACAAGCGTCAAAAAACGATGAAAGTCCAACATTCATTCAATACATAACATACATTAACATAATCATTTTTTTTTAAAAATACTAATAATACACAGTAATAATAACTGAGTGTTCTATTACTTTGAGATTCAATACCACTTTTGTGTCGTCACTTATCAATATTATTTTGCAGTAATATGGTATTTATATTCAGCCCCATGTAATTTCCTTCCTCTCTAAAAGCAAATCCTGGAGAGATCTCTGAGTACATTGTATATATATTGAAATGGATATCTAACTGTTATTAGTAATGATAATATAATAATGCGTTTGATAATGCTTTATCATAGACTTTGTCATATTGTGACGGACGGCGGCCATATTAAACCCATATGACACTCTATGTTCACACTCAATGACTGATTACTCTATGAACACTATATGTATATTTTATTCTCTCATTTCACATGCAATCGTATATTAGCACCATGTGCAGGCATTCAACCATATCTATATAGCCAGCCCCCTATCTTTTCTATTTGTCTAGTCTCTAATTATCAGGCGTGGCTTACAACATTCTTTTGTCCTTGTCTGTTTACTCATTTATTATTATGTAACTGTTCTTATAAATACTGATGTCATTGTTAATAAAGTCAGAGTCAGCTTGCACACTCTCAGAAGTTCTTTTGTCTTAACAAACAATAAACTTCACTTGCGCTAAGTACATGCACGTACAAACAAAGCACATTACTACGACTAGTAATTACTAAAGCAGTATACCGAACCTCTGCTGGCCGAATCTAGCCAAGGCTGATTCGACCTTCAAAGTTTGGGCCACTGGCTTGCGCTCAGTAGCAGTTCACGCAACCGGCAGTTCGGCAGCAGCCAGCAATGGTCGATCACTATTGCTAAGGAAGTCTGTCAATCTGTGGGCGGGTTGTATAGCTGTTAGCGATCACACAGTTCGGGCAAAGCTGTGCAGGTAGGCCGAAGCTACCAAAACCGACCTACAGTGAAATCCTGCACAATATTATGTGCCACCCAGTCATTGAAGTCCTAGCTAGTGTAAAGTACTCATTCCAATTGTCTATTGTGCTCAACTATCAAACGCGTGATTTGATTAATGATTCGCAAATCTTTGCAAATATATGAAATCTCAGAAAAATCTGATTTGATTTAAAACATAAATTTTACAAAGGTACTGAGATTTGATTTAAATGAATTACATTCTGATTTGGTTTGATTCGAATCACCGATTTTGCGATCCATCCACAGCTCTTGCGTGCCTGTTTTGTGGTTAAATGCAGTGCTAGTGATTCAAATAACAACACTGTGGAATAGTAGTGGCTGGTGGTGAGTGATACAAGTGTGTACAACAAGAGACTACACTTGTGTTATACTCTTACTATTGCTGCAGTGCTGTTTGCGCTAGTGCTATGAGTTGTAATGGTAAATACATTGTCTATATTTTGTACAGCCACTCTTGTGTTGTGTAATTCAGTAAATCGCATCATTACTGTCATAACATTTGCTTGTTGGTTGATACTTTGCATTGCTGGCATATGCTAGCAGTAGATAGCCACAAGTAGTTGGTAGTCAAATATATTGCTGCAGACACCACAAAAGTACAATTGTAGCCGGAGAGTGATTAGACAAAGACATACCAATTAATTTATATTCAGAACCTACATAAAATTAGAAGTTGGGAATTGTGCATGATGCTACCTCCCCAAGCAGACAAAAATCCAATTCATTATTATTATATATTATAATAATGATTGATTATTATTATTATACATAATTAATAATACTACTACTAATGAATGAATGATAATTAACTACTAGTAGTAGTACTAGTAGTAGTTACAATTACATTATTTATTATTATTTATTTATTATTATTATTATTATTTAATTTATAGCAATAATTATTATTACATAGAACAGTTGTCAGTAGTTAAACTACTGTATTATTACTATTATATATATCTAATAATATTATAGATATAATAATAATAATATATATAAATAAATAATAATTATTATTTATATATATTATTATTATTATTTAATTTTTATTATTATTTGATAAATAATAATTAATTATTAATAATTATTTTTATATGAATAGTACAGCAGTAGTAATATTATACGTTTAAATGGTTTATCTGTCTATGGTCTCAATAATAATTAATTCATGTCATGGTGGTAATTATTATCATCGTCATTATTATTATTATTAGATCACCTTTCGCACACACATTACAGGTCATCAACGTTGTCACAATCGTGCCATGCAAACGACAACGATGCTAATGGTGGGATTGAACAACCAATGAACAACGTTGGCATATAGTGTTTGACCAATAAGAGTTTTGCACACAGCTGTTAAAGTTGAGTCTCTTGCATATGCCGGTTTGTAGCCTTGGTTTTTTCACTAGATCTAACCGGTTTGATTATTTCTTCTATGAATGGTGATTTTAACTACCAACCACAGGCCATGCGGTGAATTTGTAAAAGTTTTACTAGTATTTCGTCTCTGCGTGTGTGTATAATAATAAATAATTTAAGACAATAACTATTTCGTATTTTTTTATATATAGTATTCAATTTTAATTTGTTAATATGCAGTCAAACATGGATTTTTACTCGTTATGTGATGCTGCTACACATTTAAAGATGTATCCTGTCTTTGATGTCATTCATTACACAATGATGTGCCTAAATGTGAAAGAAGATGTCCAGAAAGCAGCAGGTATGAACTTTTTTGAAGAAGAATCAATGACATACAACAACATTCAAATTTAATGTAACATTGATTGTTCATTGGTATTTAATTAATAATAATTCTTGATTGATAATAAGTTATAATAACTAGTGATAAATGTTATTATTATTTATTATTATTATAATAATAATAAATAATAAATAAATTAATATAAATTAATAATAATAATAATAATGATTAAATGATAATAATAAAGTTGTTAAACTTCCTAATAATAATAATAATATAATATATATAAAAATTATTTATTATTGATAATGATTACTAGTTATAATTATAATAGTACATAGTTGTTTGCTTATTATTATTTACCAAGCTTATTTAATTTATTATTGTTGTTATCATTATTATGATGATCATGATGGACGTGCTGATGATTGATACGTTTGTTTGAATACCTTTGAAGACATTGAACACTCAGAAACTTGAAGTGAAATGCGTGCCTCAGTTAGCTTACAGCAGTCATAGATAGTGTATTTATTTATATATGTGAAGTCACAAAGGTTGCAGCAACCTGCTGTTTATTTTTTCAGTAATAATTATTATTATGAGGGAGTAGTTAGAACTACTACCCTTTTGGTTTTAGTTAAGTGCTGGGGTTTGTGCATTAATTTCATGCTTCCTCTAGTGATTCTGGTAGGAAACTACTATGGGAAACTTGTGATGCTGCATACACAGAGGTCAGTTCACCTCCTTTTAGTTGTCATAGACATAATAATGATAATAGTAATTATTATTATTTTATACTAAAAATAATAATAATCATGGATAGTAGCTTATTATTTATTCAAATTATTACTGTTGATTATTGTTTGCTGATATCATTACTACTATTTATCTTCTGATTTCCTTGAAACAGTGTTTTTGGTTGAAACTTGGTTTTTGGTTAATCCTATCAATCTTTCTCCTGAGACTAATTTGAATTAGAGGCACCTTTAGTTATATATATTATATTTGAATTAATCATTAATATAATTGTATTGGTTAATAACAATAGATAATAACAGTTTATTTCATTTGGAAGGATCAGCATGGTGGTCAGTAATAATATATGATTGTCTACTGAAGGTGAAGATGAAAACCTGATGAAAAACAGCAATCATCAATGGTTGATGACTATTTATTGATTAAATATTATTAAATTTTTGACGATGATGAGTCTTAAACAAATTTTGCCGATGTTGGCCTAAGAGATTAAAAAAAATGTAGACAGGACTTAACATTGATAGAAACCTCTTGGTACGAATGTTGACAGACCTGGAGTGAATGTCGACTTTGCTGTAAAAGAGAAAGTTTTGACATTCATTCACGGATGTGTCAACATCTGTTCCCGGTAGCGTATAAAATACCAATTCCACATTCATTCCAGAAGTCGTCTACTTTGAATGTAAAAAAATAAATGTCAAAATTTCTTCTGTTTAGCATAGTCGACATTAATTCCAGGAGGTGGCTACATTTATTCTAGCTATGCCTGTTGTCATTTCTGTCGATGTGTATCCCTGTCCATGTTCATTTCACTATTCATTGGCCAATAATAAATTACCGTTATCTTCATCATTATTGCTATTATTATTGTTTGGTGTTGTATTTTTATTTCCTAGACTTCCCATTTTATCATTATGTGTTGGTGGATTAGTGATAAAAGTGTGGGCGATAGGTAATTGGGTTGTAGGTAAATGGTGCTTAGGGCTGATGGACGACTACTATCACACACTTGCACATCATTACGTTGAAAAAACTATGGGTAATTCTGTTAACGTAGCAGCTGTGAAATTATTCAACTACTTGCAACAGTATATATTCAAATTGTTTGTTGAAGCAAAAATAAAACTCTGGTATAAGCGTATAACAAACGTGCAGCAATTCTTCTGCATAAAAAATTAGCTCACTGTTTTCTATGTATGGATGCATACCTTGACGTTTATATATTTCTATCATTACAACAAAATATTATTCCATAATAGCCAAAGTAGCCAAACACAAGAATTTTAAAACAAAATAAGCAAATTGGCCACTACAGGCAGGTTATTTTTTAATGCAGAAGTGTCCAACCTCAGCTATAGAAGCCGCTGTTGCTGTTATAATGAAGATTTTTGGCTATTTGTACCAAAGGTAATTTTTTGAGTTTTTCTACCCTATAAATGACACAAAACTAACTTTATGTGATATATTGCACCTGCACATTATTCACCTTTTTGTATTGTTATTTTCATTTGTTTTCAGTTACCTGAAAATAGCTTTAAATGTGCGCAAAACTGTGAAATTTAGATTCAGCATAAGTTTTGTATAATGTATAATTTAAAACAAATGCGTGGAAATCAGCAAAAGCGAAAATGCTGTCAGTTGGACATGTTTCACAAACCACACCAAGCGTTCAGCAAGCATGGTAGTTATTGTCAAATATATTGGTCATGTATTCTATGCACTCTAGTTACAATACATATACCTTGTACTAGTGATTTAATTATTACTTCCATCGGCTATTTCTGGAAACACTTAGTAACTGTTAGTTAATTGATTTAACTAGAGTCATTAGTTGGTTTATAACATTGCAAAGTATGGCTGCCATTTATAAGCTAGCTCTCTCTATTCGCTCATTACTTGCTTCTCTTGATATTCCACCTCGGAAATCTCTGTTTCCATCATAGACTTGCTCTTTGTCTCACTTTCTACTAGTCCAGAATACAAAGTGTATTGCAATGGTATCACTTCCTAGCATACATTTATGTGAACTACACATCTACAAATCTCAGTTCTATTAACCACAGCTGCCTTTAGCTTCTGTATTTGTCAATGATGGCTGTATCAATGTTGCACAACATGGTCAATATAGGATATCAAGTTAATTACTTCTTTGTTTTTGTGTGGCTCATTGACACTCTTACATCACAGGTTGCATTGTTCTATTATTGATAAATGATTTGTTGACCACATCATGTGGTTTCCTTTGTGTGGTTCCAACTTCATAACTGTGTTTGTATTATACAGAAGCAATGTCTCCTGCACAAACTCTCACTGTTCCAATTGTCATATCTTCTGGTGGTTCTAGTTTCGTGACCCTCCCTCCTGCCATTCAAAACTTCCCATAAAATAAAAAGGCTGTGGAACAGGAAGTTGATGAGGAGCACGGGTGAAATTAAATAAATGTATTATTTTCAAGTTGTTTTTGATATTATTTGATACTTAATTTAGAAAAAAATTGTTGGTAGTAGTTCTTTAATTATTAATAGTAATAAATTACCATAACTAATGTCGAAACCATAAATAATAACAACACATAGATGATAATAACACCTTAAATAATACTAAAACCATAAATAATAATGAATAAATGTCTTTTCTTATAAATTAAATTGAAAAAAAGTAACTCATATAATTATTATGCATACTGTCCATTGATTAACCAGACATTAAAATGGAGCGAGTTAAGAAAACATTAAATTCGGACACTAAATTCAAAATGTCCGAGTCATTGATCCAAATCTCTTAGGGCTCTACAGAAGTTATTTTTTATAAGGGTAGCAATGGAGATTCCATGTGCCGTCTAATAAGCATTCATCTGAGTTCTGGTGTAGCTGTAGGAGCTCTGTGTGGTCTGAGGACAAATGTCCTGTTTTAGTGACACAGCTAGCAGTTAAGGCTTGGCTACACAGGTTGATGTTTGGCCTCAGAAGGCCTTGCGATAGGCGTGTCTGACACATTGCCACATCGTGGGGCCTGTTCGTGAGCATAACCAACAAGTTGGTCTATGCTCGATGCCGAAGGCACATCGGCGTCCTTTGATTAGTTAGAACAAAAAATTTTCCCAAGACCATGAAGTTTAACCATTTACAACACATTTCCGCTAGAATTTTTTATCAACAACGAGCATCTACTTCAAATTCCGAAGGAATGTGTGTGTTATAGAATTTGAACACCCATCTCACCAAAATAATTTTGATGCAATGCAGTTGTTGCCAAAAACAATTCAGTCCAGTGAATTTATTTACATGGCTCGTACAATAGCGATAATTGATAATTTCATCATTACTGGGTGTAATTATAATAGTAATTAAAATTAGTTTCGAGTACAACAATAATATAAATAATGAATAATTACAATATCCTGAAGATTTAATAATGAATAAAACCAAAAAAATCTTCAAAGTAATGTTTTTTTATGGTGAACAGAAAACAGCCATACATCACAGTGATGTATGGTTGTTCAATTATTGTTATTATTGTAGTTATATTAGGGAAATGAATAATTTGTTGTCGGAAATAAAACAGGCAAAAACTGCACTTTTTGCAGTATGATTGGCTAGTTCAATAGCAGGGCACGCTACATAGGCCTGTGTAGCGACCTGCACGATCCATTGTATAGGTAAATCGGTACATCGGCACCAACGGTGCAGTACAGCCACTCATATATTCATGTTTGATTTGGTGATGGTAGTTGCATACAATCTAGCTTTGTACCACTATGGTATATATATAGTTTCAAATGCTCATCTCACACGTGCTAGGCGGTGTAGTCTTCCATAATGTAGATTATTGCCAGCCTGGCCCTTTTATAAATGCTACTTACTAATCTTGTGGGAGTACATCTAGACAGGTGTTATATTTCTTGTGTAAACAGACTAGCTAGTATTAGCTAACCCTGCAATGCATGCAGGGCTAACTACCTCAGTAGCTAGCTACTACTACTGGTATGCGTTTTGATATTTGATTAATTGCTTTAGATTAATTAACTCCTTGTACACTGCTGCCTTCTTAGCCGCTGCCTCTAATATATATATTATATATATAGCTGCCTTAGTGTATACAAAAACTTTGTTATTGAGAAATTTGGTCAAGTGATGTATTGAGGCCTTCAGTTGCTGCTACTACTACTACTGTTAATACATTGTATTACGTGTAAGTACCTCACTTAATGCCACTGCCCACTCCACATTCCTTCAGCTCCATCATATCCTAGATGCCCCTGCCATGTAATTATAATATATGCTCTACTGCTTTTAACGAATATTGGAGTGAACGAAGACAAGAATGAATTGAGGCAGACAAGGAATGAATTGAGGCAAACCCAAAATGAATGCCAGAAAACCTGGGACGAATGTAGGCAGACCTGGTACGAATGCAGGCAGACCTGGAATGAATGTAGGCAGACCTGGTACGAATGCAGGTATACCCGGAATGAATGCAGGTAGACTTGGAATGAATGCAGGTAGGCTTGTAATGAATGCAGGCAGGCCTGGAATGAATGCAGGTAGACCTGGGACGAATGTAGGCAGACCTGGAATGAATGTAGGCAGACCTGGTACGAATGCAGGCAGACCTGGAATGAATGCTGGTAGACCTGGAATGAATGCAGGCAGACCTGGAATGAATTTAGGCAGGCCTGGAATGAATGCAGGTAGACCTGGAATGAATGCAGGCAGACCTGGAATGAATTTAGGCAGACCTGGTACGAATGCGGGCAGACCTGGAATGAATGCAGGGAGGCCTGGAATGAACGCAGGCAGACCTGGAATGAATGTAGGCAGGCCTGGAATGAATGCAAGCAGACCTGGAATGATCGTTGAAAAACATGGAATGATGTCAACTATGCGATAAAAAAATAATAACTTGATGTTATTTTAGAAAGTGTCGACAAGGGTTCTCGGCGATTTTTGCCTCAACATTTTACACTTGTTCCATAAATGTCAGCTTTTTCTATTTTTATCAAAGTTGACAACTTCTGGAACGAACATGGAAATAATAATTCATAGGTTGCTGGGACATGGCTTTGGCCCTTTCTATAATATATATCCAAGTATTGTGGTTGATCGCATAGCAAACATTCATTCCTGGTCTGTCAATGTTCATTCTAGGAGGTTTTGAAGTTCATTCCTGTCTACGTTTGTTCCACTTCCCCTCTCAACACCGAGTCTGTCCATCCGTCTTGATACAAAGCATGGCTCCACACATGCAGTATAGTTACTCTATTCCATGCCATGTTTTATTGTATTTTAGACGGAGATGCTATCGGTATACTATCCCTTTTTGAGATTGATGATCATTTCCTTGCCACATTGGTTTTTCTTTTCGTGAGCATGCAGCCTGTCCGTAATTTTTCTCAGCTATTATATAACTTGCATATCGGATATATCATTGGCGGTATATTAAGTGAAATTTGACCAAATTTGGTTGTAAAGAAAGTACGTCTACCAGCTACATTTTTTATGAAAATATTGTCTTGAGATTGTTGCCTGAAAGCTTGATGCTGATTGGCTGTTTATTCGGAATGTTTCAACTCGTTATTCTCCCAGTCCAACAGTCCTGTACCTTTGTGACCCCCTTGCCTGCAGTCTTATCAGTGGCTTCACCCACCTCCCCTCAACCTATCAAACTTTTAAATCGGAGGAATGAGTACATCTCTCAATCCAGTTGTAATTCAAACAGACAAGCTGATTATTTTCAAAACTAGTTATGACTATGGAAGTTATTTGTTGATCATCGTGACAATGTGTTACAGAATCCAAAACCATAGCAACAGAAAACAATGAGGATATGCAGTTGTGTATTGACCACATGTATGCCAGTTCCATTTTGGTGTAAAACTGTGAAAAAGTTGAACATTTCTCAAAAATCTTTACCATAAGGTCTGGCAAATGATAAATAAAGAATGACTTTCGTGAATGGAAGTTAGCTTGCATGAATGTGATCAGTGTATCCTCTAGGTTTGGGGAATGACTTCACCTTGGCTGATACCTATTGCACAACGTCTGCTCTCTCTACATGCATACGTAGTTCAGCTAGCTCAGCGTATCCAGTTTACAAAAAGCTGCTCGTGCTGACCCGTACATTGAATACTAATGCTGTACAATTAGGTTTTACAACTCTCTGTTTTACTGCTGCTCATGTTTGATAACTCTATGTTTTAGTTCCGTTTCCATTCAGCAGACAGCACCCATTGGCCTTGTGGTTCAGCTCCATGCTCATGTGCTTTGCCAGCCAGATCTGGATGTGCCTTCTTTTCAACACTCCCCTAGCCTCTGTACTTAACAATCCCGAGCATCTGCTTATAGCCTCAGCTGTATGGTAAGAGATTAGTCTTCATTGTAATGTCTACTACCACTCTAACTATACTCTATGTCTCTACTACCGCTCTATGTATACTCTATGTCTCTACTGCCACTCTATGTATACTCTATGTCTCTACTACCACTCTAAGTATACTCCATGTCTCTACTACCGCTCTATGTATACTCTGTCTCTACTACAGCTCTATGCATACTCTATGCCTCTACTACTACTCTATGTATACTCTATGTCTCTACTACCACTCTATGCATACTCTATGTCTCTACTACAGCTCTATGTATACTCTATGTCTCTACTACCACTCTATGCATACTCTATGTCTCTACTACAGCTCTATGTATACTCTATGTCTCTACTACTACTCTATGTATACTCTATGTCCCTACTACCACTCTATGTATACTCTATGTCTCTACTACAGCTCTATGCATACTCTATGTCTCTACTACCACTCTATGTATACTCTATGTCCCTACTATCGCTCTATGTATACTCTATGTCTCTACTACCACTCTATGTATACTCTGTCTTCTCTCTTACCACTCTATGTATACTCTATGTCTCTACTACCACTCTATGTATACTCTATGTCTCTACTACCACTCTAAGTATACTCCATGTCTCTACTACCACTCTATGTATACTCTATGTCTCTGCTATCGCTCTATGTATACTCTATTTCTCTACTACCGCTCAAGTGTACTCTATGACTGTTCTCTATCTGCCGGTCGTAGGTACGCTGTCAACTATACCCCCGCTGACATAGTCTACAAGCTACTGTCATTTAAACTATTCAAACTTATCATATCGTCGATGAAGGAGGTGCACAGGGTGTACGGCATCCACGCTGGCATTCTGCTCGCCTACAAGAAATACCCGAGTCAGCAACTTCTCCAAGTAGTCGCTGGAATTCTGAAAGGTGCGCCATTGCTCTATATACATCGCAATGAAGTATATTTGCTCGCAATGTATATGTCTATGTAATATATAGGTATATGTAGTATACATGTCTATGTAGTGTCTGTGTCTATGTAGTATATATGTCTATGTGCAATATCATATGTAGTATATATGTCTATGTGCAATATCATATGTAGTAAACATGTCTATGTACCATGTGTGGTAATGTACTATGTATGTCTGTGTAGTACGTATGTCTATGTAGTATGTATGTCTATGTGGTATCTACGTCTATGCAGTTTGTCTATGTGGTATGTATGTCTATATAGTATGTATGTCTATGTAGTGTATATTTCTACACAATATAAATTTCTACATACATATACATGTTTATGTAATATGTGTCGATGCGATGAACATGTTTATGTAGATTATATGCCTGTGTAGTATTCATGTCTATGCAATATATATACATCTATGTATGTAATACATATGTTTATATTATATATGTCTATGTAATATATATGTCTATGTAGTGTATATTTTTATGCAGGCTGAATGTAACTCAATGACATCTTCTGACACATATGAATTGCTCACATACAGGTGCAGGTGGAGAGATCATGTTTTCATCTGCACGATTATTAATAGGACTTTATCGTCTCCGAGAGAATGTTTTTCTATTCCCAGATTTGTAAGTTGTGCATAGAAAAGCTTAAAGCTAACGTACAGCAGCTGGCTGGATCAAACTGTGCAATCTTCTGCACCGGGGGGGGGGGGGGGGGGGACTCTCTACGTTGGGTGGAGATGTGCACAGAAATATTCTTTGTTTTGGGTCACAGTTCTTGTGTAAAAACACTTTTCTTGGAAGACGCACGTTTTTATTGTGTTAAAACAAAATTGTTTTCTCCATTTTAACTTTACTAACGTGGCTGACATTGCTGCAAAGTTTGATCCACTCAGGTGCGTATGTATTGCACAACGACAAGGACAACAACTAGCCCTAGCACCTAACATGTGCTGGACCTCAGCTAGGGCTAATGGTTGACCTTGCCGCAAGCAATGTTAGATGTCGTAGCTCACGCGTTGTCATACTTTAGGGAGCTCTTATTTGTGGATGAAACCATTTGAGCGATTTGTGCGCGGTTTCTGGACACCAACCAGTAATGAATTTCTTCAGCCTAGTTTGTGAGTATAAAATGTAACCTTGACCCCAATTTGCTGTTCGGTTGGGTTCCCTACCTTCCCTGTCAATGGACTGTGTGTCACTAGTTGGTTGGTTAGTAAGGGATTTCTGAGTGGAGAGGATTTTACACTTTTTCTGCACGGTTTTACTGTAGTGGACAAGTCTTTGTATTTAGTTCTCCTTCGATTGTGTTATCCTCGTTAATGCATTGTGATGTTGTACTATTCCCAGGTGGCTTGCTGGTAAGAGCTCTTCCATTGCCATAACACAAATCTTGCTCGCTAATTCTTTAATACTTTCCGTGTGTTTGAGCATTCATCTCTTCATTGCTTCTATTCTTTTATCTTGTCTATATGACATGTCACTCTCTGTAGCAGACGAAGTGTGATGTCACTCTCTGTAGCAGACGAACTGTGATGTCACTCTCTGTAGTAGATGGTGTGTATAATTATTGTTTGGTGTTTTTAGTGTCTTCAAGGCCAGCACGCTTGTTTCGCTACTTTTTGTGCTCAACTCCTCACATGTGATTCACGTAGAGCACACAGTGCTGTTCTCCTGCTCTATCGCTGTTCTTATCTACCTACGGCTATCCATGATGCTACTCGGCACCAAAGATCCATTCCTGCCATTTGAGAACCTGTTGTGTTCTGTTGTCTTTGGTGGAATGTGGGATGCGCTGAGGAGGGCTCGTGCTGAGCCTGCAAATGGAGCAGTAACCTCAGAGTCAAAGCTCAAGAAATCATAATTAAGGTCAGGGAGTGATGAGATTGGATGTTTTTATTTATTTTTCTTACTTCAAAATATATTTTAAACAGAATCAGTGGTTTTTATAGGTTTTGGCATCTATTTTTGTTATTTCCTAAATTGTTGTGACTTGGGAATTTTATGCATAAACTGCAACGTCGATTTTAATTTTCTGTGCAGCTTGTTTTTCAAAAGTTACTTTTTTTACTCAAATCTTTTTTTCTCTCTGGTAGCTCACTCCTCAACATAGCAATATTTTGTGATACCTAATATGTACGTACATCTAAATGTAGTAAATTGGCAATTATTTTCTCTGCAGGTGCAGGCAATTAACTACAAACAATTTTACCAGCATCCGTAACGACCCCATTATTTCATTCCACAGGTTTTACTTTTGCTGTGTAAATAATATATTGAAGCATATTTTTTCTACAGGTGAAATTTAGTCTCAATCGACTGGCAAACAATCGGCAAATGTCTGCTGTTACTGGCGCTCAGGTGCCCCCTCAACCCGTGGAGAGTTACAACTTGTGTGAACCTCAGACTATGTCGTAGCTTGTGGCTGTATTTCACTCGGCGTATCTGACAACCTTGGTGACTTCCCCTTAAATGTGTGTCCACCCTTCCCGTTTATTTCTTACGTTTTATATCCGATTATGTATATATTTTGTATCGTTTTTTCTCTATTAAATTTCATCAATTTGTAAAGTAGAATCTCTTTCAACACATTAGATATCTTTTGTGGTGGACAGGAAACTAGTAGGATATAATATTTTTATTGGTGCAATATTTTTGTTTAACATTGTACCTGCAGAGTAGATTCTGGCAATACCTGTTTAGTTACAGTATTTTGTATTATGTCATGTGGCTTTATCTCCCCTGAGCTTTGTTTTACGATGCAATATTACTTCCAGCTCCATGCTTTCAATAAACAAGTTTTTTTTACCCTGAAGAGTAACGGTGATTTATTTCTTTGTTTTGGTGTTTTGCCGAGTTTGGCTGTTGGTAATTTTATGAGTGCAGAGAAAGTCTCTCTTATTGATAGTAGTTTTTGCGAAAAAGAAAATTCTTTGTTATACTATTTTTATTATTATTTTTTTGCAGCAGCAGCTATCCTCCATGACACTTGCCTGGCGAGCATTATTATAGATAAAAAATGTTACACATTGGTGTGATAGTGATAAATGTTGCGTTCAAAGTCATCTTTTGATTGAGTTGGTTTAGGGGAAAAAAAATATAAGTGGGTTTTGTCGTCTACATGTACCATTCATCGTCCTTTTTGTGGTGGAGTCTGATATGTCTGTTCATCCGATACTCTGTCTGTCCGATAGAGCGAGATTGTATGACAAT
This sequence comes from Cryptosula pallasiana, assembly GCA_945261195.1. Lineage (NCBI taxonomy): Eukaryota > Metazoa > Bryozoa > Gymnolaemata > Cheilostomatida > Cryptosulidae > Cryptosula > Cryptosula pallasiana. The sequence continues at coordinate 6,133,232 of OX183135.1, forward strand.
TCCGCAGTGTGAGCACGTGTACCTAGTTTTCTTACTGAAAGCATAACAACCGCAATTAAAATTGTGAACCGCATTGACTATATATTCAAGGTCGGCAATGGAAAGCACCAAGTGTGACACTTACTGAGCCGTTTTCTTTGGTCGACCTAATCTCTTTGTAAAGACTGGTGAGAGGTTCTCGTCTCTTGATTGTTTGTCAGGGGATGAGTTTACGTTGTCTGACTCTGGAGTATTAGCAGTCTATTGCAAAATCAAAAACAATTTTGTCATAATTTTCGAAAACATGAAACTAGTATGTTTTAATACAAATGAAAGATTTTAAAATCGATCATTTTATAAAAAAATCGTTTTGCAATCACAGATTTTTTTCAGATTAATTGCACATAACCAGTTTTAGTAGCCTAAAACAATATTTTGTAATGAAATTACTAAGTCGATAGGAGAACTCACAAAAGTGAAGAGTTTGGGTTCATTGGTACTCTGACGTGAAGCCTGGCCACAGCAAGGTGTTGGAGAGGTCACTGGTTTATTCTGGTTGTTCACCGGAAAGGAAATATCAACGTTTCGGTCGGGAGAAGATGTACGTATCACAGACGACAAACTTGGATGTTTCTTTTCCTTGTTCATCTCCATAGCCTTATGACACTCACAGTCAACAAACATACCCGAAGCCTCTGTACCCTTCTTCTGTTTCTCCCTGTTAACAGCCTGTACGTCGACATTCTTATATTCCTCAGGAGTGGGCTCCGTTAAGCCCCAAAGGAGAATGGACCCAAGACTAGAAGAAGAATTGTCAGAATCGACTGGTTGGCTGAGGTCCGAACCGGATCGCGTGTCCAGATCGTGCTGAGAGAGCGTGTCAAACAGCCAGTGCATTGCGTGAGAGAGTGACTCGTTGCTTGTACTCAAGTTTTTCCTCTGCTGTATGTCTGTGCAAGACAAGTCTTCTCTGAATGCTCTTATCATTGCTTCACCCAGAGACCACAGGCTAGACTTGCTTTCACACACTTTAGTCTCCGATTGCTGCTCTTCGTGGGCATTCAATAACCTTTTCAACACCTCCCTCATGCTTGCAGTCTGCTTTACCTTTTCTCCTTGCTTACTTCGTGTAACGTTATCAGCGCTGTTGCATGGTGTTGCTGGGTAAGAGTTGGTCTTTGCTAGGTTATGAATTGATGAATCTGAACCAAAAAGTGCTTTAACAGCCTCAAGTATTGAGTCGTCACTTTTGGTCGAGTGCCAGCTGGTAGTGGTACTAGCGAGGCTAGGAGATGAATAAATGTCAAACAATCTTTTCATCGCCGCCGCCAGAGAGCCAGCGCTCTCAGAGTCACTTATTGGCACATCGTCGGCTTGTTTGTCCTCCTGCTCAGTGTTCACAATCTTCTGGATGACTTTGAGGAAGCTTTGCTGATCATTTGTCAGTCCAGCACCCAATGCTGAAACAGCAAAATGCACTTGATAATTTTGATACCTTAATCAAACCTGGCTTGTAAGTAGTAAACCGGAATTGGTATCCAAAATATTCCAAATGCCTTGCCTGAAACATACAGCAATGCACGCAGGTAGAACTTACCTCTATCTGAAGCGACCACATGTTTCTTCTCTGCTGACGCATCATCATGCGATGTAGCGGCAGCATAGCTAGTAGCTTTCTGAACAACAGGAGGTCTGGAGGCAAGATCAGAAGTGGCTGTTTTTTTGTTGCACGTTTGGTAGCTTGCGCCAACTGCTTCATCCTTGGTCTGAAAAGTAAAAGTATATTTTGCGCTTTAGTACTGTGGACACAATTTTTGAACAGGCATCATCAGCTGTCAACTACCTGAATAGCATGTGTGTTTGTTCCTTCCCTTTTGGTTCGTCTCCATTTGGGCTTGTGCTTCCTGAGCAGCTCTACTGAATCGTTGTGTTGGAGGCAACAAGCTTGGCTCACAAATAACTTGCTCAGCATCTCATATTCTTCTACTTTCTCATCCAGCTTCTCCTGCAACATCTGTATGAACATAGGTTAGAAGCTGAATTGGGATCAATATCAATGACAGCAAGCAAAAATCTGTGGCTTTTGTGATCTTATATCAGCAATTGTGTTTTACCAAAACACGACTCACCCCAATGCGTTGTTGTAACCAGAAATAGACCAAACAATAAATATCAAATTATCATATTGGAGTTGTCTGCTTTTATCAAACTAAATTATCTTGAGAACATAACTCCAACAATTCCTCCTAGTTCAAAGAATAGTAATAGATTTTTATACAGTCAGTCTACGCATAGCCATTGAACAGACAACATCTCACTAAAACACTCTTTTCTATATATCTTAGTACTATTGAATCTGCTAGCATGTAATTCATATAGATATTCTACAGCACTGCCTGCTCCTATAGCCATCAAGGAGTCGGTGTACATACAAGAGTGGGAGATCGAGACAACGGTGTCTACAGACACACGAACTCAAGTATAGAATCACCTACCTTTGGTGTTGTAGCTTGTACCTACAGGAGCTAATACCTACCTGCAGATGATACCGACTACATAGACACTTAACCAGAGACTAACATTATTCACGGCTAGACCGGAACCTAATTCTATACGACATTCCGTAGACGTTGATCTGAGGGAATACCGCTCACAATAAGTGCACAAGGTGAGACATTAATTCCCCAATTTTTCCGTTCAGATCATATGGTGGAGGCCCTGGCTTTCTCCAGCTCGTCGCTAAGCGTACTTAAATTTGGCGAAAGCCCCCTAGGAGGTTTCTTTGTTTCTTTGTTGGTTGTGAAGCACGAGGTCGTGCTTTTCTCTTGTTAGGGAGAGTAGGTAGTAAAGTAAGCTAGGTCAGTGAATATAGAGAGAAGTACATTACATCACTCAATTTTTAATTGATTTTGTTTTCCTTTTGGTTTTAAGATTATCATGGCTTCAGTGGTTTGTAATGATTGGGAGCACATTCTTTCATGCAAAAACAGCTCCTATTTTGTCAGGCCTTTTTGCTTTGAATCATCAGATAATTGGTACCAAACAAAGTCAGAATTTACCACCAGTGCTAATGCATTATTTTTGTCTGATTACCAGAAGGTTTACTGTTTTCAATATTGTTTACTGGGCTTAGCAAAAACAAAGTACATTGAAACACTCAAAGAACTACAGGCGTTAACTTTTGAACATCTCACTGCTGCTTTAGACAGTAAATTTCAATTCTTTCACCCTCTTCGAAGTGTAAATCTACAAAATCTTAAAATGAAAGAAGGTGAATCAGTAGGAGAATTCAGCCTTAGAGTTGAGCTAGCAGCTAGAGATCTATTTTACCTGTCCTATGACGTACAGAATCAGCTCATTTATGATTCATTTTTGTCTGGCATAACAGAAAATTTGAGAGAGTTTGTTCTAGACCAAGCTGTGGTAAACCCCGAGGCAGCAATCACTTTCACAAAGCTCATTGACTTGTGTAAAAAGTATGAACATATGGTTTGGTACAAGACAAACTCTGCACACATTTCGAAAGCTAGATCGAGCAAAAACTGTTTCCAGTGTGACAGAGTAATTTTAATTCTATCCAATCAGAGCGCACCTGTTTTCCACAATGAGAGTAAGCTAGAACTGTATTCACAGTCAAATGTTTTAGAATTTTCTGTGGAGATGTATGAGGCTGAGCAACTGCAGGAAAGTGTAAAACCTGCTGTTGCTGCTGTAAAAATTCATGAAGTTCCTCCAATGCACAGTTGTGAAATTCATATGACCCCAATCAAGAATTTTACTCAAACTAAAGTGGTCAATGTAGGGAGGAAATCAAACCCAAAGCCTCGCAAATTTATTAAAAATCAAAAGAAATTTTCAGCGAAGGCTAATTCAAAAATAAAACCCCAAATAAATTTCGAGCCTCAATTACTGACTATTTCCCAGACAAGTAAGCCCATCGACTCATCAGATGTGGATGAAGGCTATTGTTCAGATTTTGAATAGTCTTTTACTTCAAGCTCTGAGAATAAAAGAAATTTTAACAAAACATGTACTGAAAATGGTTTTGTAGCAGAAACATTGCTGCGTAATTACCTAATAGACATAGTTGTAAATGTAAATTCTATGTTCTCAGAAGCTAAATTTTCAGAAGGTGAAATCAAAAAAAAATTAAAAGTACTGACAATGAGTGGATATTTTCCCAAAACTCTAATAGACTTATTTGCAATATAAGGCAAAACTGATTCCCTCTGATAAACAAAGTATTTTTACAATCCTGCAAAAAACCATTTTATAATGCGCTCAAGTAAGCCAAGCAGGATGGAGAAGTGTTTCCTAAAAATTAAAATCATTAGGTTGCTAGGTGACCGTGTCACGACTGCTGGCAAGACATTTATTGAGAAAATAACAGCATTTTAAGCTGGAGCCAAGCAGCGGATACATGTACAAGTAATTAACATTTTTTTTCTTTGGCATCTTGGCAACCAAATAGATAATGGGATACACCGTTGACTAATCAAAGCCTAAATTTGACCTCATTTCTGCCTCAACAAGATAAGATCAGCTCAGACTGATACAGTTGGCCAATAAAAAGGGCTATTATTCTAGAATTACTAAAATAACCAGTGTCAAGTTTTAAACTGACACTATGCAGTAATTAAACTGCTTGATAAAACAATTTTTACGCAATAGAAAATTAAACTTGCGGTAGATAATGTACATTCAAGGTAGCCACATACATTACATGATGGTACCGAAAAGCCCAGCTCAATGCAAAGCACAGCTGGCTGTCAAGACTACGAGATGTCTGACAGGTAAAAGCAGCGAACAGCTGCTAACCACACACCCAGATGTGGAAATGAATGTGGTTGATTACCAGATAACTGAGTACAGACTGGTTTCATCTCACAGCTGCAACCAAGCAGAAACTGGTGCACCAATGGATATCCCAAAACATTCAACATATGTTGTCGACGTCGACCCAAGGCCAAAATACAAACCCAAGCTAGCTGGTCTCACATGTGAGCTAAATGTATACATGTACATTGGGGACACAACTCTAACTAACTACTGACATAACTTACTTGACGGGCTGTGACTCAAAGCAGCTTATCTACAACTGAACTCCATTCTGAGTGAAAGTAGCGTGTCAGTATGAATGGAAAATGTGTTTAAAAGGTGATTAACACCATAACATATCTTACATACGTATCTCCCTAATCTAAGTACACTAACAGTAGTTACAATAGTTACAATAGTTACAATAGTTACAATAGCTACAATAGTTATATACAACTACTAGAGATCTCTCGTAAATCGTCGTCAAAATGCCGAGCACCAAAGAGTGCAGATACATCGACAAACCGTCGAACTGTACCAAAAGAGTACAAACAAGGCGATGAAAACCGAAAATAAAAAAATTTAACGATCTGCCTCGAGCAGAAACGTACACAAATGGGAAAATTTCAGTCACTCAATCACTACTGACTAATCAATGAATCTGTAATATTTCAGCTCACAGGAAGTTGATTTCAGACTTAATCGATCAATACAAGGTAAGGCAACTCCTGAAAATCAAGGAAGTATAGCCAGTAAGCAACAGACAGCGAGGCAGCCACTCAAGACCTCTGGGGTGTTCTGAACACCCATTTTATATTATCATTTGCTATAAGAACATTGTTTCTGTGCTGCCCCAAGCTTTGCTATGCTGGTACGCTTGCATGCTACAGCGCTGTCTGTGTGTAAAACTAATAATAAACCACTAACATAATTAACATAACATGACTTACATGACTATCACTAGACGCTGAAACTGCACTCAGCACCCATTACTGCCGCCATTTCATGCCAAAACAGGCAATAGAAACCTCTCTTTGCGCGAGCAGCGGAAATTACATGACTATCACTAGACGCTGAAACTGCACTCAGCACCCATTACTGCCGCCATTTCATGCCAAAACAGGCAATAGAAACCTCTCTTTGCGCGAGCAGCGGAAATTACATGACTATCACTAGACGCTGAAACTGCACTCAGCACCCATTACTGCCGCCATTTCATGCCAAAACAGGCAATAGAAACCTCTTTGCGCGAGCAGCGGAAATTGCCCTAATCATTATGTTCTTTTCCAGGTTGCCACATCTCCTTACAATGCAGCTGTCAGATGGTGAGATAAGACATCACATCCTGCTATTGCATTTTAATGTATCATCGCATGCATTGCATTATGTCTCTGACAGGCACCATTAATCATCAATCTAGGATACAGGCAGGCCACCAGCTGCCAGAAAGGCACCAATAAAAGCAACTTGAGGGATGAAACCACGTAAAATGGAACTTTATATGATTATGAGATTACGAAATTGTTCTTCCAGACTCAAAGTTAAACATTTTTCATGAGTCAAAACCAAAACAGAAAATTGAAATTCCATTTGAGATGTTTTACACATCGACTATCTTACAAAAGAAAATCTGACATTTTATAACCCAAACTATAAAATCACCAACAATCGGTGAGTATCCATGCCACCGTGGACTTCACAAATAAATCAAAACAACCCATGATAGGAGGTAAGTGAACATAGTCAAGCCTCCAAAGAGATTGGCCATTATTCAGATTAGTAGCTCACATTAGAGCAAGACTTCACAATCAGCCACAGTAAGTAAGTAAGTAAGTAACCATAGCAACTGTCAATTTACTCACAGACCATTGACTTTATTTCAGCTACCAGCTGCACGCAAATCTAGGTCAGCTGAAGTAATAACAAATTGTGATGACAACTTCATTATACACATGTCTTCCAATGCCTAGAGTGTGCATACAAAACTGGCATACTCTTGCGCTTAGGCACAAAAACAAAATCTCAAAAATTTGATTTCAAAACTAAAACCCAAAAAGAAAATATTTACCTGTATATGCTATCATTAACATTCAGCCCAGATTAAAGCCCTCAAACCAGTGGTAAGTACACAGTAAGTACGAAACCTTTTATTCACGTAATTTTCAGGGGAAAATTCTTCATTTCCGCGGCGATTGTTGTAACCAGAAATAGACCAAACAATAAATATCAAATTATCATATTGGAGTTGTCTGCTTTTATCAAACTAAATTATCTTGAGAACATAACTCCAACAATTCCTCCTAGTTCAAAGAATAGTAATAGATTTTTATACAGTCAGTCTACGCATAGCCATTGAACAGACAACATCTCACTAAAACACTCTTTTCTATATATCTTAGTACTATTGAATCTGCTAGCATGTAATTCATATAGATATTCTACAGCACTGCCTGCTCCTATAGCCATCAAGGAGTCGGTGTACATACAAGAGTGGGAGATCGAGACAACGGTGTCTACAGACACACGAACTCAAGTATAGAATCACCTACCTTTGGTGTTGTAGCTTGTACCTACAGGAGCTAATACCTACCTGCAGATGATACCGACTACATAGACACTTAACCAGAGACTAACATTATTCACGGCTAGACCGGAACCTAATTCTATACGACATTCCGTAGACGTTGATCTGAGGGAATACCGCTCACAATAAGTGCACAAGGTGAGACATTAATTCCCCACATTTCCGTTCAGATCAGCGTGCAAGAAGGGCTTTGTTATATTTTTGTAGCTCGTCTACTGACGAGGAGCCTTCATCAACCTTCTGACTACATTTCTCACCAAGCATGTTCCTAAGTTCTCCGATCTCTTTCATGCACTGAACATGGCTGCTGTTACTATAGTAACAATAATACGTTAATTATTGCATCTACCAGATGATGCAGTGGCGTATGAGAAGTTCTGAGCCGTTTTGAGTATGAGTGACAAAAACAGATTACCTGGTCATTTTTAGTATTTCCACATCTTTACCCAGCTGTTTACACTTTTCTGCTAACCTATTGATGTCCACCTCTTCATGTTGGCCCATCTGGTGATTTTTGTTGGATGCGTAAGCTTCCAATTCATGCCTGCAACAACCAACAAATATGTAGGTGACTAAAATGCATCCATCTAAATGTAGCGCTTGTAATTTATAGCGATAATGTTCCTTGGAGTGTGAGGTACAAGATTTTGGATAGTTCATAGGTTAAATAACACAATTAACATCACAAAATAGCCAGTTTTGCACCATCTTCAATCCACCACGGCTGAAAGTGCATGTTTAGTTATTTTTTTAAAACCAATGCAGGTATTTGAAACTCCTTAAAACTTACCTAAGGTCAAGAGTTTTTCCATTTCTATTGGCGAGCACAACAACCTGGTCATTCTTGCAGACGATTCTCGAGAACCCAATAGTCATCAAATGCTCCAAGACGCCACTTATGTACGGGAAGACAAACTTTTTGAGAAACTCCATGTCAACATCTTCTACATCAACTTCATTCGTTCTACCGTGATTGTTCTTCGCCACTTGTTGTACAGTACTGTCAATTTGTGCCTGCTGCAGACATACGTACATAGCGTTTTTATTCTGCAAAGCTACCTCACTCTTCCTAATAGCTCACTGTGCAGTATATGTCAATAATGGTACCTGCTAAGAGCTTTCCACATATGAAAAATACACTTTGGATGAATGTACTTGAAAAAGCAATTATCGCTTAACACACCTGAACTTCCAGAACATGGTGCCACTAACTATCGTACCAAGTAATGATCGCAACATGCTAAAAGTTGCGAGACCAAGATCTACCATAAATAGCACGGTTTCCTCACTGGATGTCATCTCCCTCTACAACATATAAGGTGCATTATATATGTTGTAGAAGGAGATAGTCATCCACTGCAGCCGATTAACTCTTGCACTGACAATCAGTAAATGGCATGTAACGGTAATAATTATAATTGATGTACGAGGAACCGTCATTAAAGAATCTGAGGTCAGCAATTTGTTACCACATAAACTGTCATGCAGTGATGTTTCGCATCAATGTAATGTGAAACAGACAAGTCACTGTTTGGCACTGGTTCAAAGCCCACTGTATTAGAAGAGTAAATCACAAAGAGAAAGCCCAGAAAAGTTTGTGTTTTATTGTGTATCTGGGGTAACCGTATTTAAAACCAAAAGCACCCCGTACCCATGGTCACTGTGATGCCTTGTTCTTTCAAAATACCTGAGAACTGTTTCCTGGTACAAGCGAACCAATTACTGATGGAATAGAATAAGGGAGCATAAGTCTCATATTTGCCTGGTCACACATGTTTGTAAAATATAGTGGTACCTAGCTTGATTATATGATTGCACTTCCCATGACCAGATAGAGGGCATGCTTGTACAAAATCGTTCAGCCTATTCAAAAAAATGTTGGTTTAGTGCATTTAGGTGAAATGTTTCAACTAGGTGATTTTCGCTCTTGTAACTGGAAAACAAAACGATCTACTGCTCCAGATCTCTGATGCTGCTGTAATCATTTGGTGTCGAGTGCTGCACGCGCTAACTTATAAGGCCCCTAGCTAATGTTGCCTCTAGTTGCAAAACAAAAATAAGCGTGACCATTCATATACCCACCTGTCTCGGCTTGCCTGCAGTTCCAACTTGTCTTTTAGCAGGCTGCACGGCCTGAGCTGCATTATACACTTGTTCGTACTGCCGAATGAGCTGCGCCACCCGCTGGATGCTCTCAGATGACACTTGAGAGTTCAATGCATTTCTCAACTCCGCTGAAAGCTCAGGCACTTTACCAGCCTAAATAATTACACAACAAAAATTAGCTAATGTATGTCTTGTAAGCAGCAACGCGCAAACGAAAGTAAATAAATAACAATATTTAGTGGGCATAAAAAGTCAAATATGGATTGTCGGAGGTATATCTGAACTACCGACAGAAATGCTTGAAAATTTTACCTGCAATGCAGATTGTAAAGCAGCTGTGGATTGTATTGGTGAAGTGGATTGTGATGTAGAAGTGCATTGTATGCCAACGGTGGACTGTGCACCGTTTGTGAACTGCTTGCCCACAGTGGACTGTAAACCCACATTGGATTGCGCGCCAAGAGAAGATTGTATACCAACAGAGCACTGCGCTTTCTCCGATTGTGTTGGGGCAGAGGACTGCTTCACTGAGCTTAGACAAATGTTATCACACAGCTTCACTGGCAGTGGGTTGGTGAGCTTCATCTTGAACAGTTCTCGATCCACAAAATTGGAAACATCAAATTCTAAAAATGAAAGAAATCATTAAAAATAACAGCATTGCAAAGTTCAAGAATAAGATGAGCTGCTTTTTTGACCACTGATTGCTCAAAGAACAAACAACAAACCTCCACGGAGCTCATAGTCCAGTTCAATAATATCACTAATCTTGAAACTCCCACTACGTCCCACAACTTCATTCCGCTCATGGCTAAAATAGACAAACTGGTAGTCTGTCACCTTTTGTTGCCTGTCGGGATTCTAAAACAAGAAGCAACAGCTCGTTGAAGACTTGTTTGTGCGACAAAATGATGGTCTTGAAATGTTTTCCTAAGATTTGTGAGACCAGCCATCAACTTAAACTAAGCATTACAATTATGAATGGAATTTAACAATAGATGAGAATATTACAAGTACGTATTGACTCACTGGAAGGCCCAACTTTATCGTGTACATTCGGCCGTAAGGGTTTGCTGATACTGGCCAGTTGTAGAGACTTGGTCCAGCTTTTGCACAACATTTAAAAAGGGATATATGGTCATTGGTGTTCACTCTGTAATTTTTGTTTATTATCGTGTACTTCAACAAAACTTGCTCACCAGGGAGGTATCCCGACCTGTAATGCAGAACAATATGACTGCCGTAAGAGAAGTCACATACATGGCAGCAAATTGTGTTTTGCGTTAGAAAAATCTTCCGATAGCAAATGCAAATGTCGATGGCTGCTAACCTGACGTTTTCAAAGCTCACAGAGCGGTTTTCATAGTCCAACTCTACAAGAGCAGACACCACATTTTTAGAATCTTTGCATTCATTAGCTCTTGCACAAGCCATGATCTTATCACCCTCACCACTTGACTGCTGCCAATCTGCAAATACAAGCATCAGTAATCCTTACCAGCTATACCTTGCAAACATACAAGTGATCAGTTGCAGTTGGTTACTAAAACTCACCGACGCATCACCATTGATGATCAATAAGTGACTTGGTTCCCCAACCAGTAGCAAACATAAGGGGTCTCAACAAGTAAGACACAATTCGCCAACTGGCTCGAAGAGGATAACCAAGGTGCAAATTGATTTGAGGCAGCAAAAACGCAATAATTTGAATTTGTATGAGCATGACGATCAATTTAGTGAGACCCTTTTTAAAGCCATCGTCACCCATTGCTTCTTGATTATACTCAACCTGATGAAAACCGCCCGCAACCAAATTCTGCTGCTAAAATTTTTAGATGCTTACCTGAACTGAAGAAGTGAGCAAATGTTGTTGGCTTCACTTGTGATGATGTCAACAATGGGAAATGAGAGCGAATGGAATGTTCATCAAAGAAAATATTATATTGAAGTTGTCTATCCTTGCAGGAAATCATCAACTCATTTTATATACCAAAGCGCAACAAATGAATTTGGCCGTTACACAACATCTGTTACAAACATCCCATAGCTTTTAAATTAAATGTAGAAGAGACCAGATAATATAGCATTAAAAATGACATTTTATTACCATCACCAAAATTGGCAACAAAATTGATATGACTAGTAATTAACTTTATGTATTAAATTAAAAACACTAAGTATTGGTTGGCTAAAATACATATGGTAGTTGAAAAACCTGGAATGACAGAATAACATTAAAATATCAAAGGAGTCTACGAGGCAAGCACAGAGCTGAAAAAGTAATGTGAAATGACGTATTTATCCTCAAATATCAGAAAATACGTAGAGATAAGATCAATTTCGCCTGCTGTAAAGGCCGGCAGCTTGACTTCCTGTGTCGTCATCAGCAGAAGGTTTAAGCCTACGCTGCCGGTACCTGTCCACAGTACTTATAATATCAGTGTCTTGCTCAAATACAGCCACCAGGCTTGGTTCTGTCAGCATAGAGGCTAGAAACTGCTCAAACTTTATTGACCAATCCGGATCCGGTTTGCTGTCCTTGCCAAAAGACTTGTTAGGAGTGTCAGTTACATCTTCAACTTCATTGGGGGAAGTTGACGTGTCTACAGAGGAGCCCTGGTGGCAGGCTTCCAGTTGTCGAATAATTTCCTCACATTCAGAGTCGGTGCCATCATCTAGCAGCGCATCCGAGAGCGGGTCTCTGTCAGCAGGTATCATTGTCCTAATTGGCATATCGCCAGCACATTTGGCGTCCCCTGTCGGCGATGCGTGATCTACCGGGGTTGAGTCAGCATTGGATACATCATGTGTATTTGACTCACTAGTTGGCAATTTCCTTTCCTGGGGTGGCTCGACATCAGACTTTTCTCCTAGCACCAATTCTCTCTGGACAGCTTGTTCCTGTGACTGTTCTGGTTTATTACTAGCACCGGCTGTATTCTTGTATTGTTTTCCAACCTCACCTATTTGCAGGAGCAGCGTGGCCACTGTAGATATGGAGTGGTAAAGCTGCTGTTCAGAGGGTGACCCTGTGCACATATCATACAGAGTCTTCCACATCTGGATAAACTGCGCCTGAAATAGAGGAGGGGATGTCAACAGTCCGTAGCGTAGCACAGCAAGTATCAGCTAGTAGTCACTAAGTATTACTGGTTGATCAGTCACTCACCTGATTCATTGTCGATACATGCTCTATATCAGCCTTACATATGTCTGCACTGTCAAGACTTTTCTGCTTGTACATTTCTACAAGAATTAGCAATCAAATATCATGGAGCAACATTACAATACATTACAACGAAGCTAGTTATTGTCTCACTGGCCCTAACACGTACCTATACTGCTGGTCCTAAAACTTCCACTAGCAGGTGAATTGTGCTTTGACCTTGGATTTGATAAACTCGTAGGGAATGAGTTAGACTGAGAGACAGATATAGGCTGAGATTGAGGAGCAGAAGAAGGAGACGACGCAAAGTATTCGGCAGCGTCCTCAGCAGACTCCACTTGGTCTGTGGTAGAGAAAAGATTGTCAGTGCTATCTACTACTCAGTCTATCTACTACTCAGTGCTATCTACTACTCAGTGCTATCTACTACTCAGTGCTATCTACTACTCAGTGCTATCTACTACTCAGTCTATCTACTACTCAGTGCTATCTACTACTCAGTGCTATCTACTACTCAGTGCTATCCACTACTCAGTGCTATCTACCATATCTACTACATGAGCACAAGTGGGCAGGGGGGGGGATTGTCAGTGCTATCTACTACATGAGCAGAAGTAACGAGTGGTTTTATATAGTAAACTTTAAATCACTGACTGCCCGTAAAATAATCATCATGATAGTCTGAATTGGAAATAGAGAAAAGTAGATACCTCAATTAAACCTAATGAGCAACTGAACTCTTTGCTTACGAAGGTAAGAAAACAAATACAAAAGTCAAAACCAAGGAGTTGAGACAAGTCAGATCTGACCTTTTAACAAACATGGAGGCTTGCAATTGGCATTCATCTGTAAAAAACACCTCAGACAGTACGGTGAGATTTGGTGAGATTTGGTTAAGCCGAACATTCAACTACTGCAGGAAAGCCTAGCAATGATATATCACTTACCGCTGTTAGCTGAGCTCCTATTGGTCATGTCATCAAGGTCAGCAAGTTCAGAGTCGGGCAGCGCTGGAGGCAGGTGTAGCTTGTAGAACAGCAGCAGTCTGTCAGCCAGATCAGACTTGCATGTGACACTCATACACCAGGCAAACTGTTTGAAGTTGATGGTCTGATGTCCGCACTCATCTAGCAACTGTAGGACAAACGAACTGTCAATCTATCAGTACAAATGAAAAACTTACCATTACTAAAACAGCACATCATAGCCCACAAAGATGAATCTAAAAACCCACAGCCTGATGTAGGGTGGAACCGAGAAGTAGAACAGAAATACAACGTAACAAGAAAGTGAAATGAGTTGAGCTAGCAGCCATATTGCCTCATGGAGGGCAGCGAGAGAGGTCAATGGACAAGCAGACATGACATGCAACAGAGCTGAGCGATGCATAGCCAACAAACTGAATAATCAAGTCAAACATGGTAGGGACAGGTAGCTGCAGTTAGTAGGTTACCCTGAACATCTTCTGCTCCAACGAGGAGCCAGTCCTATGGGCCTGATAACAGCGCAGACACAATATTGTATTGTTTGTAGTCGCTAGTAGCCATGCATCATTGTGATTGCCCCACACTTCAAATACCGTCAATCATGAATACTTATGTTACGTCAGAAACCATCGCCACACGGTGACCCATTTTGGTTGAAGAAAGTGAATGAAATTTTCTCAGCACTCAATTTCTAATACAATAATTAATAAGAAAAAACCTGACATATAATTATGATTATTTATGATATTAAATTGTTATACATTGACAAAAATAACAACTGATCAGTTATTACATAATAATTATAAGGTAAACTTGGCGATGGCAGCATTTTTCGTACAATACTTTAACAAAATTTAACCGACATTATTGGTTTATAGCATGGGTTTTGATCGGCCGAGCAACAAGTAGAGATAAACTTAGCGCTGTACGTCTATCACTACACCCCACATAACAGAACCAATATAGCTTAGATCAGACGGCACACTGTGCCTACTTACCCTAAAGGTCTTCACACAAATGGGTTCGGGGGCGACACCCTGGGCCCATGGACATATGGCCACAAATATGTTCCTAAACTGAGTATAATCCAGCCTGTACAGGTCATAGTAAGGTCGATTAGGGTTGTATTCCTGGGGAAGCTCTGCTGGTTTTTCACCTGTCCTCCAGTATATGGAAGCTTGATATTCTTCCTGGTATACACGATATACAATACTGTGACCTTCGCATAACCTTCACACATGCACTTCAGCTAAGTCAAAACCCAGAATGTATATTATATATAATCAACACAGCAAATAACTGTAAGTAAAAAAAAATGTGAGTTGTCAGCTCCATACATAGATATATTAATACTCAGTATCTACTACAGACTTCAGTGTAGTACAACAATAGATATATTGCAGTATCACTCACTTTGTATAGTGTGAAGAGAGCAGACAACTCCTCAAAATTAAAACAAGTTTCTCCGTCTAAGCTTCTAACAACATTCTTCATAGTTGTATCCTCTATACCTTGTACCTGTAGACAAATAGACATAGATAGTAGATTGTAGGTATTAGACAGCACACAGCATATTGACTTGTCTATGCTAAAGTGAAACACTTACCACTTTTAACTTTTGTTTCAGGCGCAGTTTATCTATCATTTCATTGGTTATGACATCACCAAACTTGACGTAGGCATCGTTGATAAGCAGTGATACGTCTATGGATGTCTCCTACGCAAATAACAGTGATACATCTATGAATTTATCCATGTATTTCTATATGGATGGTGATATAGTATGAGACATAAGGAGTTGGCATGAGAGTAAATAATAGAACAAATAAAAGAAGGTATAGCATGAGATATCAGAAGATTGTATGATATATAAAAAGCACAGTATGAGATATGAAATGGTGGTATGAAATATAAGGTGGTATGAGATATAAAAACACAGCATGAGATATGAAATGGTGGTATGAGATATAAAAACACAGTATGAGATATGAAATGGTGGTATGAGATATAAAAACACAGTATGAGATATGAAATGGTGGTATGAGATATAAAAACACAGTATGAGATATGAAATGGTGGTATGAGATATAAAAACACAGTATGAGATACGAAATGGTGGTATGAAATATAAGGTGGTATGAGATATAAATACGCAGTATGAGATATGAAATGGTGGTATGAAATACAGAAGATCTTACCACAGATTTAGTAGATTTGAGTATTGGATCCAAAATATCAGCATTGGTAACTCCATCGACGTATTGAGTGAGAACAGAAATTGCCTCCCCATCATCTCTACATCTAGCTAGCTTCTCCGAACAACCATCCAGTATGGCAAGAGTAATTTGAAAGATAACTTTAGCACCATCACAGAAGAAGCAGTCTAGAATGTTGACTGCACTCTCAAAAGGCATCACACTAAAACAGCAAGGTAACTACTGACCAGCAACTTGTCACTTTTTTGGTTGTTTGCCTACCTGGTAGCTGTACAGGTATACTGTATTATTTCTATAGAAACAACATTACAAGATACTAATTTTTCTGTTTCAATATCTCATAGAGCTGAAAAATTTTCACATCGCTTTCCCTATATTATGTGTATCCAAAGATAACCATATAATTTTTCTTTTTCGGGTTTTCAGTGGTTATAGACGACTAGTACACTAGATTGAATCTCTCTATCAAGGTTTTTAATCGCTGGAAATACATTACAAGTGTGAAAGGCTGATTAAAACTGTCATATTAAACTGAGGCTGTTGACTCATTAATTTCACTAGATCTCGTCTTTTTTTATTAATAACAAAATAAAAACTTTTTCAAGTTAAAATGAAGAAAAGAACTTATTATTATTATTTAAGCCGCGTTTACACTAGAGCGACTGCGTCTCCGTCTCAATTGATGGTCGCATGCACAGTTGCAAGTTGTATTTACACTGTAGCAATACATGCAATTTTTGATTTTGCAACTTTTGAGTAGCCCAACCATCATAGCTAATATAATTTAATGCGTTACTGCTCACCCAGTTGGATTGATGAGTTGTGTTTTAATTATTAAAAGTTTTCTACAAGGTATAGTTCTCCATGCATCCAATGTTTTTTATTTACCTATAATATGAAATTTTGACTTATCTATAAGTAACAAAAATAATTATTAAAATTACATAAAAATTTGAAAAAAATATGAAGTTTTTTCATGTTTGCATCCAAAATAATAATAACAATAATTACCCCGAATATGAATTAATTATCATTATTAAATGTAAGGAGTTTGATATATTTGATAAAAGAAATAACAATACACAAATATCAACAATGCTGGTAACAATTAATTATTTAATAATAACCTTACGATCTTATAACAATCACTGTTTACATTATATCCAGGCTAGAATAAACAAAATATTGGACACGCTACATAGAGCAACACAATTGGTTGAACTGTGTCCACGTGATTATAAAATCACTGCAACTTGACACTCGAACCCGACACTGCTAGGTTGCTGCGTTTCAGCCTGGACAATCCTGCATCTCCACCAAAAGTTGCACAAATTTCCTGCGGCAAGACGCATCGGCAAACTTCAAAGGAAAGTCTTTACTTTCTCAGGAGGAAAGTAACAAAAGTTGGCGGTAGGTAAAAATAAGTGAATGCAAACAAAATTTACTCTGGTCTGTGGTTTGAAATGAAGAAAAAATCGTATCACTAAATCGAAGAACAGAAAAAGTTGAGGTAAGAATAAATGATCGCGCTGTTGAACAGGAGCCAAACTGGCTAATGTTGGAGTTATTTCCCCTCCATATAATGTATTTTTCACTAATGTAGGCATTGTTGATTATGGCCTTGCATTTGCTTTCTATTTATTAAGGAAAAGCGATCTGTAAAAAAAAGTAATGACAAACTTAATTTTCATTTACTGCTATGTTGTCAACACTTCTTAAACCGCGATCCGCAGCATAATCTGTCCAAAATACTATTACTCTGCAATGAAATTCAGCTTTTTGATAAATTTTCCACGATACTTTGTATTTTCTTTAATATCGTTACTACACAGCAAATAACAAACCGTATCAACGTATGTGATAATGCCAGCATGTATAAGGGATAAAAAAACATGAAATGTTGAAACTCAATTTGTACTTGATCTCGCAACACAAATGGACCAAAACTGGATAAAACACACGACAGGCGACTAGACAAGATATCAGTAGTATCCAATAGGATGTTGAATACTGAGAAAGAACATACCTGAGGAATATGGTGAGAGAACATACCTGAGGAATATGGTGAAAAAACATACCTGAGGAATATGGTGAGAGAACATACCTGAGGAATATGGTGAGAAACCATGATAAAGCAATCATGGAGAGAAGACCAGTTGTGTTGTGGTTTCCTAGGAGATGAGGTAGATGTTCAGAGATCAATTCTTCTAACACACCTGACAATGTGACATGATGGATTGATCAATGCGATGATGACACAGCAAGGCGATGCTCTGATATGTCTTACAATAAAGGCAGGTAGGTTTATGTGCTCCAAAACATGACAATGACAGGATAAAGCAGGAGCTGTAAGGCATACGGTGATGAGTGGGCAGGTTTGTGCACATGCTCTAAAACATGGCAGGTGGGTGCATTTGTTTCAAAACATATGACAATGACCTGGCATGTGAGCGCAGGTATTTGGCAATGATAAGGCAGGTGAGTGCAGGTGCTCTAAGACATCTGACAATGGTATGGCAGGTGAGAGCAGGTGCTCTATAACATTTGACAATGACATGAAAAGCGAGTGGTTGTGCTCTAAGGTATTTGACACTGACAGACAGGTGAGTGCCCACTACCACGAGCTAAGACATTTAAATAATGACAATCTAATATAATGCCTGAAATTTGAGTGTCTACCAAGCCAATCTAGTAGATAGTGTGCAAAGAGCTAATGAGTGAATGCGTACCCTGATCAACAAGAGCTCCTACTACTTTGGTGTTGTAGTAATCTGGCAGCATGCGCTCACATAATGCTACTAATAACCAGAAGGCTTCCTCTTCATTAGCGAATAACAGTAGAACACTAGTCACTATGTTCATTGCCTACAGATAAAGCCTTCACAACTACAAGCTAGGCAAATGTGACACTGAATGGAGTACACAAGTGAAGTAATGGCTCTAAGTTATGGTGACAAGACAACTCCCAATCACTTGTCTGATGCATTTTATTTGCTTGTACAGGTAGTAGATTACTATCAGCTTATGCGAACTATTTGATAGTGTGTACAGTGAAACGTATTTCTAAGATTTCCTAAGTCATAGAGGGGGTAACTCTTTAACAGTAAAGCTTTTTCAAAATATTGATGTGGCCCAGGGATATCTCAATATAGCATACACAGCAAACTCGTACCGTACCATATGATTGGTAAGGAGCCGACGAAACATGGTTTTGAGGAAAACTCATGCAGGTAAAACGGCAGCAAATAAACAATACCTGACAGTAGCCGATGTGAGGATTTCTAAATGCATAAGCTGTCAGCACTCGTCTCAGCGCATTGATGCCGATAGTTGACTGAAATGCTTTGTGTTCCGGCAGTGACCTAAAATGGGATGCGGAAAGGATATAAGTAATTACTCATCATGTTTACTGCCGTCTGTACCAATCCTACATGTTTTCATTATTTCAGCGCATGGAGCTAAATACAAAACTGGAATCACAACCTTAACCAAGACTGTTAGAATACACTAGTTGCAGGTAAGATACTGTCAGAGTAAACTGACTGCAGGTAAAAGACTGTTAGAATACACTAGCTGCAGGTAAGATACTGTCAGAGTGAACTGGCTGCAGGTAAAAGACTGTTAGAGTACACTAGTTGCAGGTGAGATATTGTCAGAGTAAACTGGCTGCAGGTAAAAGACTGTTAGAGTACACTAGTTGCAGGTAAGATACTGTCAGAGTAAACTGGCTGCAAGTAAAAGACTGTTAGAATACACTAGTTGCAGGTAAGATACTGTCAGAGTAAACTGGCTGCAGGTAAAAGACTGTTAGAATACACTAGTTGCAGGTAAGATACTGTCAGAGTAAACTGGCTGCAGGTAAAAGACTGTTAGAGTACACTAGTTGCAGGTAAGATATTGTCAGAGTACACTGGCTGCAGGTAAAAGACTGTTAGAGTACACTAGTTGCAGGTAAGATATTGTCAGAGTACACTGGCTGCAGGTAAAAAACTGTTAGAGTACACTAGTTGCAGGTAAGATATTGTCAGAGTACACTAGTTGCAGGGAAAAGACTGTTAGAGTACACTAGTTGCAGGTAAGATATTGTCAGAGTAAACTGGCTGCAGGTAAAAGACTGTTAGAGTACACTAGTTGCAGGTAAGATACTGTCAGAGTACACTGGCTGCAGGTAAAAGACTGTTAGAGTACACTAGTTGCAGGTAAGATATTGTCAGAGTACACTAGTTGCAGGGAAAAGACTGTTAGAGTACACTAGTTGCAGGTAAGATACTGTTAGAGTACACTGGTTGCAGGGAAAAGACTGTTAGAGTACACTAGTTGCAGGGAAAAGACAAACTCTATACACACCTGTGTAAATCTCTCTCAATCTCATCCGTAGCTATAGTAGTACGTCCGTACGTTTGTTCCACAAGTGATGCATAGTAACCTGGGTTTGTGGCCATCTACAACACACGACACTAATACATAAATATACATACTCTACAACACACTCTCATGTCTATGAATGCTGGCCAAGGTCAAATGAAGGTGACACATAGACTCATACCTCATTAATAGCACCAGAGTAAATCATCCACATCTCGCCCCTCAAAGTGTCTGGCAATCCTCTCATTATCTCATCATGAATCTTTTTAGTTCGATACATGCAAACACCCCTGCCGTACTCAGCAAACGTCATGGACCAGAGGCTTTCCCTGGCAGCATCCTTAGGTGACATGTCGTCTGCTGACTTAGGGCAGAAGTGCTGATGTAATGCAGGTGACAAATCAAAAACAAAAGACTGGGCAGTGTTGGTGGGTGTTTTGAGATCGGCACTAACAGGAGGCTGCAAAGGTTTCAAACATTTTACAACTGGATAATGCACAAGGTGTGTTATATGGATATTAGATAGAATGCCCTCACAACATACATTCTGCTCGTCGGGTGAAGTGTCAGCGTCAGCAGTGGCACTCTCGGTATTAGAACTCCTCTCTTGGTCTTCCTGCTCTGGAGATACTTCAGTTAGAGACTGACCTATCACTTGCCTGCCACAACACAAGACAGAATCTGTATAACTTATGGACATTTAGGGATTTAAAAGAAAGTCGGAGTTATCCACTCATTCACGAGAAAAAACAACTCCAAGAAATCGAATTACAACTGAATCGCAGCTACTCTTAACATGGGGTTTCCACTTTATTCAATGTGTAGAGTCTGGGCAGCTTAAATACCTAGTTAGTTGTAGTGATAACAGACTCTCTCCATGGACACTAGCTTGGTGCATTCGGGAGTCATTAAGATATCATTTAAGTATCATTTAAGTACCATTGGGTATCACCAGAGCATACAAACAAGCTATGCATGGCTAATCTGGTCAAAATATCAACAACTCACAGCCTGTGGTCTGCCTGCTGACCCAACATATCAGCCAACTTAAGTAACATAGTATCCTGGTCAAACAAGTCGGTGAACAGGAAGTTGGACTTGGTGCTGGTGGTTATTAGCAGCGCATTGTTTATCTCGTTTTGTTTGTTTCCTGTTTTCTCCACGCATGTAACCATACGTAATGGGATTACTACCTGCACATCATCGCGGTCCTGCAAAAAAGGCTAACAGTTGTATAGATGCTCAAATACAGTTAACTATGCTTACACATACACAGTTTCTATGGTTACACATACACAGTTTCTATGGTTACACATACACAGTTGCTATGGTTACACATACACAGTTTCTATGGTTACACATACACAGTTGCTATGGTTACACATACACAGTTTCTATGGTTACACATACACAGTTTCTATACATACACGTACACAATTGCTATGCCAATATATACACAGTTTCTGTGGTTACACATACACAGTTTCTGTGGTTACACATACACAGTTTCCATGGTTACACATACACAGTTTGTATGGATAACCATACACAGTTTCTGTGGTTACACATACACAGTTTCTATGGTTACACATACACAGTTTCTATGGTTACACATACACAGTTTCTATGGTTACACATACACAGTTTCTATGGTTACACATACACAGTTTCTATGGTTACACATACACAGTTTCTATGGTTACACACACACAGTTTCTGTGGTTACACACACACAGTTTCTATGGTTACACATACAGTTTCTATGGTTACACATACACAGTTTCTATGGTTACACATACACAGTTTCTATGGTTACACATACACAGTTTCTATGGTTACACATACACAGTTTCTATGGTTACACACACACAGTTTCTGTGGTTACACACACACAGTTTCTGTGGTTACACATACACAGTTTCTATGGTTACACATACACAGTTTCTATGGTTACACATACACAGTTTCTATGGTTACACATACACATTTTCTATGGTTACACATACACAGTTTCTATGGTTACACATACACAGTTTCTATGGTTACACACACACAGTTTCTATGGTTACACACACACAGTTTCTGTGGTTACACATACACAGGGTCTATGGTTACACATACACAGTTTCTATGGTTACACATACACAGTTTCTATGGTTACACATACACAGTTTCTATGGTTACACATACACAGTTTCTATGGTTACACATACAGTTTCTATGGTTACACATACAGTTTCTATGGTTACACATACACAGTTTCTATGGTTACACATACACAGTTTCTACGGTTACACATACACAGTTTCTACGGTTACACATACACAGTTTCTATGGATACACATACACAGTTTCTATGGTTACACATACACAGTTTCTATGGTTACACATACACAGTTTCTATGGTTACACACACACAGTTTCTGTGGTTACACATACACAGTTTCTATGGTTACACATACACAGTTTCTATGGTTACACATACACAGTTTCTATGGTTACACATACACAGTTTCTATGGTTACACATACACAGTTGCTATGGTTACACATACACAGTTTCTATGGTTACACATACACAGTTTCTATACATACACGTACACAATTGCTATGCCAATATATACACAGTTTCTGTGGTTACACATACACAGTTTCTGTGGTTACACATACACAGTTTCCATGGTTACACATACACAGTTTGTATGGATAACCATACACAGTTTCTGTGGTTACACATACACAGTTTCTATGGTTACACATACACAGTTTCTATGGTTACACATACACAGTTTCTATGGTTACACATACACAGTTTCTATGGTTACACATACACAGTTTCTATGGTTACACATACACAGTTTCTATGGTTACACACACACAGTTTCTGTGGTTACACACACACAGTTTCTATGGTTACACATACAGTTTCTATGGTTACACATACACAGTTTCTATGGTTACACATACACAGTTTCTATGGTTACACATACACAGTTTCTATGGTTACACATACACAGTTTCTATGGTTACACACACACAGTTTCTGTGGTTACACACACACAGTTTCTGTGGTTACACATACACAGTTTCTATGGTTACACATACACAGTTTCTATGGTTACACATACACAGTTTCTATGGTTACACATACACATTTTCTATGGTTACACATACACAGTTTCTATGGTTACACATACACAGTTTCTATGGTTACACACACACAGTTTCTATGGTTACACACACACAGTTTCTGTGGTTACACATACACAGGGTCTATGGTTACACATACACAGTTTCTATGGTTACACATACACAGTTTCTATGGTTACACATACACAGTTTCTATGGTTACACATACACAGTTTCTATGGTTACACATACACAGTTTCTATGGTTACACATACAGTTTCTATGGTTACACATACAGTTTCTATGGTTACACATACACAGTTTCTATGGTTACACATACACAGTTTCTACGGTTACACATACACAGTTTCTACGGTTACACATACACAGTTTCTATGGATACACATACACAGTTTCTATGGTTACACATACACAGTTTCTATGGTTACACATACACAGTTTCTATGGTTACACACACACAGTTTCTGTGGTTACACATACACAGTTTCTATGGTTACACATACACAGTTTCTATGGTTACACATACACAGTTTCTATGGTTACACATACACAGTTTCTATGGTTACACATACACAGTTTCTATGGTTACACATACACAGTTTCTATGGTTACACACACACAGTTTCTGTGGTTACACACACACAGTTTCTGTGGTTACACATACACAGTTTCTATGGTTACACATACACAGTTTCTATGGTTACACACACACAGTTTCTATGGTTACACATACACAGTTTCTATGGTTACACATACACATTTTCTATGGTTACACATACACAGTTTCTATGGTTACACATACACAGTTTCTATGGTTACACACACACAGTTTCTATGGTTACACACACACAGTTTCTGTGGTTACACATACACAGGGTCTATGGTTACACATACACAGTTTCTATGGTTACACACACACAGTTTCTATGGTTACACACACACAGTTTCTGTGGTTACACATACACAGGGTCTATGGTTACACATACACAGGGTCTATGGTTACACATACACAGTTTCTATGGTTACACATACACAGTTTCTATGGTTACACATACACAGTTTCTATGGTTACACATACACAGTTTCTATGGTTACACATACAGTTTCTATGGTTACACATACACAGTTTCTACGGTTACACATACACAGTTTCTATGGTTACACATACACAGTTTCTATGGATACACATACACAGTTTCTATGGTTACACATACACAGTTTCTATGGTTACACATACACAGTTTCTATGGTTACACTAACCTTGCTGTCGAAGCACATATAGTTTTTAGAGACATAGAGCAGCCCTTCTGTGTGAGCTTTCTTATAAGGCAACCATAGACAGCACCTGGTGTCTCCATCCAACCTCTCCGTTACTGGCAGCCTAAACAGGCCTCTGTACGCTTCACTACGTGCCCGTGCATCCAGGTCTCTCTTCAGATTGGACACTTTCTTTTTCTTACTGCTCAATGTACAATCACAGAAATATAGATCAGTGAGGCCACAGCATATTTCTATACCCATGTATGTATACCGTAAGACAGCAATGTATTGATTATGTAACTTGCCACCAGTTGGCAGCGCATGATAACTAACTCACTTGTTTGTATTTGGAGGCAGCGATTTGTCCTCCATAAAGCCCTCCTCCACAATCAATCTACAACCATGATATCCGGTGCATGGCCATGTTGCTATTATATAGGCACACTTACTGGTACATGGTCATGTAGGTATTATATAGGCACACTTACTGGTACATGGTCGTCGGTATTATATAGGCACACTTACTGGCCATGTTGGTATTATATAGGCACACTTACTGGTGCATGGCCATGTCGGTATTATATAGGTACACTTACTGGTAAATGGCCATATTGGTATTATATAGGCACACTTACTGGTACATGGTCATGTTGGTATTATATAGGCACACTTACTGGTACATGGTCATGTTGGTATTATATAGGCACACTTACTGGTACATGGTCATGTTGGTATTATATAGGCACACTTACTGGTACATGGTCATGTTGGTATTATATAGGCACACTTACTGGTACATGGTCATGTTGGTATTATATAGGCACACTTACTGGTGCATAGCCATGTCGGTCAGCTGCTGCATTAGTTTATATGCATCCTCTCTGCTCACAAACATCGTGAAGTAGTGCTAAAACATGCACAGTATAGTTAGTGTACAGTACAGTTAGTGTACAGTACAGTTAGTGTACAGTACAGTTAGTGTACAGTACAGTCAGTGCACAGTACAGTCAGTGTACAGTACAGTCAGTGTACAGTACAGTTAGTGTACAGTACAGTTAATGTACAGTACAGTTAATGTACAGTACAGTTAGTGTACAGTACAGTTAGTGTACAGTATAGTTAGTGTACAGCACAGTTAGTGCACAGTACAGTTAGTATTAAGTAAGTAACACTCACATCAGCCTCTCTTGTTCCAATACGAATTCCGTTGGGGAAGAGAAGATTCTCATCTTTGTTTAGTTGCTGCAATACAAAGTGGTTATTGTTTTTTAACAGTTCATAGTAAATGATCAATCAGAGCATTCACCATTACAAAATAAACAAATCAACACAATGGTGCAGAGAATAAGTGACTCAACATACATACATACTACCTGCACACAGCTTTCAACAGTCTCTCAATGGACAAATACCACCCACTCATTGGTTAAATACCACTGATTGATTGGTTGAATACCACCCACTCATTGGTTGAATACCACCCACTGATTGATTGAATACCTTCCACTGATTGGTTGAATATCATCCATTGATTGGTTGAATAATACCAAGTGATTGGTTGAATACCTTCCACTGATTGATTGAATACCACCCACTGATTGGTTGAATACCTTTCATTCACTGATTGGTTGAATACCTAACACTGATTGGTTGAATACATCCCGCTGAACAGTTGAATGATACACACTGAATAAATAAACTCAATCCAGAAACTGTGTAAGCATCACCGCTATAGGCATTGGCTAATTACTGTATAGCTACACACATTTTCATAGGGACAGAATATAACTTCCTCATGTCCAGTTAATAACTTGTTTATACTACACATTAGAGTTTCATGACAACTCATTTGGATTGGAGCCAGATATGCGTACTATGTGGATAGACAACTCCTAACAAGTTTAAGCAATATTTCACCTCAGACATTTTTATGATTTTTATGTCGCAAGCTGTTAGAAGACATTTTATGTCGATGAGTTTTTCATTTAAAAATTTAATTAAAACAGAATTGGTTATAAACTGCACTTGATGCCACGGCGGCTTGAATGGAGTCGCTTGGCATCTGCATGTGCAACGACATGGCCGACAGAGTGATGCATGTGGTATAAGGCAACTGATGTTGTACTGCAAAACCTATCACAATGCGTCACAAACCACAGCAGCTCTAGTTGTGAAACATTGCGTTTGACGTATGCAGCATAGCCCTATAAAAACACACATAAAAAACCACTACTGTATTCGGCCTGACCAAAATCACAAGCAAAGGTGGAGTGGAAAAAGAGAAGACAAACCTTAACATCGACCCATCTAGTGATTATCTTTGATTCCTTGCCAAGCATGAAGGAGTAGAAACACATGTGATTGATAGATAGATATAGCCAGCCTTGCCTGGGCACTCTGTTCTTGATATAACTGCACGAGTAATCTGAAAACAGTTCTTATAGACTGAGAGCCTATATAGCTATTACATAACATAGTATAACCTTTACATAGACATAGGATGCTTACAGTTGACTAATTTCTCCTCAGGGGGCAAATTGAATCGTCTGTGGAATTTAATGACAGCACCTTTGAAATTTTTTGCTTCTTCCTCTTCCTCTTCATCATCTACAGGCATCAATAAACAAAAGCATCATAGTTAAACAAACGCTATTTACATTCCTTCAATGAGAGAAGACAGCTGTAAACGCTGCATATTACCAGTTATTGCGCGCAATATCCACCTACCGTCTTTGTGTTCTGATTCAGCGCGTAGACTTTCTATCTTACATTTAACATAGTCTGTAACCTCATCCTCGCTCTCAAAGTCCCCTGTTAATACAATATAACTTGGTGGATCGCAGGCTATCACCACTAATCCTATCATAGCAAAAGGATTGTAACAACAAATATTTGTGAAGTAATCTCTATTGATTTAAACAGTTTCATTCCATAGAAGAGCTGTTAGCTACTAGCTAATGACAGCCAGCACTGTTTACTAACCCAATACTGTGACAAGATTGTCTTCTAGCCACTTCCAATGTCTCTCTATTTCCTCTTTAGAGTCCGACTCGGCACACGCTAAGGAGGAGACAATAAGAGAAGTTGTCCCTCTTTGCTATGCAATGTACAAAGACATAATCTATGAATACATAGATACATACCCCAACTAAGCTCCGCACTTTCTGTGGTGTGTATGATACGGTATTTGCAACTCTACAACAAAAATAGGTTTCAACCTCTAATAAGATTAATTATTAATGTGATGCGTAAATCTCCCGCAAAAAAATAATCAAATTAATTTGGCGCGAGAACAATCTGAGGAATTGATAAAAATGTTTATAGAGATCCAAGTAAATCTCCGTTAAAAATCTTGCAAAAAACTAAATAATATCAGGCACCATGCATATTTCAAAGAAGCAAAATCATAACAGTAAAATCAATAATACGTAAAGTTAACCAGTAAAAAAATCTGACAAAATGCAATCACTGCTGTTACAAATAAAGAGCTAAACAAGCTTCAGTAGACCTACTCTACTATCCAGCACTGCATCCATAGTACCAACTAGTAAACCTGTCAGTCCTCGACCTTTGCCACGACCTTTTCGATGTTGAAGTATGAAAAACATGTTAGCTCGCTCAGTGGTCCTAAAATAACGAATAATGAATCTTACAATAATACATGTTGGCAGGAGGGTGTCATATTGTACAAATATTATAGAACTACCTTCAGAGAAATGAAAAATTGGTTTTTATAGAAATTATAGCAAGTCACAAGCGACTAGAGCAAATGAGGTTTAATAAACCTCTCCAGCTATCAATAATAAGATCAGGGGTTTAGGGTAGAGTTGGGCAAATCACTATTTGATTAATCAAATCACCTGCGAAGTCGCCAGTAAAACTATGAGTCAAATCAAATGTCTTGGTTATATTTAAGAGACAAATCAAGTCAATCCTGTCTATAACAACTCTCATTTTAAATAATTTTTTAAATCCTACAAAAGCAGCTTAAAAAAGATGCCAACCTAATGTTGCACGCACTATTACTTCAATTTAAATAGTTTCACAAGAGAACATGGTATAACAAACAATAATATTTGTAAGAGAGAGTGATCATGATAAGTATAAAATGAATTATCTTACTTGACTCTCTTCTTGGGCACAATTACTAAATATTTAGAAAGTTTATCATATAAAGTAACTAGACTAGAGAAAAGAGTAATTAGTTATTTTATTATCGGTGCGATATTCACCTGCTGCATGCCTTGAATACATATTAGACAAAATCTAAGTGAAGTAATCACATATATTTAGAGCTGTATGTAGGCCTGAATGTATCGTGCATAGTTCACAGCCGTATCTGACTATATGGCTCTGACATAGTTTGTTTATTTGAGGAAGACTATGACATACATCATCATAATAGTTATGCAAAAAATTATTCTAGCTAAAAAAAGATCAAGGTGTTTCAGATCATTATTGAAAAAATCATTAGTATTATATTATTAGCATTTTTTCACTCTAGTGTTAGCGATAGATAATGTCAAAATAAATCCAAGTTATTTTCAAATTAATCCTAATGACCTCAAATCAAGCCAAGTCACGGAGCCTAAATGCTGAAGGCAAATCAATGTATGGACTCAAATCATCAAATTATAAGAATTGGTGAATTGAGTCACTAGCGATTTGCCCCAACTCTGAATTGGGATTCAGGCTGACCGACCAGAATATTTTTTTTGTGATACATCTAATATATGTTGCTATGGATGGAATGTCTGAACAAACAAATGGCAAGTATCCAGCTAATTGTGTAGGACAGAGGCACTTCACAAATTGGTAAGCTATAGGTTTTATTTCTTTCTAGTTTTCCCCTGTTTCATGAGATAAGTAAACTGGTTCTATTTGGAGCTTCTTTCAGTCGAACTTGTGGTAAAGTTCTACCAATTTCAATGCATTTATCAAAAATTTTATGAGAAACCAATTACTCTGGTTGTAATAAGTGTTTGAGAAAATCTAAAATACTACTGTTTTGCCTTTTTTATTCTTGTTGTCATTTTATTATAATTATCATTCTGGACAAGTCTCTTATCAGATGTATTTTTTTCCTACAAAATAATGAATATGCTTAGATTAACAATTACGAATGCTCGTTTTTAAAGTCAAATGTCAAACAAAACTATAAGACTCATTGAGAGTCGGTCATTTTAAAATTTCACAAATAAGCATTTTTTGGCACAAGATGCCTTCCAGAGAAAAACTAAAATGCTGAATGGCCATAAAATTGCAACCGACATGCTTGTTAGTATATTGATGTACCAGTAAGTAATGAAGGAGAGTGAGAACACTTAGATGTAAAATAATCTTTATGAAATCTAGCCATGTTTTGGATTTTTTAAGTTTTTATAATTATCGAGGAAAGAGCTACTCCAATTTTTATATACTCATTGTCAGTGTGATCTTTTATAAAAAGGATAACAAGGACATGTTTGAGAGGAAAATGGTAGAATTTGATTTATATGTATTAAGCTTCAGTTTTGTATAATGTAAGGTGCAAATTTTTCCTCAAATCCAATTTTTGTAGATGAATACTTTAACAACCAAACGGTCAGCAATTATTAACCCAAATACAAAGAGTTTTGCAGCTTTCTATGTATGTCAAACTTGAAAGCATTGTAGTAAAAGTACCTGGTTTATAATAAATAAATAAAACTTTTAATAATAATAATGATTGATAACAATGATATTTAAGATTGATATTATTGTTACCATAACATTAAACAACAACAAACAAAGAGTTGCCAAAATTAAAATAAAACAATAATTTATTAATTATTATATTTTACTGTTACTAATAATACAACATGCATGGATGATAATACAGACAACAATAATAATAATATCAAATCGATACACAACCATACCACCTATCCGCTCTGGCCATGTTATTCCAAAAAACACTCGACTCCTCATCAGTTCCATCAGATTCGAAGAGGACAAGAGTTTGCCCTGTTTATTAAGAAGGAGACAAGTAAAACTATGCAAACTACAATTCAATCAGCCTAACCTACGTACTCTCAAAGACCCTGGAACACATTGTCACCTTGCATATGATGAAATATCTGGAAGACCACGGTATACTAAACCATAGAAAACATGGCTTCCGGAGCATGCGCAATTGCATGACCCAACTTGTGGAACTCACTACAGGGATATCCCAACACCTGGATAACAGAGAGGAGGTGGATGCCTGTGCGCTTGACTTCTCAGAAGCATTTGACAAAGTCACTCACTCAAAGCTCACCACCAAGCCGTCCAACACCGGTGTTTGAACACAGGTAATCAATTGGGTGAAAAAATTCCTTGCTGGAAGATTACAGGCTGTAATTATAAATGGCTGCCCCTCATGTTCTTGTGATATTACTTCTGGAGTGCCGCAGGGATCTGTAATAGGCCTTACACTCTTCCTGATCACGACTTAGCTGATAGTGTGAAATCACATGTCCGCCTGTTTGCTGGCGACACAATCATCTACTCCATCACAGATCAAAGCAACCAACTACAACAAGATCTGAAGGCCATATAACAATGGGAGCTTAGGTGGGGCATGGCATTTAACATGGACAAATGTGAACACTTTAAACTCGCTCGAAAACGAAAAGACTCAATTGATAATACATACTCTTTCATAATCTTCTGAAGCCCAAGATAACCCACATCAAATACCTAGGGATCAAACTTAAAACCAACTAAGACGAAACATGAATGCGTCAAACATCAGTGGAAAAGCATCCAACAAATTTGGCTTCATCAGCAAAATTATTCTGTCATCTTTGCCCCAGCACAGAAAAAAGCCTACAACCAACTAGTTCGACCTGCTGTAGAATAAGCCATTGCTGCGTGGGGCAGTAGTCTCACCAGTACCCAGAGCAAGGAGCTGGAGAGTAATCAGCAACGAGCTACCAGACGTGTAAACAGCCTGAAGAGGACAGATATGACACCAAGTGATGGTGCTCTCATAGAGATCATGCAGTGGTTCCAGCTGAGTGATCACAGGGAACACAGGGGTCTCGGCCTCAGAGCCATGCACTTTAGTGAGGTTGAAACCAAGATCTCAGACTACCCCACACCTATGAGTTCCACCATAGGCTACACCAGGAAGCACCGGATGCTGTACCACATACCAACATGGTATCTTATATGAACAGCTACTTCATTAAGGCTGCCAAAGTTTGGAACCAGCTACCTCCCAACAGTCTGCCACTCTCAGGTCTCCCTGTGGCAGGTCAAGGGTTGTGCCGCATGTGCAGTTGTCCTCAGTTGTCAACCAGGAAAACTTAAACAGGCCTACGAGATTGTTACATCTCTATAACCGTTGTTAGAAGTTGGAGATCATTTGACCATTAAGTAAGATCTATCTACTATTGGTGAAATGGCAAAAATTTAAATTGGAATAAATTGAAAATGATTATTATTATTATTTACTTTCAGACAACTTTTGAAAACAAAGTTGTTGTTACCACAAAAAAACAACAATTTTCTTATTATAATAATATAAATGACTAATAATTTTATTATAATTAAAAGCAACAGCAAGCAATTACAGCAATCAGATAATAATAAAAAATTATCATTCAAAACATGATAATTCTAATAATTTATTTATAAATAAATAATTATAATAACTTTTAACGAACAAAATATATTATTGTTATGCTTATTAATTATTATTTATTAATTATTATTATAAATTTCAACAGAATTATTTCTAATTATTTTTATTATAAAAACAATAATAATAACATCACAAAAAAATTATTCAATAATAAAAATAATCAATTAATAATAATTAGTAACAATAGTTAATAATAGTTATCACAATAATAATAATAATAATAATAATGATTATTATTAACTATAATAATTATTAATTAAATACATACATAAATATGGACGATAATAATTAATACATACTACTAAAACTACTTGTTGTTGTTGTACTACAGTAATTATTATTATTTACTGATGAGTAGTATAGATAGTAACAACTAGTAGTAGACTTAGTAATAATAATAATAAATAATAATAATAAAATAAATATAATAAATAACATACCACAAAGCATGAGCGAGCAAAATTTCTTCACACTTCAGCCACATGCTCAAATTGAGTAGATCAACGGGTTAAGCATGAAATGTTTATTATTTTGATGATGCTGACACACAATACTAATGAATGACTCAACTAATGCAGCAAATTCAACGGTGGTTCTTTCAATACAATTATCCCCAGAGTATGATCAGCTGCTCCCCTTTACTATTATGCTCGCGTTTCCCTAACCGAGTTGACCAATCCAATCGGTTTTAGCAAAAAATATAAAAAAACGGAATGTGATCGCTTCAATTAGCTCAGAGTTTGCTGGTGAAACTCAAGCTAACCGTCATAGCCAATCAGAAGTGTGCAGCGTAATTTTCTTCCAGGGGGCAGCCATTGTGAGGGAAAAGCCGACAAACAAATTGGGTATGAATGCGGTTGTTTGCATAGGTTTCCATCTTGTTTCTCTCATGTCGTTCTTATTTTACTGCAAATAAATTGCCCAGAATAATTTTTTCAAACTGTTATGTCAAATATTGGTGTGTTGTTGCGGCAACGTGCTGATAAAAAGTGGTATTATTTGTTGGTAACAACAAATTCGCCGACTACGTGGCACGCATTCGCAACAAGTTGAACAAAACTTTCTTGTTTGTTCATTACACTGTTACAGTAATAATACTGTTTATAATATATAGTTGCTATAGCCAAATTTACGTTACCATTTTACTCTCAACTAACCCACAATTTATAGGTTTATCTCAGCTGTTTGCTATGAAATAATAAATTTGATTGATGATCAGATGATGAGATGATGATGGTAATTAAATTTTAATTAATAATAATAATATAGCAAGCAACAACAAGTGTTAGTTACTTACTATTACTAATTTATTATTATTTGGATTTTTTGTACAATAACGAACACTGCCACCACCGTCATCATTTTGATCACCATGGATAAAAATAATGAAATATTGGGCTTGAGATGAAATTTTTTTGACATGGATGGATGGTTACTGTGACATTTTAAGCGGATCAGTTACCTTCTCACTAATTAATTACATTATTATTATAATTATGTATGAAAATTTGCCTGCTAATATTTTTAGCTCTTGTCGATATTTCAAAGTGCAGGATAATCATAACGTTTTCCACCCCCTTTTCATCAGGACTGCCACAGGAACCGGGCAATCCGCAATGGATAAACATCTCCTGGAATTACGAATGTCTGAATATCATCTCGCAATAATATGTGCATGTGATTGCAGGGTAGGGGACAAAGTGATCAAAATGAAGCCGTTTTTTTTCTTCAAGATGTCGCAAGACAAACAGGAGACACTTCTGAAAATGATGATACTAACGATGGCAATGATATTGTGTAAGGACACCAGTCATCTAATTCTCTGCTGTACACTAGCTATGAAATGAATGAACACTTCCATTGTTAAAAAATATCAATCAGTTTATTCACCATACTCTCACCTGATGGGGCTCAATGTTGGTTTTTCTCTGTTGTAGCATTTTCCACTCGACTCTTCTCTGTGCTCAGGTATGAAAGTGTTATCCACGAGTTTGATCCATATTTCAACTACAGAACTACCAAATATCTGGTAGAGGAAGGTTTCTATGCATTCCACAATTGGTTTGACGACATGGCTTGGTATCCTCTTGGTAGGATCATTGGTGGAACCATCTACCCAGGTTAGTGCCGGCCAACTTTGTTGGATAAATGATGCTTCGTTCTTGCAAATATTCAACTAGCATTTTTTCTTCTAATATTTGTATTTAATTGCTCACATACTTTTTTGAGAAATATTTGTCTGATTTGTTTAGAGCAGTGGATTCAGATTTGGTGTTTTATAAAGGTTTGCACAGAAAATTGACTTGCGTGTGGCATGGAATTTTTTGAAGCAAGAAGTGCAATAAAGCTACGCGAGACAATCTGTGTCAAAGTGATACACGTAATATTGTTACTGATTATTAAATGTCTAATGACACGAGAAAAGATTTATTTGAGAGTTTGTTACGTGTGACACTTCTTTTTTTGCGGCGTATATCTAGGTAGCGTTTATCTGCCAGCCCTGAAGGTGGAAACAACTTTGTCTAAACAATTTAACTAAAACGTAGTAAAACTGATAATGAAACAACAATGCACATTCAATACTTGATGTTTTCTCTATTGAAAGATAAATTCCTTTTAAAACAAATGAAGCAGTTTAAAAACATCAAAAAGCTTGCACGCATTATAATTTTGTTTATAAGATTAAAATTTAGTAATTTTTTTCATTTATGATTTTATCCATTACGGGTTTAAAACTTAAATTTATGTTCATCTATCACTTTATTAGTTTAAGTGTGTATCACTCGACGTTTGAAAATGAATTTTTTTTTATACCCAGAGTTTTGCTTGAAATAAAACTATTGCGTGAAAAATAATAATGTTTTAGGAGTTATCTGCACCACGGTAATTTCAGTAATGTCAGATAAACATTACCGCATGTCTATCGTTTTTACTCAGTTATTATTGTTAAATCTAATAGGATTGGTCGGTTATCATTTTTGTATTTTGTAGGTTTGATGGTCACCTCGGCTGCACTGTTTAAAGTTTTACACTTTTTCAATGTCACCGTTGACATCAGAAACATCTGCGTGTTTTTGGCGCCATTCTTTTCAAGTCTCACCACCCTAGTTACATATCTGCTAACTAAAGAGCTCAAGGTGAGTGGCTTTATTTGTCTGTTACAGAGTGTAAGAGTCTCTCTGTCACTGTGTCACATCTGATTCAACCACCTGCTGATAAAGTTGTCTTTGGCTCTACACTAACTGATGTATCATCTACCAGCAAACAATTGGTAGTCATGATGAGAATATAACACACCTAGCTGCTTCTATCACCTGTAGCGCTACTGTAGCGTTAATCTAGTGCGGTTGTTTGCTAGCCTGTGTTCTCAAATATTTGATTCGCCGCAGGTATAATTGTATAAAATGCAGTGGACTGGTTATGTGCCACATTCTATGGTGTAAATATTGTTGTTTCTTTGGGCAGGCGACACTTGATTGCAAGTGCCAGTGGTTAAATCAGCGCACACTGTGGTTGAATCTCATCATAGTATGGCTAGTATACCTTGTTTGGTAGCTGTAAAAAATGTGAATAGCTCTAGTGCGTGCAGCAAGCAATGCTTGTGCTGCGTTCCTAGAATGTTGTTATGTGAGTTGTGTAATGGATACTTTCTCTTCAAAAGGTTTTCTTCACTTTAATTATTGTTTGTTGCAGTGGTTGTGAGATCAAAATAATCAAATGAAGTTTGAGGTCACTTAAGCTTCCATAAATGGATACCATCCATAAATATTTTCATTTATGAACTAATTTGTAAGCAAACTTAATGGTGATAGTTGTGGTTGAGCTGTTGGTGCTGTAAATGGCGATTGAATTGTTTCATTGATGATGGTTCGGGTGCCGATGAGTCCTTCTCTTCTTGCTGAGTTGTTGTAAGATGGCATGTGTTAGCTTGCTTGTTGTACCTGTTGGTATGCTTACATTGCAGAGATTTGTCACTGGAGTTAGATATCTCTTTCTAGCATGCCTCCACTCCACTCAACTGAGATCTTGTTTGTTGCCAAAAACATAACGAGTAGTAGTTTGTATCATGTGATTAGTATTAAAAATTGAGCGAGAGAGACAAATAAGAGTTTTGGAAGTAAATTTTTTCATGAAGTCTTCGATATCTTGCAGTGAACTAAAGTTTTTAATAGATTTCATGACAATGTGTAAAACTATCCTGATGTCTATTAGACAGATGCAGACTATACCATGTCGATAGGTAGAAGTAGCAGTCTTATTCTTTGAATTTATGTGTTCAGAAGGTTAACAGCAGATTATTTTATACACTGTTCTATCTCATTACTTATTTTTATACTTCCCTCCCGTTAGTATCAGAAGTTCACGAGCCATCCCCCTAATGGAACTGGAATTATTATATGGTTTTGGAAGGTGTTTAGCATCCTTAGACCGTTAGTGATAGTTTATGGTCAGAACATAACTGTGGGCTGAAATAAAGTAAATCAAAGATAATTGATGTTTTTGACCATATTTGATTACACAGCGTATACCAAAACAGCCGTGGTTCTTTGGGAGCAAAGGCATTTTTACAAGAATATCAATTTATAATTGGTTATCTCCTAATATATTTGGTTTATTGCCCTCATGCAGTCCATAACTGACCCGACAAGCTAATGTGATCAGTCTGTATTATCACTACAGAATCTTTACGAAACTGCAAGTTACATTTTGGAGTTGTCTGTTTTTATTAGGGTAGATAACTCCAAACTTTTGCTTCAAATTTACTATATATTACAATTGGCAATATAGATAATAATGGTGACTCGATATCAGTTTTCTTACTTTTCAAAGGATTGGAACACCCACCTAGTTAAAGCAAGCATTAAAAGCTTTACCTGTATGAGTGACTGTCGTGTTGATGAATCGGGATTTGATCTTTACCTCCAGCTTTCATACATATGCTCTATGCTCAGTTGAGCTCAATGTACTTCCTGAAAAGTCATTACTGTTTAATTAAACTGCATGCACATATAGCAATTGCTAGGCAATTAGCTTAGCGATTGCGAGATTTTGCAGTTTGTGTTTCTGGAGAAATCGCAAGGTAATCGATAGCATTTTATTTGAGGTTATTGCCAGGTTTTGATCTAGATCAAAAAATCGCTAGCCGATTCCTTGATCAACCAATCACAGCGCACGAATGCTTTATAGCCGTTTCCGATAGTCTCATCATCTGCAGCGCTCCGATCTATCAATGATCATATAGCGATATGTAGGTTATACTTTGTAACACCGTGTTTGACCGGAATCGCTGAAGAATGGATGAGAGTAAAAATTTCGCTTATTTTTTATTAAATTGCTATATGTACATGAGATATTAGTTCACAGCCCTGCTGCTGCTGTGTTTTAGGATCAATCGGCGGGACTGGTAGCTGCTGCCTTCATATCAATAGTACCCGGATACATCAGCAGATCTGTGGCTGGCTCGTATGACAATGAAGGAATAGCCATATTCTGTATGTTGCTCACTTACTACCTGTGGATCAAGGCTGTCAAGACTGGCTCCATCTTTTGGGCTTCTCTCTGTTCTCTGGCATACTTCTACATGGTGGGTGTAATTTACAGTGTTAAGGGGTGACTACACAGGCCGATGTTTGGCATCGGAAGGCCTTACAATGGTAGTGGCCGATACATCTGCACTTTGTGGGGCTTGTTTGTGAGCATAACCAACATGTTGGTCTATGCCCGATGGCGCATTGGCGCCATTGATTGATTAAATTCAAAATATTTTCCCAAGCTCATCAAGTTTAACCATTTACCACACATTTGCGATAGACTTTTTTTTCATCAACAAAGAGTATCTACTTCAAATTCTGAAAAAATGTTGATGTTATAGAAATTATACATCCATCTCTTAGCACCAAAATAATTTCAATTTAATGCAGTTTTTGCCAAAAACAGTTCAGTCCAGTAAATTTATTTTACATGGCTCAGAAAATGCTGATCATTGATAATTTCAACATTTCTGAAAATAATTATAATAACAGTTAAAATTATTATCAAATACAACAATAAAATAAATGATGAATAATAACAATATTCTGAAGATTTAATAATAAATAAAACCTAAATAATTATGTTTTTTATGGTGAACAAAAAACAAACATACATCACAGTGAATTTGCTTTTCAATTATTTTTATTATTCTAATTATATCAGGGAAACAAATAATTCGTTGTTGAAAATGAAACGGGCAAAAATCCACACTTTGTGCCATATGATTGGCTAGTTCAATAGCAGCTCACCGATGTGCTCTAGTACATTGGCCTGTGTAGCCACCTGCACTTCGTTACGATCCATCGTATAGATACATCGGCACCAAAACATCAGTGCAGTGCATTGGTTTAATGTTGGTGCACAGTCTAAATGTTGTATGCTGAATTCATTGATTTAGTTGTAGTTCTGTATTGTAGGTCTCATCATGGGGAGGTTACGTCTTTCTGATCAACTTAATACCCCTGCATGTGTTGGCTTTGATGATCACTGGTAGATTCTCTCATAGAATATACGTGGCCTACAGCACTGTATGTATTGTTGTACTATGTATGTGTGTGTGTGCATTACTTGTGTGTTACATAGTCATATACAGTGATGTATTGTTGTATGTATTGTTGTACAGCGTAACCTTGGTATTTCGAAGTTGAGGGGACTGAGGAGATAACTTCGAATTTGCAAAATTTCGAATTTCTAAATTAGGAGTAATTTATTTATTGTGCAGACAACTGCTACCAAAGATAGAAGTTATCTGTTCTATGTTGTTAAAACATTCCTTATTTCTCAAAATGTAACCAACATAGAAACTTGAACATCGAAAAATTTATACAGAAAAGCAAAAGCATTGATTGAATAAGTGTTGAGTTATCAGTGCCTCACAACAGCAGACACTGCAAGCAGTGGTAGATGAGCAGTGAGGTGACTAACCCAACAACAACTAACCATCATAATAATTATCGATCATAAGCCAGAATCTTCTCCTTGTTTTTCAGCCAAGTGCTAAGAGTATTAGATGGAACTCCAAACTGAGCTGCTATATTTTTTTTATTTTTGCCTTCAGCAACAAGCTGAAGGGCCTGCTTTTTCTTATCTAAGCTCACAAAAGATACGGCTCGTTTCGCCTTTGCACTTGCCATGCTGATTAAAACAATGTCATCTGCAAAACTGCCAACCACAAGTTTTGACATAGCTGTCTTTGTCTAAGCATTGTTTGGATGCGTGCTCCATACAACGGCCCGCATCTAAATGATGACTATTCATTATGTGCCAATAACTGTAACCAATCAAAGCCATATGTGTGGCTTTACAACCAATCAACTTGGGGTGTTTATGTAGCGCATTCTAAGACGTCTATGCTGCACTACGGGTGTGTTTGTTCTATGAAAGTGTTTGAGTGGATAAGAAGTCCATCGTAACGAAATTATCTATTTGATTGAAACCAGCTAAATGTGGTATTTTTGCACCACATTGCTAAATTTGCTAGCTGTTGCGATAAAATAATAATAAGTAAAAGATGACACTGTCCAATGCATTTTGAGCCACTGAAACAGACTTTTGTATTTATTAATGTCATATAAAAAGGTCGAATTTACAAATAATACTTCGAAATTAGCTATATGAAAGAACAATGATGAGAAACTGGGACTTTTTGTTTACTTCTAAATACCAAGGAATTTGAATTTATTGAGGTCGAATTTATAAGGTTACACTGTACTGTGTATGTGTGTGTAGATTACTTGTGTGTTATCTAGTCATATACAGTGATGCATGGTTTTCTGCTGCAGGTGTATTGTCTTGGCACACTACTATCTATGCAGATCTCCTTTGTTGGATTCCAGCCAGTACAGTCCAGTGAGCACATGGCGGTAGGTAGTAATCTCACCTGGGCACAACCTGCAGGGTTTATTCAGAGCTACATACACACCTGTTGCAATTGTGTCCCTTGCTACCTGTAGGCCTTTGGTGTGTTTGGACTGTGTCAGATTCACGCCTTCGTTGACTATGTACGCTCTCGCATGACCTATGAACAGTTCACTCTTCTCCTTAGAACTATAGTGACTGTAGTTGGAGGTACTGCAGTAGTGGTCGGGGGAGTGCTCACTGCCACAGGTACCTTTCCTACTCACTATACTAATACTCTCAGTCTATCGTTGATGTAGCCATGTTGTCTTGTCTCATTTGTGCGTTCAGTAGTGTGTGCATAGCCCTTGCTCACTGCGCAGGTAAGATCTCTCCATGGACTGGACGTTTCTATTCCCTGCTGGATCCATCGTATGCAAAGAACAACATCCCCATCATTGCGTCGGTCTCTGAGCATCAGCCTACAGCCTGGAGTTCATTTTACTTTGACTTGCAGATGCTCGTTTTTATGTTCCCTGGTAAGTATATATAGTGTAGTTATATGTGTGTGAGTGTTATATATTGTATCTACTCTATACATGAATGTAATATGTAAGTATATATAGTGTAGTTATATGTGTGTGAGTGTTATATATTGTATCTACTCTATACATGAATGTAATATGTAAGTATATATAGTGTAGTTATATGTGTGTGAGTGTTATATATTGTATCTACTCTATACATGAATGTAATATGTGAGTATATATAGTGTAGTTATATGTGTGTAAGTGTTATATATTGTATCTACTCTATACATGAATGTAATATGTAAGTATATATAGTGTAGTTATATGTGTGTGAGTGTTATATATTGTATCTACTCTATACATGAATGTTCCCTGGTAAGTATATATAGTGTAGTTATGTGTGTGTAAGTGTTATATATTGTATCTACTCTATACATGAATATAATATGTAAGTATATATAGTGTAGTTATATGTGTGTAAGTGTTATATATTGTATCTACTCTATACATGAATGTAATATGTAAGTATATATAGTGTAGTTATATGTGTGTAAGTGTTATATATTGTATCTACTCTATACATGAATGTAATATGTAAGTATATATAGTGTAGTTATATGTGTGTGAGTGTTATATATTGTATCTACTCTATACATGAATGTAATATGTAAGTATATATAGTGTAGTTATATGTGTGTGAGTGTTATATATTGTATCTACTCTATACATGAATGTAATATGTAAGTATATATAGTGTAGTTATATGTGTGCCAGTGTTATATATTGTATCTACTTTATACATGAATGTAATATGTAAGTATATATAGTGTAGTTATATGTGTGTGAGTGTTATATATTGTATCTACTCTATACATGAATGTAATATGTAAGTATATATAGTGTAGTTATATGTGTGCCAGTGTTATATATTGTATCTACTCTATACATGAATGTAATATGTAAGTATATATAGTGTAGTTATATGTGTGTAAGTGTTATATATTGTATCTACTCTATACATGAATGTAATATGTAAGTATATATAGTGTAGTTATATGTGTGTGAGTGTTATATATTGTATCTACTCTATACATGAATGTAATATGTAAGTATATATAGTGTAGTTATATGTGTGCCAGTGTTATATATTGTATCTACTCTATACATGAATGTAATATGTAAGTATATATAGTGTAGTTATATGTGTGTGAGTGTTATATATTGTATCTACTCTATACATGAATGTAATATGTAAGTATATATAGTGTAGTTATATGTGTGCCAGTGTTATATATTGTATCTACTCTATACATGAATGTTCCCTGGTAAGTATATATAGTGTAGTTATATGTGTGCCAGTGTTATATATTGTATCTACTCTATACATGAATGTAATATGTAAGTATATATAGTGTAGTTATATGTGTGTAAGTGTTATATATTGTATCTACTCTATACATGAATGTAATATGTAAGTATATATAGTGTAGTTATATGTGTGTAAGTGTTATATATTGTATCTACTCTATACATGAATGTAATATGTAAGTATATATAGTGTAGTTATATGTGTGTAAGTGTTATATATTGTATCTACTCTATACATGAATGTAATATGTAAGTATATATAGTGTAGTTATATGTGTGTAAGTGTTATATATTGTATCTACTCTATACATGAATGTTCCCTGGTAAGTATATATAGTGTAGTTATATGTGTGCCAGTGTTATATATTGTATCTACTCTATACATGAATGTAATATGTAAGTATATATAGTGTAGTTATATGTGTGCCAGTGTTATATATTGTATCTACTCTATACATGAATGTAATTGTATATATATTACAGCTGGAATGTACTTCTGCTTCAGCAGGCTCACAGATGCCAATATATTTATTATTATGTACGGACTGACCAGTATCTACTTTGCTGTAAGTTTGTGATTCAGCGTCGAGTCTACAAGTTATTCAATTGCATATCTACATATACTGTAGATGTGCTTGCTCAGCGTCGGCCTGTAGTCTACTATATGTAACATATATGTATGTAACATATATGTATGTAACATATATGTATGTAACATATATGTATGTAACATATATGTATGTAACATATATGTGTGTAACATATATGTGTGTAACATATATGTGTGTAACATATATGTATGTAACATATATGTGTGTAACATATATGTGTGTAACATATATGTGTGTAACATATATGTGTGTAACATATATGTGTGTAACATATATGTATGTAACATATATGTATGTAACATATATGTATGTAACATATATGTATGTAACATATATGTATGTAACATATATTTATGTAACATATATGTATGTAACAGGGTGTGATGGTGCGTCTGATGCTTGTACTAGCTCCAGTCATGTGTGTACTCGCTGGTATCGGTGTATCCACCACCCTCAATGTCTACATGAAGAATCTGGATCCCATTTTTGGACCTAAAAAGTCTGAGGCTCCAACCAAGAAGGCATCAAAGAAGACCGTTGCAGAACTCAATTATCCTTTTAAGAATGAGGTAAGAAATGCTTGCTTTGTTCCGGTTATGCTATGCGTTCATTTCCTAAACTTTAGAACATTTGAAATTATTTTTCAAGTTGATGCAATGATCTGTTTTCTGTCATTGGTTGGAGTAATTTATTGTCGGTGCCTTCTGTGCAGGTCGCCACTGCAGTTGTGTTCACCATGACTCTCTTCCTTATCACCTACGTGTTTCACTGCACTTGGGTCACATCTGAGGCATACTCCAGTCCGTCCATTGTACTCTCCGCCAAATCTGGTGACGGAGGGCGAATCATATTTGATGATTTCCGTGAGGCATATTATTGGTTGAGACAGAACACTCCTGAGGTAACAACTGGTTTATATATATGACTTACATATCTCTATGTGTCGCTACATATCTCTATATGTCACTACATATCTCTACATGTCACTACATAGCTCTATATGTCACTACATATGTCACTCTATATCTCTACATGTCACTACATATCTCTACATGTCACTACATAGCTCTATATGTCACTCTATATGTCACTCTATATCTCTACATGTCACTACATATCTCTACATGTCACTACATAGCTCTATATGTCACTACATATCTCTATATGTCACTACATAGCTCTATATGTCACTATATATCTCTATATGTCACTACATATCTCTACATGTCACTACATAGCTCTTTATGTCACTACATATGTCACTCTATATCTCTACATGTCACTACATATCTCTACATGTCACTACATAGCTCTATATGTCACTCTATATGTCACTCTATATCTCTACATGTCACTACATAGCTCTATATGTCACTATATATCTCTATATGTCACTACATATCTCTATATGTCACTATATATCTCTACATGTCACTACATATCTCTACATGTCACTACATAGCTCTATATGTCACTCTATATGTCACTCTATATCTCTACATGTCACTACATAGCTCTATATGTCACTATATATCTCTATATGTCACTACATATCTCTATATGTCACTATATATCTCTATATGTCACTACATATCTCTACATGTCACTACACATCTCTATATGTCGCCGCATATCTCTATATGTCACTACATATCTCAGTATGTCACTATATATCTCTATAATAAAATGTCACAATTCATTGACAGGATGCGAAGGTGATGTCGTGGTGGGATTATGGGTACCAGATAACAGCTATGGCCAACAGAACTATATTGGTAGACAACAACACATGGAATAATACCCACATATCTAGAGTAGGCCAGGTAGGTGTTATACGTAGTCGTCTGCTATATGTACCTAGTACCGCTGTTGTGGTTGTTGTCCCCTCTCTGTCGCACACTGACTTGTCTTTTGTATCTCAGGCGATGGCTTCTCCTGAAGACAAGGCGTACGACATCATGAGAGAGTTGGACGTCGACTATGTACTGGTTATATTTGGTGGGCTCACTGGATATTCATCT
This sequence comes from Cryptosula pallasiana, assembly GCA_945261195.1. Classification (NCBI taxonomy): domain Eukaryota; kingdom Metazoa; phylum Bryozoa; class Gymnolaemata; order Cheilostomatida; family Cryptosulidae; genus Cryptosula; species Cryptosula pallasiana. The sequence goes on from OX183135.1 coordinate 6,177,911, forward strand.
GATGGTAAGCATCTCCTGTCAGTAGTTCTTGTTTGTTAGATCGGTACTCTAGGAGTTGTCCTCTTTTCTTCTCGTTAGTTTACATATGATTATCTGATTGTTGCAGACATCAACAAGTTTCTGTGGATGGTGCGAATTGGAGGTTCAACACCAGAGGGCGCTCACATCAAAGAGGCAGATTATTACACACCACAGGGCGAGTTTAGAATAGACAAGGACGGTTCTCCCATCATGCTCAATTGTCTCATGTACAAACTGTGCTACTACAGATTTGGTTCTGTCTATACAGAGCAAAGTGAGTGGCTTTTGTTATCACGTAAGGTTTGGTGGTGTGTATTAGTAGTAATAGCAATTGTAGTAACTGTAGTAGTGCTAACAGTAGTAACTGTGGTAATGCTAACTGTAGTAGCAGCAGCAGTGATAGTACTAGTAGCAGCAGTAGGAGCAGCAATAATATTAGCAGTAGTAGTAATAGTAGCAGCAGTAGCAACAGTAGTAGTAGCAACAGTAGTAGTAGTAGCAGCAGTAATAGTTGTAGAAACAGCAGTAGTAGTTGTAGTAGTAACAGCAGCAGTAGTTGTAGTAACAGTAGCATTATACGTTTTACTAACAGATTTAGTAGTAGCAGTGGTAGTAATAGCAACAGCAATAGTTGGTTGCAGTGCTAGTAGGTAGTAACAACAGTAGTAGTTGTAATCTTTTCTACTTTTTCTCACAGCTAAACCATCCGGTTACGACAGAGTGCGTAATGCTGAGATCGGTAACAAAGATTTCCAACTGGATGTGCTGGAGGAAGCTTACACCACTGAGCACTGGATAGTCAGAATATACAAAGTGAAAGACTTAGTCAACAGGGGTGTATAGATTACCCCTTTCAAATCCTTTACTTCTTCTATAGCCAATTAGATTTCTGCTGCAGTTTAACCTGTGCTTGCATTCACCACCATGATCTCCTGGCAATTTGTCAAGGACACTGTCTGGTCACACGCTTTTACCTTGTTTTACACAAACTGTTTGTGATTCCGTGCTAGCTATTGAGTGTTCTCTGCTATAAGACGGTGCAAGCTGCTGAGCTGGCTGTTTGAACTAATCTTCAACAACATTGATTTATATATTGGCAATGATTTGTAGTTATTGATACGTTATGAGTTAGCTGTACAGTTCAATAAAGTCTATGCATTCCGCTATACTCACAGTACATATGGTTTGTTTGTTTTGTACATAAAAATGTGGATACATGCTCATTTGGTTGAAAGTATTTTGGCAATGTATGTACTCATCCACTCATTTTATGACAAATATGCCAGAATGTGTCTGGTTATGCTGGTTGATGACTGATAAAATATTATCGTCTTCCGGAATTCTGTACATAACCTATTCTTTAATGTCTGGTTGGCACCGAAACCAAAGAGTCTGATTAAACTAAGCTGTAACTTTTGGAGTTGTTCTCGCTGGAAGCGCAACTCTCAAAACAGGCCAAACGAACTTCAGCCAATAATATGTGAGCTAGAGTCCTATAGGGTCGCTGATGGGAGGGAAATCCCCCATTTACTGTTTCCTGCACGCTGCTGGCCATCGCCATCCAATGTTTTTTTTTATTGCTCGTACAATAAATGTTTTTAAAAATGTGGTCGTCTGTCTGTTGCCTATCCTATTCGCTTTATACCTAATTATTATTAGTAAAGATATTACTTATAACAATGTTGTAATTATTATTATAACAATGTTATGTTTTTTTTTAATAATTTGATGATCGATGATGATGATTGTTGATAATAATAATAATAATAATAATCATAATAATGTGATAATAAAACCTATTGAATTGATTGATAAATAGTAATATTTGATATATATTATTTAATTTGTTATTATGATATTATTATTGTTTATTATGATTATTATTAATAAAATAATAGATTATCATTTGATAATAAAGACAGTGGCGAGAGCAGTACCGAAACTAGAAGAGGGACAGACAGTGTGGATTAAGACTAGTCATGACGACAAAGGCAAGACAGGGCTAGTGAAATACAAAGCAGAGGAGCCGGATAGCTACTGGATAGAAACGGACAAGCAGCTAGTCCGGAGAACAAGGAAACACTTGAGACTGCTTCCTAACCAAGACGAGATGAGAGACGCGAGTAAGAATGAGCAAAGACAGAGTAACGAGGGTAACCAATATGAAGGACGAAATTAGCGATCATGTACCTAATCTTAGACCGCCTAGTTCTAGACAAGCTAAGAAAGCCTTAGACCCTCATTATGTTTGATTCTAGGTTTACGTTGATGTTAATCTTTCTAATTTGTTTTCAGATTAGAAGGAAAGAATTAGAGAGGACAGTTAGGCGGGAAAAGGAAGGATGGAAGGACGTAACACTCGCGTAGTGGTGGGCAACAGCATTGTCGGATACCTGGATGTGGCTCCGTATACCTCCCACTGCACTAAGGGAACACCATTATCTGGGATGCAGAGTGAGCTGAGACTGTACGCTACGAAGTTGGTTATTTCAGGCATTCCGGATGTTCTAGCGGCGAAGAGAGACGTCTTAGTAAGCGGACGAAGGGTATCGGACTAGGAGAGGGAGTTAGATCGGGCCGCTGCCATTCCAGGGGTCATCTTATGCCCTTTCTATCCACCGAGGAACCTGAGATCAAATCAATGGGGGGTGATCCACCGGTTAAATCAGAGGATCTGTCGGCTAAATGCGCAAAATGGTGAAGGGACCCCAGCCTAAACCATGGGGTTGTTTGGAAGGGAGCCGGACTCTGGCCTGTTATTTTTCAGAACAGAGAAGCTTTGTGACATCGCTCACCCCACCAAGGATCAAGCTGCCCACATGTCAACAACCCTCAAGGATTTCATAGCCAACAGGATCCAACAGAGGAGAGGGCAAGAGGGAATTAGACAGGAAGGCGTTGGACAGAAGACGGAGGTTCCGTCAGTAAGGGATCTGTGACAGAGACTTGACCCCGACTCGATGAGAAGAGAGATGTAGCACAGGGCGGAGAAAATCAGGTAGAATAGACGAGTTACGTAGAAAGAAGGGAGCAGCTTAGAAGAGATCGAGACCGAAGAGAGGAAGACATTATTAATCGTAACAATAGTAAATTTTAAAGAGAACTAGAAGCTGTGAGAATAAGGTTTAGAGAAGAAAGGAAAAAGAAGCTACAGGAGAATGATATGCGCTAAAGAAAAGAAGTTGAGTTGAAGACTTAGAAGACGAAGAACATCGAAGAGATTGACAGGGCCGAGAGAGAGAAGTAGGCAGAGAAGGGAGAAAGAAAGCACATTGCTTGGAAAAGACATCAGGACCAATGTTCCTCGGACGGTCCACATGTGTTAAGTGTTTAGCGCTGTGAGGTGGTATTAGGCAGGGACGGAAGTAATTAGTCCGGAAAGAATTAGCCAAGGAAGATGAATTAGATTCAAGGAGTTAGGAAGGAAATTAGCAAGGATTATAATGAACTACTAAGAAGAAAGAGAGGGAGATGTAGTTTATCCGGTGTATCTGATTGCGAGAGATATTGAGGACTGCATCCGGTGGTGAAAGCGAGGCAGAATGAACACGGGGACTGAGGTGGACGGACGGAGAGATCAAGGAGGAGCATAACTACAGCAAAAACACACTTACACGTAAATTGATGACTCTACATTATTTATTATTATTATTATTATCTAATATCCATGCAATAATAATTTATGTAAATATATAAATAGTATAATTATTAACTTTTATTGTATTGTTGTTATGATTATTATAATTATCATTTATTATAAAAAATTATTGTTAGTAGTATAAATAGTTGTAATTACTAATTTAAATTAATTACTTAGTATTGTTATGATAAAATAATAATTATGATGATAATTATGATGATGATGATTTTTTTTAATAAATATCAAATTATTATAATAATAATGATCATAATTTTTATGCATATATTATTATGCTTCATCACCATGCTACCATCATCATCCTGTCATCTATGTCAACGAACATGTTGTTGTGCAGGATTTTAGGTGGCACTGGCAGCCACTGTGTTTGAGTTAGCACCTGCTGCACTTACTTCAGGTGTAGGACTGGAGCCAGCAGACCACTCGAATCAAGCAGCAAGTCAGACACCAAGTCAGGCACTGTCATATAGTCAGACTTGCCAATCTAAGGTGAGGAGTCAAGAGTGAGACTTGAAAAAATGGGGAAAAGGTGCGTGAAGTCGCGCCAAATGGGGAAAATGTGGTACTGAAGTGATTTTTCATAAAGTGCTGGAAAGCAAAATCTGACACCGTGTTAGTTGCAGAAGCACTAAGTGATGAAAGAAACAAAGGGGTATGGTAGATGTAGAGCAGGAGATGGTGGATGTTAAGCAGAGATTGTGGATGGAGAGAAGGAGATGGTGGATGGAGAGCAGGATATGATGGATGGAGAGAAGGGGGTGGTAGATGAAGATCAGGGGATGGTGGATGGAGAGCAGGAGATGGTAGATGAAGAGCAGGGGATGGTGGATAGAGAGCAGGAGATGGTAGATGAAGAGCAGGGGATGGTGGATGGAGAGCAGGAGATGGTAGATGAAGAGCAGGGGATGGTGGATGGAGAGCAGGAGATGGTAGATGAAGAGCAGGGGATGGTGGATAGAGAGCAGGAGATGGTAGATGAAGAGCAGGGGATGGTGGATGGAGAGCAGGAGATGGTAGATGAAGAGCAGGGGATGGTGGATGGAGAGCAGGAGATGGTAGATGAAGAGCAGGGGATGGTGGATGGGGAGCAGGAGATGGTAGATGAAGAGCAGAGGATTGTGGATGGATAGCAGGAGATGGTAGATGAAGAGCAGGGGATTGTGCATGAGGAGCAGTGGATGGTGGATGGAGAGCAGGAGATGATGGATGGAGAGCAGGAGATGATGGATGGAGAGCGGGAGATGATGAATGCAGAGCAGGAGATGGTGAATAGAAAACATCAGATGGTTGATGGAAAGCAGGAGCTTGTGTAGGACTATTCTCAATCGAAACCATGGAATTAAAGTTAAAACGTTGTTTAATGATAATTGATAATAAAATTATTTGATGAATAATAACTTAATTATTATCATAAATTATTAATACTAATAAAACAGTTATAAATTATAATAACAACAATAGTAGCAGTAACTAATTACCGATGATGATAATAATAATTGATATTTAAGTAAGTAGTCATGGGAATAAATAACAAATAGGAAGTACTAAATAATAAATGAATGGATCTGACTGACATACTAATAAAATAAATTCATATCAACAATAAAACAGCAATGGAGTGCTGAATGTAACAGAAGTATTGAAATAATGTGTATTTATTATTACATTTTGGTCTTTTCTTCTGCTGCTCTTAGTTAGGGCTCGTTGTTTTTTAGACTATGAATCCTGCTACCCTGACCTGATGGTGTGAGTAATATAACATTTCCCTCACAACACAAGTATAAGAGTGGCCAATTAACTGCTGTTATAATTATCTGTTTTATTTTTCTAATCTAAAAGCATAATGCTGCCGCAGTGAGCCATGTATGATTGGTAACAAACGGGAGTTTTAATAAAAAAAATTTTGAATTATTTTTGTTACAACTCCAGTTGGTTACCAATCATACATGGCTCACTGTGAATGCTGCACACAATTAGTTTTAACTTTATAACTTTGGTAGTAATTTTATTGTTTGCTCCATATATATATATAGCAGTCAGTATCTGTGTCAATGTTTTCCTTGATTTAGTCATGCTGTTTGAAGCAAAATGAAATAGATTATAACTGCTATGAATAATTGAGAAATGAGATGAGATATATATAAAAAAAAAATAGTAGTAGATAATAATAATCAATGAATACATAAGAAAAAAATCTTTTTCTCAAAAACCGGGGAGATGCGTGAGACGTGAGTGAGAGCATGAGAAACAGGGAATTGCGTATTTCTCACGTCCTATGCGTGACAGTTGGCAAGTCTGCACGTAGTAGTGCCGGCTTGGCATGGCTGGACAGCGTCCACAACAGTGTACCTACTGCCTACTAGGCTTATGAAGTGGTAACCATTTTGCGGCCAGCACCTGTATTATGTATGACAGGATGTATGTGTACTTATAGCTTTTGTCTGCATTTTCGAGGTTTAGTTTGCTTGAGCTATTCTACTAATGTAAAATCAAAGGGAGACAGAGTGCTCGTGTGAGAGTAGTTTATTCTTCGTACCTCTGGCAGAGCTTTTACCACCACTCTGAAGCATGAGAGAGATTCAGCCTGCTTTTATATAAACTTGTTACATGATTGTTCCTTTCTGGTGCAGAAGGTTGTCTTTGATAACAATACAAAAAGTTTGGTTGGCTCGGCCTAAAGATATAAATATGTAGAGTTGTAAAACATTGGTAGCCTTAGATAATGTTGCAAAAATGTTGGCCTACTTCACAAAAAGTAATGAATGTATAATGTATAGAGTTAATAATAAAAGTTCTGTGGATCTATGCCAGTCAATACGTAGGATAACAAGACGCATCTCTTTGTTTAAATAGGTTCTAGAGAGTGATTGATTTGATTATCAGTTTGGTACAATGTGAAAAACGCACTTTACTTTCAAGTATGATATTGTTACTTTCACTACTATGATTATATAGAAAATTAAAAAAAAAACAATACTCATTGTACATTACTATTTGTTATCATTGTTTTTGTGCAGGACAGTAGTTGCGCTGTTTGATTCTTCTGTGGTTGTATGCATTGAAATATGAACCGATATTTTACTGTATGTATAATAATGCACTAATAACAGCGTAATGTAATGAGTTTCATTATAGCCATCGCATAGCTTGCAAGTTCATTTATATGTACATAGTGAAAATTGGAATGAACCTAGACAGGAATGAATGCAGACATTGCTGGAATGAACATAGACACCTGGAATGATCATTGACCAACCGGGAGTGAATTTTGGCTACGCTATTAGAGAAAAAATTTTTTTAACATTGTTTCCCAATGACATGTTTTAATATTCCTGAAATGAACATTTAAACGGTAGTTTGTAAATTGCCAGGAATGAATATTGTCATTTCGGAAATGTACGTCAGAATATTTTTTTCTATATCATAGTTTACATTCGCTGCGGGTTTGGCGTGTCTGTCCTGTCGACGTTCATTTCAATATTTCCTATAATATATAAAAGCCTCTTGGATCTTTCGATCCATCAAGTACGCGATTGATGTATATATATGTATACATATTAAACTAAAGATATTACCAGTCGAATCCAAATATCATTATGTCAGCTCGTATTCTCATCCCGCTTTTTCCCTCCACCTCGCCCTTTGCCTGCCCCTCTCCACCTCTCACCCTCTACCTTACCCGCTTACCCTCTCTCTTTGCTCAATTGGTATCATGGCACAGTCGTGCTGTGTTCTAGCACGTTGCAGATACTTCGGAGCTGACAAACTTGCAAAAGCAATGTTACCAAAAACATGTTGCAATCGATGCATGCAGATTTTAAGTAATGTGACCCATAAACCATTGTGGAATTGTTTGATTGACACTCCAATTACTGCATATTAGCAAAATTCAACTGCTTGTGAGTTATCTACACCTGCATTGTTGATTAAAATATTAATGTTAAGTTTATAAATATATTAAGTTTAAGAAAAGATGTCATCTATCTGCCATCTATCAAGTTGGTCCAATAGAATGTTTTTACGGCAGTTTTCATTTCTTTCACCGTAGTAGTTGAGGCCTATATACCTATTTGGCACTTGAATTATCAAACTGTTATCGCCTCCACCTATATTATTATTTTTGAAATGATATCAACTCTACAATCATCTTTGGTATGAGAACAAATGGCAAATTGTAAACCCTGCCATACATTAGAGTTATCCAATAGAATGTTTTTATTGCTCTCTGGCTTGTCGCATAATTTGCCCTTCTTGACGCTTGTAGACTCTTGAATATCCGCGAGTCTAATAAGGAGCATCTGGCCACCCATGTTCAGATAGTTTTATATCAGACTCACTTTTGGTGGCGACAAAAACTCTGCTGGGGTCTATACGTTAACATAGAGTTAAAAAAAAATTTAGATTCTTATGTTAATCAGCAGTTAAACAAAAAAGTATTCCTAGCTTCTTATTTCTCGTAACTTATGCTTTCAAAAAAGCCTATGGTTTGTTGAATTATTAAAAACATCATTAATTTAAACAAAACACAATAGTGATAGTAATGAGCCCACGTAGCTCTAAATTTGTTGTTGTACTCATCTGCTTGTAAACAGGTACTGCTATAACACTTGAAATCAAAGCACTCACAAAGACTCAATAGCTCATCTAAATAAACGCTGTTAAGCCGTGGCTACACACACCTATGTTTTGTAGGAATATGATGAAAAAACGTTTCGTAGCGTCGCTCTGGTGGCTACACACACAGATGATTGATCACCGCAACGCTACGGAGTGTCCAGTGAGGCAAAGAGGACATGATTATTGAAAATAATTGTTATAACTATTTTCAATATAAATTGTAATAATTAATTAATTGTGATGTTTGTTTATAATACTAGGTAAATAATTTATTATCTGTAATAAATGATTAACATTAATTATTAACAATTTGTTGTTTAGAAATAAAAAGTACCCTCTTTGATAGAAGTCACAAATGGTCTGTTGGCCAATCGGTAATGACCTGGTCAAAGTTGGGTTATAAAAAAGTTTACTGGAGTCGTCAAATTTCGTCCTTATGTTTTATCCAATCAAGAGATGTTGTTTAATAATAATTGTCCAATCACCGAAGCGTCAGGCAAAAAACGTTTTCGTAGACCAACATGTTGGTCTATGAAATTGAGCGTCTTTTTGTAAAAAAATGTCGCTTGCTAAGAAAAAAACGCATTTTTACCGCATACCTACAAAACGTAGGTGTGTGTAGCCACGGCTTTATGTTTACATCACTATAATCAGACACACATAATACGAGGTGCATGCTCAGACACTCGGTCTTTACATTTGTTACACCACTTGTTATGCCCACGTGCTATGCACAGATGCTAATAAGACCTCACACTTGTTTTTATTTAATGTTTAGCACCACTAATGGTTTTATGCCAACTGCACAGTGTTATATTCAAATGTGAGAGAAAGTTTTGGAGACTCATAAAATGTGCTGACACACCAGCATGATTCAAATCCAAGAACTTAGATGCAGACGACGGCCCTGTCTGATTGAAACCAGGCGTTTAGCTTTAGGTCTTTGTATAAAGAGAGTCTCAGGACTATCATCTTAGACCCTATAACATGCTTGTCCAACAAAACCCACCAACATGCTGCAAGTTTCCAAAGCAACATAAGTGCATTGCAGACATGATCTGTTCAATCTAGTGTGTAATAAAAAAATATGTAAAGCAATTGCTTTTCTCAATGGATCTCAAACCCAATCACATTCTCAACTGCATTTATCTCCCTTGTACACCTGCTACAAAATATCCTGCGTTATTACCATACGATTCCAAGTATCTAGATCTACAACACTATTAGCAAATTGCCAGCAAAGTAAAAAATGCCCGCTAAATTTTCGACTCTACAATGCAGCTGTCTGGGCCAAATCTGTGACTTATACTAAACCCTGTTGTCCAATCCAAATGGAGGCACGTGTGCTCTAGTGGTTAAAGTGCTTGCACTTCGATCCAAGATCTGGGGTTCAATTCCCAGCAGAGCTACCTGTGAGCAAAGTATTTGGCCTCCTAATGCTCTGCCTGGTCGGATATAGGCATAAAATAAAGTGGTCCCTAGCTTGATTGCACTCTTCATCATAACTATGGAGTCATACTCGTAAAAGATCCCCTCTGCCTTTTCAAAAGACTAGCCAGGCACAGGCATATGGTGCTGCTCACACAAGCTACAAGCTTATGAGACCCGTCTTTAGAGTTGCTCTCGAGGCGCAGCTCAACAAACAAGCAAAGCAAACAAATCCATTAGAATGTGGTTGTTGTTTGGGGGTACGGACCATTCGAAACTGACGGTTCGAAAATGGACACTTCGAAACTCTTTGGGGACGGGGGTTTGTGATTTGGGGTTGGGGGGTTCAGGTTTTAGAGTTTCGAACAGTTCATTTTCAAAACGTCAGTTTCGAATCATGGCGGAATCTGTTGTTTGGGACCCTATTAACAAGCAGCAGGCACTCAAAATTAAAACACTACAGAGTAGTGAAATCAGATTTGTTTGTAACCTCAAAGGGTGCGACTTCATCACTAGCACTTGTCAGGGTCTGGGTCCTCAGTTGCTATTGAAGAAAAAAACAACAAAACCATAGCCATTGAAATAAATATATGTTGCATTGTCTATCATTCAACCGTTATTCGTTATAGAGCTCATGTTGTTTTCGCGCTCAAAGATACATTTTTATCGATCAGCAATTGTGGTTTAAAGCAGCAATAACCATACACTTGTCTGATTGGTTGATTGTGGTTTAAAGCAGCAATAACCATACACCTGTCTGATTGGTTGATAAAAATAATGATGAATTTAATTTAAAGTAACTAAATTTTCCCTGTAGTATGTTATTTATGCAATAATTAAGTGTTATTGCTAATAATCGTGATATTTCTTAACACGACATAATACACTGTACTCTCATTTTTTTTGCTAAATAATTTTTTTTCTTTTAAGCATTGCTGCATTCTTCGATAATGCTTCATTTTTGGTATTTTTTCGATATTGCTATCATTAAGGTTTACACCTGCTTTTTGCAATGCCCTGACTAATGATCAATACATATAATGAAAGCCAATTTCTTCGGCCAACAACTCATAAAAAATGTGGATGACTAATTCACTAGTAAATTACCTTAAAATTGTATTATATCACAGGTTTGAATATTCTTTTTTGTTGTATCAGCGTTCCCAGTATGACCAGAAGAAAAAAACATCAAAATACTCAGAAAACCGCGACTGTTTCCAATGTTCATCCGGACTTGCCGCAGCCGTACAATAATGCTAATAAATTGAATGGTGCTTCTGATACGAGTGTTATCTATGGATCTACTGATTTCTATTCCCTTGCTACGGATCCCAAGTGCCTCTGGGTAGGTGTGCTGAATGGCTACCTCTTTATTAGATGTCTTATATTCACATTATATTCTACCCAAAATGCATGTTTCGCTGCGCTCATATTAAAACACGTATCGTACCCTCTGTTGCAGAGGTATATAATGGCACTTATCTTAGAGCGCCACCACCACTCAATCGATACAGAAATATCGCAACAACTCGATAGCTTGGAGCATGTCCACAATTCGCAAAGTGTCACCAATCTGCTTTTGGAGCTTGGAAGGCTTCAGCGATCGGTCGCGCAAAATGTTAAACGCCTGGAAGATAAAAAGAAGATAGCAAAGGTATGGAAGAAAGTGTTTTATACGTGGTACAGTTTACTTTACATCTGCAGTTTTTGCACAGCTTTTGTAGATATTATGTGCAATAGCAGCTGATATGGAAACATAAATGTAATCCCAATCACCTACGGCAACCCGTCAGCTGTGTCACACAAGTTACTCCTCTTCTGTTGCAGGAGCTGTTTCTAGATAACCTTAAACTACTGTCTGCTGGATATGACTTTTTGCCAATTATCGATGGTTGTACTACAATGGATGAATTAGAGAAGATGGTAGATGATTACAGCTCTAGTGACTCTCATGTTGACGGTAAGACATAGATGGGAAGGCTCATGAGTAGGAAACCATAGCATAGAAGAGGTCTCGGGTTTGATGGATTTTTCTCAATATGCAGCTCATTCGTATTTGGTGATTTTTGGCGTGTAATAATTGAGGTGTTAATTTTCATGGCTACACTAATGTACTTGACACAATACAATCAGTTCACTGCAGAGGAAAGTGCTGATTGGACCGATGCCGAGTACTGTGAAAATACAGTTGCATCCTCTGGGCAAAATGGAGCTGGTTATCTCCCTGCATCTGATGACACCACACATTGCCTCGGAGATGACGTTTCTGATGCAAACTATGTCGTTGGTTTGCTGCAACCGATAGATGTCGACATGCCCGCATCCGACTCATCCAACGGTGAGTACATTTTACACGAAATTCTTTTTCTGTGGTGTCGATGTGTTAGACTAGAGCTGATGCAGGAAGTATTATACACTGTATGTAGAGTCTCCTTCCCTCACCATGCCTGGGCAGAACCCGCCTCAATTTGCCTTTTCTGTGATGGAAAATGACCCGGCCATAGTCAGCTTCACACCAAAAGAGAGTACTTCTTCTGATGGCTCTGCTGCCGACCAAGGTAAGTCAGCTCGTCTGCTGTCTACATATTTCTTTCCACACGTCGGATATTTTAGATTCTAAAGCATTGTTAGTTTCAGAAGTAGAGGGATTAGACGGAGATGAGTGGGAGACGGTGATGAAGAGAAAGAGTAAAGTTACTGTTTCACAAGCACCGCAGGTAGTCGAGTTGTAGACTGCTCATTTTGCCTGCTGTCCTATTCAAACGCTTATTTTTATAGCTAGTTTTTCAGCGTATTTGTTAGCAATTTAGTTTAAAAATACCCACAGCCATCTTGTTTTTTGGCTGTAAAACAATACCATACACGGACAACGAAACGAGCATAGCAAGAGAAATCGTGTCTTTTGCAGCAAACTATTCAAAACGATCAAGTGAAGGAAGGGCTTTCGTCTAAGCAAAAGACCTCTATGTGTCGACTGTTTATGGAAGGGAGGTGTAAATGGGGCCTCAACTGTAACTATGCACACAGCGAGGCCGAGCTATCAAGAAAACCTCATCAGTCTAAGGCTAATGTTGTGATTGTAAGTCTATTTGTGTCTTGCAAGGGATGAATTAATAGTTGAGGTAATCTCGTAATCGTCGTACCAAGTTGGACTTAGAGCGAGTTCAGGTAATGTCGTACCAAGGTGGACTTAGAGCGAGTTCAGGTAATGTCGTACCAAGTTGGACTTGGAGTGAGCTCAGGTAATGTCGTACCAAGGTGGACTTAGAGCGAGTTCAGGTAATGTCGTACCAAGGTGGACTTAGAGCGAGTTCAGGTAATGTCGTACCAAGTTGGACTTGGAGTGAGCTCAGGTAATGTCGTACCAAGGTGGACTTAGAGCGAGTTCAGGTAATGTCGTACCAAGGTGGACTTAGAGCGAGTTCAGGTAATGTCGTACCAAGTTGGACTTAGAGCGAGCTCAGGTAATGTCGTACCAAGTTGGACTTGGAGTGAGCTCAGGTAATGTCGTACCAAGTTGGACTTGGAGTGAGCTCAGGTAATGTCGTACCAAGTTGGACTTGGAGTGAGTTCAGGTAATGTCGTACCAAGTTGGACTTGGAGTGAGCTCAGGTAATGTCGTACCAAGGTGGACTTAGAGCGAGTTCAGGTAATGTCGTACCAAGTTGGACTTGGAGTGAGCTCAGGTAATGTCGTACCAAGGTGGACTTAGAGCGAGTTCAGGTAATGTCGTACCAAGGTGGACTTAGAGCGAGCTCAGGTAATGTCGTACCAAGTTGGACTTGGAGTGAGTTCAGGTAATGTCGTACCAAGGTGGACTTAGAGCGAGCACATTATGTTGAGTATCTAAGAGCCTCCAATGATGGTTTCAATCAAGTCGACCCAAATATTGTAAACTCAAATGACCTGAGATGTCGCCGCCCTTCTGACCTAATAGTCAACTCTTGTTCCAGGAGGACCCAACTCCCGCAGGCAACATCAAGTTTAAAGAAGGCCATCAGAGACGTAAGACAGAAATGTGTAAGAACTTTGTGCTTGGTAGGTGTAACTGGGGAGAGAGTTGTAACTATGCACACAACTCTGAGGAACTGAAGGCTGCGGTGAGCTGCCCGATTAATGGACTCCTGCACTCCCAGTCTAACACTGCTTATAACACTATACAGGTAGGATTACTAACTGTTCTCAGACTCTACCGGTAGGATTGGTAGCTGTTCTCAGATTATACAAGTAGAATTGCTAGCTGTTCTCAGACTATACAGGTAGTATTACTAACTGTTCTCAGACTATACAAATAGGATTAGTAGCTGTTCTCAGACTATACAGGTAGGATTGGTAGCTGTTCTCAGACTGCACAGGTAGAATTGCTAGCTGTTTTCAGACTCTGTATCATACAAGTTTTTTGAGTGAATTCCTGCAATATACTCTCAGAAAATGGAGAATCCTACTCCTAGTGGGAACAGAAAGTTCAAAGGAGTAAACGGAGATCTGAGACGTAAGACAGAAATGTGTGAGAACTTTAGGCTAGGCAGGTGCAGCTGGGGCCAGCAGTGTAACTATGCTCACAGCGCTGACGAGCTAAAGGGATGTACTATCAATGGCAGTGACAACTTTCCACAAGATAGCAGTAACCTCACGGTACGTTGAGTGTTATTTGTGGAAAACTTGAATGTCTTCTAGCTTTTTATTGACCCTCTCTGTTACAATTCATTTAATTATTTTCAGATCCCAACAGTTCAGACGGCTTTGAATTCAACCATTGGTAAGAAGTTACTCATGTGTATCGGATACAGTGAAGGCAAGTGTAGGATGCCAGCTGACGTATGCAAGTACGCACACGATCCCAGTGAACTAGACCCGGTTAGTGGGGTTATTGTCTTATGAGACATTAATGTTTGTATCCGCGGGTGACAAACATACAATTATTGTACTATACATGACAGAGGTTTGATCATATTGAGCCTTGTACCAACCAGCAGTGTGCTGGCAGGCTCAGATATGAACGGCGGAAGACAACCTTGTGCTCAACAGAAAACAGCAGCTGCAAGTTTGGTTCTACTTGCACGTACGCCCACAGCGAGAGTGAGCTCAGACCTCTGCCTAAACACGAGATGTGCAGGAGACATGCTGCCGGCCATTGTACTTCTGCAGAAATTGTAAGTTCTTGGTTTCAATGTTTGTATGATACAATCTCTGTATTATATATTGTCTGAGACCATAGACATACGGAGTGCTCTCCATACTTCATGTGTCTGTGTATAATTTGTAGTGTGTGTATGCTCACTCCAGGCTGGAACTGAGAGCAAACTCCCCCAGCCCTTTGGAGTAGACCCCAGCTACTATGTTTGAGGTATTTTAGAATAATAGTCCTCTAGCAACCTTGTGAGTGGTTAAAAAAGTTTTTGGGTATTTTTTAACTTGATATTTTTTTTAACTAAACGTCAAGATTTAAGTCTGCATTGGTTTATTTATTCTGTTGGCTCGTGGATGTTTTTATATTCGGAGCTGTTTGACATAGAGTAGTACAGAAATAGTCAATCAATCTATCACGGTTAATTAATTTAATATTGAAATATATATCCGCTAATCATTAAAGAATTTGGCTCGATGTTTTTGTTACAACTGTAGGAAATAAAACTCAAAGTTGTTGGGTTGCAAGGCTACCAAATGTATGACTCATCAAGCTATACTGGTGTAGCAATGGCAATAATTCAATGTAAAATTTGAGCCTATTTTTTATGGGAGTTGTCCTCTCAGAACATCGTGAATAAGAAGATAACTCTGAAAACATGAAGTTTTTGTAGCGAGCGCTTGCAATTTTATGCAGCAGAGCTGCAATCTTATCCCGCAGTGTTTTGTTGTAGAATTAGCTAATCGGAAGAGAAAACTACAGAATAAATATTGGGTGGCAGACAAATATTTTTTTTATACTTTTTTATTATGGCAGTTCAAAAATCCCTGTTTTAAAAATAATCACGAATATTTAATTGCAATAGCTTTTCATGTTTTTTTTAACCAATTGTTTAATGGATACTTGAAAGGTTTAAGTGAGTCAGTAGCAGAAGTTCTTGTGTAACATCTACTGATGCAGTGCTGTGCAGCATTAGCATCACATGGCCACCTTCATTGTAACTTATATATTTTATTATATCTAATTTAATTAAAAAACAATACATGTAATTTTGCTTTCTCACTTGAAATTTTTTTTAATTAATCTTTTAACAATTGACGAAAAGGTAACAGATGCAATCCTTTTGGGCCAAAAATAAATTAGCCAGTTTTATAACTGACCTTTTGTACATTTGTTGGTTATTTTGAGCTGTCATTTTCAATACATCATATTTTTTGTTAGTGTATCTCATCACAGACCTGACTCTGTTAGCTAGTATGTCTTTTATTATGACTTTGTGCATAGAGTTGTACATCCATAGATACAATCATTTAAGATATCTAATATATTGTATAATATATCAAGTTTCAGCCCCTTCTTAGTACTTGTGATAATGATTTTATCAATAACCAAGTGGGTAAACAGTTTTTAGATTGTTGCTCACACATCTAACAAATAGGTCTATGAATTGCTCGATGGACAATAACAGTAACTTGTGGGAGGTTTCTATGCTTGTGAGTTGTTAAATATAAGAGTAATTTGTTTTTTTGTTCATTCCCTTTGTTTTACCTGTTAGTTGCTAATGCATGCTGCCAGATTTGTACTAATAAAGGCTGGAAAATTTATATGAGTAATTTTACTACTTATGCATATATGATAAGTCACAGTACGTCGTATTGTGACAGCGTTTAGCTAATGAATTGGCTGGTAGCACATCGTTTGGTACTGCTTCGGCTCACAGGTTGGCAGGTTCAATATCTGTAAATTATTTATGACAAATAGCATAGTGTAATGTAGGAGCACAGGCTTTTTTTGGGGTTATGATTTACCACTTTCAGTTAGTGTCTTACATGGGTAGTGTTCGTCTGACAGCTCTAAAATTACCGTAGTGCAGATAATTCCTAAAAAACAATTATCATTTTTCACCGCAAAATTTTTATTTTAGCATAAACTCTGCCTAAAAACCAAAATTTTAGTTTAAAACATGAGTGACACTCAATAAAAGTATTTAAGTGATACATGAGCTTAAAATTAAGTTGAAACTCGTAGTTAAAAAAATTGTAAATAAAAAACTTGATATTTTTCAAGGTTTGTATACCAAATTATAGTGCATGAAAGCCTTATAAAAAATTTTTAAAGCAATTTATCTGTTGTGAAATTATTCTATCTATCGATAAATAGAAGATCAATTAATAAATATGCATTTTTTATTTATTCTTTATTTTATTGCATTGAAGTTGACTTGTTTGAACGAAATTGTCTCCACCACGGTAATTTCAGGGCTGTCAGATAACCGCTACGCTACCTGTTACATGGGCTGACAACTCCAAATCAACAAATCTCTTCGCCTTTCTTTCTGTAGCGAATGAAAATTTTCCTGCAATTCATGATCTAATTTATGACATCAAATAATTATGCATAAGAATAAGCGATTTCTTTGCTTGCTGTGAGTTGGTCTGACAAACCGAATTCAAAATTTAATGGAGGATACCGAGGTGGATTTCCATGATACGGCTTAATAATATTTTGATGTGTCAACCAATGGAAACATCGTACTCAATGATATAGAAGACAGCAAACCCACTAAGATTAAATTACTACTGAATTCTCACAATCAACATCATAAAAATTTGCTCTCACTTGATTGCAGTCCACAAACTGAGCACTTTGTCGACACACGATGTATCAAACAGGATGATATGTGGGTAGGTAGGGTTATCACACCAGGTTTGGTATGAGCTACAATACATGTGGGTATGTGTCTACAGCAAGTCATTGTTGGATAGTGTTGCATCGTGTTAGGAACATTCCGGTCAACATTGAAGACATGTGCTTTGATTAGCTGCATGTACAATAAGTGAGCTATTTCAGGTCTGCAGTAGCGGTTTCAGTAGGCCAATTGTGGGGAATAGCTGATGAAAGAAAGATCAAGAGACGATATGTTTGAAGTGGAGTTTGGAACAAACGTAGACAGAAATGAAGTTCAACTATATTATAGAAAAAAAAGCTTCAACATTTCTTGAAGTGTCGGCATTTGTTCGGGGCAACATGTAAAATATCATTCTGAGATGAATTTCCCCATTTGTCTGCACTGATGAAAATGAGAAATACTTTTACTTCTAGAACAAACGTCGAAATGGTAGCTTGTTTGTCTACACTTCTTGTAATAAACGTCAAAGTTTTTCTATGTAACATGGCTGACATTCATTACAAGTAGTGTCTACGCTCATTCCAGGAAGTGTCTGCATTCTTTCTAGGTGGTGTCTACGCTCATTTCAGCCAAGTATATATTTATTCGTTCCTCCCAAAGCTCATTTCCGTATTCGTTTGGCACGTGTTGTGCTGTCAGGATTGGGAACTTAATGCAACTTCGCGGACCAAGACGTTTCATGGAATGAAAGAGAGAAACAATGTCAGTTTGTATGAAACGTTGTCAATATTATTCATAGACTTATCTCATTGGATAAGGATGAATGGCGCGTCCAAGTTTTTTGTAAATTCCTGCAAAATATTGGCTTATTTTTAAAACTATGTCAAACAGATTTATTTATGTCAAAACATACAGATTATAAAATCAAACTTAAATTGAATCAACTAGAAATTACATTATCTGTGGCCAAATAGTTGGCGATAAGACAGAGTAATAATATTATTCCGCAATCATTGCTACAGTCTGAATGAAAGCTGAAAGCATTTGACAGCTAATGATATTATGAAAACTCTTTCGAGAAAACAATAATATGGTTCCTGCAACATTAATGTTACATGATTATGACAATGCCTACTTCCTGTCATCGCTGCTTTTGCCAGTCAGCCGCCAGCCAGACTCAACCCCTCCTGTCATATCCATGTAACCATAATTACTGTCAGCAGTAGAACACCTGGTAGAAGTTTTAGGGGCAGTGCTGGGCGCCGATACAGGTATTTCATAGATATGAGTCTCCGCTGACTCATGCATAGCCTCAGTGTCATGGGCTGGATTGGGTGGTTCAGTAGCACTCCTCCTTATGTAAATGATCACTGCAACCGCAATGCAGAGCCCAGCTACTGCTGATGCTGAAATGATTGCTGCCGCAGCTTTGAATCCTACAACATAAGTTTCAAGGCATGTAAATTTGAATTAAAACGTAGAATGGAATAGATGCCGACAGACAGTAATGAATGCAAACAGAACTGGAATGAACCATAAATGGACACCCACTTAAATGTCACCAGCGTTTTAACCTCCGTTCCAGGTACTGTCGACATTGGGTTCTCATTTGAACATTTGTTCCAGGAGTTGTCGACTTGTCTGAAAAACACAGAATATCGAAACTCTGGAACAAATGTCAAAAAAGTACCTTTTTATGCCGCTGGGAAAGAAAGCCACACAACCTGGAATGACCATTGATTTACTTATTGCAACACAAAAGCCACATTTTTTTATATTCGCTCCATCATTGTTTTCATTTCATTCCTCTCTAGATTTATTCCTATGAACTAATGGGAAACTAATGCACTGCAAACAGAGCTGAGCGAAATTACAGTGATTCGTAAACGCTGACAATATCAGGTCTGTCAGACTTTTAGTCACTGTAGTGGTAGGTGTACCTGTTGTAGTGGTAGGTGTACCTGTTGTAGTGGTAGGTGTACCTGTTGTAGTGGTAAGTGTACCTGTTGTAGTGGTAGGTGTACCTGTTGTAGTGGTAAGTGTACCTGTTGTAGTGGTAGGTGTAGTTGTTGTAGTGGTAGGTGTAGCTGTTGTAGTAGTAAGTGTACCTGTTGTAGTGGTAGGTGTACCTGTTGTAGTGGTAGGTGTACCTGTTGTAGTGGTAGATGTACCTGTTGTAGTGGTAAGTGTACCTGTTGTAGTGGTAGGTGTAGTTGTTGTAGTGGTAGGTGTAGCTGTTGTAGTGGTAGGTGTACCTGTTGTAGTGGTAGGTGTACCTGTTGTAGTGGTAGGTGTAGCTGTTGTAGTGGTAGGTGTACCTGTTGTAGTGGTAGGTGTAGCTGTTGTAGTGGTAGGTGTACCTGTTGTAGTGGTAGGTGTACCTGTTGTAGTGGTAGGTGTAGTTGTTGTAGTGGTAGGTGTACCTGTTGTAGTGGTAGGTGTACCTGTTGTAGTGGTAGGTGTACCTGTTGTAGTGGTAGGTGTACCTGTTGTAGTGGTAGATGTACCTGTTGTAGTGGTAAGTGTACCTGTTGTAGTGGTAGGTGTACCTGTTGTAGTGGTAAGTGTACCTGTTGTAGTGGTAGGTGTAGCTGTTGTAGTGGTAGGTGTATATGTTGTAGTGGTAGGTGTACCTGTTGTAATGGTAGGTGTATATGTTGTAGTGGTAGGTGTACCTGTTGTAGTGGTAGGTGTACCTGTTGTAGTGGTAGGTGTACCTGTTGTAGTGGTAGGTGTACCTGTTGTAGTGGTAAGTGTATATGTTGTAGTGGTAGGTGTATATGTTGTAGTGGTAGGTGTACCTGTTGTAGTGGTAGGTGTACCTGTTGTAGCAGTAGGTGTAGTTGTTGTAGTGGTAGGTGTACCTGTTGTAGTGGTAGGTGTACCTGTTGTAGTGGTAGGTGTAGCTGTTGTAGTGGTAGGTGTAGCTGTTGTAGTGGTAGGTGTACCTGTTGTAGTGGTAGGTGTAGCTGTTGTAGTGGTAGGTGTACCTGTTGTAGTGGTAGGTGTAGCTGTTGTAGTGGTAGGTGTACCTGTTGTAGTGGTAGGTGTAGCTGTTGTAGTGGTAGGTGTACCTGTTGTAGTGGTAGGTGTAGCTGTTGTAGTGGTAGGTGTACCTGTTGTAGTGGTAGGTGTACCTGTTGTAGTGGTAGGTGTAGCTGTTGTAGTGGTAGGTGTACCTGTTGTAGTGGTAGGTGTAGCTGTTGTAGTGGTAGGTGTACCTGTTGTAGTGGTAGGTGTACCTGTTGTAGTGGTAAGTGTATATGTTGTAGTGGTAGGTGTATATGTTGTAGTGGTAGGTGTACCTGTTGTAGTGGTAGGTGTACCTGTTGTAGTGGTAGGTGTACCTGTTGTAGTGGTTGGTGTAGCTGTTGTAGTGGTAGGTGTACCTGTTGTAGTGGTGGGTGTACCTGTTGTAGTGGTAGGTGTACCTGTTGTAGTGGTAGGTGTACCTGTTGTAGTGGTAGGTGTACCTGTTGTAGTGGTAGGTGTACCTGTTGTAGTGGTAGGTGTAGCTGTTGTAGTGGTTGGTGTAGCTGTTGTAGTGGTAGGTGTAGCTGTTGTAGTGGTAGGTGTACCTGTTGTAGTGGTTGGTGTAGCTGTTGTAGTGGTAGGTGTACCTGTTGTAGTGGTGGGTGTACCTGTTGTAGTGGTAGGTGTACCTGTTGTAGTGGTAGGTGTACCTGTTGTAGTGGTAGGTGTACCTGTTGTAGTGGTAGGTGTACCTGTTGTAGTGGTAGGTGTACCTGTTGTAGTGGTAGGTGTAGCTGTTGTAGTGGTAGGTGTAGCTGTTGTAGTGGTAGGTGTACCTGTTGTAGTGGTAGGTGTAGCTGTTGTAGTGGTAGGTGTACCTGTTGTAGTGGTAGGTGTAGCTGTTGTAGTGGTAGGTGTACCTGTTGTAGTGGTAGGTGTAGCTGTTGTAGTGGTATATGTTGCTGCTGTTATAGTTGCTTCCTTGCTTACAGTGGGAGTTGTGAGACAGAGAGGAAGTGAAGACCAGCTACCATCACTAGTACATTCTACTACTACATCTCTCACATATCCAACATCACAAATATATTGTAGTTGTTGTGTATAGTAGTATATACTGTATATAACTCTACCATTTGTTATATTCTGGTACTCGTCTGTCAGCTTGCATTCAACTGTAAGATGTGATATTATACAGTGTAGTAATGCTATTGATGAGAGTATGAACTTTTTTTCATTCATCAATGTGTAAACATTAGATTACCTCCCCTGACTTTGGATATAATGTTAGCTCCAGTTACATCGGAGAAAGCAATAAAAATGTACCTATTATTTATGTTGCACTAAACAGGTTTTCAGACTGGAATGAACATAGAAAAACCTAGAACAAATGCCTGTTATCAGTGCGGAAGAATATCTTGTTTCAAAAAATGACAATATTCATCACTTTTTATCAAAGGTGACACTTCCTAGATGGTAAATCAAAATATTTTTCATTTCCAAGTAAGTAAATGTTCGCTTTAGGAGAACTCCGCGTACTATCCTGACGATATCCATTTGCTTGGCTTTTATTTATCAGCTTGACTTATCAGGGATGGCAGTTGTAAAACATAAAACAGAGTGGACCAATTTTTTTACCTGTTTTGGTAATAATAAATTACTGACCATTTATGTTATCACTGAATGATAAATTGTAATTGAATGTACTTACCTGGGATACATTGTATGTTAGAGTGATCACTCCATTCAGCTATCTCTCTACTCTCATCTACTCTACATTCTATAGTAGAGTTTGTACCAGACTTTAACATCCATTCATCTACACATCTATATGTAACCATAGAACCTGGTAGCCATGGTGTAGGAGTTGTAGAGTTGGTTGTATTTGGTATACCTGGTATATCTCCACAGTGTAACACTAAAACATTGCATCGTTGTTTTACATTCCAAGTAACAATATAAATGTCTGGTTAGTCTGGGGAGGCTATGCAGTAGGTAAATGTAGACATTAAATCTTATGATATAGTAACATTCAGTATGGAACTTACCACTGAAGGTGAGTATAAAGCTAGTACGAGATGACCCATCCTCTGATACATAACAGATACTGATGGTTCTCTCACTGCTAGTAGTTACTAGTAGTGTACTTCCTATAGCAGCTCCTCTAGAGAAGGTTTTATCACTGATGTGTAGAGGGTCTTGTAGTGAGTCTGTGTACAGGAGTGTGAACCTTACAGAGACATGTCTGGGCAAGTCTATCACTCTAACAGTACATTGACTTATAGTCCTTGGTGGATTATCATAGGAGGTGCTGATAACTCCAGATAGTTGGTTAACACCAGCTTCAGCAGGCAGTGCTATATCTGTACCACACATACCGACTGCAATAACATGGTTTTGTCTGTTACAAGTTTTAGGTAAAGAATGTTTCCAAACATCAGAATTGTAACAAAATATTATCTCACAAAAACGAGCACACACAGGATCTATTTCTTGTCCTCATATCTAGAACTCTAATACAACAACTAGTAGACTGTCAAGTTGTTTCTAACAAACTTTCTAGAGACTTTGTATAGTACTTGGTCCGACCAAACATTATAGTAACTTGCTTTAAACTTTGGAGTTATACATATATGCTTGAACTGCTATATTGCTTGTTTGCTAAAAATGTTCTCATACGCGAATGAACCAATCAATAATAGAGTTACACATAAAATATATCCAATACTTACTTCTGCTGTAGTACTCCAGTGTAAAGTTTGGTGCAGCAGCTGATTGTAATGTCAAGGTCAACTGATCATTGGTTAGTTTCACTATTGTGTAGTTGATGGATAGACTCCCTTTCACACAATACATCTCATTGTTTATTGTAATATCTGTAAACCCTACACAACCAGCTGATGAGAATAGTACATTTACACCAGGTATGTAGGCATAACTCCCACTAACAAACCCACTCAATGAGAGAGTACAACTTGTACTACTGTCTCTCTGTACATGATGGATAACTCCTGAACTGTTCACATCCACTGTTACTGTATCATCTACACATAGGACATGAGGTCTGATAGCCTGTCCATAGATAGTATGTAAAGATATACTAGTAGTTAGTAGAATGTAGGTTAGTGCTTGCATTCTTTTACTACAAAATACAACTTAACCTGTGTGTATTGTATGAAGTTTGACTGTGCGCAACCGATTAAATCCTCATCCACAAGTATAGTAAGTATTACTTACCTGATGTAGTAAAGAGACAATCCAGATCTATGATTCAACTATAGTATAATAAATTTTAAAAAAATAATTTGAAATTTTTGTCTGTTTGCTTGGTCGACCAGTTTTGATTCCAATGAGAAAACATAGTATTGATATGTGTCCAGCAAATGGACACTTTATGTGTTTCACCTTTTGGAAGAAACTGGTTATGATATAACATCATCAGTTTCTAGTTGGAAAATGTTTTCTGTGTGTAGAGCGGTGATAACAAATTCTTTGAAAGCTTATAGCCTTTGACTTGTGCTGTCTCTTTCAACTGATTCATTTGAGCTGCCCCTTTCTAGTACAAGTTTGTATGACTGCCCCTTTTTGGTACAAGTTTGTACGACTGCCCCTTTCTAGTACTAGTTTGTATGACTGCCCCTTTCTGGTACTAGTTTGTATGACTGCTCCTTTCTGGTACAAGTTGGTATGACTGCCCCTTTCTGGTACAATGTTGATTGCTGTATAAACAGACCTAAGCTTACATCTTCAGTTTTTGATTGTTTTGCTATAAATAACAACAGCAGAGATGAAAAGTCAAACCAATTACGCTTGCAGATGCAGAATCCTACACGCTGGTAACATACCTTTTTATAATGAAGTGTTATTATTTAGGGGTAACTAATTCTGTGTAGGCTACATAATATGCAATTTGCCAAACTGGAGTTGTCCCTTCAGAACATGTGCTGCAGCGCAATAGCTCTCTCGGTGAGTTCGGAGTGGACAAGCAAACTGTAGAAATAGAGATATTTAGGGGAAACACACGCAGTATCCCCAGCACATTTCTAATGCTCCATTCTATACATTTATAGCAACTACTCTTTCCAACTGTTTGGTTTGTTATGGCAACTCCTCTTTCCAATTATTTGGTTTGTTATGGACATATATATAATACAATGGTGTATATAATAAACATCCGGTACAATACAGTGGCAATAGTTACTTACCATCTGATGTATCCATGTATCGCATTTGATGAGAAACACAAACTCCATGGCACTTACAATCACCAGTCGACGCTACTTGCAGATTTTTGTTGCGTCATTTCACAAAAGTCTCAATGTACAACAGATCAAATGGACTTTCAATACTCGTAGGGTCACGCGAGGTCAAAGGTATTGCATGTATTTGGGTGTGTGTATAATATGTATGTATGTTTTTGTGCAGGTATGTAGTTACTAATTATAAAGTATATAAAATTGCTCAAGTTTTTTACACACTTTCAGTGATAAGATAACTCTGAAAAACTTTATCGTGGAAATTAAAGTTGTCTTTTAATAAAGAAGCATGCGCTTATGTTGTTCCCACAGAATTATAGTATAAGTAGAATAGCATCTCTCCGACATCTTGCGATCTCTCGGCGACATTGCCGGCAATATGGGGCTGCCATTTTGCATTGGTGTAGCAACGCATGGTAACGATGACACATAATGCTAATGGTATACATCAAGTGCTTTTTAAATTACTCAAATTAAGACAAAAAATGGATTCTATCAATGTCAGTTGAATGCAGATTGTGCTCCTTGACTTCTTGTTACTGATCAGGGTAATTTTATATATAAGATAAGGTGCCTGATAGATCTAAAACTCAAAATCCTTAGGAGCGTGGATTGCCACATAGCCCCATGCTGCTGCTGTCTGTCATGCAGCTTGACTTCTAATCAGAAACGCTCTACAACATTCCAGTTGTGTAGATTGGCAGAAAGTACAAACAACTACATTACGAAGCAATGAGCAAATGCAATAGACATAATTATTTTTATTGTTCAAACATAATTTTTTTTCTTTAATAGTTTCATCAAAATATTTTGTATTGTCAATTATACGAATAATAAAACATTTCTGCTGGTGACAACTAAAAAAAACATTTACATGTAAATGAGGGAACATGCAATGATAATATTGCTACAACAGAATAGTAGTATGTATGTATTATTGTGTATGTGCCAATATATAAATTATAGCACGGACATGGTTGGTTATACATTTATTTATTATTAATAAATTAATTTGGTAATAATAAATT
Organism: Cryptosula pallasiana; assembly: GCA_945261195.1. Classification (NCBI taxonomy): domain Eukaryota; kingdom Metazoa; phylum Bryozoa; class Gymnolaemata; order Cheilostomatida; family Cryptosulidae; genus Cryptosula; species Cryptosula pallasiana. Next base: position 6,203,646 of record OX183135.1, read on the forward strand.
AAAAACAACCATTATGTAGTAGCAAACAAAGTGATCAGTTATTGGTATTGTCTATCGGTTTTTATGCTAAATACGCAGAAGTATGCAGAAATGTTAGATGATTAAAATCACTCATAGCTCACAATTATGTAAATATCCTTGTCATCGTAGAATAATCATCAAGTATTATATTGCTTCACCAATCGACATGTCTAAGGGAACTTGTAGTTTCAAATTATTTAGCTAAAACAGAAAATGATTTCACAGCTAAGATTTGCTTTGCCGCATTTAATAATCAATTGTAGAAATATGTTTTGTAATTATACTGGTTAGGTTTTCTGGCGCATATCAATGTCAGCTATCAAAATTTTTTCTTCGCTAACTTTCCTGACTAACTTTCCTCGCTAACTTTCTGATTTACTAAAATAGTGGGCTGTGGCTGTGAGAAGAGATAACTGGTTACTAGCAGTGCATAGTAGACTCTGTTCAGATTATTTTGCAGATGTACCTCGTGAGTCTTGTCTGCTCCCAAGTTATGTCCAGTCAGTTTTCAATTTCCCACCCCACCATCAGGTAGCAGGTATGCCTAGTTTTACTTTGTGACCATACCTATGTGTCTTCATTAGTTACATAGTGTGTTTTTGCATATCATACTGTTTTATAGAGTTTTGCGGTATACTGGATGTTTTTAGCTCAAAATCACTGCACTGTATATATATGTACAGTTTTATATAACCTATTTACTTGCGTGTAATCCTCATGTAATACACGCATTTCTTGCATATTTTTCAAGTCTGCTGCTTTATGAGCTACTGCATTTTTAAAATGGACTCAGAGACTTTTGTAGCAGAAAAAAATTGTTGCAGAAAGTGTGTTATAAGTAGTTTGATAGCATGCAATTAATTTATTTCCAATGACAGGTGATAATCTTGAATGCAGTAGCTTGAAGATATAACTAGTAGAAATGAAAATATTTTAAAAATGGCAAAAAAGTGCACAAAACTGACAAATAATGTCTAATCTTGGTCACAGCAAGTGCTCTGGTTGAGAAATATGGGCTGGTCTAGAGAAAACTTAGTTGTATTGACCACGAATCTCAAATTTCAACGCAAGCGTTATACAGGAAAATGCAGAAATACACCAGAATAGGCGGAACCTATGGTCACACACGAGCGCCCAGGAAACCGTAATACAGTCACTACGAGATAATTTTATGACTCCTACCTCTATGGTTGTCGCGAACACTTTATGCTCCGGGGATTTTGGCTCTATGCTCCGGTGTATTATTTTTCATAGAACAAAACTATTGTGGAGCGCAACTTACATTTAAATGGAATTGCTTTTGGTTTGAAAGAACTTCGTTGGTTCTGGTTTTAACATTTTGCAACATCTAGTAAACTACTTTAATAGTGATAAAAACTAGAAATAGAAATAAAATTTCATCACAAAATGGTTTAGCAATAGTTCATGGCGAAACGGAGCGTCCATTTTTAATAATGCTCTACAGTAGAGTTTTTCTTTTTATGAAAAATAATTCACCGGAACATAGAGCTAGACCCGTGGTTGTTCCCATAGAACATAGAAATATAGTTTAAATAGAATAGCATCTCACGGACATCTTGCGATCCCTCAGTGGTAGCAAAAAACACCAGAATAGGCGGAGCCTATGGTCACACATGAGCGCACCGTAAACAATGTTAATGGATGTAATACAGTTACTATTTTATATAGTATTTCTATCACTAGGTCCATGGTCCCTACATCCATGTATAAAATACTTAAAATACTCAACCTTAAATTGACTTCTGTCATTTAGCATGAAAGCAAGATAAAAGCAAATACTTTTCTGTCAGCTACATATTTACATAATGACGAACAACAGTTTCTAATATTCAGATATGCAGTATGTTAATGTTCAAAATGATATGAAGCTTGTCAAAGTGTTTGCATATTGCGTATTATTATGCATGTTGTAAATTTTTTATTATTTTATGTTTTATTGAGTTGAAAAAATTGATTAATGTTATTTTGTAACAAACATTTGCATAAAGAATAACTAGCTAGCAGTATATAACAGCATACAAAGTCATTTCCTAATAGCAAGTGTCAACACATCCACTCCAGGAGTTTGATCCAATATAGATACACTAAGCAGATGCTTCGGTTTTTACAAAATGTACTAAATGTTGACAAGGAGTGTCTAATCTTGATCAGAGTAAGAGTTTTGGTGGAGAAACTTCAGCCAGTCTGGAGAAAATCTTTGGAAGTCTATTTTCAGTACAAACACATTACAAGCAGTTGCAACAATACACCAGAATAGGCGGAGCCTATAGTCATACACGAGCACCCCGGATACAGTCTCAACGCCTGTAATACAGTTACTACTCTATCCCTACCTCTATGGTTCCCATAGAATTATAGGGGAGATAATTCTATGGGAATTATGGTCGTTACCGTCATTTGTTAGCCAATGAAATGGTAATGTGGCCAGAATAGGCGGAGCCTATAGTCATACATGAGCACCCCGGATACAGTCTCAACGCCTGTAATACATTTACTACTCTATCCCTACCTCTATGGTTCCCATAGAATTATAGGGGAGATAGTTCTATGGGAATGATGGTCGTTCCCGTCATTTGTTAGCCAATGAAATGGTAATGTGGCCCCAATTATCCCCACCCCCGCCCGATGACCAGGGGAGACAGAACGTGGTTAATTGCTCGCGCCGATCAAGAGGATTTGGCTACTGCGTGTTATTACAATAATTAATAAAAAATTAATACAATTATTATTACTGATAACTCCATAGCATGTAGACTATAAATATATATATTAATTATGTTCAAATTAAATTATTTAACCACCAACTATCTGATGTAAAGAAGTTGATTATTATTATTAATTAATTATTGTTGTTTGCTTTTGAATAATAATAATAATAATAATAATAATAATAATAATAATAATAATAATAATAATAATAATAATAATAATAATAATAATAATAATAATAATAATAATAATAATAATAATAATAATAATAATAATAATAATAATAATAATAATAATAATAATAATAATAATAATAATAATAATAATAATAATAATAATAATAATAATAATAATAATAATAATAATAATAATAATAATAATAATAATAATAATAATAATAATAATAATAATAATAATAATAATAATAATAATAATAATAATAATAATAATAATAATAATAATAATAATAATAATAATAATAATAATAATAATAATAATAATAATAATAATAATAATAATAATAATAATAATAATAATAATAATTATATAATAAATAATAATAATTAATTAATAATAAATAAATAATATCAATATTATTAAATATTATTATATAATAATAAATAATTATAATATATAAAAATAATAGTAGTTATTAGTTAGTAACTAGTTATTATTTATTAAATTTAGTTATTATTATTACTTATTTATTATATTATTATTATTATTAATTATTATTATTATATAATAATAATACCAAGTTTGAAGTTATTGATAAAAAATAGATATATTTATTATAATTATTATTTATTTATTAATTAATAATAATTATTATTTATAGTAAATAATAAAGGTATTCAAAGGTATTCGCTGATTTCACTTTAATAATTAATAATAATTGTATCAATAATTATAATATTGTACAGGAATTTGGTGTCTGGGCGGTAGCCACCTGTACACACTCCCGACGTGCTCTGCTTCTGCCCAAGTCTACTCACAATAATCTGTTATTATTGTTCGTACTGCCTGGAGAGCATTTATTGGTTTGTGCAGTTTCGTGTGTGGCCGAATCTGGTGTGGAGTGAGTGCAATAATTATCTGGTAATTATTTGCTGTGTCCGAACCTTCGCAAGGTCCGACAATAATTGTAAATTATTGTCTAGTTTATAGTTTGTCTCGAACTGTGCTCTGACATTAATTCCTCAGGAATTACTTGTCTAGTTTATAGTTTGTTTCGAACTGTGCTCTGACAATAATTATGCTGAAGTTTTGTAGCCGAATCTGGGCTCAGCCGAGATCGACAATAACTTCCTGCAATTATTGTTTGACTAGCTTGTTGGATTCCCCGAATCCGAATTTGATATGTCGAACTATTAGGGCACTAAGCGTTGCGTTGTAATCCTCACCTCAGGTGAGGGTATACACAGTGATAGGGCGAACCGTTCTCACTTTCCACTTAGCTTCGTGCTTGCTAACAGTCGACCAGGTCAGCGCTTGTAGTTTTGTTGCTCCTAGTAGTGCTTGCTTCAAGAGAGAGAGATTCTTCTGAGAGTCAGGCTAACTCTCCAGTGAGAGTGTCTGGGTAACTCTGATTTTATTAATTCAAACATCCATATTTATACACATGATTATCTAACATAAAAGTGATACACAAAGGAGGCCACACCTCGCACAAACAATTGGCTAGAGTGGTCCAATAAAACGTAGTAGGTGGTGTTAAAGTGATCGCATGAATAATTGCACATGGCCAATATATATGATTGCATGCTACAGTAAAATAATAATAAATGCATAGAACGAAGCTGCGCTAGAGTGCAGGCATAGAACTAGGTAAGTGTTGGTAGTGTTACATAGTCACAATTGTTCGTACTGGCGTCCCTAACAATATAATAATAAATAATGAGGCGTAAAACTACTATTCGCTGTGTGTGTGACCTAATCTAATGTAATAATAAAGCAAAGTAATTTTGGTGCAGAAGAAGAGAGTCAGTGAGTGTAATTTTCAAAACTCATTTTCTCAGTAACTATCAATCAGTGAGAGACAAAAAGGTTTATCACTATTATTATTGTCACTGTGACTGCAAAATATCATTATTATTCTACGTCATGAAGATTGATGATATATTTTTTAACGTCCCAAGGCTGATTTATTTAAACAATCCACTTGCACTGGCTAAATAATAATCATAACAATGTTGTTTAATGTTAGTTGTTGTTGTGATGTCAGTTTTGACAATAATAATAATTGTTATGAATATTGTTATATACATAATAATTATAATACAATGATATAAATAATAATAATGTCATGAAACCAAATAGTATTTTTCAATAGTTTTGTATATGGATAATAATAATAATCAATTATTATTATTATAATAATTGATAATTTATTTAATATAAATGAGATAGCAAGATAATAACTTGATTACTTTTGATAATTGCTTGATATAATTATAATGATATACTGCATAACATCATCATTATAGTAGATGATATGTGTAGAATACTAGTCAAATAGCATAGTTACTGAATCTATTATTATTATTAAATAAACCACTACTTTTAGACTGGTTGGCGGATTTCGAACAATGGGTAGAAATCGCCGAAAAGGAAAGGCTACTGTGACAAAACCACTTGATACTTCTAATAATACAAGTTGCATAGATTCTGCGAAACCAAAATACTCAAACCGTGATGAATCGAAACATGTGCGCAAAGAAATGGCGATAGACTACAAGAAAGAGGCGACTCGAGCTTGGGTAAGAGACGTTACATTAGATATCTTGATGGAGCACAGTTTGCATGCAGTGATGGCACAAAAGCTATTCAGTCCAGTGTAACCCCTGTTTCCTATGCAGGTCTATGAAACAAGCAGCAATGTCCCCTTTTTTCATACAACCTCAACATGTCTATTGTAGAAAGCTTACCTCACGCTGGCTACGAATTACAGTCTTTGCAAGTTAGCCCGTGACATTGATTCCGAGTTGAACAAGCTGGATACCCCAGAATACTCCGAGATACCTCCACCATACCGCCTATCATCAGTTGCAAAATACCAACAAGATGTGCGAAATAGGATACTGGAGCTAACTGTAGCTCAAGAAGCCATCAAGGTTTGTCAAATGTTGGTTGCTATTCATGGTTTAATTTGAAAAAATGTCTACCAATGAATATATCTGTTCAACTGTTACTCTCGTCTTTTTCAGCAACAATTCCAGAAAAATCTTCGCATGTTGGAGGCTGGTGAACCATTTTGCAATCTGCCGTTGATTGACCCCGTGTTGACCTTAGATGCTGTAGAGGACAGCGTTTACAAAGAATGCTCGATTGAATTGAACATCAGTCAAACTTGTTATGAGTCGAGGCAGAGTTCTGTATCCCGAGGTAGCCCAGGTGAGTATTGTATCTGGTGGTATAAACTGAGAGGAGACAACTCTGTTGTTGTGTGTGGTCTTACGTGAAAGGCACTAGTAGCTACACACTGTGAAATAATACGTTCTAGTGACGAGGTTTTTTGCGGCACCGTGTATTGCACGGTTGCCTGTACTTGACCAGTACAAGTGGTGCATGAAATTCATCTAAATGTTGTTTATTTGCCATCTTGCTACCTTCAGTAGACAGCTATATTTGATACAGGGTATTATATAATAATTATAATAACATTAGTAGTTGTAATTTTTCTCATTTAATTCAATCATTTGATCTTTGTTGAAGCTCCTGGAATTCCCACACATTGAGTTTTATGTAAATTCCCACTTAGTCACTGTAGTAAGATCTTTTGAGCTTTGGGGAATTTTCAATACTCATTAGAGTTTAAGACATGAAAGGGAAAATGGATTTCCCCTTTCCCAACATTTATTTCCCTTTTGGTGGGATATTGATTTGCGTTCACCTGCTGGTAGTTTGCGCTGCTTTGATCATTCTCAATCATTTCACTCTGGTTTTTTCAAATAGTTATTTTTACATACACACTGCACGGCGCTTCTTGACCAAGGCGATCCATGCCCTGTTGTGAACTGAAACAGTTTTGGAATTGTCTTCTCTTACATTTATCAACGCTCATTCCTACTAAACTATGCATGTACACTCTGTAAAAGATAGATGACTAGCAGGAAAAGACTGCAGATTAGCTGTGAAATAGATTTTTGACAAAGCCGAGTCATTTGGAGATGGAAAAATGTTTGTGACAGACTCACTGTAGATAGCTCTAGTGTTTCATAGTTGGTGATCTGCTCTGTTTATTGTCTTATCCACTACGCAGCAGACAGTGCTGATACTGTTCATGTAAATGCACAGGGCATCAAACAATAACAGCCATACTGTATTTTCTCTTTGTCAAACTCAACTTTTCAACTAGGTGAATAGTAATAGATGGAGATGCAGTTATCTGTGCTATTTAAATTATAGCCGTGAACTTTCAAATCTGTGTGTAACTCTGATTATCAAAAATCGTAAGCACTGGCCAAAAATTCTGTACATTCCTCATAAACCACTTTCAGTTGCCTCATAACTGTGCAGCTAACTCTACTGTGTCAGCAATCCGCTGCCTATTGTACCAACATCGCGGGGAAATCTTGGTATGTTCAGTTGCCACCAGTTGAATTGCTGTTATGCTGTTAGTCATGGTGTCATATCCTTATAACAGACTCTGCGATGCATGACATGGATGGGGCGACTGGCTCGGGCCAAGAGGCCGCTGATGTGACTATACTAGTCCATTCAGAGCCCTACGATGAGGAATGGACTATTGAAAATGAGGGTGAAGACTACGGAGGTCCGCTACCACTGGCAGTATCTTCAACCTTGTCTAATGAGCAAACGGAGAAGGTTCTAAAAATGTTGAAGCCTATTCCTAACCCCACGTGCAATGGTGGTATGTATTTCTACCTACCTATTTTTTTGCCATTGCATGAAGTGCGAATTTCTGTGTTTGGCGGAGACAACTCCAATGTTTTATCTACTGTTTATCTTGCAGCCACCAGTGACCCTACCAGAGTTGTCTACTACAATGGTCCTGACAAAGTCTACAGTGGCAGCTCCCAAAACATCAGTATCGAACCAATATCTGTGTCTTCAGTACCGCAGGCGAAGGATTCATGGGGCCGGCCGTGGGTGGAGGAATCATGGGGCCAGAGGTGGGTGGAGGAGGAGGCTCGAGACAAGTCAGCCAGCTGGTCAAAGATAGGTTAGTATCATTTGTTTTGTGCTGCGTTGGTCCTCTCATGTACTGGGATCTGCCTGGTATGTTGTTTGGTCAACTCGGTTAGTGAAACCTCTTCTATCTCCTTTGAAAGCTGCCACAACAGAGGGAGAAGAATGGAAGATGGCAAAGAAAAGGACAAGAACAGTTTCTCAGAATGAGGAGAAGGTCATACCCCAAGAGATGGCGGTGCGAAGTGCCCTTAATTTATATCTCTCTTTTATTTCTTCTCCAGTCCCACCTCAAATTGTATCCCCGCTTATCTCTCTTTCCTCTGCGCATCCTCTGTGGTTCTTCATATTTTCTCTTTTTACATACACTTTTATGTAATAGCCGTAAAAGCTCACCAATTAGTAATAGTATTCAGTGTAAAAATGGATGCTTTGCTCTACCTGTACGCTTGTATCATGTTAAATCTTGCAATAGAGAAATGAAGCAAAACCAGTGTCTACGAGATAAGATGTTCTCTTACTGCTCTATGCATGTGTAGCCTGTGTTCTCTATTTCTCAGGGCGGGTACTGTCTGGATTACTTGAATACTAAGATTTGTAAGTTTGGGGACAATTGTAAGTTCAAACATTGGTATGACCCCAAGTTAACTGTGAGGAAACCTCCACAAACCACCCACATTGTCCCTGTCAAGGTAGGCAGCCATAGCCAGTGTAGACATCAAAGTATTTGTGACAAGTCACTGTAGACATCAATTTCCTATATAGCACAAAGGTTCTGTTATTTTTTACCAAAAAACAACTTCAAAAATTTCAGTGAAATGCTTTTTGTTGTTACATACTATCCTTTTTGTAGACTGATGTTCCTGCCTCTAAACCCCAAGACAACGCCCTGTTTCAGGGCGAGGAAGGACAAATGAGAAGGAAGACTTCAATGTGCAGGTCGTACAAAAGAGGGGAATGTCACTGGGGAGCTCATTGCAACTACGCACACAGCGAGGAAGAGCTCCAGGCTGCTCTCACAAAGTTGGAGAACAGTAAGGTATGGCTGTGTGATGGTCAGTTGCCTCCCCATTGACCATGCATGCCTCTGTATCAGGAGTTGTCGTACTTGTGTGAGATAGATTAAATGAAACCGGCAGTGAACTATTTGGATTTCCAAGTATGTGGTTTGTTAGATAATTCTGATTTTGATATTCTTGACCTAATGTGAATGGAAACCGAAAAAAATCATAATTGTTTTAACAATTTTGAAGGCCACATTATATTTGCAATCCACTTGCAGTGCTTTTATTGCTGAGGTAAAAAAGTTTGGTTGATTGAATTTGACGAACCCTCTAAATGTAGCATATACAACTTGCAGTCGGTTGGTGGCAAGGTGAATGTGGTGAAACCTGCCGGAGTAGTGAAGCCAGAGCCCTCTGGTGTGCAAGGGAAACTACTCATGTGTAAAGGTCACCAACTGGGGCATTGCAAACGATCAGCGCAAGACTGTAATTATGCCCACCATCCAAACGAATTGGATCCGGTATGTGCCAATCGCTTTGAATTTTATTAATTCTCCTCTCACGTCGCAAAGCTTTCATGTTATTACAACAGTTTCTGACATTCAGGCCTTCGACCATAAAGAGCCGTGCAGGAAACAGCAGTGCCCGGGACGGCTCCGCTATGAGCGGCGTAAGACGGCCATATGCAAAGACTACCAGGTCAAAGGCAAATGTTTGTTTGGAGAAGATTGCCATTACGCTCATAGCCGCAAGGAACTGAGACAACTGCCCAAGCATGAAATGTGCAGCAGGTTTGGTGGAGGGGCCTCGTGTGTTCCTGACAGTGAGGTAAGATCTCGGACTATGCAGGTCAGCTGTGAGATATATGAGATGTAGGTAATAAATTGTTATCTGCCCATTATGTTGTGTACAGTGTGTCTACGCTCACCACAAGAAAGATCTAAGACCCCCGTCGCCGGTGAATGGAACAACAGCGAGCGCTGCTGCTGGAATCACCACCAGCCTGTCAGCAACTAGTGAGACAACTAAGACCAAGGTTTGTGGTCAAAAATATTCAATCCTGTGTAGTGCTGTCGTTTGTTTACATCCCCAACCAAAGATCTGCGCTCGTCAGTTCATGTTATGGCTGCAGGGATTGGATCATTTCGAGCCTTGCACTAGACAGCACTGTCCAGGTAGGTTGGCTTACGAGACCAGGTGTACCAAACTGTGCCCTAGCATGCACACCCAGACAGAGTGCAAGACGACCAACTGTAACAAGGCCCACAGTAGATCTGAGCTCAGACCTCTGCCCAAGTACGAGATGTGCAGCAAATATGGAGGTACAAAGAAGTGCCTGCCTGCCGATGAGGTCTGTTCATACTGTTTACTGTCCTTTCTTATCTCATTTCTCATTGGTCAACTCCTTGTGTGATCATTGCTTATCTCATTTCTCATTGGCCATCTCCTTGTGTGATCAACAGATTAGTCTCAGTGGTTTTGTGACTATTTGTAGTGTCCGTATGCTCACAGTAAAACTGAGCTGCGTGTGATGTCTGGAAAATCTGCTGCTCCTGTTATTAGAGGCAGCGCTAAGGAGGTACACAAACTTAGCATTGTTAACATTATTTCCTTGCCATACGGCCATTATGATCCCTTGTGCACATATGTTGTTGTATAACAAATTGTGTTCGTCTAGGCTAGTGGCACTAAGTCTGAGTTAGCCAGCAAAACACCAGAGAAACCTGCTGCAACCGCTGCTGTTCGTCCGGATAAGGCAGCAATGGTGAATATAGTATTAAACTTGTAATATAGTATGTAACATGTAATATATTATGTAACATATAATACAGTATGTAACATGTAATATATTATGTAACATGTAATGTAGTATGTAACATGTAATATATTATGTAATATAGTATGTAACATGTAATATAGTATGTAAAATGTAATATATTATGTAACATGTAATATAGTATGTAACATGAAATATATTATGTAACATGTAATATATTATGTAACATGTAATATATTATGTAACATGTAATATATTATGTAACATGTAATATATTATGTAACATGTAATGTAGTATGTAACTTGTAATATATTATGTAACATGTAATATATTATGTAACATGAAATATATTATGTAACATGTAATGTAGTATGTAACTTGTAATATATTATGTAATATAGTATGTAACATGTAATATAGTATGTAAAATGTAATATATTATGTAACATATAATACAGTATGTAACATGTAATATATTATGTAACATGTAATATAGTATGTAACATGAAATACAGTAAGTAACATCTAATATAGTATGTAACATGTAATACAGTATGTAACATGTAATATCTTACATACAATTTAATATCTTAATATGTCATGTAAGTTACACCTGACTAGTTACACAGCACACAGTATGACACTGACTAGTTACACAGCACACAGTATGACTCTCTAACTTGCTATAATTACAGAGTGTGGATGATGAGTGTCTCATCTGCTTCTCCAAGGTGGTTGATAAAGTGACCTTGCCCTGCGGCCATGACCGCTTTCATTACTTCGTAAGTGTATTTGCCTGTCTGCCTGGCTTACGCATTTAGTAATTTGTGTTACTGTTAACTCTATGAATAAGCATGTAATACTGAGATAACTCTATATTTGATGTCCCCATACTGTTTGTAGTGTATAAGCAAGTGGCTCAATGAAGGACGACCCCATTGCCCCTGCTGTAACCACCCGGCTAGTATACCCGATGTATTTCAAGCCCCTGCCGGTATGGAGCCTTCTGATTTCCCTAGTCTGGGGCTCCATTGATATCCACAACAAAACATTAAAGATTTCAGGCTATGCTAACTCTGCTTCATTGCTTTATCTAACTCGGCTATCGGAATGTTCTAGGCGTCTCTAAACTTCTGGGAATGTTTGTTTGACTAGGTGACCTTGACCTGCTGCGCTACTATTTTATATACAACAGTTTTGCTTCTTTGGCACTAATCGAGCAGTCTTTTAGGATTTGCGACAATACATGTTTTACAGCATTGTGAGTGGTATAAAATATAACTTGTTTTAATACGCACCCCTGTATTATACCTGCCCTCTCTTGGTTTGTCAGGGACCCTCCTGGGATTTCAGTACAATTTCTTTCACCTCCTGAACTCCCTGAAAACTCTTAGAAATTCAACTTTCTTGCTAAAAACTCCTGCAAACCCTGTTTCTTGTTCCATAACCAGCAAAAAACCTGCCAGACTTTGAGATGTCTCAGCATGCACATTGTTTTTGCATTATACTTGTATACGTGGTTTTAGCTTTTCTATACCGAGATAGTCGCACCCCTTTTCATCTTTACCATTAAATTATCTCAACTTAAAATGTTTTTATTGTCTGATGTTGCATCCAGTCAGTTCCCTCTTTTAAACCCTCAAACCCAGTTGCAACCATTGGAGACAGCTGGTTCAAAATATCCCTTTTTTATCAACACAACAGGTATGCTATTATTTTATGAATGGGCATATTATGGCCATACATACATACATAGTTTGTGATTGTAGAGCAAATGCTAATAAACAGTAGGGTTATTTATGGACGATAGTAATAATGATAACAGGACTGGGACCATGTACCCCAGCCGGTACAGGGTCACTAATCTAATTTAGTGATCCTGTATCTAACTTATTAAATTATAGTTAGCCGATATTTAATCGTTTTGTATCATCCTTGGACGAAGATGCGCAACGGCTTCTAATTTCTGCTTTTGAAGCGGAGGCAGAGAAATAATACATCCAATATGCCAGGCCTCTGGCAGAAGTTCATTCCCAAACGTTTCAATTACAGAATCCTAATATATTTTTGTATAGTCATTGTGGTTGTTCAGTTTTACCTTGGATTTTCATTCTACAGCTATCATGGAGGGTCGAAGAAAAGTTTTAGTTCACCCTCTGAAGATTATGATGCTGAACACCTTCATGTAATACGACAGGAATCTTACAGAAAATCTGTAGATTCCTCTCAGACTCACAACAGTGAGAATGATGATGAAGAAGATAGTCATAGTGACAGAGCTTCCAAGCTAAATTCAGCTTGGGACCTGGATAAGCAGAGAAAAAAGGTGAGACTGTCATTATTTTAACTGAAACGCTCTTGCTGAAGTTTTGCTCACACAATTTTACTCATCATCGATCATCATCATTTTTTTAAATTTACTTTTTTTATCATTATTATTATTATTATTTACTTGTAATAATAATTGTATTGCAGTAGCAATTATCAAGGCTTAAAAAAAACAACCATCTTCATGATGATGATGATCATTGATAATCATGATAATACTAAATAAATGATAATCATCATCATTTCATCATCATTTATAATAATAATAATGAAAATGTTTTGGTAATAAAAATAATAATAATGATAACAAAACTACCAATAATTATTATTATTAATATAATTATTATTAATATATTTAATAATAAAAATTATTATTTCTATTATAATAATAATTTTCATTATTAAATTTATTTATTACTTTTTGAAATTAATTTTTGTCTCTCTTTTTTATTTTTGTTGTTGTTACTTTTTATCACTAACTAATAATAATAATAGTAGCCTACTACCTGCGTACACACTACTACAACAACACACATCATGTAATATACGTATATTACAGCTACTAAGCAACTACTAATATTATTAGTACTATAATTATTACTCGATTAATTGCCTGTAATGTATTGTCTTTCTTTTTCAATTGAATCAACAATGTTGTTTGTTGATTTGGTTCTGCTGTGCCTCAAGGTTTACCCTAAAGATCAGGTGGGTCTCATAAGCTTGCAGCTTGTGTGTTCAACCCTACTCTTTCGAAGAGGCAGAGGATATTATTTTACTAGCATGACTGACTCCATATAAACAGATGGAGAGTGCAATCAAGATAGGGACCATCTTGTTTCATGCCCATATCCTACCAGACAGAGCATGATATGAGAAATTAGATATCTTGCTCACAGTTAACCATGCTGACCCTGCACCCAATGTCCTTGGTTGATAGACAAGCACTTTACCTAGATCACAGTACTTGGTTTATCGCAAATTGTTAATAGCAATTATTATTTTGGGATAATAATATGGCTGAAGCAATGATGTTAATATAGATTGATACTTCTCTGGCTTTTATTGACTTTTGATTTTTATATTTTGGTCTTTACTGGCCGACTTCCATAAAGAGCTCTCCAAATTCTCTTTATAACAATTAGAGTTTTAATCATACACATCTCAATCCTTGTTATTCTCCCTGAGTCGGTACTTCGGTCGTCTCTCTCACTCTCATACTCTCAGTCACGCGCACTCACTCACTGCACTCACAATATTTTAAACTGACGATGCACAGTCTATTTCAATAATCATGGCATCTCTTTCAACTGTCACAGCCATTGTACCAGATTACATCACAAACTTTCCAGCGTTACTCTCTATAACAAACTGAGGCTATTCTAACTCAGCTCATTCAATTTCAAGCTACAACCCTAATTTCTGTTTTAAAAATCCATTTAACATACAAGCTTTTTTTCACGCACCCGCGTGCATTTTTATACATGTCTATTATCTGCTCCTCGTTCACATTTGCCCGGCGTAACACATGATTATGGTAGCTGATGATGTAGAGGTTGTTGCTTTTAAAGCATTTGAGTGTTTTTCTACATATTTAAGACACTTTGCAAAGCAGTTTATCAGGAGGATATGGTGAATAGCTTGCCGTGCCATATGGCAGCACGAGTTTAGATTTTCTTGTGATCTGATATTGCCTTGATAGAAACTTGTGACATTGGCAATTTTCTAAATGGCTAGTTATATTGTAATCCATCCAGAAGTTTTGGAAACCATTTGAGCAGTTTGTGAAAATTCAAGTTGAATGACAGTTTATAAAAGGTATGAGTTGTTTAGAAGGGGTTTGTACTTTTAAAGTTATCTAAACTATATCAAAAAAAATTGTACCATTTGAACAGTATATGAACCAGGAGCAGCCAGCCTCAATTTGTTTATAATCTCGATGGAAACGGACTAGTAAGACAACATTGTTGGATATAGCCATATATTGGAATTGAAATTACAGATATTAGTTTTACCTCTCTGTGATGACAACGGTAATTATAGTAAAACATTGACAACGATTGTTTTTAATTTATTCAATGAGTGTTTCAATAGCTAGAAATTACTAATTGTTCACAAACCAACCAATCGGCTCTGGTTTTACTGTGTGCGAACGTTTCAATCTTGTCCAGAAGATTTTGAAAAGCCTATGACAACTTCATGTAATGTTTAAACATTTTAAGAAATGTTGGCAATTTGAAAAAACGTTTTTGTGCAATACACTAAGTATTCTCAGCAAACATACACATTATATAACATGGTGGTTTTGTCCCCAATGATATTGTTTGTAGACATCGATTGTTGTTTCATAGTGGTATCATAATCTCTTGGCATTATTATTATTTTTGTGTTGTATTGGAAGTAAATTGTATTACTTTCACTCAAGCATTTGTTCATGAAGGCCGTGCTTAATGTTACATTGGTAGATAGTAGCAGACTTGTACCAAGAGTCTAACCTACACTGTGGAGATGTGCTTAACAAGGATGCTAACTCAGCCGTAGGCAGAGCTAAAACTGCTGATTGCAAAGAGGCGATACAGCAGACAAGTTGTTTGCTGAGTCATCATAAACTATTTCCTTCCTCGCTGCCAAGATACTGTCCACTGAAGGGTAAGTCATTGTTTTAGATGCCTTATGAATAGTAGACTGATTGTCGAAAACCGGGATGTCGACAAACTGGATGGCGAAAGAGTTGGATCAACTGGCGACAAATCATGTTTGGTTGGCAACAACTTTGACCAATTGGTTGAATAGCTCTCTCGATGTCGACATGGTGTTTGTAGTCAATCATCGATTTGTTTGGCAACAATTTCGGACTTTAAAGCTTCACGGTAGAGGACAACTCACACTTTTTAGCTCAATAATCTCTTTTTTAATAAGCCCGTAATAAGTGCACACCTTCATTCTACTCATAATGGGGTTGCGACTGGGGTTATCCCCCTTATAGAAGGTGCTGATGCACATCCAACCGGAAGATTCTAAAAGTTTTATATAGAGTACAATGCACAAATACGGAGTTATGTTTCAACTAGAATAAACAGGCTATTGCAATGCGATTGATATAATTGAACAACCCACGGAGTTTACAGGGCTATAGCAGATTACACGTACAGAAGTTTTTAATCACACCAGTGTAGCTATAGAGCATAATCATTAGTGTACAGTAGTTAGTAATTACGATAATTAAATATAACGCAACGTTTATGTGTAAATAGATTGTCGGGTATCTGTGTGGAAAATAATAATATTACAAGTAATCATTAGAATCTATCTACACCTCTATGAAACTATTATTGTAAATTACGATAAGAATTTAAAGTGGTGATAATCATTTATAATAATAAAACCAATTATTTATTTTTCTTATTATAACTTATTTATTAATAAAATAACTATAATAAGTTACTATTATTATTATTTACTATCATAAAATTATAAGAAGAAACACATTAATAATTATATTATAGTAATAACAATTCAATAATAACCATTAATAATTACAATAGCAATCATAAACAGAATCGTAATTATAAATGATTATAATAAATAAAATTTTAAAAAAAAGTTAAATAACTATATAAAAAAATAGTTATAATAGTGATAACACAGGCATGAGAGACTTTCCCGAAAAAAGTAATGGAGACTTACCATTACTAAATGTGTTAGCAATAACCTAGCGTCTTCACTCAGTTTCAATGAATCGGGTTTGTGATATTGAGAGTTAGCTCTCTTTGAACTTTTCACAACCAACCGATATTGCTATCAGCTATCACTACGAGTAGTTTTTATTATAGGACGCATTGTCTCTGTTACTTTTTTCGGCAGGCCCTGGAGGTCAGTGAATAACAATTATAATAAATAATCATTCTAAAAAACTATAAATCTCTGTTTTGCAGGTAGATTTGATGTTGCTGTCTTTAAAAATAGTCCAAAGTTTTTTAGGGACATGTCATTATAGTATACGATTGACAGTGTGAAAGCTATCAGGACAAAACTTTCATTAGTCTGCATGAAGTAACTATATTTTATACTGCGAACGATGATAACTTCCGGTTGGATGTAGAAAGTTCGAAGAGATATAACTCTTAATGTCACAACCCCATTGTTCTATGTGCTTATTGCATTGCATATGCATTGTATATGCCTTGCATATGCATTATATATGCCTTGCATATGCATTATATATGCCTTGCATATGCATTGTATATGCATTGTATATGCATTGCATATGCCTTGCATATGCATTATATATGCCTTGCATATGCATTATATATGCCTTGCATATGCATTGTATATGCATTGTATATGCATTGTATATGCCTTGCATATGCATTGCATATGCCTTGCATATGCATTGTATGTGCCTTGCATATGCATTATATATGCCTTGCATATGCATTATATATGCCTTGCATATGCATTGTATATGCATTGTATATGCATTGTATATGCCTTGCATATGCATTGTATATGCCTTGCATATGCATTGTATGTGCCTTGCATATGCATTATATATGCATTGCTTGCATATGTATTATAACAAAATCATTATTTATATAAGATAGATAGTATGGATGTACATATATGCAGCGCAGCAGTATATTGCTACCATCACTCTCCATGACTGAGTCTGCCTATTCCTTGTATAATGGTGAAAGTTTGACTAATTGATACAAAGTAGAGGTTACTCATCATGAAATGAACTAATCTTCCGCTGTGCAATAGATTTCCGATCACTAGGTGATAAAATGTGAGACTGCATCACACTATAAAAAATCTCTTAGCATAGTGGCTGTAGTGTGTATGCCTATTTTCTTTCTAGTATTATTATTTTTTTGCGGCAGAAAAATGCGATATCATTTTTTCACATTTACTTTTGGAATTTTTAAAGTCTTTGTATGAGGGCTTTCTAGCATAATTCCTAAATCAACCCGGTGGCCGCTGCTCTTCCAATTACATGCTTGAAATATAATCGTGGTTAAAAAATGTTTCACCATTAAATACCAAATACATTACCATTGGTAATGTATTTACCATAATATACACCCAATATCAAATGAGTAATAATGACAAAAGACTAATAGTGGTAGTTGTCTTCCTTTGATAGTGAAGACAACTCTAAGTTTCATGTTCGATGGCAATAATAAATAAAACAAGAATAATATTTATTATTCACAAAATGTAATGAAGATATCATACTATACACCAACAATAATATACACCAACAATAATATACACCAATTCTTTCAAATGATTTATTCCCTCATATTTCACATACATCCTATTTGTAAAAAATAATAAAACATAATTGATAAGTATGCGGTGTAATTTATGCTTTGTCGACGTCTAATCTAGGCCAGTTGACAATCTGGTCAAAACTGTCGACAGCCGATCCAAATTTATTGCCATTCAGGTTGTTGACATTCCGGCATTCGACAATCAGTCCAGCTACCTGCTTTTGACCTCTCTGGTTGCATTCTAATAGACAAAACATTCCCTAGGAACTGGATATGGAGAGTTCATTGGCTGCTATAAGGATGATCCGTTAGAAAGAGATTTAACTGGTGCTAAGCTCAAATCATCAGAAAACTCCCCCGCATACTGCATTAACATGTGCCTGGCATCAGGTGAGCATAACTCCTCCGCATACTGTATTAACATGTGCCTGGCATCAGGTGAGCATAACTCCTCATATTCTACTGTACCTATCCAATTACTAGCTACCACAGAACTCTATGGTGCTTCCACAATTTATTGTGATTCATATTTGGAACTGATGCTATTACATGTAACACACAGGCTACAAGTATGCTGGTGTGCAGTTTGGTCAGGAGTGTTGGTGTGGTAACACTTATGGTAGACATGGTGAGCTGACATCTGCGCATTGTGACTACCCGTGTCCCTCTAATGATAGCCTTGTGTGTGGGGGACTCAATGCAATGAGCCTCTACAACACTGGCTATGGAGGTAAGGCTATTGTATGTCGAATGTAGTGTACATGACACTAACTAACTAATAAGTCACTAACTGGGTAATCTCTACGCAGGTAGACCACATGGTATGCAGGTAGAAGCTGTAGCCCCAGCAGTGTTAGATGTAGAGACAAGTCACATGGTACGCATACTATTTATGTTCACATGGAATGGTCGAGCGTGGCGACAAGTGAAGAGGTTGTTTAAGCAGCTCTATCATGTCAACCATTACTACTACATCCATGTCGACTCCGTACGTATTACTTTACTCTGTATATATAATCTATGTATAGTATGTATACTTGTGGTACAAGGCAGTGTTATATCCATCATTGCTTACTATAAGGTCGGCGTTGTGTGGTTACAGAGAGAGGAATATCTCTACAGAGAGGCACTGAAACTGAGCCAGACGTACGATAATGTAAGAGTTGTATCACAGCGTACAGCCACTATATGGGGAGGTTCCAGCCTTCTACAGATGTTACTTCATACGATGAGTGAAGCCTTGCACATGCTTGACTGGCATTGGGACTTCTATCTTAACCTCAGCGAGTCCGACTACCCTGTGAAGTAGGCAACATTTTTATCTAATCCATTTATCTTTTTTATCTTCTCTAAGCCTTATCTTATACCGGGCTGTACTTACATTCTGTTACCATCGACTGACTGCAGGTCTTTAGAAGCGCTCACCGCTTTCCTTACAGCAAACAGAGGTATGAACTTCCTCAAGTCACACGGTCCTGACACGCCCATGTGAGTATATGACATCACTTCCTGTGATATATCCTCCCTACTCTACACACTGTACTGTGAGTGTAGTTGTGTCACCTTCATGTATCGTAGGTTCATAAGGAAACAAGGATTGCTGCGAACTTTCTATGAATGCGACTTTCATTTATGGCGGGTGGGTAACAGGACCGTCCCTACTGGTATTAGAATAGATGGTGGCAGCGATTGGATTTGTTTGAGTAGAAAGTTTGTTCACTACGTGACAACATCTAAGGATGAACTGGTACAAGGGCTACAGCAGTATTTTGCCTATGCATTGCTACCTGCTGAGGTGATTCTATGGTTATGTCTATGTATGCACGGCTCACCATTATGTTCGCGTGCAATTGCAAGCTTTAAACCATCTATGTAAGTTTATGTAAAACAAGTTCTTTGAGGCAAATTATTACTGACAATTTTAGCAGCTCTTTTGCTGTTTATTTTAGTACATATGTGTCAATTACATTGCGTTGTCATCCAATTATAGCGCAGCGTCATCCAATCTCAACCAATCATACAGCATTATCATCTGGTCCCAACGAATCATATTACACTTTTATCTTGTCAATAGCAATACATTGCGCTGTTGTAGTTCGCAGCAATCTTATAACATTAGGCTGTAGTCACAACCAATTAAATCGTAGTATGATATAGTCACAACCAATCATGTTACACGGTGCTATACTCACAACCCATTACATTGCAGTGTGCTATTTCTACTACCAGTCACGTTGCAGTGTGGTATACTCACAGCCAATCACATTGCAGTGTGCTATATTTACTACCAATCACATTGCAGTGTGGTATACTCACAGCCAATCACATTGCAGTGTGCTATGCTCACGGCCAATCATATTGCAGTATGGTGTACTCATTACCAATCGCTTTGCAGTGTGGCATACTCACAACCAATCACATTGCAGTGTGCTTTACTCACAACCAATCACATTGCAGTATGCTGTACTCACAACCAATCACATTGCAGTGTGCTTTACTCACAGACAATCGCATTGCAGTGTGCTTTACTCACAACCAATCACATTGCAGAGTGCTTTACTCACAACCAATCACATTGCAGTATGCTGTACTCACAACCAATCACATTGCAGTGTGCTTTACTCACAGACAATCACATTGCAGTGTGCTTTACTCACAACCAATCACATTGCTGTGTGCTGTACTCACAGCCAATCACATTGCAGTGTGCTGTAGATTGCACCAAAAGCATTGGTTTTATGTTTACTTACAGTCCTACTTTCACACAGTACTACAAAACAGTGAGTATTGCGAGACATTCATAGACAATAATTTGCACAGGACCAACTGGAACAGGAAGCGCGGATGTCTATGCCAGTACAGACACATAGTTGACTGGTGCGGCTGTAGTCCTGTCGACTTCACTGACTCACAAACTGATAAAGACAAGCTATCTGTGAGTCAGTAAGGTCAGTGCTCTACGTCTAGTACTCGCAGATGTCACATGATCAACGAGCTCTTCAATTCTTTCATTGCAGAAGACATCCGAGTCACAGATATTTTTTGCCAGAAAGTTTGAGGCTGTGGTGAGCAATCGTATAGTCAACTGGTTGGATGAATGGTTACACTCCCCCTACCCTGATGGTTAGTGACGGTAACTTTGCTGTGCTTATGTACTATGGTTTGCCTTCCGTTACTACATCTCCTAGTCTTCACTTTGAGGCTTGTGAAAGCGTACAAGTAGTTTCTAAACGTAATTCACACCAACTCAACTGTGTTTGTATCATATATATATGCTACAACTGGACATGATCTCTCTTGGAGCGCTTCTGTGGGGAGGATTCATACACTAGTGAGGGTGCCTTACCCCTCCCCCCCATTATTTAATCTCTGGTTGTGTGCACCAGGTACTGCTGCCCTGGATACCTACTGGCAGAATATATTTCATGTAAATGACTCGGCGAAGAGCTCTGACGACTTACAATACACTTACTACATGAGCTTCTCTAGGAATACTGTTAGTAAGCTTGTCAGGGTACGTTTGTCTGTTGTTGTAGGGCTGGTATTGTCTAGTTACATGTATTAATGTGTGTAATTGGTAGTTAGATATGGTATTGTGTAGTTACATATAGCAGTCTATACAGTATGTAAATAGATATAGTATTGTGTAGTTACATATAGCAGTCTATACAGTATGTAGATAGATACAGTATTGTGTAGTTACATATAGCAGTCTATACAGTATGTAGATAGATACAGTATTGTGTAGTTACATATAGCAGTCTATACAGTATGTAGATAGATACAGTATTGTGTAGTTACATATAACACCGTATACAACAGGTTAACCAAGCACAGCAATGTACAATGGAAGTGACGGACATCCAGCAAGTACATTTGGTTACGAGTGCCGATAAGATGGACGGCCTGCTCATACAACACTCTGGTAGACACAACCAGGGAAAGTCTGTGCACTGGGAGGTGCATGTCAAACCTATCGACAAGTTCGTTCTAGTCAAACCCTTTGGTGCTATAGCAAGGATTACAGATCTGAAGGTGGGTGTTCTTTGTTCCCAGCCCCTTATTCTGTCTGGGTGAATATGGAAATTGAAGCTAGTCCATAATCTATAGCCTTGGTTCTAGCATTTCAATGCATAGAATGCAGTAGTTTCAAGTTGATTACAGAATTTTTAAATTGGCAGGTTGGAAGTGTGTTTGATATCAAAGAGAGGCTGTTTAGAGATTACGGGCAGATGATCAGCCCAAACACCAAGAATCTTACAGTCATACAAGTATGGCAGGGCGGGCTGGCCGTCAATGTCACCCTACTCCTTACAGACCCGCTGGGTAGAGTAGCCTACATACACAATATAACTGTTCCGCAGGGCATGGACAACATTGTTGTTACTAAGATACATCTGGCCAAGCCAATGTTACCAGGTCGTTGGGAGGTCAAACTGGTTTACCAGAACGTTTTTGTAGCCAAGACCTCATATCCTGTTTTACCGGAATTGTATTCCAAACGATCTCTTCAACCAACGAAATCTTTGACCTACAATTATGACCCCTACACCTTGTCGTTATCCAAGGAATCCATTGACGTTTACCAAAGTATTATCACAGAGGACTCAGGCCATGAATATCCTTCAGTGGATCAGCACCGAGCTCTGCTAGAGGGAAAGTCAACAGCACTTCTAGATTGGGCTGACGACTTGGTCAATGAATTTTGGAAGCCAAATGCTGCTTGTTATCTGGGACAGATTGGCACTTGTGATCTCATTCCTGCTTGTAATACGGCTAGCTGGAGCTCTTTTTTCCCCGACCCCAAATCCGACTTAGGCTCCATTAACCCCCGTACAGGAAAAATCACCCAACTGATTGACAAATAAGCAACTAGTTCTATTTATTGCTCAAAATGTCCAGTCGGCTAATGCTTTTATTTGGTTCTGGTATTGTTGCAAGTTATAAGGCTTTAATTCATTATTGATCTGATTTCCCGTCCAGACACTGAAGCATCATCTTTGCATGATAATACTTAATGGTAGTGTCGTACTGGAGGAAAATAATTGTTTTTATTGGCTCGCGAGTTTATTATTGGTGAATATTTATTGCATTTTTTACAGTAGTTTTAAATCATTTTAAAATTGAGCAGTTCTTGCAATTGTGCAGACTTGATGCATTTTTTTCTATCCCGTAGTTTTCAACAATGGTGCATGTTTTTAAGTGCGCTAACTTTTGAAGGGGACCACTGCAATAATCTTGTGTGTCATTTTATATTAGCTCTGAGAATTACCACTGATATTGTAGTTCAACTGCTTTATTCAGTAACAGAAGTTCCTTTGAACAGATGTCAATCAATCATACAGTTGAATAAAACAAAATCAACTCTCAGACTCCCTTTAATGCGTCACCGAGTTCACCCATTGTATCCATCTCTCGCATGATGTCCAAGCCACCGATGAGTTCTCCTTCAACGTACAGCTGTGGGTAGGTCATGTACTGCGAGTACTCCTTCAGACCCTGTCTCACCTCATTGTCCTTCAGTATATCAAATGTTTCATATTCTACCTCCTTGCCATTAAGAATGTCTATAGCCTGACGACTGAAGCCACACTGAGGCTGTACTCTGTCACCCTTCATAAACAACATCACCTGGGACTTGTTCACCAAGGCTTTCAATCTATCCTCTAGCGACTGCTGTTTCGGAAAGGTCTCATCAAACTCATCATTGTCTATAAGTTCTTTGACAATGTCAAGGCCACCAATCAATTCTCCTTTCACATAGACCTGGGGGTAGAGCTGCCAGTCCGAGTATGTCTTTAGACCTAAAGAAATAACACTAAAGATCTACCTGACGGTGAAGTAATGCCCAAGATATCACAAGTTTACTACAGGGCATTCATCCATAAAACACAATACACATGGCAGTACCTTGTCTTACGGCGTTGTCTGTAAGTATATCAAATGTACCGAATCTGACATCTCTTTCACGCAGTAGGCCTACAATGGTTTTGCTGAAACCACATCTGGGGGCATCCGGCTCGCCTTTCATGAACAACATTACCTATTGACATAGTAACAATCCAAACATTAATTCATATAGTAAACAACTAGAACTAAAAGTGTCGAGAAATAGAAACTACTAGCACGATTAGCTTTGCTTATATATGCATGCCTCGTGTGAGTTGATGAGACGTTTTAATCGACTCTCCAATTCTTCTTTAGTCTCTTCTTTGGCAGTAGAAATGGATATGGTACTGTTGCTTGCATACTTTCTCACTTTCTGTGTCAGCTCTGCAATCTTCACTCCATTTACTCTATCCACGACCTTTCCTGTAAGAGAAAGAATGCATTTCTGAGATGTGCTAACGAACTGTTATCACAGGCAAAAACTCTCCACTAACCGAAGCATCAATACTACTAAATTTTTGTTCATACAACAGAATTGACTATTTTGTAGGAGAAACGCTTCAAACAATGTAAGTGAGGCTACATGAAACTTACCTGCTTGCAGTAAAATAACAGTAGGCACAGCTTGTATGTCGTAATCCATTGTCACTTCTGGTACTTCTTCGGCCTCCAACTAGAACAAAAGTTCTCACGTGCATAACAGTTGATGGTATTAGACTTGAACTAACTGATCAGTATTTGCTCATTTCACCACCTGAGATGCATCAATAGGTACTACTTAGGCCTGTGTTAGGTAAATTAGTGGATCACAGACTAGTTTTTGACAACCAATCAGCCGTATATCATGTATATTCAGTATCTAACTAAATGTTATAAGGAAAAAAACTAAATTAGGTGAGTTTGACTCTTTTGCAACGAAGCGTTTATCAAAGTTCTGTTCGTTGGTTTCCACATGAACCCCCAGTGTTTTAAACACTATCAGGATGCAATCATGCTTTTTGGTATCACTTTAATGTTGGTTGTCAGTGTTTGCTTGGGGGTGCCCCACTGCAGTAGAATACTCAACAATTTGACTTCAAAGGCAAGTAAAAACATACAGCCTGGCTCCGGCTAGTGTCTTGTCAAAGAGAATGTTCCATGCATTCCAAAACCTTGTGGAGTTTTTATTTTGTTTGAAATATGCTGGTTGAATTTTAGACCAGATTTGGTTGCTAATTTTTTGCAAAAGGAAACAAGTGATGCAGGTGAAACAATGAAAAGTAATAACTTTACACTTTTTGGCATTCAATGGCAGTCACAGTTGACCAGTCACACATGAACGCATCTATTGAAACCTACAATATATTTTGGTGGGTTATGACAATATGATACCTGAAAGTGCCATCCGCAATTAAAGTGGCATTGCAACAACCGAACGAAAAAATGAATGAGAAAAGGTGATGACCCTGTAATGAGTTTTGGGGAGCATAAAAAGTAATAAAAAATAATGGGAACGTTGATGTAAATAGCTAAAAAGCTACTTCTAAAATCAATAGTGATGATAATAAGTATCAATTCAATAATACCTAAAATATATTCATTACAAAATAATTATCAGCAGTATTACTTTGTATTTTACATCATTATTACTATTACAATCGCTGTAGTTCATTGATCATTATTAATGAATATTCTTTATAATAAACAACTATTGGTATCAATAATAATGTTTATTATTATTATTAATGATTGATTATTAACAACCACACAGAATATTTTGTCTTTTTCAACATTATTATCATCATCACGATTGCTTGAAGTCATATATTATGAATACACAATATTCTTTATTGTGAACATTTATTGAAGTAATTGTCACCCTTAACCATTCAAGGGGGCACAACTCTATCTCAGACAATAAATGGAGGGCACCAATTGCTCCTTGAGGGAGGGGCCTGTGGTAAATTACCTATCAACCTCAATCCTTGAACCTGGTTAGCAGCACTCCTGGGGGGGGGGGGGGGAGCTAAACATAGGCAATTCCTAGTTGCTCAAATAACAAGGGGGGGGGGGGGGGGGGGGCGTGTACAAACATTGATCTATCTGTCCCAGCATAGTAGTCTGGCTAACAGGACTCTCCCTAGAAAGTCTTGTCTTGGCACAGACGTGTTTGGCTGTTTATACAACCAGGGGGAGACGACTATGGCCAAAGGTCCATTTGTCTCAACGCAGCAGTCAAGCTAACAAAAATCTCCCTAGAGCTTGGCACAGACTTGTCTAGTAGTCTGTGTAACCAGGGGGAGACAACTATGACTGGAGGTCTATCTGTCTCCCAGACAGGGCAGCGTCGGAGGCCCGCTCCAGAAGATGCCATTCCTGTTTTCTCACCCTCAATGAGATCCCACGTGTTCAATCCTAGCGATCCACTGGGGCTGCAAGAAGCCTTCCCTTGAGTTGCTATCTCAAGGTAAGTACATTTACTTGTTGTGCCTTCTCACCCCATCAACCCTTTTCAGGGCCACCATATATTTCTGAGAGTTGTTCTATTTTTTGGTGGGGCATTTTGCTTAGCTGGTCTACTTCACAATCATTATTGCTATTGCAAATAACAATAATAATAAATTATTTTAAATTAATAATAATAAAAAAATATGGTGAGAAAGAACAAAACTTTTATTATTTAATAGTTATTATTAATAATTTGTTTAAAAAATCTGATGAGTAGTCTACGACTATAAATAGTAAGGGAGAATAACAATGTTAATGCAAAATAAACAACAACTAATAAACAAATTTATTATAAAAATTAATAATAACAACAAGTGTAAGTCAATGTTCTTCTTTCTGTTGATGTCTGAAGAAGAATAATCGATTTGACTGGTCGACGATGAGATTGGTATGCAATAATAATATACCGATCATCGACCAGTCCAATCTATTATTCTTAGTCATAATAATAATATATAATCATAAAATAACTAATAACTAATAAAAGATGATAATACTACTAATAATAATAATATATATTTATTTATGATATATATATATTATATATTATTATATATATGCTATATATATCTAATAATAATTAATTAATAATAAATTATAATAATTATTACAGTTATTAGTAGATAGTTTAAGTTAGTTGCAGTAGTAAGTATAATAAATAAATGATAATAATTATAATAATAAATAAATAATAATAATTAATAAATAATAATATTATTATATAATATTTTAATAATAATAATAAATAATTATAATTTAATAATAATATTATTATTTTAAAAACCTTACCTGTAAAAATTGAACCTTAGAACACCCTTTGTCATTTTGCAGTTCTACCAAGACATCTGTAACTTGAGAACATTGTTGTGCCCATTCAGCCAGAAAATGGATAACAGTCAATACATAATTGTTTTGGGTTTTAATCTTTTCATTCCATATTTCATTTGACTTGATAACATCCATGTTGAATAGCGATAGACTGTGGTTTAACAGCTATTTTGTAACCAAATACGGGTCCCCACATCAAGGTTATTTTCTAGTATAATTCTCAGAAATATTGCTAATATTTGTGTCAAGGTCTTTGCACATTTCTTAGATGTCTACGGTATTAATGTATCCAGTACCGACATAATTTTTCAGATATCGTTTTTTAATCATTTACAATATTTTCTTTTCTTGTTTAGTTGTTGATTATATTTTTGGGTGGGTGATATTACGCCTACAAGATACTACGGCTTCAGGAGATTTCGTCTATTAGAGATTACGTCTTCTGGAGGTTTGGTCTACTAGAGACTTCGCCTATAAGATATTACGTCTAAAATCTGGGATATTACGTCTATATCATTATGTCTCATCATTTTGGTTTCAACTGTACCAAGGAAAACACCGTGGTTATGGTGCAGTTGCTGGAAAACATGAACTACTAGTGGTAAGTGATATTGAAACCCCAAAACTTTGTATCAGCAGTTTGAAAGACCACTGTGTTATTGAACTGATTGACCCAAAGAAACTGAGTAAGTTTTTTGCAGAAGTACTTGAAAGTAACAATCCTTATTTTATTGTTATAACTATACTACTATTTTATAATTATTATTATTATAATTATTACTAATTATAATAATCTTTTAATTATTATTATCACTTTATTATTATTATGCTTGTGTTAAACATATATAATTTGAGCAGTTTGCTTAATTAATAGGTCAATTTGAAGCTGAATTTCTTCCAAGCGAAAACATGATGCAGTATGTGTTAACCGTTGACCATGCTCAGCTATTCTTCATTCACTGTGTATGTTTGAGTTTTGTTCTCTGGATGTCACAACTTGTTGATGATGTGGTGAAGACTAATTTTCATCTCTATCATTTTTCAATTACTGGAGTCGTTCATTTTCAAGTAGACAACTCCCACACTTACTGAAAAATGTCTTTGTCATCATCATAATCTTTAACCAGAATCTGCATAAAAAGTTGTGTGGAAGGTTCTAAACTTCCTGTACTAGCATAAATGCTTTATTCATGCATTGAAAATGAATGATCTGTTGTTAATTTTTGCAGGATTATCATCCCGCAATGGGTGCTCAAGGTTGAAGATAGGCTTGGACAAGAAAAAAGTGGACATTGTACAGGCATGGTTATAACTGATTTTCTGTGATTAGTCTGACGATGAAGGAAAAAATCTGTTGATATACCTAGCTGTGTACATGTAGTAGGTGTGCAAATTCGCTAATTCTTGATTTCCTGTGGCTAAAATGCAAAATGAAAATGAGACTATTACTCTGCTTATTTTATCCAACAAACACTGAAAAGCTCATTATTTAATGAATGGATTAGGACGGGCTTTGTAAGACGCACGTTTTGTGTAGAGTTGTTCTCTCATCAAGCATTGTAAAACTATTGAGAAAACTCACTTGCGGCAACAAAAGTGCAATGGGTTTGTAGAGGTCTATGGAGGTCTATGGAGGTCTATGACAACGCTGTCGACATAAGGGGGCTATCTGCGAGCTGCAGCTTCATTGTGATATTGTACGGTATATTCCAACAAGTAATTTGTACCATTTTAATTACGTTTTCAGTTTAAAACCACCTTCTAAAAATCTTAATTATTATTATTATTCTTGGAAGATAGCCGTTGTTTCAGATTTAATTCTTATCGTTGTTGTGAGAAAAAAAAAAACAAGGTCGGAAATATAATTTTGGCTAAGTTTTTTTTCTTTCATCTATTAATATTATAAACTTATACCAATTTTATTGTTTGATTAGTTTTTCATTTGAAAATTATTATTTTAATAAAAATGTTTCATTAATTCTTTTGATTTTGATCACAAACACTCACACGAACGCCGTTGGATACATAATAGCGAGCTTACCAAAGATGGAAAAAAATTACTGACTAGAGAAAAACAGCACCAAAAAGGTGCCCTACTTCTATACAAACAGCCAAAATTTTGAAAACTCACTTTATAGCTCTATATAACTTGTTGCGTCTTCTAGGGAAAAATTGCGTCTTAGTGAGTGCTGACTGTGTCTATAGGAATTGCCTTTCTGGTGAGAGGGCAACTCCAGATAATTTTTTGAACACATTTCAACCTCAAAAAGTTTAAATTAAATCAAATCCTTTTCAAATTAGGCGTCCTAGGCCCTTTAAGGAATATGCTTGTTGTGTACCTGTTTGTGGGCATGGCAATTCATATATTCTATAATCTTTTGTTTTAGGATTGGTTTTATAAGAAAAATGGAAAGCTTGTTTAAAGTTTAATCTGGTGCCAAAGAAAGCCATTTTACTTTCATAGCTGACAATGCACCAAATCCAAATATTACTTTTAACGGTAAATTTGAAGTTTTTGGCTTTAGTACTAAGGGAATTTCCACATTTTTATGTTTTGTTGTAAGTGATGTCTACCTATGTTTTGTATCACATCAACTTATCTACACATGTAGTAGGTGTACTATAACATTCTACCTGTACCTTGTTTCAGGCTCATGTAATGAAGTAATGGCAGTACTCACCACACTGACAAGTCAGTGTAACGACAGGCAATAATAGGAGATTGATCCAGTAGTAGTAGTGGTAAGTTTTTCCAGTTTTTTTATGCTTTATCTGCACTTTGGTGACTAATTTAGTCTAAACCATGCATTCTAAGCTTCAGAAGCAAAAGTAATGTCATGTAAATATAATATCAATATTGACATGGCGGGAGTTATCTCCCAGTTTCTAGTGCAACTGGTTATAAAAATATTCATTACATCCACCATTCATTTTATTATTATTGTTGAGGGTAAATTCAGTACTACTTGTAATTATTGTTTTTTTCACAAATTAATATATGATATATAATAATAGTAAAATCAACAGTTGAACAAATTCTGTTTTTGTAGCTTGTTCATAATAAACATGAAAGTAATAGCAATAATAATAATAATAATAATAATAATAATAATAGTCTGTCCGTCTGAAATTTGCAAAAGCTTACACAAGCAAACTTATTTTGATTACTATTCATACAACAATTGCTTAGATCTTTGCGGTTGCAAAACTTGATTTTATTAAATCCCTAAACATGCATACAATGATTTTGAGCATTATGATTAATGTTACCAATGGATGACAGTGCGCCCTGCATCTAAATTACTTCCACTATACGATAAATTTTGGTTATGGAAGCAGGACTTCGCTGCGTGCGTCATCATTTATTTGTGCCTTCAATTAAACAAGCTTGTTATGCAAAATTGTAGCTTCTCCTCACAGTATTTGTGGGTATAATGTTTTTTGTTAAAATTCTTTTATTAAAAACTTTCAAAAGTTATAGGGTTCTCTCGAGCCTTTGCATCAACATGATTTCTGTCACATGAGCTGTTGGTAATATGTCAAAGTAAGCTAATGTTTCAGTCAGTCGTTATTTCTAATGATAAATTGGATGAATGAGTAATGTTGTCACATCAGTTGAGGGAGATAACTTCTACTAAGTCTTCATTGCCCATTAATTTAGCTTAGCAATTAATAATACTGCCAGAGCAATAGTTAACAGAAGGCTATTGCCACTTTTCAGTGAAATTGAAAGATCGCTAAGCAGTTTTGCGTTTCCTGTTTAATCATATTTCCCAATTTCATTTATAATTTTTTTATCAAAAGATGACAGAGTGATTTTATGAAAAATGCTGGCCACGTATGAATTATTATACACCTGGTAGCTTTATGTTATGGCATTGCTATTTAATGTTGTAACATGACCAACCTTTGCTAAGCAACTGCCATCTATTTCCATCTATGTACCTATTTTAACTAGTTATACATGTCATTGCAATTTTTCTGCTTGCAGACAGAGCTCTGAAGAATATTTGTCTCAAGGATTGATTTTTTCTGACGCGTCTCTTGTATGATGAATCAGGAGAAGGAATTGTCTGATTAGGCTGAGATATCTAATTTTTTTTGCTTCATCAACTTGTTGTTTTTAAAGTTGTCTGTTTTGTATTTTGATTGTTCATTTATGTGTCAGCTAGAATGACTTTTTCGCAAATTGAAGTATACTTTATTTTCTGTTGTTCACTCTTTACATGTTTTCCGTAGAACTGATGTGCAGAATTTAGTTTGAAACCCCATCAGCTACTGCACATACCAATAAAGTCACACAGAAGTGAGAGAGTTTTGTGAAGTTCTAAAGGAAAGTTCGTGCTTTTATTTATATGATAATACGGTCAATTTACGTTTTATTCTATTTGACTTTATCTCTAAGTTGTTAATCAAAGAAATTTGCGTGTAGAGTAAATATAGTTTTAAACAGGAAATTGTTGTTGAAGTTCTATAAATGTATATGTTCAGATGTGTAGAGCAGTTGATATGGCAGTTACAAGTCTGTTGACTCATAGACTGGTTATGGCATCCAAGAATAAAGGTGACTGAAATCATATTTTTGATTACGGTAGAATGGCGGCCAAGTTCAGGAGAGAATTGGCAGTATTGCGTTATAGAAAAAATCTGGAACCTAAAAATGTATGACAAAAATTGTACTGCAATTTAAATTCAAAGTTGGAATCGAGAATCTTGATATTATTAAACAGTGATGGAGTCTTGCTGATGAAAAACTTCATCGCATTTGTTTTACATTTGTGAAATTACCTACTTATGCATGTTTATGGGGATATAAGCAATTATGTGTCCATTTATAGAAGCAGAGAGTTTGATTAAATCTAATCCAGGTTCTTTAGTAGAAGTTAAAACTATTATTCACTGCTGATATTAAATTATCCATGAATACAAGAGTTGTCCTTCCACAGTCTCTATAATGTAGCGCATACGTTTAGACATAACATCCCAGATTTTAGACGTAACATCCTGGATTTTAGACGTAACCTCTTGTAGACCTATTATCTTGTAGGCAAAACGTCTTTTAGTCTTAGTATCTAGTAGACGAAATATCCTGAAGCCGTAATATCTCATAGGCGAAGTCTCTTGTGTGCATAGGATAAGATTAGAAGAACAGATGAATCGGTCATGCTTTTACTGTCATGGATGGATAGATAACTGGATGACAAATTCACCCATTTTGATTATTTGTTGTAGTTAACTAACGGGTAGTGAATTGGTGATGTTACATCGACAACGAACAACAAACAACAACAAGTTGTTGTTGTTCCACAATAATTCAATAATAATAAATTTAATAATAGTATTATTATAATTAATAATAATAATAATAACAACATCATCATAATAATAATGATCATCAACGTCATCATTGATAATCATAATAATAAAAATGACTATGGTTATTGTTATTATTACTATTATTATTATTTATTTATTTATGATTATTATTATTATGATTTATTTATTTATATATCTCTCTGTTACTACTAATAAAAGAATTATTACTATTATTTATTACTACCACTACCATTTCTACTACTCTTACTGCTACAACAGCAACATTATTATGATTATTATTACAATTGATAAATAATAATAATTATTATTATTGATTATTGTTATAATATGATAATTATCTATCATTATTATCATTCGTAATAATAATCATCATCATCTAGTGCCTAAAACTGCAACCAACTGATGTTTTTTACTTCAGTGTATGTATATATAAAATCTGAGGTTTAAATTATTATTATGTTTGTTGTAACTTCTTAGTTGTATGATCGATGATGATGAATGATGATCATGATCGACTCCTCAAATCCTAGCTACATCGATCAATGTATGTAATAATGCCCAATGAGGTAAACATTAGGTTCGGTTCTCTGCAATTAGCTATCTGTAATGCATTAACATTAACAACGTCAAGTTAGTTTATATTTTGCTAACTTTTGCTTCATTCACTCTCTTTTCACCATTCTTTCATTGTTTGGTTTTGTTTTGTCTCGCTGTGCCTCGAAGGCCACCCTAAAGATGAATCTCATAAGCTAGTAGTCTGTGTGAGCAGCACCTTATACTCAAGCTCATCATTAACCTGGCTACTCTTTCAAAAAGGTAGAGGGGGATTTTTTACTAGCATGACTCCACAGGTAACATGGAGAGTGCAGTCGAGCTACGGACCATTTTATTTTATGACCACATTCGACCAGGCAGAGCATTTTTATAGGAAATGAAATATTTTGCTACAGGTAACCGTGTTAGTAATCGAATCCCGTATCCATGGTGGAAGTGTGAGCACTTTAAAGGTGTAGTGTCCCGGATTTCTGACTGAATTAAACTTAACTAACCACTAGACCACACATTAGGTAATGAACGTCTTTTTAGGTTGATTGTTTGTTGATCAATTCTGTTTACAATTGAATTTTAGAGTTGATTGTTTAGCTGTGTCTCTATCAACGTAGGTTTGACTTGCCAGTTCTTAGTTCTAGGCTAAACCTGTGTGTACGGGTAGGGATCGATAGGCGATTAGTTAGTGGGTGTTTGATAGTGGAGCGACAAATAATCCCACAAGCCAACTAGAACTCTAGACTAGCTATATGTACATGAGGTATAAAGTATGATTTAATTTTTAGTTGATAGACATCAATAGGCAAGTGGGAGTTGTCTACTTAATATATATTAGAAAGAGGGGATAACTTTCATTAAATTAACTCAAATATTGAAATTAAGCAAAATTTCAAGAGTTGTCATTTCTACAAAAATTTGGACTGAAACCATTTCATAAAAAACTATGGATAAATAAAAATTGATGATTTTGATAATATCACAACAATGCAAAAGTCTGCTAATAATGATAAATAAATAAATCTAATATTATAATTAATAACTAGAATTATCAAAATGGTGATAAAAATAATGACAACAGTAATAATTGATTAGGGAGAATTAATAGTAGGGTTAGCAATGTGTAAATAAGCATTACCCATAACCACAACAATGATCGATGCAAACCACAATGGCGATAATGATCATGTTATAACCAGAAAAATCATTATTTTTTCTCATTTACATCACTTTTATAGCATGGTACTTACTAAAAAAGTGTTTTGGAGAACTTAGAATAGCGTCGTCATTTTGACAAAAGTCGCCCCTTCTCTCTTGATAAATAATGATGGAGTGAATTACCCCCTTTTGTCTAATAATTTGGCATATCGACTCGCTATGCAGGCTAATCAATAGAGTTTGGTCTAGAGCTAGCAACTGTCCAGTCAACGTGACTCTGCTAAAAGGCCTTCACAGAAATTTTACATTCAATGCTGAAAGTCCACAGTAACTGAAACTCATCAAAATGCAATCTACGTAAAAAGAGACCCGTTACCTAACCCAATGCCAACGCTCCCTAATCGGTTGAAGGAGAGTGAATAAAGTTAGAGTAGGTATTGATATAGTGCTCGGCTTGAACATGAGACTAGCGCCAAGCTATTGTACATATGTCACAGAGAGGTAACCCATGAGAACTGAGCCTTAGTAAATAGCTTTTGGACTCTATCCGATACAAGACCGTGAACATCATCACTTACAATGATGTTGCTAGTATTTTATTGGTAGATTAACTCGGACGTTAGTTGCAACAAATTTTAAACCTCAAATTTTATACGCCTCAATCATAAAGATGACTGTAGTTTGATAATTATAACAATCGTTTTATTTACGACGACTACTGTGTTTACTAACTACTAATTGTTACTATGACTCATATAATATTGTTATAACAATACTGATCATTTTTTTATCATTGTTTGTTAGGTACAACTGCAGCAGTATTTACATTTTTATTAAGTCTAAAAGGTTACCAGCTGGTGCGATACACCACCTTATTATATGCTTACATATACAGACCTTTGCAATATAAATTCTTGCAATATCTATTATATCGATGTATGTGGTATGTGGACTTACACACAGTTGAGGTAAAGAAGAACAACAACATACCTGATGTTAGAAATGCTAGAGATATTGCAAAACTGTGGTCCTTCTTGGAGACGGCCTAGTACAAAGTGCACGGAAAAACTAAAAAATCATTGACTTTTTCCACCCACCAAAAGTTTTCAAAGCGAGTATCACCACCTGACCCGCTGATGACTAGAAGCAAGCCACCATAACTACCACAGCAGCCTCTAGCAGAGGTCCCAATTCCCTTTACAACAGCTAAAGAGATGTATACTGAGTTTCTTGCCTCGTTCTATCAATGCATATCAAGCCCAAACAGAACATACGGTTACAAAATTTCATCAAGATCTAAATCTAACCATCAAACATTTATACGGCTGTAAATAATTGTGTGTTAGACATTACTTGAGATCGTTATAGTTACACCTATTCCAAGGCAAGCAGTGTATATGTGCTACAGAAACTTAGGAAAAAACTTGACTCCTTTCAGCTCATGTTTGGCCATAACCTACAGCTACTCACAAAGTTACTAGCCCTTGTGCAGTTCCTGCTGAGTACTACATCAATTACTGTGCCTCATTTCTGCTCTAGAAGCCGGCACTTCCTTCTCTATTGCTTTCAATTCAAGCAATTATCTTACACGGTCAAGTTTGACAATTGTGCCAAATATAGAAATTTCGCACTTTATAGTTTCATTAAATTCAAACATTTTTATTATAACGTAAGACTGTATTGTTACAGTTGCACACACTCCAAAGGTTACAGAACATAGCTTTATTTTTATGCGATCAGGATAAGCCCAAGTTTAGACCTAATTGCTAATTTGAATAATAGACTGTGCACTGTATCATAAACTATACAGTTTTTGTCACGATGCCATTGATGTTACCAGTTAGCCAAGGTTTCTTGTTACAATGGCATTGATGTTACCAGTTAGCCAAAGTTTCTTGCCACGAAGGCATCGATGTTACCAGTTAGCCAAAGTTTCTTGTTACAATGGCATTGATGTTACCAGTTAGCCAAAGTTTCTTGTTACAACGGCATTGATGTTACCAGTTAGCCAAAGTTTCTTGTTACAATGGCATTGATGTTACCAGTCAGCCAAAGTTTCTTGTTACAATGGCATTGATGTTACCAGTCAGCCAAAGTTTCTTGTTACAATGGCATTGATGTTACCAGTTAGCCAAAGTTTCTTGTTACAATGGCATTGATGTTACCAGTTAGCCAAAGTTTCTTGTCACGGCGCCATTGATGTTACCAGTTAGCCAAAGTTTCTTGTTACAATGGCATTGATGTTACCAGTTAGCCAAAGTTTCTTGTCACAAAGTTATAAAATATAATATAGCTGTTTATAAGCTTCTATTGATAGTTAGTAATGACATAGATAGTTTCACTGTCATTTTGACTACTTTTGGTCTGAAGCCAAGTTCTGATTCAGATGTTCACATGTCGGCATTATATAGGTTGGCCTACATGTTATCTCTATTGATTGTTGTAGGCATTGGTTCTAGATAGAGTGACTGTTTACCAGATGGATAACATTAGATTAGGCTGTGCTGCCTGTAGAATAGTGTTATATAGGGTAAGTATAATACTCATGTACCTACTACACATGCTTAGAGATCTTTATTTTAACAGATTGCTTGTTTTTAAGCTTTGGAACCGCATTACTGGACACGTCCCACCACCCTCCAAACCACAGAAGCATGTTGTCTGCATTGGGCTAAGCAACAGCGGTAAAAGTGCAGCATTAGCTCTCGCTGCCGGGGAGCAGATTGACGCTTTAGAGCCAACGGAAGGATTCCACATCAAGGATATACAACTTGATAGTTGTCTGCTCACTGTCAAGGAAATTGGAGGTACCTGTTGCCGTAGCTCAAAGGATACGTAAACTAGCCAGGGTGGCTCTCTATGATGGGGGAGGGGGTGAGAGAGAATTCCCTTCCCCCCAACCCCTTTGCAACAATAGCCGCGCCCACATTGAGAGCCAGCCCTGGCTATACGTAAACACATGCTTTACACGGAGTTATCTTCTCTTTTTATAGTCAGACAACTCCATATTGTTTTAATATTGTTTCACTTTTCCGCTCCTAGGATCAGAAAAAATACGGAAATACTGGCCTCACTATTATAGTGGAGCGCAAGGGGTGATATTTATGGTAGATGGATCGGGTGACGATGCAGAGCTCGAGGTAGCTAAGGATGCTATGGTGGAGGCACTACAAGATGAACAGCTGAGTGATTTGCCTATACTTCTGCTTGTAACACACCAGGATGTGGAAAAAACTCATCCAAAGTCTGCCAATGAGGTTCTTGTCTTCTCTTTACTGCTTTGATTGCTGGAAAACTCTTTATTGCGTTTGTTTGTTAGTGAATCAGTCACAAATGTGAGAAATATTTGGTCATCAGCGGGGTTTGAACAAGAAACTGTTTATTGACTGATATATTTGCTGCAGGCGCTAGCTAGATACCCATTGCAACTAAACGAATTTGAATATTTAAATAACTTGTACCTGGGGATTTCATTGCATGTTTTTCTTCTCTTCGGAGGGTTTTCTACAAGTTAATAACATATCTACTGTAGATAGGCGAGCTGTGGGGAGTGAAAGATTTGTACCAGGAACAGTTGACTATCTACAGTACATCTATCAAACATATCAAACAGCTGAGAGCAGCTTTCAACACATTTGGTGACATTCTGGTCAATGGGACAGCTTCACCCTCAGATGTCCGTGTGGAATAGAGAGCTCAGCGGGTGGTTTTGGTCTTTGAAGCTCATTGGCTGAGCTAATTCTGTTTTCTCATTGTAAAAAATTTTAGCTGATAATGATATGCCATTGCTAGATAACTCTGCTAGCAAAGTTAGAATTTTTCGCTTTGTTGTACCATCTGTCGTTTATTTTTATTTGATCTCATCTTTAATCCCTCCATTGTACAAAACCCGTATTTCTTTTAGAAACTCAACTCAGTGTGTTCAGTTATAGTAATGAGGTATTTAACTTTTTGCGTTTTGCTACAAATATATTGATGTAAGTAGTGTTTTATTTATTCTGTGATTCTTGTACTTCCTTTTATAGATGTAAAATACATGTTGTGTGATACTATCGATGTGGTACATCTTTGTCCACATTTTTGCTCTACATTTTTGGTCGATGCCTGGTTTAGAAAAAATAATATAAATGACTTAAAAAGATAAGAAATGCTCTATCTACATTGATGTGATAGATATGTCTACCTTTATTTGATGGATTGCTGGTAAATGGGCGGTCCAATGAGCTGTAATAGTGACCCGGGTCTAGCTCTATGTTCCGGTGGTTCTATATTCCGGTGGGTCTATGTTCTGGTGATATTGGCTCTATGTTTCGGTGAATTATTTTTCATAGAAAAATGCTACTGTTGAGCACTATTAAAAATGGACGCTACCTTTCACATAAACTATTACTAAATGATTTTATAAAGAAGTTTTGTTTTTTCATTGTTTTTATTGCTAATAAAATTAGTTTATTACTTGTTGCATAATCGTAAACTGTTATTTTCATTAAAGTTTTTTTCAAACCAAATCAAATAATACAATCTATTTGAACTTCATTGTATTTAAATGTAAAAGACGCTCCACGATAGTTTTCTTCTATGAAAACTGATTCACCTGAACATAGAGCCAAAATTGCCGGAACATACGCCCGCCGGAATATAGAGCCACCGAAACATACAGCGTTCGCGATATTCCAATAGGTGGGTGTGCCATGCTAACTAACCTGAGAGTTATCATAAGCTTTCAAATTACTGATAAAAGTGAGGTCTCCCGCAAAAACCGGTAGCATCATGTAAGTTAGTCTAGAAAACTGACGAATCATCAGCCATTTTATGAGTTAACCAATGAGAGCTTTCCAAATTCAGGAAGAGAGTGTCACGTGAGCTTTTCTTTGGAATTTTTGAGATTGATCATCGGCATTTATTGTTGGGGCGGTTACTCTAGCAATTCTCTTCAAACCATCCACAACTTACCTAAAGCAGCATGTCTGGTAATTTACTATTTTCTTAAGCAATAACTACTGCAAATAGCTTGCTGTTGAGTTTTATTTATTGCAGCAATAAAATTGAATGGATGTTTGCTTTATTTATGTTTATTATTTAATTTATTATTAATTAATAAATAATAATAAAGCAAACATCATCATCCATTCAATTTTTAACACGTTTTAACAATTAATGATTATGATGAGTAAAAAATTCAATGATAAAATATTAATACTTTTTGATATATAATAAAAATAGTAAATATAAACAATAATTCATAATAATAATTACATATCATAGAAGAAATGATAATATAATTATAAATATTAATAATAATGGAAGAAAAATAATAAATAACAAATAAATAAATATCGAATAATAATTATATTATTAATTAATAAATATAATAATAATTTCTATGATATGTAATTATTATGATTGTTTATTTACTATTTTTATTATGTATCAAAAAGTATTAATATTATTTTATTATTGAATTTTTTATTCATCATAATCATTAATTAATTGTTAAAGCGTGTTAAAAAATAATATCATTATCACGAGTTATGAATAGCAGTAACAAAATGGGTGCATAAAAGTAGTAGCTCTAGTAATGGTGATGTCCATAGTTTGTTTGCTTATCATGTATGTGGTAAATCAATGCAAAGCAAACTGGCGAAGAGGGTGTCTATGAAATGATTTTTATATAATAATAATAGTATAGTTAGGTGTTATTATTTATGTATAATAATATTATTGTAGGATTACGCAAAGCAAAGGAATATGACTGGAAAGACTCAAACATGGCATTGTTTGGATCTGATGTAGAGAAGAACATCAAAAGTAAGTAAATGCCCAACCAACAAGAGGGTTTTACTCAGTTTCTACTTCTAGCCTAATTATTATTTTTCCTGCCATCATTTTTGCAGCGATAATGGACCATCAATGATTTTTTCTATTTCCAGAGGCATCTGCAGAGACCGAGGAAGCATGGAATGGATCTGGTGAGAAAGTTGGCACCGAAGTATGGAGAATAGAGGTTTGTCTATGCACTCCTTAATTAGAATCCCCTGAAGCATTTCCTTCTTTCTTCAGGACTTCGTCTTGAGTTTGAGTCTTGGTTATTTTTGTAGAAATTCAAGGTGAAATCTTGGCCCAAGGAAGAGTATGGCAACTTCTTTAGCGGCGACTCATACATAGTTCTACACGTAAGCACACTGTAATGTTATTGTCTGTATTTAGATTACAAGGTCATGATCTTTGTAAGATTCGAAGGCTTCCATTCATCAAGTCTCAGCACATTCACCGTCTAGCTAGCACTACTGGCCAATCAGAGTGACGTGAATGATTTGACCTTTGAATAGACTTATATTTGGCTAGCCATGTTTGTTTTAGACATATAAACCTGATCCAGCGAGCCCAGCCCTGGCGTGGGATGTTCACTTCTGGATTGGCAAACACAGTACTCAGGTATTCTAATTGCTTCAGAGTGTTTGTTATGGACCTGTGAGAGATATGATAATCGTTGAAATGCTGCAATATAACCGCATTGAGAGCATTGACACACATTATGCTGGTATACTGACCCTACACTGTCTGAGGGAATTTATTCATTAGCTCTTTATTCTACTATTTTCCATCTAACAAATCAAACTTGAAAGAGGAAGTTAAATTAAAACTTAAGGCTTGAGTCTTCGCTTATTGAGTTCTCAAGCTATTCTGACTTCATTTACTAAATGGTCTCAATCAAAGTGTTTAGACAATATCACGCTATCTGGCGCATTGTTAAACTTTATCAGTCATGTTATTGTTTGATTAATCATGAGTCGTCGACTAGACTAGGTGGGAGTGGTACGTGGGCGACGGCAGGCATGCCCTTATATAGAATTGACTAGCTAATCATTCTCTTTTTGAATGTCCCATTTATTTAACCACAAGTTACTGAGTTGACTCATACCAGAGAGCAAGGTTTTATCTTTCTAAGAAAATTTTTTGCTTTTATTCTACCTCTGCATTTGTATAACGTTACATAACTGCTGGTATGCGTGTGGAATGTGTGGTGATGTCAACCCATATATACTGACTACCCAATGACTGACCTGCATTACATTCACTGCAGGATGAGTATGGTACCGCTGCATATAAAACTGTCGAACTCGACACTTTCCACAATGATGGACCCGTGCAACATCGAGAGGTTCAAGGCCATGAATCTTCTCTTTTCAAGTCATACTTTG
This sequence comes from Cryptosula pallasiana, assembly GCA_945261195.1. Lineage (NCBI taxonomy): Eukaryota > Metazoa > Bryozoa > Gymnolaemata > Cheilostomatida > Cryptosulidae > Cryptosula > Cryptosula pallasiana. The sequence goes on from OX183135.1 coordinate 6,245,378, forward strand.
ACAAGATGGTGTAAGTAGTAATTAGCAGCACTAGATGGTTATCAGTTAATTCTAGAAGTAATTTCCGTTGAGAGGCCAGGACAGGGTGTTCAATGAGTGAATCACAGGGTTGTGTGCGTGACTAGTGGGGTAGGAGATTGTCATAACTCATAACGTATAGCAACCCTGACAGGTTTTTAATTGAAGTCTAGCTCCCAAGCAGAATATTCAGAGCGTGACGAATTGCCTATCTCTACAACATTAGATGAGGTGGAGAGCTAATAGTTATATATCTTGTTATCTGATCGTAATGCATGCGCTTCCTTGGTGCTTCAGTATCGATTGCGTACGTGTAACAAGCCAGCTAGGATGTCTGTACGCAGTGCTTTAGGTCTTCAACTCTTTCCACCAGCTCGGCCACAACATCTTAGATTAGCATTGCAAACTTGTATTTGTTTCTCTTGGGATATGCTTGTATGTGCGATGTTTGCTGCCAGACTTCTATGGTTTCATTGGAATGCTGAGTTGCTTGCAATAGACCGCATATTTATGCTGACATGCTGACGGTTTCTGCTGTGGGAGTAGCTACTAGCAACTTGTCACCCATAATAAGCATTTCATATACACACTCACTTTACATAACATTCCTGTGTGATTGATTCAATCCTTACCGGCTCATTGCCTTGCAATGGTTGCTTTAGCATCAGGAGCTTGCAGAATCCTTGTTATATGTTCATTTAACGTGTCCTTATATGTGTTCACACAATGTGTCCTTGCAGCTACATGGAGGGTGGATGTGCCTCAGGATTCAGACACGTTGAGCCCACCAAATATGAGCCCAGACTATTCGCCGTTAAAAAGACGGGACGTCGTACAGAGATCAAGCAGATCCCCATGAGAAGGAAATTGGTCAACTCTGGTGATGTTTTCATTATGGATCTTGGCCTAAAGATCTACCAGTGGAATGGCAACAGCTGCAGCAAGGTGAGAGGTGCAGCGTTTGGTGTTGGAGGTGGTGTGCTGCCAGTAAGGTGCTGCCACTAGAGTGCTGCCAGTAAGGTGCTGTTGGTAATGCAGTCAATGATAGACGAGCTCTCTGTTGACAGGATGAGAAGTACAATGCTGCTGCTTACTGTCAGCAACTGGAAAGCGAGAGAGGACGAGCCAAAACTGATGTGTTAGAGGAGGATGCCACTCCAGAGACGGTATGTACCACACTGTGGTGTGACTGTGTGTTGTATGTGGTACACTGTGCTGTGACTGTGTGTTGTATATAGTACACTGTGCCATGACTGTGTGTTGTATGTGGTACACTGTGGTGTGACTGTGTTGTATGTGGTACACTGTGCTGTGACTGTGTGTTGTATATAGTACACTGTGCCATGACTGTGTGTTGTATGTGGTACACTGTGGTGTGACTGTGTTGTATGTGGTACACTGTGCTGTGACTGTGTGTTGTATATAGTACACTGTGCCATGACTGTGTGTTGTATGTGGTACACTGTGGTGTGACTGTGTTGTATGTGGTACACTGTGCTGTGACTGTGTGTTGTATATAGTACACTGTGCCATGACTGTGTGTTGTATGTGGTACACTGTGGTGTGACTGTGTGTTGTATGTAGTACACTGTGCTGTGACTGTGTGTTGTATGTGGTACACTGTGCTGTGACTGTGTGTTGTATGTAGTACACTGTGCTGTGACTGTGTGTTGTATGCAGTACACAGTGCTTGTACATGCCATGTGTTCCATCTTTTAGCACGAATTCTACGAGAAGCTCATTATTGAAGAATGTGACGTGGAAGAAGAGGATGTTACCGATGCTTCGGGAAATGTCAAAAAAGTGTTCAAGTAAGAACACGGCATTCCTTCGCTTTTTGATATACTGTTGGACTGGAGATAATCTAGTATATGATACGCCATGTTTTGCGATTGTTCTAGGCTATCTGATGCTTCTGGCCACATGAACTTTGATCTTATTGCCGAGGGAGAAATCTCAAAGGATATGCTTGATACAAATGTCAGTATTGGACTCACTGTGCTTGCTTTTACCTGCGTAGTTTTGTTATGAAAATTGCTTGCTTGATTGTTTATTTGCAACAGGATGCGTTCATTGTGGACACTGGCTGCGATGTAATCGTTTGGGTTGGTGCCAATGCTTCTGGTGCAGAGAAGAGGTCGGGACTGCAGTACGCCCACGTGAGTGCCCTGCTTCTACTGTGTGTGGTAGAAAGTGTTGTAGTTGTCTTCCCTTCAGATATAGCTGAACAGGGAAAAATAACTCCAATATTTGGCTTTAGGCTTGTGATTTTATGATAACATTTATATAACGCTTATATAACTTTTGCTCTCTTAACCCAAAGTGGATTACTCATCTATCAGTTTCGTTTGACCCTTTACTTTCTAGCTACCGTATGATCCAGTCATTTTTCGTTTATTAGCTCTGTACCTAGTTTTTTCTGTGGCAGAATCAGTTGAGAGGATATATGCCACCATTCTAGAACTGTTTGCCCCATCTATCTACCAACGTGACTTTGCTACTCTGTCTTGCATGAACCCATTTGTACTGTTTATCATTGATGCACAGAACTTCCTGCTGACTGGTGGCAATCGAGCCCTAGACCCAATCTCTGTAGTCAAGGAGGGACAGCACTGTAGAGTATTGGAGAAAGCACTTGCATAGAGCTAACCGTTTTACTACTGTGTATGTGCTCAACTACCTTTGCGTCCTTTCGTAAATGAATATATAGCATTGACTGATGGCAATTGCTACTTCCGCACTTTTTCACTTCCACTCTTTCTTTTCCTTTCCACAGAAAGTAGGACGATAGCTCCACTAATCGATCATGATTTGTTTTAGTTGCATGCACTCAAAATTTAGTGCTTTTTTACTAATTTGTTTTATCTTTGCACCCTTTGCACCTTTCAGCATGCTCACAAGTGAGTGCAACGCACAATTGGAGTTATCCCCTCGGTCACATTGCTGCATATTTTATTTTGCCTGCTATAAGCCATGATTTGTTGCACTTTCTGAAATGCTGAGGAATGAGATTTTATAACTAGCTTTCGTACAGTCTAACTGCATGAGTCTAATAATTTGCCAAGCGAATTGAAGTACATTGTTCGTTGGTGTGACAGCGAAGGCTGACGATTGCTGCACTTTTGTAGACCTATGGGATGCAGAGCGCCAATCCACTTGCTGCTTTCACTGTTCTTTCTGAAGGTCAAGTATCCTCCGCTCTGGAGGAGGCATTCGCTGCCTAATTCTTGTCTATGTGTTTCTGCTGTGGCCCAGTTCCCTTACGAGCAACAGTTTATATTATTTTATGTATATTATTTTCTTACTGAACAAGAGGCATTCCACGCCACACAATTTGTTATTGCTGATTAGCGTTAAAGATATGACCCAGGATTTCCATCAATGCTTGTTATAACCAACTAATATATTGTTTTATGGTTTTGGCAAGCAATGCTCGAGTGTTGCTAATACATGTGGTGATAATTTTTGAAGTATACACACTCTATTCACTTCATATATTGGTAAGACAACTTCCTAAATGTCCTGAACATCAATTACTGAAGTCAATAAACTGTCAGTCTTGCGCATCAGCAAATGTCGATTGTTTCATGAAGCCCAAGAAATAAAAAAAAAATAGATATGAGCAAGAACAAACAAATAATGATCAATAATGAACGATCAAAGTGAGACAGCAACTAGCCGAGTGCTAAACAAATCACTATCAAATTAAGTGAGTTAGAAAAATAGTACCAAGCACCTATAACTTGTGGGTGTAGGTAGACCATTGCGCTTGGCTATTTGGGGAAAGACGGTTCCATCGACTTTCTTTGGCTCTTTGCTGTATAGAAGACACCAGCTAAACAAGCTATGACTGTGAAGCCCTGGGCTAATATACGTAATCGCATCATACGCTGAGACATGTGTCTGTTGCCGGTCTTCATCTGGTACAGTCCATAGGTCAATGCAACTGCAGTGAATCCACAACCTGCAGCATAACAACTCACTAACTGTATGTAAACCACGACCATTGCTCCACTCAGTACACAGTGTTATAGAACGTAAACCATCGATAATTGTAGCAGCAGGGACAATTACATCCGAATAGGTTCTGTCGATGTAGAACAACTCCTAATATTTGTCACATGGGGAAACATCCGTTATACACTTTCAATTTTAACTTGGCTTCTCAGTCAGGGAGAGTCCGTGCTAGCAGATATTTAGTGAACTAATCAAAGTGTGGTCAGCCGTTTCCAGCACTATTTTATATAGGAACAACTCCACTGAGCCAAATTTCACAAAAGCTCATATACTCATTCAATATTGTTTGTATAAAATGAAAGTTTTTTACAGTAATACCTGTGTGAACATATTTTGTTTCAATCTAGTACAAATATTTATTTTATTAAGTTAAACTTTCTAGCCAAATTTTGTTCAAAACTTTAAACCACCAGGAGCCAGGAATAAACAAAGAGTCATCTCCCCTTTGGAGGGATAACTCTATATTGAGCAGTGCCGGATATTGAGATGTTTGTCAATACATCTACTACAGATTACGGGCCCCATACTGCAAAAATATTCACATTCAGGCCAGTGACCTGACGTGACCTTTTGTGTACAGAGCGCACAGTTTCGTTAGTTACCATATATATGGCAGACACCCGAAATACCGCAGTGCCACATGGTTTTATAGCAAAAACAAAATAATAATAAAAGTGGAATAATTTGACAAATACTGAGATACTGATGGCTAATATTATTAAAAGTGCAGTATTTACTCTTTGAAATCGGTGGTTATTAGTGTGTTGCTGCTGATATAAATCAGCAATGCATGATATGAAAAAATAACTAACCTGCTTTGTTTTTTATTATTTTACCTACTATTTATTATTTTTCTGTTTTCCTAAACAGCTGACTGAATAACCAAAATTTGTAATAGACTACTCTGAAGTGAAGTATGAATAATGTCAAAAATTAGTACACTCATTTTGAAAAAAAAATGATTGATTTCATTGTGTTATGTTTCAGATAAAAGCATGATATCGGTTTGTCTTGAGCACATGCATTTCACAGTCTTTAGTTAACTTACAGCTAGTCACACTGTCGTTATGCTCAATCGCCACTCCTATCGCGTGAGCATAGCCTACTGAAAGAAACCTAAGATTCTACAAATTGGTATCTTAAAAAAATGTAATTATTTTTTTGGAATACTAATGTTATTATTATTATTTAAACCATTTGAAGATTATAATTCTATGATTAACTTTTGGCTATTATCAATATTTATATCTATAAAGCTATTAGTTATTTAAAATTTCATATGAAAGTTGAATGGTACAAGAAAAATAGTTTATAATTCATATTTTTCATAATACAAATGGTAATATAAACACTATATTTCAGCCCTTATTACTTTGCTTTAAACCAGATGTTTTGGTTCAAAATTCCCAGAGAGATAGGAGACATTCTGAGCATTCAGATGAAAGGTTGGTTTAATCTTTAGCTAGTCAATTTGCTGCATCATGAGCTGTTGAAATGGAGCCTTTTGTCTATAAGTTATAGTGTAGTCACTCAAGCATTTGGCTTCATAGGGTCACGTGACAAAGGCAGTTGGCCACACTTTGATTATTTCACTTAGGCAGATATTTGTTTCTCCCAGAACATACAGTAATCCTTCCTTTGGAAAGAATCAAAGCAATTAGAACTTGATTAATACTGATAGTAGCCAGGCAACAAACAGTTGCAAAAAAATTTTGTGTTTTCGCAGACACTTTGAGAACCCTGCAAGTGCTTACTGTTTGCGTTTCATTTTTGTGAGACAAAATGAAAAAAAGGGTTATCCCACAATAATTTGATTTGTTCATTAATACAATATTTGGTGATGCGTAGGGTGGCTCGCAATGTCTTTCCTTTTTATACTTATCTGAAAACTTTGAAAATAATCTTGACTAAGCGTCTTTTGTCATTATTAATAATTAGAAGGATACGGTAAACAGCCTAATAAACTTTATCTCAAAATGGGCTCAGTGTTTCGAGTGGTTTAAACGAAATAAAATAGGCCTTCGTGGCTACCAAGTTTCGTTCAATAAAATTATATTTCCTGTCTTACAATCATATACATGTTGAAACTGTCTAGCTGTTTTGCAAATCATCCAGACGATTTTGAAGTGAATCAAATGGTTTGGAAACAGTACAAACGGTATAAGCATTATAAAAAATAGTATACATTATTCTAAAACCATATGAACTATTTTGAAATAATCCAAATTGTATCAAAACCAATGAATTAGTTTGAAAGTGTTTGAGCAGCTTGCAGAGAGTATGATTTTTAACTTTAACCAAAGACACTTTCCAGCGATCTTATTGCAACCTCCGAGTAAAATGTGTATTATAGACGTACAGTTATTCAACATGAACGATTGTTGGATGGACATAACTTCAAAAACCAAACTCTATAAAAGTGAAGAATTTATTTAGTTATTTGTAATAATACCGAACTAAATAATAAAAATATATTGTTTATTTATTTGACGTTACTTGCAAAGATTTATCTGTTCTCAGAGACAATCATATAGATTCAGACATTTTAAAACACAAAACGCCATGAGCCAACACTGATATGCAATGGTAAAACATTATAATAATAATTATTAAATTAATAATAATAACACAATATTATGATAGTAAAATTAATTGAGTAAAATTACCCAAGTATAAGTGAACAATTAAAATAATCAAGTAAAGTTGAGTGGAAGATTAAGTAATTTTGCCAACCCTTTTACTTATTAGACGCAAAAATTAAAATATTGAATAATTTGCTAAAACAGACAAAGGAACAAAACAACCTTTTTATGGTTGACTATTATTTAGACGTAAATAGCACAAAAAAAATTATTATTTTTGATTAGTCTCACAAAAACTGACAGCATATTTGCGTATCAAAATACAAAATTTTATTTTTTATCATCTTGACAGAAAACACTGAACATGCCAAAAAACGAAATATTTGAGGCATCAGCACAAGCTCCCAAGCTCAGTCAAGATATTTGTGGCTGTGAAGATCTGGTGTTGTTTTGCAATGAAGCATTATTGGCAATTTGCTCAAAAAACGAGTAATTGATCATCTGTTGTTTATAGAGGCATTTATATTCATGAAAGATTAATAATAGACTTCAGCTCCCAAGAACATGACCAACTTTAGGATGGTGAGTCATGGAGAAGCAATCTTTGGATAACCAGCTCTAGGTAAGCCTGCCAGCGCTAGATGCTACTAGGGTTAAGAGAACTCATATTGTGGAGAATTATGACAAATCGGGATCAAACCTTTTTCTATGTTTGTTTAATGTTATCTCTCCTTGAAAAGCGGGTCTCATTTAATCAGGTTATCAGTAATTTTCAGCTGAATGATATAGCTTAGTCAAGTCTGTCTATGAATACTGGAATAATTGTCGAAAACCGGGATGTTGACAACCTGGATGGCGACAAAATTGGATCGAAGGGCGACAAAGTAAGTTTGGTTGGCGACAACTTTGACCAGTTGGTCGACTAGCTCACCTTGATGTCGACAGAGTATCTCTAAACAATCATTAGCTCTTTTGGCGACAATTTCTGATTTCAATCTCTACAGGAGAGGACAACTCACATTTATATCTTCTTTATTTTTAACAAATCCATTAATATGGCAAGAAATTCAGTCAATCGATCTCAACTAAAAATGCTCATAAAAACTCCATGTGAATATTGCATATACATCAGAATAATATAAAAAAAACTTATGATTTATATAAAGTAAACGATATGGATGTACTACGCGGTGGTGTGTTTTGGTCTCTGGTGATACCATGAGTGTCCATGACAGTCTTAATTGCAAAAATCATCTCTTGAGTGCCATGAAGTGATCTAGACTGTCCAATAATCAATATATTAGTAACATTTTGACAAATTGCCACACGACGGAGATTACTCAAAATATAATAAAGTAATCTTCTGCTGCTCCGTGGATTTCTAATCATCAGGTGACAAAATGTGAGACAGGATCACACAATGAAAATTTTTTAAACATAGTGATTGCAGTGTGATAGATAGAGTGGATCATAACATGTTTGTTTCATTTCCTGCTAACATTGTTTATTTCTTGCTGCAAAAAACATGCTGTGTGATTTTTGGACATTTGTTTTGCTTTTACAGATTTGAAAGTTCGTTTTACTCCTTCCTCCACTGGTCGGAGGACTATTTAGCAGACCTCCTGCACCAACCGTGTGACAGCTACTCCCCCAACTACAGACTTGAAGTATAATCATGGTTAGAAAATTTTGTATCACTACACCACTGCATATATGGCCATTAATAAATAGATATAAAAAGTACTAAAAGTGGTAGTGGTATTTTTGTATTAGGGCAGACAACTCCTAATGATATGTACTAACGAAAGATAATATTTATTTTATTTATCCCTCTGCTCTAAAGTAAAGAAAGAGTAACATAAAACGATCAAAAATTAGAATACATCTTAAAGTAATTTTTTCAAATAATTTATTTTCTTCTCTTTCCATAAAATATATTTCATTGGCAAAAAAACGAAACTAAAACATAGTTGAAAAATATACAGTGTAATCAACTATCAACAACAAGTTGATGTAATGCTTTGTCAACATCCAATCGAGGCTACGCGACAAACGAATCAAAGTTGTTGACAAGCAATCCAACTTTGTCGCCATTCAGGATGTCGACATCCCGCCATTTGACAATCAGTCCAGCTACCCTGTCTATACTTTCAATGCATCTTTTTCCTTGCCTTACACCTGTCACAAAATTATAATTTATATTATTGCTTTATTATGCCAGGTACATCTGCGCTTCACTCTGTTAAACGGTTGATTTATTTTAATTTTCCTAAAAAAATCTCATGAGCTCCAGTAAGAGTTATATCTCATCTATTTTATCTATAATAATAAAATTTATCACCATAATAATAATAATAATAATTAATAAAACCAAAACAAATAAATAAAATAATAATGAAACAAAAGAAGAGGCAATAACGAAAAAATAATGATAAAGACACAGGCCTACTGCAGAAAATTTGGTGGAATTTGGACCATTTTTCGGAATAAAACACAACATAAAATTCCGAAAAATGGTCCAAATTCCACCAAATTTTCTGCAGTAGGCCTGTGGATAAAGACAACTTGTTGATGCCAGCAAAAGACAATCACTTAGTTATTACGACAGATTAATTTATCTTATTAATGTCAAGTAACAATAATTTATTATTATTAGACATAGATAACTAATAATAATAATAATAAATAATAATAAGAAGAAGATTATTAATTGGTTATTAATTAATAATAATAATTATTATTAATTTAATGATGATAATAATAATAACATTATTATTTGGCAAACAACAACAAATTATTATTAATTATTATAACTACTATTATAGCAAATAAATAATAGTTAAGTAGTCATCAACGAATCGATCACATCAACTTATAGTTTGCCTACCTAACGGTACTAACGGTTGAGCTTTGAATTTGCGAATAAACTTGTCCTTCCCACTTTCTTCATTTAATAATTCAAGAGATGCCCGCATACTCCGCGTTGGAGGTAAGTACTCATATAATGCAGTACTTTTGTCTGTTTTGGTAGCTGAAGTAGTCACATTTTTATCGCTGGTGCTCTCATTTTCAGGCATACTACTGTTTTATTTTTGTCGTCAAGCACAACATTTAAAAGTTCTACGAAACTTACATAATAAAATTTAGGAATCCCAGACTTTTCGGCCTTCGTTTTTTTCGGCCAGACGTTTCGTCTGAGTCGTTTCGGACAGTTCGGGACTTTTCGGACTTGAATATGGCCGCTATGGATGTTCACTAGGATTATGCTCTACCAAATAGTAAATAAGTTGTGACTCTCAGTTTTTATCCCTTGTGTTTACAATTCAAACTCCACCCTTTATCACCAGTTTGAATTTAGTGGAAGCAGATAGCTGTACGATGTTCTTATGACTTGGTGGAAACCGGTTATATTTTAGATTTATTATTATTATTAATTAAATTAAAATAATTAATAATAATAATTTTTATTGTTATAATAATAATTATTATATTAGTAATGATAATAATGATTAGATTATTATATATATATATTTATTATTTACCGTATATATATAATATAGAGCTACTTCAATCAAGTTCAACAACTTGTTATCTGTCTGTTCTGTAAGTCCCTGTTCTGTTGCTTGTTGTTGTTCTTGTTTAATTGTTTTATTACAACGTGAATAATAATACTACTACTACTACCACTACCACTACTACCACTACATTTATTATAAACAGTAGCAACCAGAGATGGGGGCAAATCAAAAATTTTTGACTCAAATCAAATCATTTTCAAAATGGACCAAATCAAATCAAATCAAATCAGGGACGCGAGAAATCGAGGCAAATCAAATCAAGTCAAATCAGTAAAAATTTCAAATCAAATCAAATATTTGCATTTGATTTTCAAATATTTGTTTCAAATCATTTTTCAAAACAAGCCCTGGGAGCGAAAACAAGCACACAAAAGCCATTATTTTCATCCTCTCTGCATTAATAGTGGGGGGAAAAGTGCCTAAAGTTCAAAATCCCATATAAAAGTATGTTGACATAGATGGTCACTGTTGACATTTCTGCGGCTCATGTCCAATATTATTTCGCAATTACCTTATTGTACCATATAAAAATTGAGCTCTTACAACTTATTCATGCCTTCACTAGTCAGTCACCACAGAAGTGAGGGTTGCATGCGACAGCATTGTGAACAGGCCTTTACAGCTTTGTGCACTCCTACTTCATTTAGATGTTAATGAGTCACACGAAAATAAAGTATGGAAAAAAAAGAATCTGGGTTCAAAACTATGCTCAATGCACTGATTATCTATGGAATTGGAACGAACGTAGACAGGAATGAATGCAGACACATCTGGAATGAACGTAGACACATCCAGGAATGAATGTCGACATACCTGGAACGAATGTCAACAATGCAACAAACCAGAGAATTTCGACTCTCACGCCTGAATGTGTCTACGTTCGTTCTCAGCGATATATAAAATATCATTTTGATTTTCGTTCCAAGAGTTGTCTACTTTAGGAAAAAACAGTAATTTATTTTACTCCTGGAACGAACGTCGAAATGGAAGTTTCAATGTTGCCAGTAATGAATGTTGACACTTCCTAGAATGAACATCGAATTTTTCTCTCTAACATAGTTGACTTTTATTCCAGGTCTGTCGACGTTCATTCCAGGATGTGTCTACGTTCATTTCAGCTATGTCTGCATTAATTCCTGTCGACGTTCATTCCTGTCTACGTTCGTTCCAAATTCCATTATCTGTAATCTGGTAGTGGAATGCGAATGTATATTGGTATATTTTCTAAGACATGTGCATCTTTTCAAACGTTTCTTTTCTTGTTTCATCTGCAGGAGGCTGACTAATGGAAGACTTCAGATGGTTTAAAATTACATGCATATACACCATTTCATTTCTAATTGCTTAATTACTTTCTTTAGCTGTAGTAGCTTTCACACACACTAGAAAAAACTGAACACAGGTGATATGACTTAAAAATATAATGATTTGTTTTCATAATAAAAAGTATAGATAGTTCTTTTAGGTAATTTGCCACAATTTCCAATAAGTTTCATATCAGAATTAATGCAACTAAAGTAATCACTATACAAGTTTAGTATTCTGACGGATATAATGAACATATGCAATAGGATATTGAGAAGTTACGAGCTGCAAAACTACATGACGACAACCTTAGTTTAATTGGTGGTTTTTGCAGCTATCAGATATTACTTAGATGTGACACAAAATCATGTAGGTTTTTTTTATATTTTTTATTGTAAAGCTAAAAAATAAAGAGGCTCTACAAAAACGTCATGCTGTCATGTCTGCAGATCAAATAAGAGTATACGGTGAAAATGAAGCATGAAGCTTTGTGATGTAGTTGGTTGTTGCGGGACAGTGGGTTGTATCCAATAAAAATATTGCTGATCAGCTGAGAATTACAAAACATTCCTGCCAGTGAGGCATACCATGAGATAGACGAAATTCTTTCATATACAATAGCAATAGTTCCAATCATAAACACCAGTTATTTCTTGCGGTGGTAAAAAATCACTCATTGTTCACATCAGTACATAGAGTGAACTACTTTCTAACAAGAAGATTCGAAGATATTAGAACGCTGGTTAGAGCTATACTACGCTACACTAGAACATGGTCATCACGTTTAGTACATAGATGGTTCGTGGTTAAATTCATCACAACTGTCTCTTCTATGTGAAGTGTCTTCATTCATCTTTGGATGTTTCCTCAGTAGTCCAAACTGCGTGCTGGAGCACTGCATATTCAACTTCACGGAATGAGCAACTCATTTCACGGGAAGAATAACTCTTGGTGCATATGATTTGTTGAGTATTGAATCTTTTTTGACAAAAGAGATCCACAGGGTAGCCAGCACATATATCCACATCTATAACATAGCAAAGTTGAGCAATGTACAATGATGCGGGAGAATATGATTAGAGTAAATTAAATTAATTATGCTATTGCAATCTAAATCAAATAGCATAGCATATAACAACAATGCAATGGCAAATAACAATAACACTTACTAATGTTAACCTAACATGTAATAAGCACCTTTCATTGATTACCAATCAAACTACTATCAATTTATTGGGTCGAGCTGTATGAACTGCCGTACTTATGCTCTGAATGGTAAATTTAATCAATCAATAATGCCAGAAAAATATTGTTGAAAATGATAGATCATAATACAATATTCTTGAAACAGTGCCATTTGCCCAATACTGCTACAATAAAGTCAATTTATTTAATTTTTATCCACTGCTTAATTAATTAATAATAAATCATTAAAATTATCAATAGTATCAATTTTTGTGGACTAATAGTAATAACTATTACTATAAAGAATCTATAATCAGCACAATAAGTGCAATAACAATTAAAAATAATATTCTTATTAATTATTATATAATTAATTGTCATTTGTTTTTGTGGTGTATTGTTTTGATCACTACTAAACTTCAATTTTTATTATTTTCATTCCACATACTTACATGGTAATTTTTTACTCTTTGCTACTAAAAACAGTAGTCTTATTTAATTATCAATATTAATTAATATAAATAATCATTATCATCATTGAATCCATTGCCACCATGATAATTAATCATCATTATTATTTATTATTATTATTTACAGTGCTTAATAAAGTGAAGTTACTGTAACTACATTGGTGATGATAACAACAACATCAACACCACAATTTTTACAACAACAATGTTATTGTAACTAACTACTGTTATTATTATTATCCATAATAATATATTATTATTGTAATAAATAATAATAACAAACAATAATAATTCATAAGGGTTTGATATCATTGATAATAATAATCAATAATAATTATTATTAATTATCAACTTATTATTATTCAGCCATGAATAACAATAATTATTATTATTACCATAGTTATGTGGATGAATTAATGCCATGACGATTATTATTACTAATAATAATTAATTAACAATAATATTATTACAGCGATAAAATAACCACCAACGATAAATAACAATAATAATAATAATAATAATTATTATTATCATTCATCATCATTATTATTTATTAATGTTGCTATTATTATTACTATCTACTATGACTATTCTATGGCATTGATTTATTCATTCATTCATTGATTCATCCAAAATAATAATAATAAATCAAACAAATGATGATGATGATGATGATGATGATGATGATGATAAATAAATAATTATTATTATAAATAAATGAGTAATATATAATATTATTCCACCAAGTTGTTAGTAACTAAACAAACCACTCACCTAGTACACATAGTTAAACATCCATTTGTCATGTTCGTATCAATCCTTCATTTCAGGCCATTTTTGAGTAATTGTACAGAATTAATTAGTCATCTAATATTGGCAACAACATAATTAGCTCAGCCGCCATGCGGGGATATTGCGTAACTATAGACTGTAGTTTTAGTCATGAGTTGTGGCCGCTGTTACCCCACCCAGTAATCTTTTGCTAATACTTCTAATAAAGATAAAAAGATAACAAAACTATGATCATTTTTGCATTATTTATCAACAAAAAAGTTAATTTTTACCAAATGATTTGAATCTGAAAATCAAATATTTGACTCAAATCAAAAAAAAAACCAAATCAAATCAAGTCAAATCACTGAGGTAGGCAAATCAAATCAAATCAGCAAATCATCAAATCAGCTAATTTTGATTTGTTTCAAATATTCGAATACTCAAATATTCGAGTCAGCCGTGATTTGCCCCCATCTCTGGTAGCAACAGGTTTTGTGTCCCTAAAGTAAAGTCACTTTACTTTAGGTACTGAAATGAACCTGCTCCGTGGAGAGGGGAAACAACTCTTCAATGGACTGCAACCAAGGGCAGACAACTCTCTACTTTTGTAGGGCAGGATAAGCCTATCCACTGATAGCGCCCTGGCTGCCAGAGGGGGGAAGACAACTTCCTACAGGATAGGAGAAAACTCTTAAATGATCTGCAACCAAGGGCAGACAACTCCTATGTAGGTGTACAATCTCACCCTCAACACCAGCGGCTATGCTTGTCCAGCTACCAACTAGTGGTGTACCACCATAGACACGACTATGCCTATACAGCTACCAACTAGTGGTGTACCACCATAGACACGGCTATGCTTATACAGCTACCTATGTCTGTGCCTAGCGGCTGAGCTTATTCAGCTACCGACCAGGACTTATTCGCAATAGACACGGCTGAGCTTATTCAGCTACCGGTGTCTAATATCAGTGCCTAGCGGCTGAGCTTATTCAGCTACCGACCAGGACTTATGCGCAATAGACACGGCTGAGCTTGTTCAGCTACCGGTGTCTAGTATCAGTGCCTAGCGGCTGAGCTTATTCAGCTACCGACCAGGACTTATTCGCAATAGACACGGCTGAGCTTATTCAGCTACCGGTGTCTAGTATCAGTGCCTAGCGGCTGAGCTTATTCAGCTACCGACCAGGACTTATTCGCAATAGACACGGCTGAGCTTGTTCAGCTACCGGTGTCTAATATCAGTGCCTAGCGGCTGAGCTTATTCAGCTACCGACCAGGACTTATGCGCAATAGACACGGCTGAGCTTATTCAGCTACCGGTGTCTAGTATCAGTGCCTAGCGGCTGAGCTTATTCAGCTACCGACCAGGGCTTGCCGTTAATTCCTGTTTCAACCGTGTAGTGATTAATGTGGAGGAACTGCTCCACATATACTACTGAGCGCACCACTTTCAGTCAATACTATCACTAGTATAGACTAGCCAACGCAGTAATAATACTAGAATAATTTAATAATTAAATAATTAATATTGGTTACATAAATAATTACTCACTAGCTAATAACTGCTCAGTGTGAATAATAGTCTACTACTATCCAACAGATCGTCTGCCGGTAATGCGTTGATAGCGTCAGTCAAGCGTGAAGAGAATGAGTTAGTAATAATGACAAGTTGAGCTCCGGTGACTAACTGATTTATTACAACATAGCTGTGAGCTTTTATGCTCAAAAAACGGGCGTCCTACTGATGACAAAAATAATCTGTGTAAAAAGCAACCGCTGTGAAATACGGCCATCTGATTGGTCATTGACTGAACAGCAAAAATTTTATGACCAGAACAAAATATTAAATCAATTATTTTGGACATACCATATAGTAGGAAAATTACAATATATACATCAGGTTGACAGGCATAAAAATGTGTACAGTTCTATATGGTTAAATAAATTTTTGCATGACAACAACATTTTTATTTATAATAAAAAACAATAAAAATGATTCTTATCTAAAAGAAATCTACCACAAATGTCAACTGATTGTTTGATATGGCTTATCCCTGTAAGTTAGTGCATTGTTAGTAGGTGGTAAGTTTTATTCTCCATTTGCTGAGCATCTCGTTTTGTTAAAATAGCATTCAGGTATCTCGTAATTGGTAGCAGAAGTTATTTGAGCTGATCAGTTCCTCCGTAGTAGCTAGCCATTGTTCACATTCCTTTGTCAAAAAGTTAAACGACGGTGACTGCTTGCTGATTGGTTGGCTTTCAACTATTGCGCAATCCTATAAGTATAGGGCAGCGCTAGCAGCACATTACATCATCATGGATCACGTCTGTGAGCGCTGCCAGCTCAGTTTCTCTTCTGAGAGAGCTCTTCGTCGCCATGAAAACCGGCACACTGAGCAGTACGTCTGCTCTCGGTGCCCCGCCTTTTTTTCTAGCATAGCCTTGAAAGATAGGCATTTCACTGAGGTGCACCAGCGTTCCATAGGAACCCAGACTGAGTGTGAATCCCGTCATCGCAGCCGCTCGCCACTCCCCAGGAGAGACGATAGGCCGGTCAACAGAAGGGATAGGAGGAGGTGGGTGCCCGCTCCCAGGGTACCACGGCGACTCTCTCCTCCGACTCCCTTGGTGGCCTCGGTGGTGGTAGCAGCAAATTCCAGGGACCCTTTAGGTCTCGACGAGTTTGACTGCCTTACGCTGCCTGATGCTGCAGACGAGATAAGCTTCCCGTGAGATTCGTCTCCTTCCCCATCGGCCCTTTTCAGGGCCACCATTTATTTCCAAGAGTTAGTTCTATAGTGTACTGCCAATCGTAACAGTTGTCTTCTCCATGGTAGGGTAGCTGATATTCCTGCATTTATTATAGATAGTAGGCGAGTGCTTATACCCCGCCGCCTCTCAACTTTATCCTTAGTTGTTTCCTTTCCCTGACTTTCTACTAGGTTTACTTCAGTACATATCTTAAGTGGCATATCTTCTGCGATCGATCTGTGATCAAGTTTGCCATCATCACTTGATGATGATTATTATAATATTATTATTATTAATTATTCATAATGATCTTATGATAAATTAATTTATTATTATTTATTATGGTTATTTATTTTTTATCGCTGTTAGTTATTTATAACTAATTATTATTATTCATGATTGTAAAGACAGATGAATGCTTTTTCCCAATTGTAGGACATCTACCATCTCCTTCCCTCCATTTATCATCCCCTCCCCTCCGTCTACCATCTCCTGCCGTTCGTCTGCCATCTCCTGCTCTCCATCCACCATCTCCTGCTCTCCATCCACCATCTCCTGCTTCAATACACCACCTCTTGCTTTCCATCTACCTTTCCTGCCCTCCGTCTACCAGCTTATGCTCTCCATCTACTATTTTCTGCTACATCTACATCTCCTGCTTTCCATTCACTATCTCATACCCTCCATCCACCATCTCCTATTCCCCATCTACCTCTCCTACCCTCTGTCTACCATCTCCTGCCCTCTGTCTACCATCTCATGCCTTTCGTCTACCATCTCCTGCTCGTCACCCGCCATCTCCTGCTTTCATCTCCTGCTTCTATGCACCATACTCCTGCTCTCCATTTACCTCTCCTTGCCTCCGTCTACCATCTCCTGCCCTCCGTCTACCATCCTCTGCTCTCCATCTACTCTTCCTCCCCTCCGTCTACCATCTCTTGCACCCCCGTCTACCATCCTCTGCTCTCTATCTATCATCTCCTGCTCGCTATCCGCCATCTCCTGCTCTCCATCTACCATCCACATCTCCTGCTCGCTGTCCACCATCTCATACTCTCCATCCACCATCTGCTATTTTCCTTATACTCCTCCTGCCCTCTGGCTACTATCTTTTGCCTTTCGTCTACCATCTCCTGCCCTCCATCTACCATCTCCTGCCCTCCGTCTACCATCTCCTGCCCTCCATCTACCATCTCCTGCCCTTAGTCTACCATCTCCTGCTTTCCATCCACCATCTACCTCCCTCCGTCTACCATGCCTTGCCTTCCGTTTATCATCCTCTGTTCTCAATATACCATCTCCTGCTTGCTATCCGCCATCTCTTGTTCTCCATCTACCTCCCCTCCCTTCCGTCTACCATCTCCTGCCATTTAACTACCAACACCTGCTTTTCATCTACCATCTCCTGTTCTGCATCTACCTCCCCTCCCTTCCATCTACCATCTCCTGCCATTTAACTACCAACACCTGTTCTTCATCTACCATCTCCTGCTCTCCATCCACCATCCCCTACTCTTTGATTTGAAGGTTTGTATAGAGGAAGTATCAATACTTTGTGTTAAAATACATTTATAAGCATTTACTCAATTCGGCTTGTGGAGTGTGTTAGAGGTTTTCGAATGTCATTTGTTTGTGTCAAGTTTATTTCTCTTATGTATCTCTCCAACAATGGTTTAAGTTGTAGAACCATTGTCATTAAAGTTACTTTTTAGTGAGATGCATCTCACAATGTTTTTATTTGCATGAAGCTTAGCACAACAATAATTGTAAACAAAGATTGAATTCAATTTTGTTTATTGCTACTCTCATTGCAAATTTTACAATGTTAATTGCAACACTGCAGTGAATAATGAAACCGAGTATACCTGTTTATTTATTGGATTATAATGAAACACACCTGTTCATATCTGATGATTGCAAAAAGTCTTTCTTGTTTCTCCAAGGTCTTTATTGCAGTGCTGGAAATCAGCGCATCAGATTTTAACGCATCTTGAGGTCCTTAATAGTAGCTGGCTGGTTTTAGTTTCCTGGTTCTTGTAGTTTTCCCACAACTCCCAAGAGCTCTAGCAAATCTTCACCATTCCCTTTATGTTCAGTTGTTTCTAGGCTAGCCTGATTTAGCCTAAAATTAATTCAGTACAACTTTACATAACTTATTAACAATGTCTGTTTTTTTTTATTTTAAATCTTCTACTTGTATGTATGGCACAACAAAACTTTAACAGAAAATTTGGTGCAAAAATCTTTTGCTGAAAATGAACAGCAACATTTATGCAAAATCACATAAGTTTCACTTTTTTCTAATTTTATTTTCAATTATGTTAGTGATTGATTAAGTTTCCTAAGGATGAGTGGATTTTGCCGATGATAACATTGCTAAAAAAATATAACGTTAAAAATGAAACACTTGGACTGGTGCTGTTTGAAGGACTTCAGTCATTTATTTTGATTGTATTTATTCGATTGAAACATATTCAGAAGAAAAAAACTAAAGACATTTACAGAGTTGCCGCGATTTTTTTCTGGACATTGCCACAAGTTATATGAAGCTGCATACATCATTAAACAAATTTTCAAGGATTTTTGATTTCTTTACATGGAAAGAAGGCCCCCCAGATGTTGGCATTGTGCTGAGACTTTTATGATTGCAAAAAAAAAGAATGATTTCTATAAATTTAAACTTTTTTGGAACATGTTCTCTTTAGTCAGCAATCTTTTCAACTTTGGTAAAGCTGTGGTTACGTACTTACGGGCCGTCATATGACAAAGTTTCATAACCAAAGTGTAAATAACTAGTACATATTTTCATTTACAAAATAACTTTTAGGTTTAAAATTGGTTAGATGATAAATTCGTAATGCTGTTGTAATGATTTGAGATACAAAAACCTTGTCAAAATTACATCCCACATTATTTTTTGCAACAACAATGATAATTAAATCTGAAATACTTCATGTTTTAACGAAACAAATATTAAGAAGCACTAAATGATAGTAATGAAGAACTAGAAATTAATTTGCAACTAGAACTTTATAAAAAAATGTTGCAAATTTATGTTTTAAATGCATTATATAATATTACGGTGGAGTTACCGCACACAGATTGCACTTCTACGGAGTGCCAGACATAAACCCTATTGCAGTTTTTTGCATTTTTGTTCTAAGTTAGTTTTCTCAAGTTTCACAATGCTTAATGAGAGAACAACTCTACACACGGCACATCTCGCCCAGCCTGCTTCAACACTTTATAAATAGACCTCAAGTCCCGCTCAATTAATTTTGTTAGATTTCATTAAATCAAAAGAGTTATGACAAGGCTGTATAAACCTCAAGTAAATGCAACTATGTGGTGACTAAATGTGCTAAATGAAAAATCTTACTCGAAAGATTCCACTGGAGTTATCTCCTCGTGATTATCCATCTACCATCTCCATCTACCATCTCTTCTCCATCTACCATCTCCATCTACCATCTCTTCTCCATCTACCATCTCTTCTCCATCTACCATCTCTTCTCCATCTACCATCTCTTCTCCATCTACTATCTCTTCTCCATCTACCATTTCTTCTCCATCTACCATCTCTTCTCCATCTACCATCTCTTCTCCATCCACCACCTCATCTCCATCCACCATCTCCCGCTCCCTATTAGAAGATTGCTGAGTTTTATGGAAATATAAATGAAGACATATGCTGCTCATGAAACCATGTAATTGTGAAGATTCTTGATATTTTGTGACGAAATGAGTTTATAAATATTCACTCAATTTGACTCATGGAGTGTGTACAAAATTAATCAACACAATATTTTGGTTTTCAAACAGATGATACAGAGCATAAAATATGAAATTTTTAGTAAGGTTCATTAAACAAGAAACATATCCTGATGAAGAAAAAATACAGTCACTGTATGTAAACATAGGTTACCGTTTTCTACACTGAATGCAGATGAAAGTGAATAAATGGCCACTTCTCATCATTTCTCTGTATTCTGCTCTGCACACTTTGGTGCGAGTAAGATGAGTCCCCAGCTCACAACTAGCTTCATCACATTGCAGTCCTTCTTGCCGTCTCCTCACTTTTCTTTGACTTGTTGCGCATGGAAAATCTGCTTTCCTTCTTGGTCGCATGGTGACAACTGATTTTGGTTCATTGCTCATGACCCATGACATTAGTTTAATCTTTTCAGTGTCTCCCAGACATACTCGTCTCTTTTCTCATGTCTCCAGTTGCATTTCCTTGCTTTTATCCCAGGAGATGGTGTAAATCATTTGGGAATAGGTGCACTGTCTCAACTCCTATGTCTAAACCATAACATCAAATATCGTGGACACCAATGGATTTTTGCCGGTGACTCTAGAACTATCTCTATTTTTTTGTGTGAGTGAAATTTGTCACGTAATTCACTTTAAAAAACTATGGGGCGGAGAATTTAATTGCACTTTTCGCTATGCTGTATTTGAACATAAAGTAAGATTAATGCAAAACAAAGCTTTGTAATAAATAATATATATATATAGATATACATATTATAAGCAGGAGTTGACAGCTGTTGCCAAGAGTGCTCAATGGATGTACCAGAGCTATTGATACACACGGTATATTGGTACACTGCGTTAAACTAATGGTAATAAAACGTTTTAACCATCTTTCTTTTAACCTATCCATTTTAAATATATGTACATATTACATATATTATGTTATTATATACTTGTATATATCTATAAATTATTATTAGTATTATTATAATACCAAAGTTTTATACTTGTAGCTACTAGTCTAATCTGTATTGTGATTAGTAAAAATGTGCACACACGCAAAATATATATATTTTTTTACATAGGTATGTATATGTTATAGAAATATAAAAAATAACATTATGGTTCAGGGACGTAAAACTGAAAAGAGTTGGAGTCGTCTTCCTTTTATCCAATTTATTTGTTTCAGCACAAAATAAGATGGAAGAAAAAATAGATAGAAAACGAGATGTTAGAGTCCACAGCGCAATAGCACTGCAGCTAGTCGAGGCGCCGGCTCAGTCTGGTTCACAGATAATCCTACATCAGGACTAGCAGGTATGGCTGAGACCATCCACCATAACAGCGGGAATCAAACTCCGCAACTTATTTCACAGAAGCACATCTGTTAGTAGTTTGTTGAGGTATGTGTAATTTTTGTCGGGATAGGTGAGCCAGTTAATTGTGATGCAATTGAGATTGTACAATTGTTGAAGTCTGACGACTGTTTAGCCTTAATTACTATATTATTTGTTATAGAAAGAAAAAGTTTTAAGTAATCATTGAGTATCAATAAAATGAGATTTTTGGTTTATTTTTGCTATAAAACCACATTATATGTAGATCATTCATATGTTTTTGTTTATTTGTAGATTCTTCAAAGAATAGATGTTCAGGGAATGTGTGGTGACTGAACTGCCAAGTATTATTAACATTGTCTGAGCAACTTGCGCCTGCTGAAGGGTACTATGGCAGAGCTTGTTATGATTTTGAATTGAAATGAATGTCTGTTTCTAATGCACCATTTAATTTTTTTTTAAAAAATACTTTACTACACAAGCCTGTCTTTTGTTTCAAGTTTTTAAATGTTTTAATTTGAATTATGTTGTTTTATGCTATCATTGTTTGTAGTTTTATTTAATGGTCAGACTGCTTTAGTCGAAAAAATTGTTAGTTGAAACATTGAAATGAGAAGGGAAGCATGGACATGCTCACAAGTATTGCTTTCACTTGTGCAAAATCGAATAAAACGTTTGAATAGCTGCCAAAAAATTGTTTTGTGTCTTCCTTAATAATTTGTGTGTTGTAATGTACATCTGGAGCTCCTAACATATTACTTATAAAGAATAGACAGTTAAATTTGCTTTGGTAATTTTTGGGGAGACAACTCCCAATTAAGAAACTGCGTCTCGCAGAAAGTCCTATGAAGTCTATTGAGCCGATGTTATAATTATCTCATAAATGTATGTTAGTTTCATCAGTAGGGGCCGAAACGACTGGTGTCGGACGAAAGGGAGAGCCGAACTGGATTTTGGCCGAAACGACTGTGTACCAAATTTAGCAATATGATTATCAATGACATAGCAAAGATTTAGTTTTTCCCGGTTTAATATATCGGTAGCCGTCCCTGCAAAAAAACTGTAGTTGAACATTTCTTATCAGCTTTAACTCTATTGGTCTATTACTACAAAAATATATTTCTGATTGGCCAATATTTATTGTATTAAGAGGCTCACTTTATTGAGTAGATAACTCCTAAGTAATATGAAACAAATGTCGATACGTCATCGAACACGAATATAAACAATTTCGAGTTTACAAATATATAACACAAGCCACAGAGTTCCACAGATATCAAAAGAGTGGACCAATAATGAAAGGTAGTTCAGTGGGACAACCCATTTTCTTTTGTAGTTAAATACCTTAAAAGTACAGCACACAGACGGCATAACTGGTGACAACGTTGACGCAGAGCAAACAAAACAAGATAAATAACATCTGAAATCTCCAGAGAATTGGCTAAAAGGATCTCTGCATACACTTGAGCTATTTCTGTAACATGTTCAACTACAATGTTTAGGTTACTTGCCCCCTAAATGCTGACGTGTTTACAAAACATGATGTTGTTATTGCAGAGAAATTACCCAACAGGTTCAATTATTTATACACATAAATTACTGCCAGCGAAGGAAACTAATAGCAGTGCCAAATTGTCAAGTTAACACGAGCTAAGAATCATTATATATTATACAGAGTTTTCTTAAAAGTGTCAATACAATAGCTTAATTACGTATACAAAAGTTTTTTTTGAGAATTTGCCAACTTTTAACTGATGATAAAAACAATTTATCATTGGCAGCAAGTAAACAGCTGTGTAAGAAACATCAATAAGCAGATTAATAAGAAGCACCTAACTGTTTGTATAAATGTGCCACGGGTAATAAATAAATATAACACATAGCAGACGAAGGTGCAGAGTATTTTGGCCTTGTTCTGCTGCTGCAATGGCTATAAAAATCATCTTTCCTTTCACGCTATTGGGTGAAAGATCAATATAGACTGAGGCTAGGCAGCTAATGGGCTGTTTAGACCGTTTGGCAATTAATTTATTGGTGTTATATGCTGCCTGCAAGCGGCAGCGTTCCGTGGCATCTCCATTCGTACTGCTCACATGACTTTATTATCATCTCTCAACAACATCCCTTCCGCTAGAGCAATCAAGTTGGTATAGTTTATTAACAACCTAACCACCAGGTGCAGCCATATTCTTGGTGGAAGTGCCACAACAACAAAGTCAGCATCAGGCGGAACAAAATATGAAGAAAAAATTAGAAACAAGAAAGTCTGCGCAGTTCCTTCTCACTTTAGAAGGTAAGAATTGTAAAGTTATTGTTTGACTGATTTGCTACATCAGCGATGATAGCATGTATATTGGCAAAACTCCAGCTATACTCTAGCATTGGACAGAGCAATATTGGAACTTTGCCATAATTTCAGAAAAAACAACTTACGATGGGCTAGCATATAAATTTTTTTGTTGTCTAAATAACATCACTTTTACTGATATTGAAAATGCAGCTAAGGAGGAGGCGTTCTCCTTGCTGCCAGACGGTGGGCAATTGGTTGGCATTAGACACGCTTGCATTTGATATATTATGATTAATCAAAAATGTATGTAACAGCTTATGATAATAAAAAGCTAATAGATATTATAGAAGGAGCGGATATCTGCCAAGCTGAAGGCGTGAGAAGTGCACATTACACTGATTGATGTAAAGTGCACAGAACTAGCACAGTGAACCGTGTTGCATCAACAATCAAAAAAATTCACTGCATGTATAAAGAAATATCGATCGAAAAATCTCACAAAATTTTCGTAAAATATGCAAGTAGAAAATTCAGAGTTGTTGTACAATTATCCGTTGTCTCCCTTGAACACTGAGGCTACAGCGTACAATGAACTGCTGCTATTTCAGGTGCAGGTAGGATTGACTCCCGCAGTGAAATGGGTACAGTAGTTGACATCCATGAATGGCAGCAAAAGCCCTCATTCAGGTTTCACTGCAGCTGCGAGCAAGTGCGGGACACTGAAGAGCTCATTCCAAGGTAGGCTCTTGGAATCAGTAGAACTTGGGCTATTTTTTATCTATTGACAAGCAATGGAAACTGCAATCATTTTTCTACGTAGCCATTTGGTCCTAGAAACAGCGAGTCAGTCTAAAATGGTGTTACTAACTATATATATAACACTAAATTGTTTTGTTTTTATAATAAGTAGTAGCACTCGTCTCTAGACTGGTTATATAAGGAATCAAAACAACAAATACAATAAATTTTGTTTAAAAGTATCAACACCAAATTTGTGGTCACAAAAAGAGAATAAATACCTTAACAATGCTTTTTATTCTTCACCAGAACCAGTTATATATTGTCATTTCCGAGGCAGTTACTGCACTTGGCAGGGATAACTCTATAGCTAATTTGAAGTTGTCTCATTTTTAACGAATAAATTTTTTTTTCATCATTCATTTGTTGAAAGGGTACGCTACTCGCTGCTATTATACTTGTATCGGCCCATTGATAGACGAGGCAACTGCTCGAGATAGTTTAAGATTTTATTTGCTGATGTTTATATTACTTTAGCCACCTTATAGTCACAGACGAACACCTCTACATACTTCGACTGACTGATGAGAGACGAAGAATGGTGATCAAATCTCGACATGCAGTAAGTTTTTTGTCTTAAATTTTACAAAAAACTGTTTTGTGTTTTTTCATAGTATAATTCCTTGTTGTTGGTCCCATGTGGGTAAACAGACTGCAGCAGTAAGCAGTCATTAAAAACTGGCCAATTCCCCCTCTAACCTACCGTAAGACAATTCCCCCTCTAACCTACCGTAAGACAATTCCCCCTCTAACCCACCGTAAGACAATTCCCCCTCTAACCTACCGTAAGACAATTCCCCCTCTAACCTACCGTAAGACAATTCCCCCTCTAACCTACCGTAAGACAATTCCCCCTCTAACCCACCGTAAGACAATTCCCCCTCTAACCTACCGTAAAACAATTCCCCCTCTAACCCACCGTAAGACAATTCCCCCTCTAACCTACCGTAAGACAATTCCCCCTCTAACCTACCGTAAGACAATTCCCCCTCTAACCTACCGTAAGACAATTCCCCCTCTAACCTACCGTAAGACAATTCCCCCTCTAACCTACCGTAAGACAATTCCCCCTCTAACCTACCGTAAGACAATTCCCCCTCTAACCCACCGTAAGACAATTCCCCCTCTAACCTACCGTAAAACAATTCCCCCTCTAACCCACCGTAAGACAATTCCCCCTCTAACCTACCGTAAGACAATTCCCCCTCTAACCTACCGTAAGACAATTCCCCCTCTAACCTACCGTAAAACAATTCCCCCTCTAACCCACCGTAAGACAATTCCCCCTCTAACCTACCGTAAGACAATTCCCCCTCTAACCTACCGTAAGACAATTCCCCCTCTAACCTACCGTAAGACAATTCCCCCTCTAACCCACCGTAAGACAATTCCCCCTCTAACCCACCGTAAGACAATTCCCCCTCTAACCCACCGTAAGACAATTCCCCCTCTAACCTACAGTAAGACAATTCTTCCTCTAACCCACCGTAAGACAATTCCCCCTCTAACCCACCGTAAGACAATTCCCCCTCTAACCCACCGTAAGACATCCTTACTTAACTAGCAATTAACAATTCATCTATGCCAGGTATTACTAGGCCATTTTTTATGAGATGGTGTGATAAACCAGCAAATAAAAATGTAGCAAATAACTTGGCCTGTAATACTACGTACCTTTCATCTCCCTCTATCATTAACGGTGAAAAAAGTCACTATTATGCTGGCTCATAACGTTAGACGGTTTCATTTTTAAAAGCAAAGGAACGGTTTCGAAATGGTCTCGACAAATTTCAAAGCGCCTTTTACATTAAAAATACTTGGTAAATGTAGCAAAATAGCCTAAGAAACTGTCTCTAAAAACAGGCTTATTGATGATAATAAGAAAATTGCCTGCCTTAGGAGTTTCGGAATTTCATGCGATAAAACTGTATTTCCTGTCCAACAATTGTAAAATTTTGCAAAGCGTATAGCTGTTTTGCAAGTAATCCAAACAGTTTTGAAATGATTCAGATGGTTGAGATAAGCACAAACTGTATGAATGCTTCAGAAAGAGTATGAACTATTTACAAACAGCATAAACTATTTTGAAACAGTCTTAACTGTTTTAAAATAACCTAAACTATTTTGAAAGGTTTGCAAAGCGCATGGCTTTTGAACCTTTATGCAAATTACATCACATAGACATAGAACAATAGACATAGAGCAGTATAATTAAAGATAAACGATTGTTGGGGTCCGAACCCTAGTGGTATAGATGGAGACATAGCTCATCGGAACGCCGTTATGGTACTTCCTTTTTGTGTGGTTGGTGGTGGAGTATAGAACACACACAATAACAGTCTAATGACGCGCAATTTTATTGCCTTTAGTATAGAGGTATAACCCCGCCCTCTTTTTCTAACAGATTGTTTCTACACTAGACCGGCGTTCAATGATAACAAGGAAAACAACAAATTGTGGCAATAAACTACTTTTGAGCTAATGAAATTGCAGTTAATAAATTTATATTGATGAAAATTATAGTGGTGTGCTATTGGTGAGTTGTTAAGTAGTAAATGAACAAATATGAATACAAAAATATTTGGTAAAATAATAATATTGTTTTCAAAACCTTATTACCATATTTTTGTTCCGCAGAGCAAAAAAGGTAAACAGAAGAAATGGTTAATTGAATTTCTAGTAAAAAACTTATAAATTTGATAAAATTTACTTTGAAAATATTTTTAAAATTCTTTTCAAAACTAACAACTTTTTATATGGCAATCATTGTAAACCCCAAACTGAAACCAAAGCAGGTGTATTGTCACCACAAAAAAGTTCTGCCAAACCTAGGCCTCTACTTCTTGGAATCTAGTCTCTAAAATTATGTTTTTTTCACAACATAATTAGATTGCAGTCCAGCAAATTGGCTCGAATTTTCTAAGTGTATGATCGATTTATAAAGTTTTCAAAAGGTTTGCAAAACTTCAGACTATTTCAAAAGCGTTCAGATGGTTTGGAAAGTACTCAGGCATTCTAAAACGCAAAAATTTCTGAGTCACCACCTAAAAATATTGTCATCGACTTCAAACAACAAAGTTGCTGCATCACAAGTTTACTAAATATGAGTGTAAACTTTCTCTACTACTGACAATTGTTACTTATACTAGAGCATTTCAGCTTCTTGATTGGAACTTTATCAGCTCCGCCTATTTTCAGCTGAAGTCGATAATGAAGATAACAACAAACGCTAAAATTAGCGACATGGTGAAAATACAATATGGCTCCAAGGCAGATGACAAAACAGTGCATATCACAGACTCGGACCAACTGCATATCCCCAAGCAGGCTAGTAAGTACTAGTCACATTACTAACTAGGCTTTTTGTTTACTGTAATTGGCATCAATCAAGCTTTCTAGCTTTTTACCACACAAGTTGAACGTTACCATTAACCTAATATGTTACTAATGAACAGCTTTGAAATGTCAATTTTACTTGAAGAGGAATGTTGTGTTACACAGTTTCAACCAAATCATATTTTCTAGGTCAGGCTATAAAAGCTATCAAGTGCTCTTTGCTATCTGGAGGTCCACAAAGGCGGTTGTCTACTGACGAGCAATTGCACCTTCACCCGCCAACCCATCTAATGGAGCGACGACCTTCAATGATCGCAGAAGATCGCCGCCATTTTATAAAAAATGATGAGCTCTCTATGGCAAAGTATAGACGGAACTCAACAGCAAGTTTCTGTCACAGACGACCTAGAACAGCCGAGGCAGAGAATGACTTGACTGCATAGGCGTGTCAATTTCAAGGCAACCTTTGAAAAACTAAACTACACTGTATATTATTACTGGCTAACCGGGAGCCAATGAGTGCGCAGCATTTAATGCTTTGGTGTAAGACTGCTTTTTGCATTTGCAAATACGTATATATAGAGGCAAGAAAATTTTGGTTTTTGAACAAGTTATTGCCTAAATGCAAAACAAAAGCAATGATATATTTTTCTTTAAAAATGAGTTTTAGAAAATTTGCTAATACTGCTGATGGCAACGAATATTTAGCAAAATGAAAAAGAGTTAATCCTCGACATAATATTTTTATAGCTAACTCTGGAGACATTTAAACTTTAGTGAAGATTTTTGTGAAGGCAGTTGTAATATATTTTAAATTGCTTTAAAAGAGTGACTTGGAAAGCCCTGAGATTAATCCCTATCTGACCTTTTATTTAAACATTTGCACAGAATTCTTGACATGGCAATGTTAACGAAGCGCAGCGCACTGTTTCATGTAATCTTATGATGCCAAAAATAGGTATGGTGCACTTATTCATAATGCACTTATTTGTGGCTTCGTTTTGTGAATATTGAAACCCGGAACCCTTACTGGCTTTACTAACGACTACAAGAATAAAATAAAAACGAAATTAGGCAGAGTTTTACCAAATGTTCAGCTTCTTAGCACTAAAATAAATTCATCTTTACATGCAAAGTGTCTTGTTAGTGGTTTCGTGATTTTTGGCCATACAAATAAATTAACTGTTACTATGAAATGTGTTTCAATGGAGACTGCACTCAGAAGAGTGAGAACACCAGGACAAAATGAAAAAACTTAAGGAGTTGTTTCCTCTAAAACAGGCAACTCCAACTGTACAGCATTGTCATGTCCTGTAGAGAGGACAACTCAGTCAATGTAACTGAGAAAGCTGTAGTTATAATGTATGGCTGGTTCCGATAAAAATATTAAGGAGTCGGTAAGGACTTCTAGCCATCTAGGGCTGTATATGTGAATTTTATTTTTCTAAAACAACACTTTTGCTGTTCGCATTTGAGGTAAATGTTTTAACTTCGGCTTAAATAAATTATCAAACTGGTTTATTGCTATTTATTTTAATAAAATCAACTCAACTTTTCATACAAATTTATTAGTGCTACCGTGGTCTGCTGGCTGTTTGTAGGAACAAATGACTTTTGAGAAAAACCACGGCGGTCTCCATTGAAACTTGGCTATTTGGAAAAGGGGTCTAACAGAATGAGAAGAAAACTCCATATTTTACGTAAATGAGGAATCTTCAAGTTTATGGTGTGAAACAGCCTACAGGCAGCTGAATATGCAGCAATAGAAACAAGTTTCTATGCCTTATTATGAGAACAAAAACTAAATTTGCCACGAAGTCAATTTTCTGTTGTGAATCATTAAATTGCGTAACAATTATTTAATCATTTAAAAAGATATTTAATGAAATGCACTCATAAATACACGAGTGCAAACAACTCCAGCCCAGTTCACAAAGGTCAAAACCCTGAAATGCTCACAGTGCAGTGTTAAACACTCAATAACAGTTTATAGCCAGGGCGGCTCACAAGGGACGACATTGATATTGGTGGGAGGGGTTCACTCTTTCCACCTAGCCCCCCCCCCCCTTACAGTGAGCCATCCTAACTACACAGTGTATGAAATAAAAAATGTTAGTTGTCCTCTCATTGTAAGAACAACTCCAAAAAAGTTTGGCTGTACCCTCTCCAGCAGGTTTTTAGTCTAAGAAATATTTTCAAATTAGACTGTTGATAAACCAGAGGACTCTTGAGTAAGGTGGTACATTGCTCTTCAGGTGCACCGAGCTTTATCAGCTGTAAATGTCAGCAGAAGTTCTCATACGCCTGCTCTCGCAATATTTATTGCTAAGTTCAGCTAGTCAGCTTATCATATCACAAGGGTCAGGGGGCTTCAATGGTTCATACAGAACATTAGGTAACCGTCCCACATACGTAAGTCAACTTTTTATCACTGATTCTATTATTTACGATGAACAATGCACTAACGTCACAGCTATGCATTACACCAATCTCCCAGTCAACATTGCAAAAGCTGCTATCTTTTTCAGCTGCTGACAAAATGTTTGTTTAAATAATAGTAAATCTGTGAAACTGATATGCAGCTTTTGCTTATCTATCAATTAAACTGAATTATCCAACTCACAGCTGTCGATACAGTCAGTTATAACCTTTACCATTTACCAACCACACAGACAAAATGAATGGGCTTATATTCTCAGTTGTACTCGTGCTGCTGCCTCTATCAATATCTATTCCCCTCACTTGCCAAGACAGTGGTAAGCTTTAGTAATTTCAGATAAAATGAATTCTCACACAATCAAACATTGACCTGCAGTGTTATATTTTTGGTAGAGCCGTGCACCTGCTGCGATGACACAGGAAACAGGTACATGGCTAATGTCACCACTGGCTGCGCTACATTTACACAAATGGATGCAAAGATCTCTGGTGCTGAGTTGACTTGCCCTCCAGGTACACTGTTTGACATCAATACATGTGTTTGTAACTGGGCAGCAAACGTGGAGTGTTCATGTGATGTAGCTGGCAGCGGAGATGATGAAGGAAGTAGAGGTAGGAAAAACTATGTTCTTTTTACATTAAAAACCTTATTGTTGTGATAACAGAAAGTTAAGCTGGCTAACGGCGATGAGACGCTAGTAAACACTGCTGTTGCACCTGTCGTCTGTACAACTGAGCATACAGTAGAGATGACCCCTTTTGTCTAGCAGATAAAGCTGTACAAAAAGTCTAAATTCATTTTACCAAAACTACATGACATATAACACACATATACAGTAGAAAACACACATATTTGTAGATGAATGAACAGACTGGCATCAGCTGGAGATGCCACATCATCTACCTTGAGGAGAGAGTAGCTAATGATTACAGAGCTTGTTATTTCGCATTTGCGCATTAATGTGTATACTAGTTACTAAATAAAATATATTTATATTTTAAAACTTTGCTTACACAGTTTTCTTTGTCACCAGGTTTGTGCAGATGTCTGATCTGTAGTTGTAAAATAACCTTCAAGCGGTGATTCTTCAATAATGATACTTGTAACGTAGGCAATGAGAAAAAAGGAAGATATTTTGCACCATTGTTTCCAGCAATTGTAACTTGGTAGAGAGATAGGGCAGGTTTGTGGTAAACAACGAGTTGAGATTTTAGCTACAAAAAAAAATTGATCACAGAGGTAATTTATACTGAATTTGAGATGAAATCAAAATTTTTCACACAAAACTTAGTGTAAAAACAAATGTACACATAAAAATCTAATTTTTAGTGAAAAAAGCGAAAGCTTATGTTGCTGGAGATTTTATTTGTGAGGAAAGTCAAAATGTACATAAATTCCATGAGTGTCCTTGACAAAACAGGAAGCATGACAGGTATGTTACTGCCTGACTGGCAGCTTTACGGGATTGAGTCTTGAGACTTGTCACGTACTCCACTAACTCATAGCCCACCTCATCCGGTTTC
Source organism: Cryptosula pallasiana (assembly GCA_945261195.1). Classification (NCBI taxonomy): domain Eukaryota; kingdom Metazoa; phylum Bryozoa; class Gymnolaemata; order Cheilostomatida; family Cryptosulidae; genus Cryptosula; species Cryptosula pallasiana. The sequence continues at coordinate 6,277,541 of OX183135.1, forward strand.
TATGAAGCTGAATAAGCAAAAAAGAAAAACGTCACACAACAACAACAGCTCTTGGTAAGCCCACAAACAGTCCTTCTTCATCATTTAGGAATGCAGAAGTTGACCACTCAATGTTTCTCAAGTTTCCTTGAAAAGACGAACTCTTATCAGCTATTGGCGTCATTGTAGTTAGTTTGTCATCAGATGAACTAGGATTGAGAAACAATGAAGTGGTGGCAGGCCCTTTCGACAAGCCATAAACACTTGAACCCACAGCATATATATATATATACCACAGCTTGTCTGTATGTCATGGCATTCAAACATCCAAACAGCACATTATAACAATGAGAGGGTATATGTTAGCTGCCGTTCTGTCTGCTCTTGTGGTGGTGTCTCTTTCACGAAGTCTTTACGAAACATGCTCAGATGGAGGTAAGGCTATGCTATTTTATAACGATGCAACAGCGTAGGTGGCATTCATTTTGACAGTGTCGGCGAATCGATACAAATATAATTCCGCAGCTTTCCAAATTCATCCAAAAAACAACAACTTTGCTTTTTTGTTGAGCCTAATAAAAAACAAAGATTGCTCATTCGGTAGTAAAATTGAAATGTATTTGTCTCGGCTTTTAAGTTTGACGAAAGCTAATATTTATTACCCATGAATAGTTCATAATAATCACCAGCATCATGGTTGTGAGACAAGAACTATCAATAAAATTTAGATGTGTGCTCATGCTGTGACGATTGGGGCACAAAGTTCACACCAAACACCACCACTGGCTGCAGCTCATACATCCAATCATTCGGAGGACAAGATATTGTGATGTCCTGTCCCGGCAGCCTGGCTTTTGACATCACAGTATGCGCTTGTAACTGGGCTTCTAGCGTGGTCTGTGGGTGCGACGATACAGGAAGTGGAGGTGGGTATTGGTTGATATCCAAGTAATTATTTGTGCTGCTCTTTGGTTCATGAGTAAACTATTAGCAGTATTAAGAGCTAGCGTGTGAAGGCAGACATTAAGCTAATTTAGGGGTAAACTACTTTATATCAAACTGATAAATATTATTTACAGACGCTTAAGGACAGAAGAGAGAACCCATTCAGGCTCGATGGAACATCAAAATATTTACCTATCAGTGTTTCAGGGAAACTTTTCTAGGTTTTTCACCTTGTTATTTTTTACATGAAATAAAATTTATTTGTTTAGTTTTCTAGTCAAGTCATAACTTGTGTTCCCTAAGAAGATGAATTTCAAAAACAATATTTGAACTGATAACTTGGTCGATACTACAAACCGATTGTGACTTCTTATATATTCTGCTAGTACATCTTTTGTAATAAATAGAGCATGTAAAGATTGTATACATTGGGGACTTACTAATGACTGAAAATGCAAGTGTGCTGCAAACAATATGTGCTAAAATCAATTGAAAATGTGACCTAAGTGTTCATCGACCCTAGAAAAATGAAGTTTTTAGGCGAATATTTCAAATATGCTTACTCATTCTCATCATTCATGACATAGTTTGATAATATGACCAGTTTACACACTGTAGCAAATCAAACCATTCATCGTGGTATTTTGTATGATGGTGATACAACCAGAAGCATTGATGTCTCTCTTAAAGATAAATTGTCAGATTTCTTCAGCGAGTTAAACAATGAAAACTCAACAGTCGTTCGTAAGGTGGAGAGAATTGTTAGTGACCAAAGAGATGAGATTGATTTACTCTTGAGCAGAGTCGAAGCTTTGAGCAGGCAGCTTGAGCGTCAGAAAGAGTATTACACAAAACGAGAGGACATACTCAAGGAAATGTATGAAGAGGAACTGAAATTGATAGAGAATGCGTATGAAATGAATAGTATGAGTCGACATTTGCACTCTTGCCAAACGCAATTTCCAAACATATCTCTGCTGCAAAACATGCAACCATCGCATCCTCCTTCAGGTAGCAGTAGTATGTCTGTCAACAAAATTAACAAAACCAAGAGTTTTGAAGACACAGCTTATGAGTCCAGTTATTCAAATGTTAGCACACAAATTGAGGTAACAAAACCTGTAACGGTAGATGCAACAACAAGCCCAATTCAAACTAGGTCATACATGGTGAGCAAACCAAACCAAACAAGTCCTTGTAGAGTTCGATCAGTTGATGTAGCCTGCCTAACTCGTCCTTTAGAAGATAAAACCACTGTAACTAGATCTGCACAATCAGCGATGTTCGCTCCACTGCACACGCCCGAAGACGACACTGTGTCAACTCCTGAGCAATCCACGAGTTCGAAACCAATAACAAAAGCTCTGTTGGTAGACATTGCTTGCGCAACTGATCAAAGGAATGAGATGGTAGCAAAAGGAGTCCAATCAGACCTAATCCTTTTTGATGAAAGGAATGATAGGACAGTGGCTAACGACTATAAAACATGCAAAGATGAGTCTCCGCTAAAGTTCGCTGGTAGTGCGCTAGAATGTCGCATGGAAAAAGAATTGGAAGGTGATGAAGCACTTTTTGAAGTTGAAAAGATGCATGAAAAAACAAAACATTTATATGGAAAACTCAAGGCAGTAATGAAAAGGTTTCCTCGTGATAAAGACAAGATACCAGCTTTGGTTAGCTCACAAAGTTACGGCAAAATACAGCTAGACAAAGCTAAATTAAAACCATTGTCTAATGCTAATGATATTTTCTCGCACAAAACCTCAAAAATCCACTACAACCTGTCTCGGATTGTAAATACTTCACACCGTAAAAAGCCCAATAACGCAAACCGCAATGCCAGGAAAAGATATATATCTCCATTGTTAGATTCCTCTTCCACAGAAATCAGTGACCATTTGTTTACTGATCATTCAGACCATGATTGGCTGTATCCCGGTGGAATTGGCCTTCAATATGGGTTAATGAATATCGGCTTTGAAGACTCGAAAGCGGGGAGCACTAGAGACACAAATATTGTTCGTAAATGTGATGACCAACGGACTTTACTAGAATCAGCCAGTCACATGACTATAGTACGCAATCCAACCTATGTTCCTCAACAAAATATTTACACATCAATAAACTGCCATGACAGCACACTAAACTCTGACGTCTCAACAATACAAACCATGACTTGTGGATCCGAATGATGTTATTCTAGCTTTTTTCTGTTTGAATTGGTTGTTTTTCAATAAACTTTATTCCTACGCTTTCCTATTTGCTTGGCAGACATGTTGTGCTAAGAGGGAGATATCTGGGAACATGTAATGATGAGGTTGTATCCAACTGTGCAGGGTTCTAGCAAAACGAAAAAGAATGAGCGGTTAAATGGTATGAGTGGGAAATTTTAATGCAAAACGTTATAAATGCGGAAGCGTAGAGCTGAAGATGCAGCGAATTTATACCCATAATGGATGCTCAACAAGCAGAAACTGTTAGAAAATTTAAAATTGTCACCAAGAGTCTAAACTTTCATTGTGTATAGCCAATTTATTTACGAACCAAGAAACACAAACAACTATATACAAAGATTTGATGTATTATGCAGCCATTATTATTCAGACTTTTCTTTTTTAATCTTCTTGAGTTTCTTCTCTTTGTCAGACACGGAGTCGGTTCTCTTGTGTTTTAAATCACCAGATGACTTTTGCTTTCCCGTATGACCATCTGAGCTTTTATCTTTGAAGGTAGATTTACTACTCGTATTAGCGGCTCCCCTAGCGGACTCACCCAACTTACTGCTACCTTTTTCTTTTCGCCCGCTCTCCGACTTCAAGTCCTTATCAGAGCTTTTGTGCTTTTTAAGCTTTTCTTTTTCTGAATCTACAAATAATAGCAGGTTTCTGCATCGCGAAGTGAAGAAAGAGAAAAGGTAACTATGAGCCTGTAGGCTAATGACCCACCCTTGATTTTTTCAATCAGCTTTTCTTTCACTTTTTTATCAGCTTTAACTTTCTTATCCTTGGAAGAGTCGCTTGGCTTTTTGGAATCTGCTGACAATTTTTCACTCTATAATAATATATTAAACAGTTTGCTCACAACCGATTGATGATAACTAACTGCAGTATAATACGGATACCTATGGGTTGCAGTGACCAATCAATCTGAAGTATGAGCTACAATGACCAATCAATGTAAATAATGAGTTGCAGTGATCAATCAATGTAAAGAATGAGCTGCAGTGACCAATCAGTGTGAAGCATGAGCTGCAGTGACCAATCAATGTGAAGTATGAGCCACAGTGACCAATCGATGTAAAAAAAATGAGCTGCAGTGACCAATCAATGTGAAGAATGAGCTTCAGTGACCAATCACTGTAAAGAATGAGCTGCAGGGACCAACCAATGCTAAGAATGAGCTTCAGTGACCAATCAATGTGCAGAATGAGCTGCAGTGACCAATCAATGTGAAGTATGAGCCTCAGTGACCAATCAATGTAAAAAAAATGAGCTGCAGTGACCAATCAGTGTAAACAATGATCTGCAGTGACCAACGTAAAGAATGAGCTGCAGTGACCAATAAACAAACTAGTTAAAAATATCAACCTTTTTGCTCGGTTTTTTAAATGCCTCACTAGTGGACCCTTTTTCTTTCTTAGTCACCAAGTCAGTGTCAACTTCTGTCATTTTGGTCTACAAAACACAAAACATTTCATTAGTTGCACACAGTAACAACAGAAGTACATTAAGTGCCATATATTAGTCAACAGTAGAAGGAAGTTGCTGAAAGCACTCACCTTGTTTGGAGTGTCCTTGTTGGAGGGAGTACACTTGTGACAGAACCATACCCATGCAGAATCATTTGCATCCACCTTTTCCTTCACTTCTGGCTTGTGACAGAGCTGAAATATATGTATAAAGTAATGATACTGAAATACAATCTAGAACATTCATTTTATATATGACTAGACTATTCCATGCATGACTAGACCATGTCATGTATGACTAGAAAATTCCATGTATGACTGGAACATTCCATGTACGACTAGAAAATTCCATGTATGACTGGAACATTCCATGTATGACAAGACCATTCATTGTATGACTAGACCATTCCATGTATGACTAGAACATTCCATGTATGACTAGAACATTCCATGTATGACAAGACCATTCCATGTATGACTAGAACATTCCATGTATGACTAGAACATTCCATGTATGACAAGACCATTCATTGTATGACTAGAACATTCCATGTATGACAAGACCATTCCATGTATGACTAGACCATTCCATGTATGACTAGAACATTCCATGTATGACTAGAACATTCCATGTATGACAAGACCATTCATTGTATGACTAGAACATTCCATGTATGACAAGACCATTCCATGTATGACTAGACCATTCCATGTATGACTAGAACATTCCATGTATGACTAGAACATTCCATGCATGACTAGAACATTCCCTGTATGACTAGACCATTCCATGTATGACTAGAACATTCCATGTATGACTAGAACAATATATGTATGATTAAAAAATTCAGTGTACGATTAGAAAATTCTGTGCGATAAAAAGATTCCCCTGATATTTTCTCACCTGATGATACAGGTTGTGACATTCCTGACATTCCAACAATTGATTATTTGAGGAGACATCAAACTGCCTGAAAAAGTACAATCACGTTTGCATCAGAGAACCAAACATTTTGAACTATATCAACAAAATAATTCCTATTGATTCATTGTTAGTTTTTTTTTTCGTAATTTCTCTAGGAAATCACTAAAGTACTGTCTACATTCAAACAATAAGTTGCCCCCTTGATATGCTCATGACCCGTATCTCTATACAATAACCAATGCTTCAATCGAGTACTGGCGAATACTTGTACACATACCTACATATAACACAACTTATGCCCATGTCAAATGCAAAATCATCCGCATCCATTGTGTCATCATTCTTGGCTCCACCCACATCTGTACTGCAATCTGTCTCCGCCTCCATTTCATTTATCTACAACCACATGAAAAGAATTCACTTGTAACTTAACCGAGATCTATGATTTTGCAATTAGAAACCTATGTTTTATATCACTGATCTAGCAAACAAATTACCTCATCATCTTCATCATCTAGACTTTCGATAGAGTCATGAGAATGGGAGATTTGCGGTTTCAATTTTCCCTCCTACAACAAGCGCAGCAGACCAATATATTTTTCATAGTATTTGGGACACATTTCAATGACGGAACTGTTTTAGAAGGCAATAGAAACACTGAACAAATACACTTACCACTTTCACAGCAGTTGGGGGAATGTATTCTCTGCCGAGAGATTCAAATAACATCTCCTTCAGCTTCTCCGCTGAGTCAGGTTTCTGACTAATTAAAAGCTGTAGAGCCTTTTGGAAAGTTGGATTGATTTCCATTATTAGTTGACTACAATTCAGTAGCAATAATAGGTGCAAGGACATCTATAACTATAACACTGTACTTCCAGCAATACTGGAAATGTCTTGACAAATATCTAAGGAAGTCTCCATGAGTTGCAATCAGATCTGCAACTTTCCATTTCATTAATGCATTTAACTTTATAATAACGGACAAACTGAGCTTAATGGTAAGATTTTATGAGAATGAATCTATACATCCTGCTCCTTCTGTCAGTTCACAAAAAAAGTCAGACATAGCAGCCCGAAGCACTCTTTTAAAAAATAAAAATATATAACCATGACAAACTTTAACTCGCATTTCATACTTTTTGACAAAATTAAAAGGAAGGCTGTACGAGAGACAAGGGGGGGGGGGGGCGTGGTTAAAACCCGTAGTGTATTTTATTCAGTATCCACATAGGAACTTTCTAGACTACCTGGTGGAAGAGTCTCTTTCATATGACTGTGATGTGAGTTGATAAAAGAGGAAAGTTCATTGATGCTGCGCAGTGTCTGGTGTTTAAAAAATTAAATTGATCGATCGTTTTTTGGATATTTTTACCATTTTATTTATTGGGGTAACAGAATGCTTGTGACAAGCTAATACAAAAAATTGTTTGGTTGTGCTAATAAATTTTGTTATAAACTTTGAAATGGTGTTTGCTAGTAATATCACTATTGACTATATGCCGAATTGAGGGTTGAAATTTGATCGAGTGATTGTTTCATCAAGCTTTCATGAGCAATAACAGTCATGAATTAGTTCATCACTGTTTTAAGAACAATCTTCAGTTTGTTCTCACTTTTGGCACAGCCATGAACATTGAGAAGCTTATGATGCGTGTAAAAATTTGCTGCATGTTAGAGATAAGGGAAATCTACACATCTGTATCAAAAAAGGTTGCGTTTCTGATATTTAATATGGTGATTTTTCAACTCACTCCAGATGTTCGACAGCAAATTTAAATTTTGTTTGTTATGAATTATTATAAAATGTAAAAAAAAATTGACATGTGCTTGTAATTTTGTAACAAGAAAAGGTCATTCATTTGGCTTCATAACAATAAATAAACAACTTAATGAATATGTTTATGTTCTATCTCACTAGCCAAACTAAGATGGAAGCAATCAATGCTACAAAACTGATTTTAAATTATTTATGTAATGCTCAGTTAAAGACTGGAAGGCGACGATTATTACTCGTATTATGGATGGGACAAGAAGTCGTGCTATTATTAATATTATCATTCATTGATGTGCACAGTTATAGAAAAATGCAGAAACAACAATACCACCTTAACAATATTATCATCAAACTTATAATATGATATAAATAATATAAATATGTTATAAATTATTGTCATTTATTATTGTCATCATCAAGATTCAAGTCATTGATGATGATGATGATGAATAGATTGACTACAAACAATTGTCCTATGTCATCCACTCATAAATTACAACAAACACCTACTATACATATATGAATGTTATGTTATTTTAATCTAGATTTCCAAAACCCCCAAGTACAGGAAGAAGGAGAAGTCAAAGTGGTTATAAAGGTTAAAAAATAAAACATAACTAAAAGAAGGAAGGTTGAATTGCTAGTATCAATGGTATATTCTTCGGGCTGCTGAGCTCTTGTTTCTCTGGAAGAGTAAACAAAAAACCTTTGGTGCATAAAACTTGCATTATAAACCTACACCGGAGGCACCGACCTTACATCTTGTAAGATGTCTGATCTGGGAGGGTATCAGACGATTTGCAAAGACGACCTTTAAAAACAAATGTACTGTTTGTCACCGACAATTTTACTGAAAAGTTTATGATGGGCCTGCTTTCGTCTCTCTTCCAATGAGGGCACGCCGAGACCCTCTTTCGCCTCCGTTACACTAACGATTCCCTTCGGGCCACAGATGAATCAAACCGCATATCTCTGCACTCTTTCCAATTTTTACACATGCTTCATCAAGTGGTGGTTCAAGGCCTCGGGCGCATAACTCAGGACTGGCAGACAAAACAAGAGGTATGCGATGAGTCTCATCTTCACAGGAGCATCACGGAGAGCTCTCTTGATCATTCCCAATTTCTGCAAAACTTGACTCGTCACCATATTTATGCGAGAATCCTAGTGGGAATTGTTACATATGCTGGCCCCCAGATATTTAAATCCAGTCACTCAGGTTAGCGGTGAATTGCCCAATGCATACATTGCCTCGATATTTGGTTTTTTATTAAAAGCTACAATTTAACACTTATCTACATTGAACTCCATATGGTATTGTTCAGTCCATTTTGTCAGATTGTCTAGATCATGCTGAAAAATGTTTTGATCTTCAGGAACGTTTGATGTGATGTAAGCCAGTACATCATGTGCAAATTGTCTTATTGAGGAGGAATCAGCCATATCATTAATGGAAACCGGGAAAAGTAGAGGACCAAAAACAAATCTATGGGGCATTCCCAACCTAATTGGTAGTGGCCTCGATCCTTGCCCCTCAATAACAGCTATCTGAATCCTACCTTGTAAGAAGCCTTGTGTCTATCATATTATTACCGGATGAAAGTAGCCGGCCAGCATTTTTTGAATAAGTAGGTTATGATCAACTTTATCAAAAGCTTTGGAAATATCCAAGACAGCTGCATGCGCCATTTGGTTTTGATTGAAATAGCTCATAATGTCATGCAAGACTTACAAGTTGGGTTGTACATGAGAGCCCCTTCTGAAACCATTGTGCCGGTTGTCAATAAAGTTTCTAGATGAGTAGTTAGCTCTCCAGCAACTATTCTCTCCAACATTTTGCAACAAAGGTACCAGTCTATAATTAGACGATGTTGATCTGGAACTTGTTTTAAATATTGGTACGACATTTGCTGTTTTACAAATCGCTGGTTACGTACCAGTATCCAATGAGTAGTGAAAGATCGTTTTTTAGTATTGAGGCTGTCATTTCAATGTCAAGACTTGTTTCTTCCTTTTTTAATTTGTCTGAACCAGCAGCCTTCAATCACTAGCTTTAAAACAGTAATCATTTTTTACAGCCTCCTGAGAGACAAAAACTGATGAATGATAATACCATTATGTTGTTATGCGAGTCTTTATCTCCTAGACCCCTCTTAGACCCCAAAGTATAGAGAAGAGGGAGACGTCTAAGCAAATGAATAGACTAAAAAAATAAACCAGACCTAAAAAAAAAATTCAACAGCTAGAATTAAAAATAATGGGATTTTTATTGGACTGAGCTCTATTTCTCAGAGACTGCGATTGAAGAACCCTTATTGGTGCATAGAGTTTGCAGTTGGGGCATGTAATGGAGGCACTGACTGACCTCACCATTGATCGTGTAATAAGTAGCACATTTGATATATTATGATATTATTATGTAACGTTTATTTTATAATCATCATTGTTGTTCATTGATTATTATTAACAAATCATCATTGTTTGTTTTTGTTGCGCCTCGTGGGCAACCCTAAAGACGGGTCTCATAAGCGGAGCTTGTGTGAGCAACAAATCATTACTATCACTATTACACAAAAAATTAATAAAATATAATAATATATAAATCTAATTATTATTACTACTATTAAAAAATAGCTATTAATAATAATAAAAAAATAATAATAATAATAAATTATTACCTCGTATTACCTCGTAGTTGTCTTCACACTAGACCACATAATGTGGAAGTGGTGCGCCTCATGTGTTAAAATTTGGTTGTCAGTGATTTTCAATTTTCGAGTAATTAGGTAGTTTTGTTAGACAGTAGTACAGGCATTAAACTTGCAAGTTTTGTTTAAACTGTGAGGGTCTGACAATCGCTAGCATTTATTTTGAGGTCTCTTATTGTTCTTAGTAGGAAGCTGTTATGATACTCAGTTTTAGTTGCACCTATAGATGAGGGTATTCCTTTACTCTGGGCTCTAATTTGAATGTTAGTGTCGGATGCTTTATTGATGAGCTCATCATATGAAGCATAAAGCGCTGGTAGTTTATCACCTTCATTAAGGGTTCTCATTAAAAGTCTTATCCGGATGTCCCTTCATCGTCGTTCTAGTAGTTCAAGTCCAATATCTTCCTTTGCATCTGATACACTCTCTCTCCCTTTGAGGTAGCAAATAAAGCGCACTGCTTGGTTCTGCAAGCTTTCCATTTCTGATATATTGTGACGGACGGCGCTGACAGTTACCCCCCCATGTACTTTCTATTTACATTCTATTACTTTCACTTACTATTTATCCCAGTTCTATGTTTACACTCTAGAGACAATTTATCTATGCACATTTATCCATCTTACCGTTTAACATGCAATCTTATATGTATGCCATGTGAGTGCAATCATGCAGCTACCTATGTACCTCCTACCCTGTTCTATTGGCACACACTAGCCAATGGCTTGTGCTAGGTGTGGCCACCTTTTGTCTACATACTTATCAGTCTTATCAGTTATGTAATTGTTTGTATAAATGTGAATGTTCTAGTTAATAAAATCAGAGTCAGCTTGCACACTCTCAGAAGTTTCTTTGTTCTCTAACAAATAACTTCACTGCGCACCATTACTCGAGTAGTAATATATAAGCAGATCAGTCTGAACCTCTGCTGGCCGAACTTAGCCTTGCCTAATTCGCCTTCAATGTTCGACCTCTGCTCAGCACTGAAACAAGTCAACCGAACCTCTGCTGGCCGAACTTAGCTTTGCCTAATTCGCCTTCAATGTTCGACCTCTGCACTGCACTGAAACAAGTCAACCGAACCTCTGCTGGCCGAACCTAGTTTGACTAGTTCACCCTTCAGAGTTCGGCCTTGCTTCACACACTGATAACAGCTAACGCAATCGGCAGCTCACCAGTAACTGGGATGGTTAATCACCACTCCTCAGTCTACTAAGTTGACCTGTGGGAGGATTGTATTGCTAGAGCATTAGACACAGTTGCCATGACAGTTCGGGAGGTTGTGCAGGTAGGCCGAGCTACCAACTCACACCCCCACAGTGAAATCCTGCACAATATGTTTTTTCAAAAACAATGGGTCCCACACTGCCACAGCATACTCTAGGTGTGGACGACAGAGTGATTTATAGGCTTGTAATTTAGCAGCCTGAGGGGCCCAGTGTAATGCCCTTTTTAGCATGCCCAACTGTCGTTTGGCAAGTAAAGTTTTGTCGTGAATATGCTTGTCAAATCTCAGGTTCGACTGCAATTTAACCCCTAAATAGCGTGTGTCCTCCGCAACATCATGTTATTATAACATTTATTAATTATAATTATCAATTGTTATAATAATGAAAAAAATAATGGTGGGGTAACGATAACAATGATAAATAATATATATTATTATTATCAATTGTAATAAATAATAATTAATTTTTGTAGTAGTAGGTAGTAGTAGTAGAGCAGAAGAACTTCGAAGGGAGCGGAGCATGCATCAATTATTATTATTATTATTATTATTATTATTATTATTATTATTATTATTATTATTATTATTATTATTATTATTATAATAATTATTATAATAATGAGCCAATATGAATGGCTGCAAGAAGTGGTATTTATGGCTGTCTACTCTTTCAATGTTGTACGAAATCTATGGTAAACTATTATTGTTGTTGGACTAAGTAAGATTGGAGCATGCATGGATGAAACATAATAATGAAACATTAATTTTGTTTGATTTGTGGTTTGGAGAGATCCTGCGTTATATTGTGACATAACAATAACAACCTTATGAAGTACTAAAAAAAGCCTGACGTCTTGCTGAAATGGCAGAGAGATAACGATAGCGGTAGCATGAACCGCTCCACTTTTTTGTTTTTAAAATTTGTGAGCCCGGGTACTATAGCTATTACTTGGCAACACCATCCACTGAACGAACATCATCATGGTAGATGCAGTTACAAAAAAGACACTAGGACAAATTCCTTTATTAAAAACTAAAGCAGGCCCACGCGATGGAGATTTGTGGGTACAACGATTGAAAGAAGAATATCAATCTCTTATTGCTGTAAGAAACACATTGTTGAATAACTTTTTCTATCGCATCCCCAGAGGGAGAGTTGAGAGCCCAGCCCAAAAAATATTATATTATTATTAATATTATAATTATTATTATAATAATTATTATTAATAAATAATAATTAATAATAATTATTAATAATAAATATTATTATTTAGTAATTAATTATTATTATTACAATGAGTTACTACTGCTGATAATAAATAATAATGCTAATTTTTAGTTACTCATTGTTTTGTTGTAAGAAAGAAAACAAGAAATGTTCAACAACAACAATTCAATAGCTATTATTATTATTAATTAATTGTAGCTATTAAACATTTCTTATTTTGGTCTTTTCAGTTTTGGTTTTATATTTAATTTGTTTGCTAACTTTTTCAACATCATCATCATGACGTCTCAGTCTTCCCCGTACCCAAAGGCAGATTGTGACAGCGATTCGAATATCCTCCCTGTGATTCGAATCACAAAAATTCATTCTTTTGTGATTCACTGATTTGATTTGGTACCTCCTCTGACTTGATTTGATTCGATTAGGTGCAAATAATATTTGCAAACCATATAAATAATAATTAAAATAAATTGATCATAATAAACCAGAGTTCCAGCGCGTGCCTTTTAAAAAAACAACTATAGACTAAGTAAAATCAATGATGACAATGAAGTGTAAAGTTGTCACAGTTTCCATGTCATTGCGGTTTAAATTATACTGATACACAATGAAAATCCCTATCATATAGTAGTTCAATTTGAGTGCGTGCATTGGATCTTCCTGGGCTAATCACCCTAATCTTTCATATCAATATGATAACAATATTAATAACAGGCCGCTAACATCAACATCATCATGCTAAGGTCTATTTTCAGTTACTTCTGATAGGTATGGTTTGGCTTCAGCTGCTTGCATGGTATTGCTAAATTGTTTTTGTTTATTATTGTGAATCATTCTATATTATTGCTACTATTAATTAGTTTATAGGTTGGATTTTTTACTGTCTAAACAAAGACTACTGTTGTTAAACTTGTTTTGAGTTATAATTATTATTAGCTATTATTATTATCATGAAATTTGTTGAAGTGAGGTATTGTAGTATATTATCATGGCTACTGTGTTGGTTGCTGTAGCTCATACATAAAGAAGAAAAGCTACAATTATTCATTACTACCTATTAATGATAAAGGTGGAGAAGTTTGCTTGTGGTAACAAGAATAATAACTAATAATTATTACTATATTTATAATTCATTTATTTATAATGTGCAGGATTTTGTGGTAACGTCACTAGTCACCCTGGTAGCACACCTGCACCACCTCTAGGTAGCAGAGTTGTCTGTCTGTCCAGACAAGCTTGCTGCCAGCTCGGCCGCCTCAGCGTCCGCCCTTCTGCATAACTGCTAGAAGGTAGGCCGTGATAGGCGAGAGTTTGTCAGGCAAGTCTGCCTCTAGCCTACTACTCGTTCATCAACACTAGTGCTGCCAGACCTAGTAGGTCGTCAGAGCTGGTTGCGTTCTAGAGCAGTAAGCTGTAACTTGCGCAGTATTCAAGTATAAGAGCTTGAGTGAGTGTTAGCTATCTTTATTCTCAGAAAGAATTGTCCAGCTATGCCTCGCTGTGTACACTGATTAGTGAGAGGCATAGCAGCTGTATTTATGTAAAGCGCTATGTAATATTACAGCCATGGCCTTAGACAGTCATAGCCTTTAAACATGTTATCACAAAAGGTACAAGTAAATAATAATAATGATATTACACATGGTATAATCTGACTCGCTATAATGTCTACTATGTTACAGGCGCCGTGCTGTATATTTCCTGTACAATAACTTTAAACTAATAGGTAGCCTATTGTTTTAGTAGTAGTAGTGGTCAAATTTTATTATTATTTATTAATATTATTATATTATCTAATAATTTGCAACAATTATTATTAATTTAAGCAAACAAGTGTCAAAAACCAATGAATGTCCAACATTCATTCACTATTATTATTAACATTGTTATTTTTTAAAAACTCCTTATAATACACAATAACTGTTGTATTACTTTGAGATTCAATACCACGTTTTTGTTGTCACTTACCAAAATATTATTTTACAGTAATTTGTTATTTATATTTAGCCCTTATGCAATTTCCTCCCTCTCTAAAAGCAAATCCTGGAGAGATCTCTGGGTAAATTGTATATATATTGAAATGGAGCACTAACTGTTGTTAGTAATGATAATATAATAATGCGTTTGATCGTGTTTTATCCTAGAATTTGTCATATTATGTGCCACCCACAGGCATTGAAGTCCTAATTAGTGTGAAGTACTGATTCCAGTTGTTTATTGTGCTCAACTATCAAACGCGTGATTTGATTAATGATTCGCAAATATTTGAAATCTCATAACAATCTGATTTGATTTGATTCAAATCATAAACTTTACAAAGGTGCTGAAATTTGATTTGATTCAAATCAATTACGTTCTGATTTGATTTGAATCAGCAATTTTGTGATCCATCCACAGCTCTGCCCAAAGGGTCTAGGAGATCCGGACTAACATCGTAATACTACTTAGAGTCACTGCAACTACTACTACTGATATTATTATTAATTATTATATAAACAAATAATAATAATTGTTATTGTTGTTAATTACTTGTTTACCATTATTGCAATGGAGTTAAACTAATAATAATATGTTTAAAATAATAATTAATAAAATTTTACCTCAGTATTATGAGTATTCACCTCAGGTAAGGTAAAACTTCCTAGCAGTTTTAAAAAAATATCTGGTTTGAAAGAACTGGTTTTAGGTCAGGTTTTACTTGTGTTACTAAGACAGCATGCCGCTATTTGGGATTGATTATTTGTTTTGTAACCTCTGATGTCAGGAATTTTTCGTGGAAAAAAGGTTTTTGAAATAATTTCTTTTCATAGCTGCTAATGATTAGGCTAATGAGTTTGGCCCTCCCATGGTTTCTGCTCTTGTGATCATTGTTGTGGTGCCTTTTTTATCTTTAACTTGTTATGTAATTAATAATAATAGATAACGAATTAAATAATAAATTTTATAATAAACATAAAAACTCTTGGCGCGTCTGTACTTGTGTATGTGTGTGTGTATCTGTGACTTCGCTATGGGGGCAAGGGCCTAAACCATTACGCAGAGAAGAAACTCTGACAGTGTATTAAACTTATTGAGTGGGCGAGTTATCAAATCGATGTATGATGGCAGGATCTAAATTTGCCGTTTTCTTTTCTAAAACGAGAGATATTTGTGGTTTCAATGTTTCTTTTAATAATCTAGTGGAGAAAAATTGCAGGAAGTCACATTTTGCTCATACCAAATGGTTTGTGTGTCTTAAGCAATTCGCGATATTGGTAGCTTATAACTCGTATTTTCGTAACATTCCTTAAAACATTGCTTTTGCAAGTTTGTTGTCTCAGTAGTGACAGCTATGTGCCAGCACATTGTGTTTCTGTGTCATCTTATAAATGGAGCAGAGGGAGATAATAAAGAAGGTGAACAGGGCGGAGCAAGGTAGAATGTGACACTTGGTGCTAGGAAGGGGGGAGGCGAACAACGGGGTAGGGTAGAGCGGGCCGTTGACTTTAAATATAAAAGTAATACTTCCAGTAATTGATAATTACTAATAATATGTTGTTTAATAAACATATCAACTTAATAAATCGTGGTTTCAATGTATAGGAAATGCTTTTATTAAATGCATGTTATAACTACCACATTTATCTTTATCTTTATGATGATGACTAATAATAATTATTATAGTAGTAATAACTCATTAAAATATTGGTCATAATTATGACGACAATTATGATTACTACAGTTTGTATTACAATTATAATACGACTTGTATTTCATCTAATACTATCTATATACTAACAGTTAATAAAACATCTTGTGTCTATCCGTTTATTGTTTTATATTAATGATATAATAGTCGTGATTTATTTAATTTTTTACTTAGTTTACCGCTATTGCAATTTTTTTAATAATGCCAATGATTATTATTGCTATAGAGATCTTCTTTTGAGAACCAGTGTGGTTCTATTTTTAGCTGCGTATGTATAAATTTTAAACAAAACTTTCAAAACATGTCTCTGTTACTCATCAGCTCCAATGCAGCATTTGATGAAGTAGATATGCTAATCGCCTAATTTAGACTTTTACAAAATTCACAAAGTTCTATATCTAGTAGGGGCTAGAAAGTCATACATCAGTAAAGCTTATGCAGTTTTTTAATAGTTTAGCTGAAACACATCGAGCTTAGTAGAAGGACTGACACTGTTTTTTTACTTACTCATGATGTGCCAAAGGCGATAACTAGTAACCTTGTTATGGCTTCCTGAAACTAATGACAGTTCTCGATGCAATATACTGCTGGCCTGTGAAATAGAGTGAATCTGTTATTGCTGATAAATAGGAGTTATCTTAGCATTTAGGATGTTTCCTCACCTGGATAGCTGATGATATGGCAGGTGAAAGTGTGCATTTGTGAGGTAGCTAACAAGATACCGTTGTTGGCATACCAAGCACTGTAGGTCTTTCCAAAAGTATACAGACCCACTACAGAAGTCTGCAGTGAAACTAGTTGCAATGGTGGATCAACTTTATTTAGTAGCACAAGCTGTATATTATTACCTAATCAATTGCTAGAATAGTATGTTTGACTGTCACCGAGAATTTTACACACGCACAGCTTGTATTAATTGAAGAGAATATTTTACCACAAACATTAAGTACATGTGATTTTGTTTGTATCACTAGTATATCGAGAAAAACAAATCGGAAGACAATGATTGGTTCAGGCTAGAAGCCAATCAGGAGGGGACTCGGTGGTTCGGTAAATGCTGGCATATACAAGATATGTTGAAGTATGAATTTGAAGTAACATTTGATGTAAGTATCATTAGTTGAGTCTGCTAGTAGTGGCAGTACTATTATGTATAACTACTGCTGGTATTAGTATATATAACCACTGGTAGTACTAGTATATATAACTACTGATAGTACTAGTATATATAACTACTGGTAGTACTAGTATATATAACTACTGGTAGTACCAGTATATATAACTACTGGTAGTACTAGTATATATAACTACTGGTAGTACTAGTAGATATAACCACTGGTAGTACTAGTAGATATAACTACTGGTAGTACTAGTATATATAACTACTGACAGTACTAGTATATATAACTGCTGGTAGTACTGGTATATATAACTACTGACAGTACTAGTAGATATAACCACTGGTAGTACTAGTATATATAACTACTGGTAGTACTAGTATATATAACTACTGACAGTACTAGTAGATATAACCACTGGTAGTACTAGTATATATAACTACTGACAGTACTAGTAGATATAACTACTGGTAGTACTAGTATATATAACTACTGGTAGTACTAGTATATATAACTACTAGTAGGTAGTACTTGTATGTATGATTACTTCTATGTGATATACTGCAGATACCAGTCACATATCCCTCCACAGCCATAGAGATTGCACTGCCAGAGCTAGATGGCAAGACAGCTAAAATGTACAGAGGAGGAAAAATTTGTCTAACGGATCATTTTAAACCTCTTTGGGCTCGAAATGTGCCCAAGTTTGGCATTGCACACGCTTTCGCTCTAGGAGTGAGTAGATACGCTGATTCCTGTGTATACTAGCTACTATTATGTACTAGCTACTGTATGTACTAGCTACTGTGTATACTAGGTACTGTATGTACTAGCTACTGTATGTACTAGCTACTGTATGTACTAGCTACTGTATGTACTAGCTACTGTATGTACTAGATACTGTATGTACTAGCTACTGTATGTACTAGCTACTATATGTACTAGCTACTGTGTATACTAGCTACTGTGTATACTAGCTACTGTATGTACTAGCATCTGTATGTACTAGCTACTGTGTATACTAGCTACTGTGTATACTAGCTACTGTGTATAACAAGCTACTGTGTATACTAGCTACTGTATGTACTAGGTACTGTATGTACTATGTACTAGGTACTATATGTACTAGGTACTCTATGTACTAACTACTCTATATACTAACTACTGTATGTACTAGGTACTAATGTACTAGGTACTGTATGTACTAGCTACTATATGTACTAGGTACTGTATGTACTAGCTACTATATGTACTAGGTACTGTATGTACTAGCTACTATATGTACTAGGTACTATATGTACTAGGTACTATATGTACTAGCTACTGTATGTACTAGCTACTATATGTACTAGGTACTGTATGTACTAGCTACTCTATGTAGTAGGTACTGTATGTACTAGCTACTGTCTCGCTTTACTGGTGTTCCTTATCCAAGTATTTAATGATAGTTTCTGCTATTTATGGCAGCTCGGACCTTGGTTGGCAGTAGAAATTCCAGACATGATAGAGAGAGGTGTGGTGACATACAAGGAGAAGGAATAGTCTAGAAGGTTGCATCTTTCATAGCTATTTATATCGTTATTTTATATAGATGAATAAACTCTGTTATTGTTATCTAAATGCCTAACGGCGCAGCATACACTGTGTTACCTCTACACTGGGTTACTTCTACGCTGCGTTACCTCTACGCTGTGTTACCTCTACACTGCGTTACCTCTACACTGCGTTACCTTTACACCGCGTTACCTCCACACTGTGTTACCTCTACACTGCGTTACCTCTACACTGCGTTAGCTCTACACCGCGTTACCTCTACACCGCGTTACCTCTACACTGCGTTACCTCTACACTGCGTTACCTCTACACTGCGTTACCTCTACACTGCGTTACCTCTACACCGTGTTACCTCTACACCGTGTTACCTCTACACTGCGTTAGCTCTACACTGCGTTACCTCTACACCGTGTTACCTCTACACCGCGTTACCTCTACACTGCGTTAGCTCTACACTGCGTTAGCTCTACACTGCGTTACCTCTACAATGTGTTACCTCTACACTGCGTTAGCTCTACACTGCGTTACCTCTACAATGTGTTACCTCTACACTGCGTTACCTCTACACTGCGTTACCTCCACACTGTGTTACCTCTACACTGCGTTACCTCTACACTGCGTTAGCTCTACACCGCGTTACCTCTACACCGCGTTACCTCTACACTGCGTTACCTCTACACTGCGTTACCTCTACACTGCGTTACCTCTACACTGCGTTACCTCTACACCGTGTTACCTCTACACCGTGTTACCTCTACACTGCGTTAGCTCTACACTGCGTTACCTCTACACCGTGTTACCTCTACACCGCGTTACCTCTACACTGCGTTAGCTCTACACTGCGTTAGCTCTACACTGCGTTACCTCTACAATGTGTTACCTCTACACTGCGTTAGCTCTACACTGCGTTACCTCTACAATGTGTTACCTCTACACTGCGTTACCTCTACACTGCGTTACCTCTACACTGCGTTACCTCTACACTGCGTTACCTCTACACTGCGTTACCTCTACACTGTGTTATCTCTACACAGCGTTACCTCTACACTGTGTTACCTCTACGCTGTGTTACCTCTATTCATTCATCATACCTTGGAGTAAGCAGATGGTTTTTCTATAGCCTGCGTGGCTCTTACTTAGAATGACTAGTGATTGAGGTGCTCTCATACATCTCTTTCCACCACCCTGATTAGGTACACCTGTTCTACTAATACCTAGCGACTACATATGTGAGAGTGAGAGTAAACCCATACCGAGTATTGCAACATGCATTATTGACTATAAAACTGTAGCAAAAGCTACCTAAATGTACAGTTGTCAAAGCAATCAAACACTACTTTCATTGATATGATGTATAAACCAGAAATGAATGTCCACATAGCACCGAGTTAGTCTAAAAGTCGACTTATCACAGAGCCTAAAACTCTTATGTATGATTGAGTATAAAATGAATGATAACGGCTGCCTGTCCGTTTGTGTGTCTGTGTACAGTGCTGGGCGGGCTATCCCACAATGCAACAGCTCAGCAGTAGGGTATGTATTACAGTTTTCGGAGTAGACTAAAACTCGTCGTGGTCGTATTTGAATGCCTCACCAAAATCTGTAGCTTGACTTCCAACAAATAAATCATGGTGATCAATTATTTCAGCTTTGGTGAGCAAACCATCCTGTAGTATAGAACACCAACCATAAGTGTTAAATAAACTAACAGCACAATTGCATCGATAAACCAGCAGCAGTGACCTTTCTTAAAAGTCAAAAAATGCATCAATTTTCTCTTCAGCGCTTTGTCTAGAAGGCAACGTTCTGTTCTGATGTCAACGGTTAAATGTTTCAAACAGAAGATAGCAAAAGCTCAAATTCAGACATAAATGTTTCGTAGAAAGAAATACTTGTATGAATTGTGCATTACAAGCAATAGCCCAATTCTACCACATTTTGTGGATGACAGATTTTCAAGAGAAAGAAACTCCTATTCAACACAAATGAATAAAGAAATCCGAACTAGTGAGAAGGCGTAGGTTACCTTGTCGGAGTCTGACTCATATATGAGATGTTTGCTTTCTGCCATGGCGTGGTCGTAGTCATCTGGCATCACCCAGTGTTGGACCTCATTGGTGTCTAGCACACCATCCTGTATATAATGTGGTACAATGGTCTTAGCATATGCAATAACTCAATGCATACTATAAAATCTGTGTCATTACATTACAAAACTCTCATGTTGTTCATGATCGATGAGAGTCTCTGTGCAGGTACATGTATTATAAACAAGTAAATTGTAAACACTTAAAACACAGCAATGCTGAGCTTTACCTGTAACCTTGAATATGGCAAACAAATAGACGTGTAAGATAGAAACCAATCCACTCTTTAAATTGAAGGAAAGCAATACTTCAGAACGATTGTTTTATTGTTTGCCTTCGTTTAAACAAGAAACACTTTCCTCACGCATTTTGTTTTAGAAGTTTGAATTTAAAGATTGAAGGTTAAACTGTGGAAAGTGTATGCCAGGTCTCATGTGAGCTATCAACTACTTCGAAAAATAAAAATTTTTTTATTATTACCAAAGCCGTACCTTGTTTAAGTCTCTCCATTTATCAAAATGTTCTCTTTCTACGCCAACCCACTCCGGCTCCTTCTCCTTGCCCATCTCTGGCCACATGTCAGCTGAAGGAATAACAATGTTCTGCCTAATTGGGTGCCATGTGTTTCTTATACTGGATTAATGCCAAACATACGAGACAGCCCAACGTACTTACATAAGTATTCGTTCACGCTGACCACTCCATCGCCGTTCTTATCCAGGTCTTCAAGAGCTTCCTTCACAACAACTTCTCTCATATGTAGTGCGTCTTCTGGGTGCAGAAAGTTTACAAATTCCTCAAATTTCAGCACCCCATCGTAGTCTACATCAGCGAGTTTAAACCTTCTGTAGTCTCGATCTTTCATATCCTTGTGGTTAAATTTGTCATGAGACTGCATTTCAGCGAGTTCTTCATCTGGAAGAATGAAAAATTATGCGTAATGGATAATCGCAAAAAAAACAAACAATAACATTAGTACTGGTACTAGCATTAGAATATACCGTTCAGCTGTGGTTGGAAATCATGCCGTTTATTCAAAATGCTTTTTGAACTTTTGCTAAAAAAAAGCTTCAGTTGCTTTTTTATCTGTATTTTATTTTTTAGTACTAAATCAGAGCTGGCTATTTTATAGCACAGACAGTAAGCTATTCACGATGTGCTCAGGCAATTGAAAAACAGAAATAATGCATAATGAAAGCAGAGAACTATTCGGGAGTTATCTACCAGTCATGCCCCCATAGGTTCTGTTAGCATAGTACTCCCAGGTCATGGTGTCAGTATTGGCTAATTCATAGCCGCTCCACTGATTCTTGGCATCCTCTGTCACATACCGACGTTGTATATACTTGATCCATGCCACCAGTTCAGGTTCGGTTACCTTACCATCATTGTCTGAGTCTATCTTGTCAACTATCAGACTAAATATTCAATAAGTAATCATTGAAACAAGCCATCACTTCAGTCTAACAAATTAGTTGTGGAGTTGTCCTTTCACATTATTGAGTGGACAACTCTTCGATTTGAAAAATGGCTTGTCAAACTCACCCCAGTTTTTGGATGCTTTGTTCAGGAGTTAGTTTATCAAATTCATGAGCTTTTTCTCGGCCCAGAAATGCTTCATGATCATACTCAGCATTGTGCCCATTTAGATTGTGGTCCAAATCACTCAAGTCCTAAATGAGTAAGTACTAATACTATTATAACGCCTCCGACTTGGAAGTTCAGTAGCTCTACAGTTCTATTTCACATTTAGATTTACCTTTTCTCGACTTCTTTTGTCATGGGGGTCAGGTATGATGGAAGCATCAATGCAAAGGCACAGGCACACTAACACAGCTGCTACCAACGTATATGGATTCTGGGTTCTCATCATGTTGTACACCAGCTATATGGGAATTCAAAGATATAACATAGCATGCATAAAAACTGTCAAATACAGGAGATGAAGAGTGAAATGTTGTATTTAAACTTGATTGAGAAATATTCAACAACAATTTACAAGAGCAGTCATTGAAAGACAAAGCAAAACAATTATGTTTTGAGCTCTATTTTTAACATGGACAGGTAGCAGTTTTGTCACTTAGGCCTTACTACACTTTATAGACTAAAAAATTAAAACACATTTTTCCGTTCGGACAACTTGGACATATTAAATACTAAGTGGTTTGGAATTTTACGTAGTAATTGCGCTGCAGAGAAACATCTAAAACTTCCCATTATTATACCCCGTAAATAAGTTTGGTTTCAAGTGATGCGAAACAATTTCAGCATTAGCATCTAAATTTAAACAGACATCGAAGCATTTTCTTAAGTTTTAGATGACATTAAGATCGATAAACTGTGGTACTGAAATCGGGCTTGGAGCTGAAATGATACGCTTGGCTGCGCACAACCAGGGCAGTACATGGAATTCACAACAGTATGCCCCTTGACTTCAATGCATTCGGGCAACAACAGAACATAATTTGAGCAGATAACATTTTTGCAATAGTAGTGAGTTAAATTAACCATTGAGAGTATTGCAAAATTATTAATGAAGGGATAAAACTATGTGCATGTAATAATTTGATGTGAAACAACTCCAAAGCGCAAATTAAGATCAAACCAGAATAAAAAAAACACCGATATCTCATGTAACAAATGTAACCACAAAAAATTTAAATAAATGATTATAATAATGCACAATAAATAATAATACCCCATGCATATGAAGCAAACAACAATAATAATAATAAACAAACAGTGATTAGCAAACGAATGAATATCAACCGCAGACAGTTGTTGGTTGTATATTAGTTTCATTTGCATATATCAGATTTTCAATAACGTAAAAGTCTGTGATATCATCATGAATGAACTAGTATGATAATAGCTAGTAAATAGTGCTGTAGATAGCAGTTGGTATTAGTGACTCACAGTGAGAGTGCGTCGATGACTATGATTTGCTGTCCTGTGATGAACTTCTTGCCTCTACCTAAGCTCTTTGCAAGTGGCCGGTCAAACAAGGTGTGTTTTCTTTGTATGAATGGAGCATCTTTGTATTGTATTGATGCTGACGTGGCGCTGAACACACTAGAAGTTTTGGCAGCAGCACAAAAATGGCCAATCAAACCGCAGCGGCAGCAGCACGTGGAGCAAGTGACGACAGTATTGAGTGCAGATTGAGCCACTGTTCGAGTACTTAGTGCAAGCTCCGCCCACATTAATGTTTTGGATGCACGTGCAACAACATTGGAAAATCCCATGACTTGTGTATGGAGTTGTCACCCCAATAGTAAGCTAACAACAATATGTGATCATCATTATTGCTTTGGCTGCAACAGAATATCCGAAAAAAGAATCCAGCTCTTATTTTCTGCTTTGTAATGTTATAGAAGATCAGCTGCGATGTTTTCTGATCACCCATTGCTGATGACTGCTCCTTGCAAAACAAAATTCTGGTAGTCAGTCAACCAATGTGAGTGAGCATTACATTTGCTGAGGGGGTAAAGACATTTTATGTAGCACCAAAACCTTAGCAAAATTTTAGTGTCTGTAAATCTTTTGCATGCATTTTGATAAAACAAGTTTATAGCAGCGCAGAGAGAGCAGCAGCATCACTTGATTAAAGGTATCATCATTTGACAAAATAACTCATGATGTAAAAAAAATAAAGAATCTTTTTCTTGTGATGCAATAGTTTTTGAGATATATGATACGCAGAGGTAGCGAATTAAACTTTCAGTTCGGATATGGATTAAAAACTCAGGGATGAAGCAACTGATATAAATACATATTTAAAACTATCTTTGTCAATGATGACACAAATATATTTTTTTTCTAACCGACCAAATGACAAAATTGATAAAATCAATCCTGGACTGGATAGCACTAGAAGATGGTCTAATTTAAATGAAATAGCTTTAAATATGGAAAAACAGGCTATATTGATATTGCAACTCCAAAGATATATTTGCATTGACTAGCACCATAAATATAAACAGCCCTCTCATTTCTGAAACTGACTTTGTGAAATTTTTTGGAGCAACTAAAGATCCTCCATTGAAGTGGTTTACTCATTTTAACCAATTTAGACTGGATTAGGACTAATTTATTTAGCACCTTCCACTTACCTACTCAAACCTTTTTATATAACTCTCAAATAGGAAAATTTTGTGCTGTATTGAAGCTTGGGAAAACCCACCAAACCGTCATCTACATAAAATTTTAGTTATCCAGAAAAGACTGCTAAGAATACGTACGATTAGCCAAACCTCCCACTTACTCATCTGCTCCAATTTGCAGAAATTCTACCTGTCCACCAACTCTCTCTACTCTATAAACCTGCCTCATCACCAATTCTACAACTGCTCTCATCCCACTCGTGATTCTCTACTAATTGTTCAACTGCTTGTGGGCAAAGACAAGTTTCTCACCAGATGGAACAAGCTTGGAACTTGTTCCCTGCCAGAAAGCATCTGGTGGACAGAACTACCCCATTTAAAGTGACCTTAAAGCGACGCTTGCTGGACAAGCTGTGTTAGTCAATCAAATGTTGAACTTTTTTTCTGCCTTGACTGCTGTACTGGGTATGATGCCATGATTGGCTCTGCTATTGCACATGCAGATCCTCATTGTTGATTTGGTTGCACACTTTTCTTATGCAGATTATTATAATGAAAATATATACATATAAATATGAAGATTTCTCACTACCAACAAATTGGTTTGTGTGAGGGATGCAAAAATTTCCCCTCTTTGTGAATTTTTTCCTTGTTATAGTATTAAAATAATTCCAAAGAGTTTCTAATTTTTAATGACGGGGAGTCTCTGTTCCCCCTCCAACCAATCAATGCATTCCAAGCCATCAGGTAATTGAGAATACAGTGCTATATTTCATACAGAAGAAAAATTACGGAAAAAAATTTTATTAATGTTTTATGCACCAAATGATTTAATTTTGTAAACAAAAAACCACAAAAATGGCGCTCTAACAAAATAAAAACATTTCTACTGCAGTTATTTATAAGTATTTGGATAGAAAGGTGTTTGTAAGCAAAGTGAACAAAAAAATTACAAGTGCCAGCTTAAAGGACAGCAAACATAAAATTTTATCAAGGCACGACGACAGCCAAAGCACCAGCGACTACCAAAAGTGGGAACAACACAAATGTTACAGTGTTTAGAATTAGAGAGATTTTAGCATATCGTTCCCCCCTGTCAATGACACCTGCAATAGACACATATAAATAACACAGATTCCTGTCCTTTACCACTTCTAAATATACCTGCTATGTATAAAAACACAACCAATCATATCTCACCATCATTGAATGAATCTTTCGAACTAACGGCGAAAATCAGTGCCGGAATACCCAAAATGCAACAGCATAGCAAGCTGACCACCGACCAGATGAGCAGGCACTTTAGCTTGTTAATATCCGGCATTGAGTGGACAACTGGGTGGTTGGTTGGTGCATTGGCTAATAACAGAGTAATTCGCAGGCAATTAAATATGTCAGTTGGCTTAAAAGTGAAAGTGATAGACAGCCAGCTGGGGATTTATATTCAAATACACAGTAAACTCAGTTATCCAATTGGAAGAGAAGACAAATCTCTGTTTTTACTTGTGAAAATACTATTTGCTTACGCGTTTGTTGGTGGAGGAATGGAGGCCGTTGTTTTGGAACAAAGACACGTTGCCCATCATCATTAATACTGATTGTATACATTGGTTTTTCTGTTGCTGATGGCGCATAGCAGTGACCTGGGCTGAAATCCGTAAAATCTCTATCATCAAAGACTTGGTTTTGGTGGATACCTTCAACATAAATCTGTCACAACTGATCAAATTGAAAAAAATGCATTTGTAGTTCTGCATTAAAGTATATACCAATAATATTGCAGTTGACGTTATTGCAAATTAAATTCACATAACAAAATAACCTATAAACACTTTTTACATGAAATATGTAAGCCTTAGCATTTTTGAGGATTGTTCTTGACTGTGAAAATGTGTTCCAATCCTTCCAGACATAACGTTTAGTCTTAGTACTACACATTATGTAGTGGTACAGATATACTACACATTATGTAGTGGTACAGATATACTACACATTATGTAGATGTACAGATATACTACACATTATGTAGTGCTACAGATA
Source organism: Cryptosula pallasiana (assembly GCA_945261195.1). NCBI lineage: Eukaryota > Metazoa > Bryozoa > Gymnolaemata > Cheilostomatida > Cryptosulidae > Cryptosula > Cryptosula pallasiana. Next base: position 6,304,609 of record OX183135.1, read on the forward strand.
TACTACACATTATGTAGATGTACATATATACTACACATTATGTAGATGTACAGATATACTACACATTATGTAGTGGTACAGATATACTACACATTATGTAGTGGTACAGATATACTACACATTATGTAGTGGTACAGATATACTACACATTATGTAGTGGTACAGATATACTACACATTATGTAGTGGTACAGATATACTACACATTATGTAGTGGTACAGATATACTACACATTATGTAGTGGTACATATATACTACACATTATGTAGATGTACAGATATACTACACATTATGTAGTGGTACAGATATACTACACATTATGTAGATGTACAGATATACTACACATTATGTAGTGGTACAGATATACTACACATTATGTAGATGTACAGATATACTACACATTATGTAGTGGTACAGATATACTACACATTATGTAGTGGTACAGATATACTACACATTATGTAGTGGTACAGATATACTACACATTATGCAGTGGTACAGATATACTACACATTATGTAGTGGTACATATATACTTACTTCTAGACATGGTAGGTTGTCAGCTTCAATTGCAGATATGAAATGAATCATCATTGATGGGTCCATAGCCCTAAATTAGCAGTGTTAAGCCAATGAGAAGAGAGGGGTGAAGGTCGTCTGCGCCCAAGTTACATTCATCATGTTTTCGTCAGAAAAATTTACAATACATTTATGAATCTGACACCTTGTGCTCATTTTACAGAACGATTTTGAATAGTCATTCAGTGAAACAGATCACAGTCGATGCTCCCTTTCTAACTATATCTTTGTGTTTCCATTTGGGAAAACTTTTATTGTCCCAGTCGATTAATGGAGGTGACTTGTAGAGTTGTGCTCTCCTATATTACAGTGGCGCCTATTGGAATTAGTGTGGAGAAAAGTGGATGCAGATAAAAATAGATTTAGACACAATGGACTTGGACAAAAACGATTGCAGACAAACCTAAACTACAGAAACCTTTTAGAATTAACCTCGTTGACAAATCCATAACAAGTGATGACTGTGCAATATTGAAGAATATTCATTCTTGGAGACACTTCCTGGAACCAAGGGATTTGACTAAATCAAACTCCTTGCTAGAACAAGCATTGAAATTGTGTTAAAAATATGTTGACACTTCCTGATATGAATGCTGAGGTATTCTTTTTTATTGCATAGTCTGCATTCTCTCTAACAGCCGTGACGATTATTCCTGCTCACATTTGTTTCAAACCCCAATATGGGAGCATGGTTACAGTACAACATTCTAATAACAATCTAGTATATTATATTATGTTTTTTTGTTTATATTATCCAATGAACTTTTCTCTAGCGAGCAAAATAATTTGTTATGAAACACTGAGTCAGAATACAAAGTTCCAATTGTAAATTATAACAAATCTAAAATCTTTTTAAAAAAGAAAGTACGTTTAATAAAAGTATAAATGAATAGCCTCAGTTGATTTTGAAATGGATGGAAGTATAGAAATAGCCAGATTTGTATTACATAAAGGAGTCACATGACTGGAGGAGTCACATGACTGAAGTTGTCAGCAGTCAGCGCTAAATGCACAAGAGTTGATGTATCCGAAGTAAAAGAGGGGAATCACTATAGCACAAGCAATTATTGTTAGAAGGAAAAGTACCAATGTTATTATATTCATAGCCAATGAGGCCCGAGCACATTTCTTTCCTCTTTTGTAGTCACCTGCAACATATAAATTATAACGGCACATGATATTGTGTAAAGACTTAGTCCCCTATCAGTAAAAGTTTGAGATGGGTTACATTTTAATAAAAAGCACCCGCAATCTTGATATTTTTTTGTAAATCTTGAATTAGGCTATGCTGAATCGTGAAAAATCATAATTTTTATCAAAAGAATCAATGCTTTTATACAAAAATACGTGTTTTATAGGAAGTCAAAGCTACAGTGAGAATGCCAACTAATTGAATCTACTAAAACCGAGATACCAACAACCACTTTTAACAGTTTTGTCCCACATACGCTGCGCTATAGTCTAGGGACCACTATCAAACATCCCTACTGCCTGGAAAAAATCTTAGTGTACTGAGAGTTGTCCTCTTCTTTTTCAAAATGATTGAGTATGAACCCAAAGATTTTTGAAAAAAATTTTCTTATTTTATGACGCTTGTTCTGATGAATGAATAGGTCCCTACAGGGTTTCTGCTAAAAAAATGTTCTGTTGTAGTAAATATTGGCCCAAAGAAATTAAATGAATAAGATTTAAAACTTGGTTGGCATTCTTTATGATGCTGTGTACTGTCTTGCAGACATCTGCCAAACACGGGATATTTCCCAACTCTTGTTAAATCTGATTGTGTTTTTTATTCCTCATAACACGATTCTCATGAAGCCATGAATGAAGTATAACAGGATTGTCAGCTACGGCCGTTCAAAATAGCTTTGACGACGATTCGAGTGAGGCCGTTTATGGGAGTCGCCATGACTAGTGACCTAGTGACGCGGTACCCGGTACGTATATTGTCTCTTGTGAAAGCATTGCTGAGTTGTGCTCTCATTAAAAAAAAGACAACTACGCCACTCCACGCAAAAAAGTGCCGTATTTCTGGTACGTTCTTATAATTGAGTGTTTAAAAAATTTGCGGTGGCTGCTATAAAAAGATTTTAACATAACCTGTGGCCCCTTACTATAGCGTATGTCACGACTCCCTTGTAAAAGTCGCAATTACAGTCTACATCCAGTACGAAATTTGCCATTCAAATCGCCTCACCTGATTGGGTGCAGCTGGCAATCCTGTTATACTTCATCCATGCATGAAGCATATATAGACAAATCGCTATTTTGCACTTTCCCAATGTTAATTATTAAGAAAAAAAAGAGGACAACTCTCAGTACACCAAGGCTTTTTTCCTAGACGGTGGGGGAGGTGAAGAGGTTTGACAGTGGAACACTACAAAATCCCACAAGCCAGCTAAGCCCCTAGACTAATGCTGTGCATACTTACTGATAATTTTATCTATGTTTGAAGTTACCCCGTCATATAACACGCTATATAATTTATACTATATTCTAGCCAAGAAATTTTACATAATCATTCACATGAAGTTGTGGGCGTTGTTTCCAGTCCTAACCTATTGCTGTATGGCACATACCTTTGTCGAATGCATCTCTAGATATCAGTGAGAAGGTCAAGGCCAGAATGCCCAGAGGCAAGTTACAACACAAGTTCACCACAGACCAAATTAGCAAACTTCTCGTCTGCTCTCTACCTTTGTGTTTGAATTTGCTTTTAACTGCAAACATATCAGGCCAGTGCCTATAGCTCAAAAGGATAGCTGTCCGAGTCATAAGTTTGAGTACGTGAGTTCAAGACCAAGACTTGTCCAAAAATGTTATTTAACGTAATATGATTTTAAATTGAGACATGCCTATAATACTTTATAATAAGCGAACCTAACACTGATTATGTAATCAAAGGGGGGGTCAAATCACGATAATGATGTCACCTTACCAAGGGTATTAGCTTGAGGCCATTTCTGTGTCACTACTGGGTACTGACTGCCAGAAACACTAGTTGTATAGACAGACTGCTGGGTGTATGGCCGTTGGTAATAGAGATACCTGTGGTCTGTCAGGGTGGAGTATCTCTCATCTTTGTAGCCCGAGGGCTGGTAGTAACCTTTAAAAGAAACAATATCAGGTAAGGGTGAAAGTTTCATTCCTTTAAATGATAAGAAATGCTTTTGGCTTGTATAAAAAGACTGTACACTTACTTCTAGACATTGCAATTCCGTGTAGTACAAGTACATTACATAATAGCTCGATTTCAGCAACGCTTTTACCTCTCTGTATAGAGACAACTGACTCCAAGAAAGCCTACGCCTTCACTAACCTGTTGACGCCCATATAATGCATATTTACTTTACAAACCTGATGCTGTGTACCTAGCACTTCTCTCAATGTAAAAACCTATGGGAAACTGGAGATGTGTGCAAACAAACATAAAACCAGTAGATTTACTTATACTAGATGTGTTATAAATAAATGTTCTGCAGATTGTATTTGCTTTGGGTTGGTAAGGCTGGGAGTTTTAAGTGAAGGCCTACCATACAATAGGTTAACAGAATAAAACTAATAAAAATTGACTAACATTGCTGTCCGTGTAGCGCTTTTATTACGCAAAAACATTGTGTAAGCTGCTGATGAGGTAGGGGTGAGGTAGTAGGTGCAGAACTGGCTATATTGTGATGTTACCCATGTTATTTTCCTATCTAGCAAACAAAAATCATCTACCTCAAACCCCAAAAAGCATTATCGCAATAAATAGCCAGTTCTGCACCTAAGTGACATTTAGATAGTGCATGCCTCAGGGATGCCTTGGTGGCCCATGCGTGGAGAGAACAAAAAGAAACAAAACTTACGAATCATATTCATGTTACAATGTGATTTCTTGGAGTTGTTATCTCACGTATTAAACTGGCTTTGCATCGTGTATGGAGTTATCCCCTCTAAAATTTGCTCAAAAATCATTTTATTGTATATCATTATTCCAAAACGGCTGCGATGGACGACAAAGTTGAAAGTACATGTGAAAACTGCCATAAAAAAACGTAACAACAAATTTACTTAATAATGACTTTCACTCGTAATAATTTTGAATTGGTGCATGATTAATGTATATTGATTACTGCTCAAGAATTGCTAGCACTTATTAATACGGCGTTATCATGTTCATACGTTCTTTACTACGTGTTGGATGGATGGATAAATAATAATTATAATAAATAATTATAATAATAAAAATAATAATTAAATTATATTATTATTATTTATTTATTATTATTCAATAATAATATTATATATAAATATATATTATTATTTAGGTATGTTATTTATTAATTAAATTTAATAATAATAATCAATTATTATTAATAATTATCATAATAATTAAAATTATGGTTATTTATTAATAAGTAAATAACAATAATAATAAATAAATAATAATAATAATAAATGAAATAGTTTTTAATAATTTATTATTATTATTTATTATTATTATAATAATAATAATTAATGAATAAAAAATATAGTAATAATAATAATTAATAATAACTGCTGTTAATTATTATAACAAATAAAAAATATGATAACAACAAACTCAGTGATGATGATGATGATGATTGTTGATGATAATAAAAATAATAATTAGTTAAAACAATAATTATTATTTATAGTTAATAATATCTATGAATAATTTTAATAGTCATAGATAGATAATAATAATACATTATTATTATTATTATAATTATAATAATAATAATTAATAATAATATATCATCATCTTTAATTGTTAGCATGCATTGTATTTGCAATAATAATTTGCTATAAAATAATTAATTATTATTAATTAATGGTAGTTATTAATTATTGTTATATCATCATTATTAAATTATTATTATTAATGTATTAATTATTATGTTTAATTACCAATGTTATGCACGTATTATTATTATTATTCTTCAATAAGTTTATTACTAATTAATTTAATATTGTTGTTTTTTATTAATAATAATATTTTCTAGTGGTGTATAATATATATATTATTAATTAACGGTAATATAACAACAATAATTTAATAAATCATCACATTAAGTAGTACTTTTTAATTAGTGTAATAATAAGTAACAATAATTATTATTAACTGTTATTATTGTTATCTTTATTGCTGTTATTATTTATATGATAATTGTTGTTTTCGTAAAAACAACATCATTTTTAAGTTATTAATAATATTGTTAACAATTTTTTTTATAAGTTGTTGTAAAAGATATAATGAGTAATACAATTTTCTATTATTCTTATTATGATCATCATTGTTTAATTGTCTTCATTATTAATGTATATTGAATTGAATGTATTTAATGAAATCTATTAATAGTCAGTTATTACCGTAATTATTATTAAACAGTGTGCATTAATAATCATAAAAATCAAGTTGGACGATGGTATTTTTAAATTTTGATATCATTTATTTATGATTAGTCAATCATCATCGAAATCTTGCGTCTGGACTGATTGGCAAATATCAGAATGGGGTCAGCCGGAAGGGCAACAATGTTGCATCATTTGTTGACAGTTTTGATCCTAGCCTAGACTCGAGTTCGAAAAAGCCTAAATTTTACTATACTTGGACTGCATTCCTTTTAATTGTATTTTACCATCTTTTCTGCAATGAAATATATGTGTGAAATGGAGCGAAATAAATAAAAGCTTCTGTACATAAATATTGATGAAATCTTGAATTTAGCTGATTTTCACGCCATCAATAAAAAAAACGGTAGTGATTGTATGTGCAGAACGCAAGATACAGCTGTTCAAAGATTATTTAAATATTCGTGTGTGTTATGTATGTCCGACCTATTACATCGCATGGATATCACTCACTTTGCTATTCATTTATCAATTTTTAACAAAGATATCATGATAAAAAGCTTCCAACTCGCTGGCTAAACTAGCTAGCGAGTACTGCCATACATCAAGTTGATGCTCTCAGCTAGCTCTTTCAGTTACTATTAAAAACGAAATTTGGAACGAACGTCGACAGGAACGAACGTAGACAGGAATGAATGTAGACATAGCTGGAATGAAAGTCGACACTTCCTGGAACGAACGTAGACAATCCAGGAACGAATGTCGACTAAGCGATAAAGACAAAAAATTCGACGTTCACTCCAGGAAGTGTCTACGTTCGTTCCACGCCACTTATAAAACTCCATTTCGACATTCATTCCTGGTTTGTCTACTTTCATTCCAGGCTACCATATAGTATGTATAATACAGAATATATACCTCTATACTTCTATAGTGATTTCATTTGTATCTTTCGTAGTTATTTTTTGCTGTTGCTACGGACATAATTATAATAAAATAATAATTATATTTATTAAATTAATTAATAACAATATTTTTTGTAGTAACGTTATTAAAACTATTATTATTGTCACGGACGATACTATTACTTATAAATAATAATCATACTGATGATAACTATTGATTGATGACAATGACTATAGTATAGCGTAGCGTTCTGTCATATATTTTAAATTCTGAATACAAATAATTATAATAATGATTTCTTGACTTAGGCGCTAGCCATAGACCTATAACCGGAGGTGATAGCAATACGAATGTTATAATACCGCCACATTCTGATATAGCGTTTTCTTTTTATTTAGGTGAAAAAGAGGCGACAACTCCATATAAACCTATTAGTAACTAATGTTTGTAATAATATAGTGTTTTTCTATTGTTGAATAATATAATACGAATATGCATTTAGATTTTGAACGATGAAGGAGAGACAACTCCATACAAGTTTATTAATAACAGTTTACTTATAATAATGTCGTGTATCAGGCAGCTATGAAAGCAGTAAGCACTATTGATGTAGAATTTTTATTTCGCTACATAATAATATCGATATATGATAACGATATCAAGAATTTACTGTTTGTATAAAGTTTACCGCTTTTCTAGCTGATGATACATTATCATAACACTTTGCTCCATATCACGTTTGTTAATAAAACTGTACCATAACAACTCTATGCCTCACAACTATTCTATACCAATGCTCTGACAGGACGCATCTAATTGTAGTATTTACAACAACAAAAACACAGACTGGTGAATCTGAGAAGTTGAAAGTTTTTGCTGTGCTATATGCGAGTTATTTATACCTGCATGAACAGTTTGTGGCATAAAGAAAAGTTTTCTGCTGAAAAGAAACAATTTTCCATGAGACAAACGTCGGTATTGAAGTGTAGTTGATAAATAGATGGCTTAGTCTGTAGAAATTCTCATTATTGGAGCAAACTTATCAGGTCTTTGTACTGCTGAGAAATTGAAGGTCTCAATGAATTGTAATAGAAAAGAGGCTGGTGTCGAAGCAGAAGAGATTTGATTTCATCTTCTAGTACTTGAGCTGTAGAAATTAATGGTGCTTGATGCTGAAATTAAACAACAGGAGTTGTCACACAGTGAGTACATTAGAGAGAACACAACTTCATTTGAAAGAAAGTTCTACTCATTCACCTTGGCTAACTCTCAGGCTAGGAAGATAGCTGGCTCCATAGATAGTGGTGATGTTTATTTATTTCCAAGCAGTTCATTCAGGTTTCATATGAAAGAGAGGAGAAAAGCCCATATGAATTTACTAATGATATATAATAATATAGTATATTTTTAGTATGGAACAAAACTAATATGTTTTCATATTGTCATAATGATCCATTCGTTTATAATATTACCATTAAAGCACATGGTCAGGATATTTATTATGATTATTATAATAAATTGGCAATTTTAACTTCATGTAATGTCAAACAATATGTTATGTCAGAACTATGCATATTTTTATATCATGTGTAGCGAAATAAAAATTCTACATCAATAGTGCTTACTGCTTTCATAGCTGCCTGATACACGACATTATTATAAGTAAACTGTTATTAATAAACTTGTGTGGAGTTGTCTCCCCTTCATCGTCCAAAATCTAAATGCATATTCGTATTATATTATTCAACAATAGAAAAACACTATATTATTACAAACATCAGTTACTAATATGTTTATATGGAGTTGTCGCCTCTTTTTCACCTAAATAAAAACAAAACGCTATATCAGAATGTGGCGGTAATATAACATTCGTATTGCTATCACCTCCGGTTATAGGTCTATGGCTAGTGCCTAAGTCAAGAAATCATTATCATTATTTGTATTCAGAATTTAAAATATATGACAGAACGCTACGCTATACTATAGTCATTGTCATCAATCAATAGTTATCATCAGTATGATTATTATTTATAAGTAATAGTATCGTGACAATAATAATAGTTTTAATAACATTACTACAAAAAATATTGTTATTAATAATTATGATGATGTCCGTAGCAACAGCAAAAATAACTACGAAAAATAATACAAATGAAATTACTAATAAAAGTATAGAGTTACATATTCTGTACTATACATACTATAATTCAAAATTACATCTATGGTAGCCTGGAATGAAAGTAGACACACCAGGAACGAATGTCGAAATGGAGTTTTATAAGTGGCGTGGAACGAATGTAGACACTTCCTGGAGTGAACGTCGAATTTTCTGTCTTTATCGCTTAGTCGACATTCGTTCCTGGATTGTCTACGTTCGTTCTAGGAAGTGTCGACTTTCATTCCAGCTGTGTCTACATTCATTCCTGTCTACGTTCGTTCCTGTCGACGTTCGTTCCAATTCCCTTAAAAACACTTATATTTAGTGCCAAACCCCACTTCCGGGTGTTGACTGTGCATATGATTTGGGTACTGACTGTACGCTTGGCTAATCAAATGCAATGGGGGTTTCATTAGTCCAATCAAAATTAATGCTCGGTGCTCACAATACCTAATTGGTGTCAATATGGTAGGAGATAACTTCACACACCACTCCAATCACTAATAAATACCGCTATTTTTGAGCTGGTAAAATACACAGAAATACTGATTGGAATGAAGTTTTCAGGTTATGTCCTGACAACATAATTCGTCTATCCAGCCTAAAACCATTGAAATCTGTCACATTATTTATGCACAAGGGTTTTAAAGGAATAACTTTGTTAATGAATATTTTTGGAGCACTTTATGATATCATTATTAGTTGTTGCGTGAATTGTTGAATATTAATTGTTATTTATTATTGCCTTCCGACATAAAATTTGGAGTTGTCTTCACTACCAAAAGAAGACCGCAATTTTGATCCTTTTTCCTACTCCATTTATTATATTAGTTGCCATACAGACATTTATATCATTCATTTACATTAATAATGATTTTCTTATAATATTATGAAGCACATGCAATATGCGCATGAAGCATTTATGAATATTTTTAGTAGTTGACTTACTGGATTTAGTAGAAGAATTGGAGTTTGTGCTTGCTCTATGTTTTGTAATGTGGCTTATAAGAAAACGTGACATAGTGCTGAAAAGTGTGAGTTGTCCTCTACTATCAAATTTTAGTCATAATTAGTTGTCTAAGATTGTCTACAAAGTTTTTGTCGAAATCGAGGTAAGCTAGTCGACTAACTGGTCTAAGTTGCTGCCAACCGAACATGTTTTGTCGCCATTTGATCCAATTTAGTCGCTTCCGATCCAATTTTGTCACCATCTAGCTTGTCGACAGGTGATTTTTTAGACTATCAGTCCACTATTTTCGTCATCTATCGCCTCTTTTTTCATTTCACAGAGTGAGTCATGTTTGATAATTATCAGTATTATGAAAAGAGCTTTTTTACTCAAACTAAGCATAAAAACGACAAAGTCATTTATATTATGTAATGGTTAATAACAAATGATATTATTTATTATAATCATTTTACATTTATAAATTTCAGGTTATTTGTCTCGTCTGAATACATCATCTTTTAGTTTGTACCTAATACAATTTGTCTAGATCGTACTCAATTGTTTTATTTTAAAATGCATGGAGACTGTTATCTATGAGTTCTCCCCATGACTCTTATGTTAATACTTTGTTTATTCTATTGGTTCACATAGTTTTCATCAAATGAATAACTTATTTTTACACAAGTCTCACGAATGTCTCATTGCTGTTCTCTCAAAAATGGAGTCTCAGTATCTTTGATATCTTGTGTACACCAAGTTTTACATGAAAATTTCTGCATGAAGAAAAAAGTGTTTGTTGAGCCTCAGCATAATGAATATTCAAGGATGTAACTAGTTTTGTTTTGTACAATTGCAATGTCAAGTTAGTAATAATGTTCAGGCAGCGTAATATTTTGATTTAAAACTTTCAAAAAGAGTTATTTATATATTATTATGACTTTTTGACTTGACTAAGAGTTTGATTGAAGTTGTCAAGATATAAAGATTGACTCATCGCAGACTGACTGCTACTGTAATATACTGATTTAGGTATAAGCAATGGAAGAAGGAGAAAAACAAGATCAGACGAAAGTTACGAAGGCAGCAGAGAGCCCAAATTGCTTCATCTCAAAATAAAACTCCATCGGATCAGGAGGAATGTAAGTGGTTTGTTTGTTCATTGCCTTTGTGGGTGGGTTGTGTGCTTAATCTCTTTGCCTGGCATGTACTGTTTGTCTAGTCATCACGATTTTACTTTTTTTAGCCGAAGAAATGGTAGACGATGTTGACGAAATAGAAAAAGCGAGACGGAATGAGTTCTGGTTGCAGAGAGAGAGAGAGGCCCAGGCAGCCTGGAGAGCCAAGCAATCTTACTACAGACATATGGAGGAGCAGAGGCTAATACAGCAGGTACTTCTGCAGTTTTTTGCTGATGCAGATGAAACAATTGTTCATAAAACAACTTGATAAGTACTAGTACTGCCATGCTTTTGTGATCGATAGAAAAAGATCAGAGATGAGTGGGAGGCGGAGCAAGCTAAAATAAAAGAGGAAGAGGAAAGGAAAACTGCAGAAGCAGAAGAGAGGAAAAAACGACAGGTTAACATGACTCTAGTAGTTGTCTGTCAGCTAAACAATATCCTTGATTTGTCACCGTCAGCTTGTCACTATCCACTCTGAGGTTTAAATGTTTATTGCGCAATGCTTCATGTATTTATGGAGACAAAAATCCTTAACCGGGTAAAACATCTCATAGCTGATTGGGCGATACAGACTTTCCTCATGAGTCATTGGCTGTCCTAGGGTTACTCAGGGCTTGTGATTGGCTGTTCTATTGTACCAAAGTATGTGATTGGTTGAAGATTACTGCCTACAGGAGTAAATGTATCCTCTCTCCATACTTCTGTTTTGTTTGCTTTGTGCTTTCATGAGAATGTAGTCTTGTTTACCAGATATGTGAGATTGTAGGAGGAGAAACTGCAGTCGTTAGTTGGTACACAGAAAGGGGTCAACGGCAAGGTTAGTACAAACAGTGATGTCATCAGCTCAAAAATAACACCTGGCTTTGATTGCCTTGTCTATAATTCTATGCTTCCTTTAGGATGCTTCACACAATCCAGAACCCCCCACTAATGATCAGCTGAAAGTCAATGCTGCAAATCTGTGCAGCTTCTACAGGAAAGTGGGAGCCTGTAGGTTTGGAGACAGGTCAGTGTACAGCTCCAATGAGTTGTCTCCTCTTGTGCATGATTCCTCTGATATGTCTATTCTTATCAGTTCCAAATAGTTGTCTCCTCTTGTCTATGGCTCCTCATTTTGTCTATTATGTATATATATACTCATCTTACAGATGTTCAAGGACTCACATAAAGCCTTCTGTAAGTAGGACATTACTCATTGCAAACATGTATTCTCACCCCAGCCTGGACAGTCTCTACACACAATCTGACAATGGTAAGTACATCAGTCTATTTAGTGATGTAGTACCATAGACATCCAGCCAATAACTTTATCGATGCAACATTCAACTATCCGTGTCTATTTCACAGACATTTCATTGGAGTATGAAGAGGAAGACTTCTACAATCATTTCAAAGAGTTTTACACAGACACGCTGCCAGAGTTTGAAGCAGCTGGTCATGTGATCCAATTTAAAGTCTGCTGCAACTATGAACATCACCTGAGGGGCAATGTCTATGTTCAATACACAAGGTAATTGTAGTTGTGTTTTCTTGTCTGTGAGGCTTTCATCACTCTATGAGGTCATTGTTCTATGCAAGGCCAGTCTATGGATGTGATGTTATCGCTCACTATTGCAGTGAGAATGAAGCGTATAACGCATTTAAACAGTTCAATGGCAGATGGTACAGTGGGAGACAACTGCAGTGTTCATTTACCAGCGTGGACAAGTGGAGACCCGCTATATGTGGTAATGCATTGCTGTATCATGTTATCATTTCCTGTCTGTATATTAGATGTTTGCTGCATGAACGGAAATGCACTATTATATAGACTTAGCAATGCCATGTTTCCCCATGTCCAAGTCTACGTACAGTAGTGACGGAAGGAGATCTATCGCTCATAGAGAAGTCCATTAACCAGAATGTTTTAGTTGTATGTAACATCATTCAATTTGAATCTTTGAATCTGCAAACTATTGACTGAAGTACCAAAGTATTCCGCCAAAGTGCTCCGCCAAAGTACTCCATAGCGTATCTCATTGTCATCCTTTGAATTTGTTTTATATTTTTGAATTATGCACATGATTCGTAACTGACTGTAACTGACTTGTGTATTTTATCCTCTAGGCATGTTTCACCAAAAGAAATGCCCCAAGGGAAGATCATGTAATTTTCTTCATGTGTTCAAGAATCCTGATCATCGATTTTACTATGCTGATCGAGATTTGCAAAATGACAGGGTCAACAGGCGTGATAGTGGCAGGTGAGTGTGGCACTGACAGGTATATGGGTGACAGGTAAGAAACAGCAATGACAGGTGACCTCAATGTATAGATGACAGGTGTATGAGTAGTCACTGGCAGCACTGACAGGTGTGTGGGTGACAGGTGAGTGACATCACTGACCGGTGTAAGGGTCAATGTTGGTGTTGTTAAAAGACCTTGTAATCTCGTAGCACATGAGAAAATCATTCGTTTGTCTCAAGATAGCGATTCACTGGATCTGTGGACAACTAGCAACTAGAGAGAACTAAAAAATGTGTCAACCTATCCAATATAAGTTGTAATCAATGTTGGTTGGATGGTGAATGTTGGTTCATGCTAGATGACTGGTTTGTTTCTGCAGCAAGAACGAAGGGAAGGGCAGCAGATCTGAGAGAGTCAGCGTTAGAGATGACAGCAGATCTGAGAGAGTCAGCGATAGACATGACAGCAGATCTCAGAGAGTCAGCGATAGAGATGGCAGCAGATCTGAGAGAGTCAGCAGTAGAGATGGCAGCAGATCAGAGAGAGTCAGCGATAGAGATGACAGCAGATCAGAGAGAGTCAGCGATAGAGATGGCAGCAGATCTGAGAGAGTCAGCAGTAGAGATGGCAGCAGATCAGAGAGAGTCAGCGATAGAGATGGCAGCAGATCAGAGAGAGTCAGGGATAGGGATGGCAGCAGATATGAAAGAGTCAGCGATAGAGAGAGGAGCAGCAGTCGGGATGTCAAGAAGAGCAGGTATTACAAGAATAGAAGCAGGTCTGAAAGGAATGGTTGGTCTAGCGACGAGGAAGATGCCTGGGACCACAGGGAAACTTCTAGAAGTCGTGCAAGGTTTGTAGGCGTCTCCACTCAGCATTTTCTGCTTTCTTTATATGCATGTTTCTCAGTAATGTTATTATTCACCCTTTCATGGTTTACTGTAGGTCATCACCTGGTCACAGCGACGGAAAAACTGGGAGGTCTTCTTGGGAAAATTCTCACTCAAGTCAAAAGGAAAACAAAGATGAAAGCAGGAGACATCATAATCGGTCTCCATCAAGAAAGAAAAAGAAGCCCAAACGGCATCGGTCACATGATCGAACATGTGTCCGATCACCTGATTCTCATTCTAAAAACAAATCTATTACCCATGACGGTTTAATCACTCATGACAAACACACTAGGTCAGAAGAGATATCCAATCAATGTAAAGATATGGATGTTGTGGGGAACCAATCACCATTTGAGCCTAAGATAAATATCCAATTTGAACACAGAGATTCAACCAATTGCCATATAGAAGAGAAAATACATCCGGAGGAACCTGCTATTGTTGAGAGCTGGCGTTACTGCAGAACCCCCAGCGATTGTGCTGGCAGCAGTCCAGAATATAATGCTGACTCGCCGATCGTTATTTGAGAAACATCTGCTGACTACAGTCCTTGCCCTGTTCAGCTGTACGTAGTAGAGACATGTTAGTTTTGTACATAACTTTGTTTGTATTGTATGTAAATTATATACTGGTGCTACTGGTTTGCTGCAGCCTACACAGTATAAAGACCAAAATATATCAATGATGTTGATATTTGGTGAAATGAGCAACAATGAACAGTTGAGCAATGTAATGATGAATAAATTGCATATTCATTGGTCACAGGTTAAGCTACGAAAATATCACAAAACTACATCGCTACTCTGAGATACTTTAAAACAAACTTAGCCGTAAGAGAGCACAGTGCCGACTATGACCAGAAAATAGACTATGATTATTATGACGGTGAGGACAGTGCAGATAGGTCCCAGAATGTTCATTACTTTAGCCACCTTGTAGTGTGAACGACCTTGAACATTGTCACCTGCAGGTATAATACGCACTGCTATAATATACCTCACTTACAGCTAATAGCAAACATCGCTATTTAAACTTCACTAAACCAAGTTTGGCAGACTGGTACGTAGTTGTATGCACTGTAATGAACAGACAACTTTAGACAAACCTCTGTCATAGGCCTCTCTAGCCATACAAGAGAACGCAACTGCTAATGCACCCAGTAGAAGGTTGCAAAATATCATGTTGAGGATGGAACAGGTCAGACAGTCATCTCCCCTTATATTGTTCACTAAAACAAACATCAGTACTTCAGGCTAATATGGCAACTAGCCATGCAAAATGCTGTGTTTGTACACAACATTACAAATGACTGACCAACCACTACAGCTGGTTGAGTTACAAATGTAGCTGTGCTCATCCCTGCTTGCTGCTGTCCGTATGCCGGTTGCTGCTGTCCGTATGCCGGTTGCTGCTGTCCATATGCCGCTTGCTGCTGTCCATACGCCACTTGCTGCTGTCCATATGCCACTTGCTGGGGTCCGTATGCCGGTTGCTGTTGGGGTGGGATTGGTTGGTATGCAGGTGGTTGGCTAACCTGAGGGGGAAATGGAGACTCAGGCTCATCCTGTTTCTCTACTTTCTCTAAATCAAACAAATGGAAGATTCTGGAACTTTGGAGCTTGAAACATACAACCGTAAACGACCGATAAGATCCAACGTGGATATAGAGTACTTACTGGCTGTCTCTATCTCTGACATATTATACAAGCAGCGAAAGTTATCTCTTCACCTGCTGACTGCACTGCTGCCTTTCCTCACAATATTATCGAACTGATTAGATCCTGAAGAATAAATAACAGTTGCTATTGGCAACAGGTGCAATGACATCTAGTTATGAAAAGAACTCTAAAGCAAGAGCTGCCAAGTTGAATGCTTTAAAAAGAATTGATTAAGCAGCTGTCTATACCAGCCACAGTGGGTTTGAATTTCTCTTGATATATATTATAGAATGAACCTATTTGTAAGTCTGTTGACCACAAACTGTCAGTAACTGAACATGAGTTGCAGCAAACACTAAATGTGGAGCAAATACTAACATGAAAAACTATTTACTATTATCATATGATGTACAGCACACGTCACCATGGTTACCAAAGACACAGGAGAGGAAACACATACTTACATTTGTTGACAAAGGTACAAGCCACACCCACTTCTAGCTATGCTAACATCAGTTCTCCACACAGGCCAAGTATCCACTCATTCTGCATGTACTAAATTTCCTCGAAGCCTAGCCAATAAATAAACTGCCTAAAAAGGCTGCTGATGTCTTATTGGAGCTGAGAAATGGCATGCACCTGTCCGTGTCAAATGGAATATCAACTTTTCTGTACATAACTTTAGCCCCATTTGCTTTAACGCGGAGCGTAATAAATAATCAAATAGTGCACTACGTACAAATGTAAAACCACAAAATGCTCAACTCAAACAAGTGCTGTTCACATGGTTTGCATCCAAACAAACAGCCTCAGTTTCGTATGAAAACTAAAACATACCCAAAGGCGTTCTGATAATGATACGCTATCACAGACAATTTTATTGAAACTTCATTTTGTATTAGGCCTAATTGAACTATCTGCAGATGGTAGCAAACCTCAAGTCGTGTAGTTGGGGACAGATTGGCACAATCGGTGGGAAAAAGCAGCTTTTATTGGCTATTTCTGTAGACAAATGAAAGACAACACAGATATCCAACAGGACAATAAGCTGAACATATGCTGGACTTAATACCATTTTAAAATTGCAACAATTTTTCACATTAGTGCAAGAGTGACACTCTTACACTACTGTAAATTCTGCTCATTTGGTTACACATTGCCGTAGAACAAATTTTAACTCGAAGTTGTCATCTTCTAGAAACTTGTATCTTTGGGATGAGAATTTTAACTAATTACTCTACTAGTACTCTTGCTAACGAAGAGCAGAATGCCATTTCCTGTCGTTGTGATACGAAACAAGGGCAGATGATTGAGATAGACAGCGCATAAACTGGCATGTGAGACAATCACCGCCAATGGTCAAAAACTGAAATTTTATTCACACAAGTTAAAAATAGTAAAATACATACCTATCTCAGGTCACCTACATTGGTCCATCAGATGTAGCAAGCCTCAGCCCACCAGTTCTGTGGGACAAAAAGTCAAACCCAGTCAAAGGGTAGTTGCCAGCCATGAGATAAAATTTTGTACTTTGTAAGAAATATAAAATGAATAAACCAAAATAAACTTGTATACATTAGTGACACTACATCAAATATTATACGTTACATAACAGTATTACGGTTGATAATCCTAAACATTTACCTTTCTCATTCCCTTGCAGGTGCTCATAGTCCTTTGTAAGGAGCAACATGCTTCCACAAATGTTACTCATAAATTAAAAATTTGAACACAAAACAACCAACCAAGTAAGAGTAACATAATAAACAGGTAACTCTCGAACCAGCAATATAGTGACTCTGACTCAAGGGCAAATTTCAGATATGGAACATTCCAGAACAATATCACTAGTGCCAAACAGTCATGTCTGATACAAAGGAACCCTTGAGAGATGTGAATAGGATTGAGTTGTATTATTTCTATAAACAGATAGCATGTATAAAACCAGTGACACTATTACTATTTAAACATCCGTATTATCACAAATTATAAACAGAGTACATCAAACCCATTACAAATATATAGTATAAAACAGAGCAGAATACTATAACCAGCCAATACTGCAGAGTCACACATCCTGTACATACAAGATGTGCGACACAAACAAGTGGCTGGTCAACAGGCCACAATCACATATTTGGTGATTTTACCAGTTCTGGTCTGGCGCACTCTACCGCAGTGTCTTATGATTGTGAGCAGAGACAGGAAGTGTTTGTCCAATTTGGTGGAAGTCAACTCTGGAATATCCTGGTCTGTGACAAAGTGGAGATCTACAACGGTACACAATGACAGAACTGTGACAAAGGTGTGACAGAGCTGTGACAGTGCTGTGACAGTGCTGTGACAAAGCTATGACAGAACTATGACAGAGCTGTGACAGAGCTGTGACAGAGCTCAGACAGTGTATAGACAACTTATATGCAATCCACACACCAACTGCTTGGATACTTGACATAGTCAAATATTGCTAGTCATGTTGCATACATTTAACAAATTGGGATAAAAATAGCCAATCGGAGCGTGCACTAACATAGATAATCAATAAACAAGCACATTCAGATGCAAGACTATTTAAAGATTTTGACATGGTTAATTTGAAAGATTCAGTTTTTTTCTTCTTCACAAAATCAAATGAGAAGGCCACGTTGTATCAAATGCTCAATTTAAACTGTTTCTTCACTGGTAAGAGAATGTCTACGTTTTGCCGACAGATCAACATGTACTCACTCTCTGTGTCCTTTCCCTCCAGCTCCAGGTAGTCCATCTTCTTACGCCGCTGGTAATCCGTTAGTCCTTTGGTCTTGTTTACTATTTGATATTTCTCTCTAGCAGCCTGATTCAGCACATCAATAGCTTTATTAGCCTCAGAGTAAAGAATTCTTCCCTTCATGTATCTGTGTATGTCATACAACTGAGGCTAAGCAATATGCAAATCTTGAAAAAACTTTGGAATAGTGAACGATAATCGAGTTCACTAAATCAAAGATCAAGAAATATGACCTAAGTGAAGAGAGGCAATAATGTGGAGATAGCAGACGCACCCCGGTACAGATGTGAACTCTTTAGCTGTGATGTACGCCAAGACAGGGGGCTGGGAAACTTTGGTGCTCTTACATTTACCTCCCTCACCAGCCCTCTTCGCAGCAGACACACCTGGTTTCCTTCTTGGAGCAGATTTTATTTCGGGTGTCCTAGGCGACAACCACATCACGATAGAAGACCTTATTAATGCCAAGCGATTTGCGAATGTCAAGGATGAAATAGACAATACCTTGCATCAGACACAGAAGTGGCGATATTAGACTGTTGGCTATTGGGTAAATATTTTGGTACTTCCTCTGATAGCGAGTTCAACTTTTCATTCATGGTAAGCATCTCAGCTAGAAGATTCTACAGAGAAAACCATCTAATGTGTACGCGCTGACCCAACACGTACGCATTAGATGACCAATGAGCGTATCGGAATCAATAGCTGGAAATAACAGCTCACTTGTAACTCCACAGACAGTTCTTTAGACCTCTTTGTTTCCTCCTTATAGTCTTTGAGGGTGGCAGATAGAAGTATTGAGTTCCTAGCTAAGGTGCAGTACTCGCTGACTAGTGTATCATCTTCAGCCTCTAACGCTGCCTTCAAGTCAGCTAAATCTGCCAAGTTATTGGCCTTTTGTGTGTACTCAGCAATGAGAGTTTGTAGTTCCATCTCTAGATGAAGTACCAGTGCATTGGATAGATCTGCAGCCATTCAATGCTAAATATACACTCAATCGACTTGTCACTATGTACTCACTTTATTTGCTTGCTAGAGATTGTTACATTTAAACAGGGTAAATTTTGACAGATGGCAAAAGTTTAATTACTAATTATTACAGTTTAATAATAAAACAAAATAGCAGTAATCATTCTTAAGGTATGTGGTTACAATTATAAATAATATTCATCTACCGCCATTGGTTGACCCACTTTGGTTGATGTAGAAAGTTATGTACAAAAAGCTGACAATCCTAGGCATCAACGGCATTGTGATGCAGCTTGTTTTATCTTTTTTACGCACAAATTATTGACACAGAAAAAAAATTAGTTGGTTTGTAGTGTGTTACTGCAGCAAATTAGTTGGCGGGCTTTTTGATTATAATAAATAAATGGTCAACGTTGGAAGTTGCGGGATTTCATGTAATAAAACTGTATTTCCTGTATAACAATTGTAAATTTTGCAAGGCGAATAATTTTTTTGCAAATAACTCAGATGATTTAGAAATGATTTAGATGGTTTAGAAAATTACAAACCATATGAGCCCTTTAAAAATAGTATGAACTATTTATAAATTGTATGAACCATTTTGAAATAGTCTAAACTGTTTTAAAATAATCTAAAGTACTTTGAAATATTTAGAAAGGCTTGCAAAGCACATGGCTTTCAAACCAAAAATGATCGCCATCATTTTTTTCATAGCCTCTAAGCAACCTTACTAACATAGATGTAAATCAATAGTCATGGAGCAAATTAACTAACTGTATAAACTATTGTTGAATATAATCTCTGAAATTAATCTTTCACGAACATAATTAAGTTGAGTATATTATTTAACATAATATAAAACAAATAATGGCTTTGTAATAAAAAAAAAACAGGTTTTCATTTATTCAAAAGAAATTTAAATGATCGGTGATCAGTAAAAACATTATCAATGTTAATTGGACTGGAGATGCATGATCTATAGAGCGAACTATCAAATCGGCTCGGATTTTTAAAACTTATTAATGAATTCAAAAAGCGTTCAGAAAATTAGCAAAACTTCAGACGATTTTAAAACCTTTCAAACAATTTGGAAAGCGTTGACAATTTAAAATTTTCACACATTTTGAGCCACCATATTAGATAGTACTGGTAACTATATAAATATCCTGTAGATGACGTAAGATTGGTGTTCAGTGCAAAAAGGTTGCAATTACTCAGACTGAGATGTTTTGAAGCGATTTCCCAAATCAGCCGTCATCGAATCTATTAGCAACTGGCTAGGTGTTGCTGCTCACAAAAAAACTGAAAGATTGAAGCCGTAGCTGGTCTATCAATGCGATGATAAAAAAAACATATTATTGTTTTTACCACAAGATTGTTACAATGAATAAGTAGTATGAATAATATCATTGCTGTATGTATAATAATATTAAATACTTTCCAGAGAGAGAGAGATAATAGAAAACATATTGATAATAATTATTAATGACATCCAAAGTAAGTGGACAAATCATAAATTATCATTTTATAACTAATAATAATAATCAGCATTATTATAATTATAATAATAATGATCATCATTATTATTATTATCTTATTATTATTATGTTGTTGTTAAGAGAACACTGACTACTAGCTAGTAGATGGATCATGCATGCAAATGAAACAACGTTACTATTATTTATTATTATTATACTGTACTGGACGACCTGGATGTCGCCTTATGCTAGTACTGTACTGGGGACTTGGCCCAATCAGAATTGTAATGCCCGGCTGGAGCTCTATGTCAGAGAAGCCAAAAACGCTAGAGTAGTTTTGCTACAGATCAAGCTTCCACCCAGAAGTCTGGAGCAACCTGGTACATACACTGGAATGTAATCTTTGATTCTATTGTTTCTCGATGCTTGATATGTTAACTTATTAATTTCCTTGATGCTTGATGAAATCTTGCTGCTTAATTACTTCAACTCAGTGCAATCTATACTTTGTTAGCTATAGAGACTTGTGAACTGGTCTACAGTAATCAAGATGAATGGTAGAGTCGATAAGATGTGTATTGTATGCAATCATAAAACAGAATGAATAGCAAATTGCTTGTTTTCACTTATATGCCCTAGGCAGTGGGTGGGCAACTCCAAATAACTGATTAATAAGTTTGTCCAGTTTTGCTATCCATATCAATACAACTACTACTAACACACACAACGACAACTGCATTTTAATTTCTTAGTGTTTAAATGCAACCAACGAACAACAAAGTTTCTTTTTAATAATAATAATTATTACTACTGCTAACTAATAATAACAATAATAAAGAACTATTACTATTATTATTATTATAATAATAATAATAATATTATTTACATCATTATTATTATATTATTATTATTGTCATTAAATTAATATATTATTATTTATTAATTATAATATAATAATAATAATTATTATTATTAATTAAATTATTGTCATTGATTATTTTAATCTCAATAACTGATGATAAATCTTCAAGTAATTGATTACCAAAATTGCATACCGAATGTTACAGGTTTCCCAATCGGGTGCCAACCAAACAACCTGGCAGGAGAGAAGACGATATGATATTATCTCAACTCTGTTCTCTAGAAACAATCAAATCCGCCGCCACTTAAATTATCGGAAAAACTATAGGTGTGTTATTTTCCCGCAACAAAGGTATTTTACCGAAAGCTAAAATTGCGGATCAGTATAGTTGTTGCTATGATAACGTCACTTCCCAACAACCTGTAAGCAACACGAGAGAAGTTTTTTTTACATGGTTGTTGTTGATAAATAAATTCAAAACATTGTCTCAGTAAAGTTACATAGATAAAGCAAAATCAAAATACATACATTTAAAGTGGGCTTGACAATTAGTGACTAACATTGATAGCAGCTGTTTTTGGTGCGGTATTATTATTAGAGTAAGTTCAAATGAAATAATAAAATAATAAATAAATTAAAATAATTGTTGTTATTTATTTGTTAATCAATTAATTATTATAATTAATCAATTAATATTATACATTTTTTAATTTATTACTAACTAACTGTACCACTACTACCATCTACTACTACACGCTGCAACTAACTACTAATTATTACTATTACCCATTACTACTACTTTACGTCTTAATACCTACTACTACTACCCATTATTAACATCACTACTTACAGAGCTTAGTAGTTAGTAGGATGTGAATAATATTCTACAACTTTCATCAAATTATTTTTTGCTTACAAACAAAATATTTCTTTATTATCGGTCAGCTAGTAATATTCTTAAATTTATTTTCCAAAGTTTTGAAATGCTATTTCATTTGTGGCAATCAAAAGGTTCAATATTATTTCAGAAACAGAAGGACAGAATAATTATATATTTATTGCATGGTAATATAAATGCTGCAAGAATTAGGTCTCTTTTTCAGTTTTCAAGATGATGCAACTAACCAATAACAGATACAGAGGAGGAATATCTGGCAGGGAGTTCAGAGGACCAGCTCCTGGCAATGTTGCTATTGTAAGTCACATAAAATGAGCTCGCTTAATCTGTAGCAAATCAAATTCATCTCAGTGTTTGCATTATTCAACATGGTAATGGTCTTTATTTTTTGGTCGCCTTCACAAAGCAGGAGGTAGGTTGTTGTACCAATCAGTCAAATTGCTCCCAGTTGGCCAAAAAAATGTTGCCCTCGTGCTTACTGCTTGTTTCTTAGACATTACTAAGCTCTACATATTCTTTTGTTTGCTCAAAAATTTAATTCATCTTTTCATATTTGACCAGCAAAACCTAAGAATCATAGCAGTCAACATCCACAATTAAAAACAATGTAATCATTTCTAGATAGCAAAAAATCCCAAAGGCCGAGCGGTTGATAACATAATATTAGATGCCCGACGCAAACAGGAAGAACTTGATACAGCAACAAAACTGGCCAAGGAACAGGCCTTTGTAGACTTAAAAAACACATGGGACAGGTTAGTAACTAGTAGACAGTGGTTAGTTTGTCGCTGATAGTAGCTAGTAATGCACAATAAATTGTCTGGTAACATTATATATAACAATTTCTGGTATGAAGTCACAGATGTACAATTGTATAGATTATATTTTTATTACCCACACAAACTAAACTTAACTATCATTCAAAATAAATTTTTGATGTTTATCAGCTCAAAAGAGGGTTGTGTTTTGTTCCCCAATGAAATTATAACGCTGTGATTAGTCTGACTAAAGTTTCATGAGACTTTTAGGGCACTTTTGTTCCTGGTAATGTCAAAGTGAAACGTATCTTTGTTTTTATTGCTATTGGGTAGTAATAATTGTAAGAATCAATTGATGAAAAAATTTTGCTTTTACAACTTCTACACAAAATTTACAGAGAAACAGAGCGAAAATTGATGGCCAGCAGTGTGAGGAGGAAGGTCAATGCTATGATGACAGCCAATCACACAGAAGTTGAACGACGTAGAGATAAGTACGAAATTTACACAAATGTCTTTATTTGTAAACTGCTTCTGAGCTTTTGCTACAGAACAAATAAGCAATGTAGATTTAAATGATGCGGCATCTGTAAAAGGTTGTTTAGGAGTTGTTTGTGTACGCGAGCTGTACATTTCAGGTTGAGAGAAATACTCAGGGCGGAAGAAGAGCAATATCTCCTGGAAATGGAAGACAAACAAGAAACGATGCTAGAGAGACAAGCAAAGATGAGAGATCGAGCAAAATTTCTCAAAGAAAAACGAGAGAAAGAGAGATTGGAATTTGTTGAAGAAAAACTAGACCAAAGATGGAGGTTAGATACCCCAGAGTTTCCTACTTGCTTTCTCTGACAGAGAGTTTATCTCCATGATGGAAATTTTACCAATCTTTGGGGTTTTGTTGATTTTTTGTGTTATCCTTTTGGTTAGTTATCTTGTGTAGACTTCGCAGAAGAGTTTTTAGTTAATGTGTTGATAGGTCAAGGTTGAAATAATTGTCACGACAACAGGATGTGAGATTTTTATGGTACAGCTGAAATGCAGCATTGATGAATACACCAATGTGGTAACTCTACAAAGATCGACAAGTGATAGATCGTTCCTTTCATGCCCACTCATGGAGATAGACTGAGAGAAAAATGTTTTTTTGAGAAATTATTCTCGTTAAACGCAAAGCATTTTACATGTAATTTATTGTCTCAAGGTCTCAATGTGAAGAACTGAGGTCTACAATGTCGAAGAGGACACAAGACGAAGTCTCAGCAGAACTTGTGTTCCAAATGAAAGAGAAATTAGATTTCCAGAAACAGAAAGAACAGGAAGAAAAGATGTATGCAGAATTGTGGGAGGCAGATATGATGGCAAAGGTATGGGAGAACGACCAGATTGGTTACAGCTTAATGGCACCTTTTTGCTGTTTTTTTATGAGTCAATAGTCATTATTGGGTTTTATATCAAATTTAGCAAGTTTTCTTAAATGGTTTAGGCCGACCGTGAAGAGAGAGAAGCAAGGGAGAAGCATGCTAGAAATAAGGAACAGTTGGCAGTGCTACAAACTCAAATGGCCGCTTTGGAAGAAAGGAAAGCTGAAGAGAAACGTCTTATCGCAGAGCAGGCCGAGCTCTTGGTAAGTCTGATCGGGACTGCACAAAGCTGCATGCTGTAGCATACAATATTGAGTCAGCTGCACATTTCTAGGCTTATTTTATATAGAAAGATGCTGTCGAGTCAGCTTCCATTGTGACAAAATTTGTAGAAACAACAAGCAGAGCTGAGGCGTTTAGAGGAAGAACGCGAAGCAGAAGACAAGCGCAGAAGACAAACAGAATCTAAGCAGCTGTATGAAACAAACCTGAGGCTAAAGATGAAGAAAAAGGCTAGAGAAGAGCAGGAACAGCTGGCATTTGATATGAAAGTGCTCGAGACCTTGCTACAGGAAAGTGCAAATGAAGCAGCAGAGATGGCCCAAAGAAAGGTAAGACAACTCTAGCTACTTTACTCATAGAAAACATGACTATGAGCAAAATGATGGGCCAGTAATATTAATGGTTATTGCACACACAATGATAAATAATGCAGTGAATAAATTGAAAATGAGTAAGTTGAAACTGAAGATACGGTGATTGTCAAAAGATATGCACTTTGAGAAGTTTTCATTCTATTATGATGACAGTAGAGTATGCAAAGTTTTATAATTTTTGCAGAAAGAACTTCGGGAGGAGAATCTACGCTACATGGCTTATCTTAAGCAGCTACAACAGGAAGAAAAAGCAAGAGAAGCTGAGATGGAAGCCATTATCAATTCTGAAGTAGAGAAAAACTGGCAGAAGAGATTAGCTCAATGGCGACTAGAGCGGGAAGCGAGGAAGAAAATGTTGGAAGAGGTCATGCAAGAACGAGGAAATCAAATCAACGAACGATGTAAGTGCAAACATGTTCATGTAATCGATTGCCAGAAAATTTTCAGGGAACTTGGAGTTGTCCAACCCATAAAAATGAGACAACTTTAAATTTAAAAATGTTCTTTAAATTCTTGCAATCTTCCACTTTACTAAATATTTTCTACTGGCAGTGAGAGAGAATGCTAAGAGACAAGCTGAAGAGAAAGCAGAAAGAGACCGAATATTGCAAATAATAGAGGAAAATAGACGATTGGAAGAGCAGAAGAAAGCTCAAATAAAACACAACAGCCTCAAATACCAGCAAGGTAACAACATGGATATGCTATCAATAAGTTAATTACTTATATGGCTAGCAAAGACTTGGAGCCTAACATTTAACGTTCTGTTGTAGATCTATTAGACCAAATGGACTATGGAGAGAGGGTGAGATCAGCTAAGAGCCTGGAGGACCAGAGGGAGTACATAGTTGGACAACAGGCTGAGGCAGAATATCAAGGCAAACTTAAACAGTGCCTGAGTGAGCCCCACTCTGCAGACAAAATGCATCCAATGAGGCGGCATTATTACAGAAACCAACAAATCAATGCGTAGATAATAAGATAAGGGGACGCTGCTTCATATCTTCCTCAACTAATGGTGTAGCCCTTCAGCGGTGAGATCAAACAGAACTGGCTTCAACACATCATTTTGGCATCAGTGGATCAATCCTGCTCAAGACCACACAAGTTGCAATGGCAACTATTTTTCTATTTATAGTATAGCTTTCCATGGTCACAATCTTTACATGCCCATGGTACTTATGGTTGCCATCTTCCTTATCATGTGATCTAGGAGTTGATCACATTTCAACATTACATCATCTTTGATACACAAACTTGTAAATTCTTCGCTTTTTTTCTTCATTTATTATAACCCTTAGAAAACTGTGATAAAATCGACATTATTGTTACTACAAGAATAAATTTATAATTAAAAAAAATTAATAATACTGAAGCAGATGCTAATTATGTGTGACTTGGGTTGATTGCAAATGAAGCACAGGAGCTAAAACTCAGGTGATTGCACATAAAGTTAACAAAAGTTAAAAGAATTTCCAAGTAATTGCGAGCATGAAAAGGAAGAGGATATTGCAAAATTGTGTAAAGTTGGTGAGCAGCCGAAGAACTAAAGTAACTTACAGCAGTGATGTCTAAACTATTGTATAATATATATTGTGAATAAGCAGTTGCAGCAATCTTTGACTATACAAATGCACATCAGAGAGCAATCGGAATACGAACAGCATTATTCTGTAGTTGTCTGACCCTACACCTGTAAAAAATTGGAATTATTGTCAGAATATTTTTTCCCAAAACAACGAAATAGCACAGGAGAGCCAACCACTAGATTTCCAAGTGTCAATGTTTTGAAGAATTTTTGAACCGCGAATTGTTGAAATCTTTGAATTTTTGTTTGGCGTACTTTCATTACAGGAATTTTTGAAAGAAACAGCCAGAGTTGTCCACACCAAAGAACGGATATCTATGCAAAGTATTTCATACCAGTGCTTTGGCGGTTTATTACGTCATAGTATTGTTGCGGCGTGTCATAAGCAGTTGGAGAAAAATACTGTTTCCACGAAGATGTGTTGTAACCACATTGTTTACTTTCCAAATATTATGGGGTCTAAAATTTACTATTACAACGAGATGGGTTTTTACCACTTATCATTCAGTGTATGTAGGGCATTTTATAGCCAACTGAATCTTCTAAGTAGTAGTAGTTGTCAAACTCTGATATAAATAAACAATTAATTATTATTACAGCTATCGATTATTCTTATTATTTATTAGCATGATGAGGACCTTATATTTTTCCAAGATTATTTTGATGAAGGAATAACATTCAAGTTTAACATAAACAATAACTTATTTGTGATGGTTCTCATTCATGTAAATAGTTTGTTATCGAGAAAACTATGAAGATTTCAACTTCCATTTTCCTACCGTTAAAAGTGTGCAGTTTTAAATCATCGAAGAGTTGAAGAATTCCACCAGAGTATCGGCGCATTAAAAAGGCTTTTCATGGACTTCCATGCTTTGTTGATTTAATACTATGACACATGGAAGTCAAGTGAGTGATAGCTAGTTGCATCAGAAAGAGCCAATCACATCTCATCATAATAAAAAAAGGGCCAATCACATCTCATCATAATAAAAAAAGGGCCAATCACAGTTAGTTAAATATTTGACTCTGTGTCTGTACTGCGCTAGTAATATGCAGTGTATATACACTTACAACCAGCCGGCTTAGTCGACTGCAGCAACATTCCTGAACAGATGTGCCATCGACTCATTGTTCTGGATTCGTCTTATTGCCTCCACAAACAGAGAGCTCACATCGACTGTCTTTATCTTCTTGCACTGCAGTTTTTGTACATCGTGTGGGATTGTGTTTGTGACCACAACCTGAATATGGTACAGAGTACTAGTGACTGCATGGTACTGTATAATGGTGACTGCATGGTACTGTATAATGTTGACTGCATGGTACTGTATAATGGTGACTGCATGGTACTGTATAATGGTGACTGCATGGTACTGTATAATGGTGACTGCATGGTACTGTATAATGGTGACTGCATGGTACTGTATAATGGTGACTGCATGGTACTGTATAATGGTGACTGCATGGTACTGTATAATGGTGACTGTACGGTACTGTATAATGGGGATTATATAGTACTATATACTAGTAGCAGTATGGTACTGTGTACTAGTGACTGTATAGTACAGTATACTAGTGACTAAACTGTGTTGTATTACATAATACATAGCTACGCACCTCGTCAATAACAGAGTCTTCTAACAGCTGAGGAGCGTCTAATGAGAGCAGTCCGTGTGTCGCTAATACATATATCTTATAGGCACCTCTCTCCTTCAGCAGGTCAGCGGCAGCAATGTATGACCCCACTTCATCTATAAGGTCATCCTACAGTCACGGCAGCAGATCATGTGACATAGTTACAACATGGCTGACATCGCAGAGAAAAACATAACCTATACTTACAACAATTATCGCTATTTTTCCACCGACATCACCAACAACATTCATTGGAGGTTTTGACTTCTTGTTCAGAGCTGAAATGCACAAACAGACTGTGTTCTATCCAATAATACACTTACATGTTAACACAAATTATGCCAACTATCTTGTGCAATTCATGGCATAATCTTTGGGTGTGAACTAATAATGCTACTAGTTGAAAGTTGTCTGCACCTAGCATACTAGAGGCTTGGTTTTTTTAGTGTGGTAAGACAACTACTAGTACTAAGAAAGTGAAGGAAACAGGCAACTAGGCTATAATTAGAGAAAAGTGCTTAGCTATTAGACAAAGTTTAACTTAATCAGTTTTAGGTGATTATATAACAAAGCAACATGAGTATTAAATAGAACTGACTTCCAAGCTACTTTTTGCAGTGCTGTGATCAAGTCAGAAATACTTAAAGTACTTTAACACAAACTGACAAGTCAAGTACTTTTATTGTGAAGCAGTAGAAGCTACAAGTTTGTCAAGTAGAAACAAATAAATTGATGGAATTACTGTACTTGCTGAGGCCCCAATTCAAGTCAATCACACCCTCCATTCAACTCAATAACCGAGTCAGTTTCGACCTGGTTAAAGATTGTCGAAAGACGTTACTTTGGAAAGCGGTAAAGGACAATTCCAATTGGCATAATAAAACAGAAAAATTGTATAAAAAATGACAATAGTATAAGATAAAAGAATAATAAAAATGAGAATGGAATTTGGTGAATGAAATATTTAATTGAGTCACACAAGATGAATTGCAGTTAGAAGTCAAATTTAAACCATTTTTCACTTTCTCAAAATTGCTTGAGGTTGATCTATATAAACCTTTTTGACGCGTTTTCAATTCGGAGAGAAGACAACTCTGACAAAACCACACTGAGTCACGAAGTCAGGACAATTGACTGGTTACATTTCTCTATTGGGTAGCAAGAAGAGAGGCAGGTATTCTCACCAGGTAAGTCATGCACACTGACACTGGTCATTCTGGTCATCAAGTCTGAAGAGTCTATGGTGGGCGGGGGACTAGCTCGGCCATCATCTTTATCGCTGTCGGCCACTTTCTCCTCTCCGTGTATGACAGCAAAGCTGAGTTGTAATCTCTCAGCGTATGAAGAGGCCCTATTCACAGAGTTTGGATTTCTTGCTACCAGAATTGAGTTTCTCCAGTCGGGTATCTGTCACAAACAACAGCGGTATAGACAGGGACAAACAAGACAAGCTAGCGGAGCTAAGAAGGCTGAGTACTCACGAATTCTCTGATGTACTGCACTAAAAATGAAGAAGCACGAAGATTGTCAACAGGAAAACTAAAGAAGCCCTGAATCTCCTTTTGATGCAGGTCCATGGTGATTATATGGCTGAGGCCTGCAACAGCCAATCATATTGCAACACTCAATCATACAACCAATAATATCGTAGCATATAACGGGACAACCAATAATATCGTAGCATATAACGGGACAACCAATAATATTGTAGCATATAACGGGGCGACCAATAATATCGTAGCATATAACGGGGCAACCAATAATATCGTAGCATATAACGGAACAACCAATAATGTCTGGCATATAACGGGACAACCAATAATATCGTAGCATTTAACGGGACAACCAATAGTATCGTAGCATATAACGGGACAACCAATAATATCGTAGCATATAACGGGACAACCAATAATATCGTAGCATATAACGGGACAACCAATAATATCGTAGCATATAACGGGACAACCAATAATATTGTAGCATATAACGGGGCGACCAATAATATCGTAGCATATAACGGGGCAACCAATAATATCGTAGCATATAACGGAACAACCAATAATGTCTGGCATATAACGGGACAACCAATAATATCGTAGCATTTAACGGGACAACCAATAGTATTGTAGCATATAACGGGACAACCAATAATATCGTAGCACATAGCGAGACAACCAATAATATTGTAGCATATAACGGGACAACCAATAATATCGTAGCACATAACGAGACAACCAATAATATCGTAGCACATAACGAGACAACCAATAATATCGTAGCATATAACGGGACAACCAATAATATTAAAAACAGAACTCAACAGCCAATAATATTACAACAGGCTCCAAAACAACCAATTAGATTAAGATCAAACAAACAATGGTGATAAAGTATTAATATGCACAACCAGTTATATCATAGCTTCCAATCAGATAACCAATAGGAATCAAGCATGAGATTACAAAACAGCCAATAATATTAAAGCAGTACCTGATTTGCTGAGCATATCAGCCAGAAGTCTGGAAACAATTGAGCCTCGTTTCCTCATCTTACTCTGCTTGCAGTAAGGAAGGTACGGTATGACACCCACTATACGCCTGGCACAAGACGTTTTGCAGGCGTAAGCCATAATGAGCAGTTCCATAATATCATTGTTTACATTCCTATAAGTAGAAACAGTAAGGATAAAAGCTTCAGTGAAGAATGCCCTAATTATTATAGAAATAACTATTAACAGACGCATGGTGAGCATCTGTGAAGTAAATATAAAAAGTAGTGTAAAAAACCAACTTGGCACCGGTCTGTACAATGTACACATCCTTCCCTCTGACAGACTCCCGAATTTCCACCTCACTCTCTGTAAACAAAGAAATAAACATAGCGGACACGGTGAAGAACGCTCTCGTGAAAACAAGAGAAAATAGTGTAAGTGTAGCAAAAGAAGATCATGACAAGATGGCAAGTTATTGCTTTTACTTACCTCTGTTAGTTTTGTGTAATACTGAGCATTTCCCTTGCGGAATTTCCAGACGACTGAACAAAACATAAAAATATTGATAAGAATGCACAGTTTAGACTAGGTCTATCCAAGGTTGGTAGCTTGTATGTGAACTAAGTAGATTGCGTTTTGAGAAAAAAATAAGGTGCAGCTTCAAGGATGACAAGGTAACTTGGTGTTTATTATCTTAGTTTATTCTGCATGGTTGAACATCAAAATAATTAAAAGAACATTAATAAAAAAAAACGTATTAGAGTGATGATGAGTTTGTTGCACTGCAGCAAATTTAGTGACAAGCGCTGGCCCAAAATTTTTGGCAGTAGTTACCAGAGATGGCATCCTCTGCCCAGGAGATATCACTTCATCCCCACACTAACAGCGAGTGGATTGAACTCAACTTGAGATTGGTAGTCGGAACTGATCTATAGACGCCTTTAGATATTTAAATAGCAATAATAAACGATAATGAAAGTTCACAAGCTTAAAATGTTTAATTTTAATGGTTTTATCAATTGAAAAAAATCGTCGTCCACTTGTTTGTAAAACCATGAAACCTTTCAATGGCAAAACAATCCTGTGAGAAATTATTTAAGTCAATGGGTTAGCTTCCAATCAAACAGTTCTTATTCACACAGAAATAGTTCTCAATAGAAAAAGTCGAGAAGAGCGTGACCATTGCTGTAAATGACAACATCCGCTTTAAACTATGGACAGTCCTTTCGAGCTAGTAATTTCATTTCTATGTAATGCTTGGGGGAAAAATTTTCCGTGTATTCAATATTATCAACACATTATTTTTGTAGATTATCATTTACAGCTTGACACTTTGATAAGATCTCATTTCTCCACAATACAAAAAAAGCTAGTGAACCAAAACATCAGAGGAGCCAAACTAAATTCCTGCCATCTATGTATCTACTTTGTCAATTTTTGATCTCCGCTAGCCAGCGAGATAAGGAGGCAAACTGCCACTAACCAATAAATATAAAGAACAACAGCATTTTGTAACACTAAACAGAACTCGACTACTAACTAAGCGCCAATTTTAAAAACTGAGGTGAGCCAAAAGATTTAGGACATACAGAGAGAGATTCTTTCAGAGGTGTGATAATAATTATTATTTGTAATAACATAACTGCGTAACTACTATCTATGAATGATGTGAATAATAGTAGGCCTATTTTTATTATTTATTATCATCACTACTATATTGTAGAGGAATTATGCGTCGACCTAGCGATCAGTCGACACCATGAACACTTAGTAACCGCCGAACCCTATTACATATATATTCCCTACTCTACCGAACTGTCTATTCACATTTACACTTATTATTATTTTATATTCATTCTTATATGTTTGCATTACCTGCATGAGATGTATCTTTTTCATACATGTGTGTGTGCAATCAACCATGCCAACAGGCACACCCAGTTCTATGTTTATTTTATTCTATTGGTTATTAGATAGCCAATCACTTGTATCAGGCGTGGCCTGCTTTGTCTATTTTATGTCACTCATTATTATATAACTTTTTGTGCTTAAATACCCGTGTCTTGTCCAAATAAACTGAGAGTTACTGCCTACACTCTCACTTGCTTGTTTGGACTGATAGCATAAGCGCACTTATGCTATAGCACTGGTAGCCTTGCATGAAACCACACAAGTAAGCTTGCACTGATTGCGCTGGTGAAAGAACTTGGGAAGTTCAGCAATTGCACAAACGAAGTAGACAGGAACATTGCACTGACTCAGTCGACTAGTAACTAGAATAAACAGTCAGTAGAAAGTGGTCAGTCGATCTCGACTCACACTGCACTTGACCTACGGGCAAGTGATACTGGAACGGTTATTCGAACGGCTAGGTCGACCTACTACACCTACTCCTCGGGATAGGTGGAAGGCGAGATAGACAGGCGTACACTGCACTGTTGTGTTTACTTATTACTGTGGGCCGTTGTACAGGTGGTCGCTACCACTCCTGACGGTAAATTCCTGTACATTGGTGGCAGCAGTGGGATTGTGAGGAATCCAAGCGAACGACCCACAGGAACGGTGAACACAAACAGGAGGCAGCAGGCGCGGAGATGGCTAGCAGGCGACGAGCCCTCAGCTCAGATCGTGATGGGTCACCATTACAAATCATGGGCACGTTAGCTGACATTCTGGATCGAATGTCGACGAGCAATGGAAGGGACCGCTTCAGAGTACCCCAGTTCAACGGAGAAGGAGATGTTGGATACTTCATCCAACGATTTGAGGAAGTCGCCAGGGCCAATAGATGGTTGCCAGAGGAAGCTACCATCCACCTTCGACAGGCACTCATAGGAAAGGCCGAACAGTGTGGGAGAGGGGTCGATACCACGGCCATCACTCGAGCATTGAGGGCAAGTTTTGGCTTGACTCGCACGGAGGCACAGACCAGGCTGACCACTTACCGGAAAGCACGCAAGGAAACGCTGAGGGAACACGCACTCCAAATCGAACGGCTGGTGGAAGCAGCCTACGGAGACCTACCGCTCCAGAACAGGGAGGACCTCACCATGCAGACTTTCCAAAATACACTGGGACATGTGTATCTTCAACGGCATTTGCTGGCCATTCGGCCGACGACTTTAGAGGAGGCCGTCCAAGCAGGAAACGAGTTCTTGCAAGTTCAGCATCAGAACCCGCTACAGCCCAACGTAAACTTAGGGGGATAGGCTCCCTGAAGTCTGCGTTGAACAGGCGGCAGTGGAGCCGTGAGGCTCTGGAGACACATTAAATGCTGTTATAGCGCTGTGGGAGGAGCTGAAGGCCCACTGTGTCTCGAATCCTGAATTAACAGGATACTGTGGTACCGTCTAGTCGGCTCGACTGTAGATCGGAAAATGCTACAGCGAGTGGTACGTGGATGACAGTCCACACCTAGCCAGCGTGGAATGGCAGAGTTAAGTCCATATCCTGGAACGCTGGTGAACAGGCAAGGCTGGTGAAAACGGTCAAAGTTCATATACCCATAGCAAAGTGGGGTATGGATCAGACCGTCGGTTACCTCTGGGGGCCTAACCCGCTCTAACAGATCAAGGTGATCGCTATCGACTGGGTCACCGGCCGGTTGGTTCGCATATGCAGTAAATCCCTTAGGGTTGCGCAACCAGCTCAATGTACAGTCAGGCTCTAGTAAGCCAAAAGCGAATGCGTTAGTAGGCGAGCTAGGTGGAAAGGTACTCAGCCTAGGTTGCGCCCACGACTCTGGGATGAGGTGGGAGGCCGAAGAGTATAAGCGACGAATCGTACAGGAAGAAGAGATAGAAGACACCCCAACCCCTCCTGAAGCCGCACTCAAGTGTCAAGAGGTAGGAGATCCCCTAGCCAAGCTCCTCAAGGTGGTAGAGCAATTGAGCCAAGAAGTGGCCCGTATCAAGGAAGGAACTGACAAGCCCCCTCCAACGCGTTGCTGGGGATGTCAGCGTACTGGACACATAAGGAGCCGATGCCCAACTACCCCACGGTACCCACGTCAGGGAAACGGGTACGTCCCGCAGCAGTAGGAACCCCTACTGGCTGCAACAGGGCCCCCCACCCCCGTCGACCTCGAGAAGGAAGAGACCGTTTCATTCAAAACGGACCCCTGCCCATTCAGCTGAACAACAGGTTCAGCCCGCTGACCGATGAGACATCGGAGGACGATGAAGAGGAAGAGGAGGAGGAGGAGACTAGGATAAGTCATCCACAAGAACCCCCCTCAAAACGACGAAGGAACCAGAGGTCAAAACCGACCCCAGAGACTACCCGGAAGCCCCTCACTGTTCACCTCAACCAAGTAGAGAGACCCTACCAATCAAGCTACTACCTACCGGGCAAGGTAGAAGGACGCTCAGTCTCTTACTTAATAGACACCGGGTGTAACACAAACTTACTGTCGAAACGGGTGTTCGACCTACTCCCCCCTCAGCAACAACACCACCTACAAGACTATGATTCACATGGCTTGATGGCAGATGGCACTCGACTGCCCTTTTATGGATTGATTACGCTGACCGGGAGGATACGACACGTGAAATACGAAGAGACATTTGTCGTGAGCCAGATCAATGAGGATGTAATCCTGGGCATGCCGTTCTTAACAAAGCAGAACTGCCAGATGGGGTTCAACCGACCTACCTTGTGCGTACAAGGAAAGGAGCTGACCTGTACGGACCGACATGGCAGAGATCTGGTGTCGAAAGTACAAGTCCAGAGGGACACCCATATTCCACCCCAGGCCGAAGCAACGGTGCCTTGCCACCTAACCAGCCGGACCCCCTGTACACAGGGGATAATAGAAAGTAGAGAAGGAGGACTACTAGTGGCCACAAGCATCAACGCCCCAGACGAGCATGGAAGGGTGCTGGTTCGATGTCTGAACCCCTCGCAAGAGAGCATAAAGGTTCCAGCAGGAGAGGTCATAGGGACTTTCACCGGAGTGGAACCCAGTGAGGTACAGGCACTACAGGGTTCTCAGCAGGAACCCCACCGACAGGATAGGGAGCTGCCCCCACACCTAGGACCACTGTTCGACCAGGCCAAAAAGGGCTGTCAAAATACACGGGAGGAATACCAACTACGGAACCTCCTCAGTCGCTACCAGGACGTATTCAGTAAAGACGATGGAGATATCGGCCGCACCCCGCTGGTCGAACACTCTATCCCTGTGATACCTGGTACCCGACCCATCCGGCTACCCCCACATCGGCTAGGAGCCGAGAAAGAGGCCGAGGCGGAGAGACAGGTCAAAAAGCTGTTGGCAAAGGACCTTATCGAGCCAGCCGACGGAGCTTGGAGCTCCCCAGTCGTCCTGGTGCGGAAGAAAGACGATTCCTGGCGGTTCTGTGTGGACTACCGAAAACTAAACGACGTCACACAACAGGATGCCTATCCCATCCCCAGGATCGATGACTCCCTGGACGCCCTTGCCGGCAGCAAGTACTTCAGTACTCTCGACCTGACCAGTGGATACTGGCAGGTCCCACTAAATGAGGACGCAAGAGATAAGTCAGCCTTCATCACGCGTAGTGGCCTGTGGCGCTGGAAGGTACTGCCCTTCGGGCTCACCTCCGCCCCGGCCACGTTCCAGCGGCTCATGGAGCGCGTACTCAAAGGTCTTCACTGGAAGACGCTGCTGCTGTATCTTGATGACGTGATTGTCATAGCTCCGGACTTTCCGTCCCATCTACAGAGGTTGGAAGAGGTCCTGCAACGACTCCAAGGTGCACACCTAAAGGTTAAACCCTCGAAGTGTGAGTTACTGAGCCCACAGGTGCGGTACTTGGGACACATAGTAAGTGCTAGAGGCGTAGCCACGGATCCCGACAAGGTCGAGGCAGTAAGGCAGTGGCAGGCACCCCAGGATATGAAGGCGCTGCAAGCATTTTTGGGGACAGCTGGCTATTATAGGCAGTACTTACCCGACTATGCTACTACAGCCAAGCCGCTCACGGTGCTCACTGGGAAGGACGTCCCCTGGGTATGGGGCACGAACGAACAACAAGCCTTCGAAAAGTTAAAGACAGGATTGAGTCGAGCACCCGTACTAGGATATCCCGACCCAACGCTTCCCTACATCCTGGACACGGATGCCAGCGCGGTCGGAGTAGGCGGAGTACTGTCACAAATACAGGAAGGACGCGAAAGGGTAATCGCGTATTACAGCAAGACCCTGTCGCCAGCAGAAAGAAACTACTGCGTGACGAGGAGAGAGCTGCTGGCAGTGATCAAGGCGGCCAAGCACTTTCGACCATACCTATACGGCAAGGAGTTCAAGCTGCGGTCGGACCACGCCTCCCTCAGGTGGCTGTGCAGGAGAAAGGAACCTTCCAACCAGATCGCTAGGTGGCTGGAAATCCTAGCAGAGTTCAGGTTCAAACTCGAGCACCGACCAGGACCACAGCACGGCAACGCCGACGGACTCAGTCGACAGGAGCCCTGTCTCGACTGTAGACAGTGCCACTCAATCGAGCAGAGAGATGGGGGACCCACCCATGCCGAACTCAGCCTAGGGGAGCTAGGAGGGCAAAGGGAATGGATAGACGGGGGACCCACCCGGGCCGAGCTCTCCCCGAGGGGACCAGCGGAGCGAAGGGAACGAACTAACGGGGGACCCACCCGTGCCGAGCTCTCCCCGAGGGGACCAGCGGAGCGAAGGGAACGAACTGACGGGGGACCCACCCGTGCCGAGCTCTCCCCGAGGGGACCAGCGGAGCAAAGGGAGTGGACTGACGGGGGACCCACCCGTGCCGAGCTCTCCCCGAGGAGACCAGCGGAGCGAAGGGAACGAACTGACGGGGGACCCACCCGTGCCGAGCTCTCCCCGAGGGGACCAGCGGAGCAAAGGGAATGGACTGACGGGGGACCCACCCGTGCCGAGCTCTCCCCGAGGGGACCAGCGGAGCGAAGGGAATGGACGGACGGGGGACCCACCCGTGCTGAGCACCCCTCAAGGGGGTCAGGAGAGCAAAAGGGACAGGTGAATGTGACAATCACCGACCCAGCAAGGAGTGCACAAGAGCTGGTACGGGCACAGCAGGAAGGACGACACCCCGTAGCGAAGGTGTATGCTGCCGTCAAAGCCAGAAGACACTTGTCCAACAGAGAGTTGGAAGAGGGAGAGACGGAGCTCCGCATCCTACATGATAGGATCGACGCTATGAGTCTCCGACCAGATGGAACGCTGGTCATTACTTCAGAGCACCAGGGACGGACTCGAACCTGTGCTATATGCCCACCAGCCTGGCGCCACAAAGTAGTGTGGGACACACACCTACTAGCCCATGCAGGGATCAATCGGACGTGCCACCGATTACAGCTAGACTGGTACTGGCCAGGTCTAACGGGGCTAACACGCAGACTCGTCAAGAGCTGTGAAGTGTGCCAGGTGGCGAAACGCAGCAATCGACCCACCGCCCCGGAAGGACAACGGCTCTTCGCTGGACGGCCATTTCAGAAGCTGGCCGTAGATCTGGTAGGCCCACTACCCGTCACCCGACAAAAGAATAAGTGGATATTGGTTCTCACCGACCACTTCACTCGTTGGCAAGACGCGATAGCCCTGCCAGATGCTACCGCACCCACTGTAGCGACAACACTGGACGAGAGAGTGTTCAGTTATTGGGGACTCCCGGAACAACTGCACTCTGACCAAGGAGCACAGTTTGAGTCGACCATACTGGAGGAACTCTGCTCGCTGTGGGGGGTACGCAAGACGCGCACCACCCCATACCACCCCCAGGGCAAT
Organism: Cryptosula pallasiana; assembly: GCA_945261195.1. NCBI lineage: Eukaryota > Metazoa > Bryozoa > Gymnolaemata > Cheilostomatida > Cryptosulidae > Cryptosula > Cryptosula pallasiana. Next base: position 6,343,740 of record OX183135.1, read on the forward strand.
GGCATGGTGGAAAGGCAGAATAGGACGCTAGGAGACGCCCTACGAACACTAATATTAAGCAAGGGACAAGATGAATGGGATGGTTTGTTACCCCAGATCATGCGAGCTTGTAGAGCCACCCCCAACACTACTACTGGAGAGACACCCAACCTTATGATGTTGGGCCGAGAGCTACGACTGCCCGATCAGCTGACCGGGTCCCCGCCCTCACTAGAGCACCACAGCATCACCGAGCACACCCTGCGTGTCCAGGAGAACCTCGCCATAGCCCACGACTATGTGCGCAGTCAGCAAGCTAAGCTCCGCCAAGAAGAGACGGGAGAACCCCCCCGGTTCAGCAAAGACGAGCTGGTAGTGATGGAGAACAAGCGACGAACAAAGGGGAGTAATCCCAAACTCCAGCCCAGCTATGTCGGACCGTATACCGTCACTGAGACCTACCCAAACCACACTTATCGTTTAGAAAGGAATGGGCAAGGGTTCACTCAGAACGGAAGACGACTAAAGGCATACCGGACATGTAGGGAGACCGTGGGAAGGGCACCACCCAGTAGGGAGCAGGCAGTTCGACCAAATATGCGAGGAGCCTATCAAAGGAGAGCACCCCGCCCGCCTATAGAGCCGTTAGAACCACCGCCGATGGAGCCAAGAGAAAGAGTACCAAGAGAACCTCCTGAGCCTGAGGCACCCCCAGAGGAGACACCTCATATACCACTACTCGCCGAACCAGCCATCGACCCACCTGAACCAGTGGTTGTACCACCCACCGTACCAGCAGAGGTACCAGTAGCTGAGACCCCCCCGCTGGAAGACCCAGGATGGCCACCACTCCAGGCCAACCCCGAGGGACGACCCACCAGGACCCGAAAGCCACCGGTACGTTTTTCAGACTACCAATGCTACCACACCGAAGGGACCACAGATCCAAGCCTGCAGATAAACGACAGGCCACCTGAGTCACGTGGAAGGGTGGAGAATATGGTATATATTCCTTGGACAAACATGGCAGAGACCCGGCGAAAGTTGGGCCTAAATACACCAACAACAACAGAAACGTATAGTGGAAATAAACGAAGAGAGGTGCTAGAAAGAAGGAGCGTGGAACAAACAACTCCCAAGTATGGCGCGGAGCAGATAACTCCCACCGGCGAGGCGACAACGAGATGCGAAGGATGTGAGGAGACAACTCCCTGGTGGGAATCCCGCAGAGAAAACCAATTCTTGGGGGAAATGACGCCCACGGAAACGGCCATCGAGGTAATGCAGTTGTCAGCAATCGACGAAAGGCGTGGCCGAAAAACAACACGTGAGACCACGTATTCTCACCAACAAAGGAATAGAAAAAACAGCGGCAATACAAAACAGGCCGTTGTCACTTCTGTTTGCACAGTCAGCAGCTTACTAGGAGGAGATAAAAATCACAGAGCAACAAGCAGCAGAATGGCAGAAAGAGGCAGTGGCATATTATCAACAGAAGAGGACCCAGCAGTGGTAGCCGAAATAACCGAACCTGTGAGGAATAAGAAGAGGTCGAAAATAATCGCCCATAAAGAAATGGATTCATCACCTCTTCGTATCGGGAGAGTGACTACTAAAGAAGGAGCCGCTTGGTGTAGAGTCCGAACGCCACAACCCCCAACTCCACCAGCTCCCACACACAACTACCAGCCGAAGGAAGTATGGCTATCTACCGACACACTGGAGCAGATAAAAGCAACAGGACAGCCCACCACTGACAGCAGCACCTGGAAGTGCGAAATCTGCAGCTTACAATTGAGCAAAAGGAGGATGCAGTATCATGTGAGACAGCACTTCGTGTTCTTTTTCTGCCAGTGCCAATACAAGAGTGCCTCACGAGACACCCTACTAAAACACCTCAGACAACAAAATGGAGCCGCCGAACATGGAGGACCGGATCGACCACTGTACGAAGTCGACAACATATCATATAGAGAATTCTGTAAGGCCGTACATTGGCAAAACCCACCGCCATTCGGCATACCGGCGCCCATTAAGGACCGAGCAGACAGCCCAATGGAAGTTAAGCCCATACGAAAACGGCTGGGAGAGAAATTGGGTAACACGTCGCAGAAAGCGATAAAGCTAGAACTTGCGCCAATGGAAAGAGAGAAAGAGAGAGGACGAGAAAGAGAGGCGAGTAGGGGAAGAGAGCAGAGCAGGCCCTATCGACAGGAAAGGAGTAGCTGGGAAAGACAAGTCGATGATGAACGGAGAGAGGAACGCTATCGTAGAATTAAGAGAAACGAGACCGAACTTTATGTAGCAACCAGAGAGGCTTTTAAGCAACTCCAACGGGTAGAAGAACTAAAGATCGCTATTCAGAAAGACAGGAACCTATCATAAGTCGACCGCAACATTCCTGCAGGTATTTGATATTGGCCCTACAAGCGCCAATGGGGGGGCGCGTGTAGAGGAATTATGCGTCGACCTAGCGATCAGTCGACACCATGAACACTTAGTAACCGCCGAACCCTATTACATATATATTCCCTACTCTACCGAACTGTCTATTCACATTTACACTTATTATTATTTTATATTCATTCTTATATGTTTGCATTACCTGCATGAGATGTATCTTTTTCATACATGTGTGTGTGCAATCAACCATGCCAACAGGCACACCCAGTTCTATGTTTATTTTATTCTATTGGTTATTAGATAGCCAATCACTTGTATCAGGCGTGGCCTGCTTTGTCTATTTTATGTCACTCATTATTATATAACTTTTTGTGCTTAAATACCCGTGTCTTGTCCAAATAAACTGAGAGTTACTGCCTACACTCTCACTTGCTTGTTTGGACTGATAGCATAAGCGCACTTATGCTATAGCACTGGTAGCCTTGCATGAAACCACACAAGTAAGCTTGCACTGATTGCGCTGGTGAAAGAACTTGGGAAGTTCAGCAATTGCACAAACGAAGTAGACAGGAACATTGCACTGACTCAGTCGACTAGTAACTAGAATAAACAGTCAGTAGAAAGTGGTCAGTCGATCTCGACTCACACTGCACTTGACCTACGGGCAAGTGATACTGGAACGGTTATTCGAACGGCTAGGTCGACCTACTACACCTACTCCTCGGGATAGGTGGAAGGCGAGATAGACAGGCGTACACTGCACTGTTGTGTTTACTTATTACTGTGGGCCGTTGTACAGGTGGTCGCTACCACTCCTGACGGTAAATTCCTGTACAATATATATATATTATTTACTATTATTATTATTATAATTATTTTTATTATTAGTAGTAATAATAACAATCAATTCACAATAATAATAATAAATAATCAATAAATAGTAATAATTAATGATATAATATGATCAATAAATAATAAATGAAAAAAAATATGATTATTCTCATTATTATTTATTATTAAAATTAATAATAATAGATGATAATAATAATAATAATAATAGACGCTTAGGAGGAGGCTAGCAAGCAGCAGCAGTAGTAGCAGTAGCCTTAGAAGTTAGGTAGGTAGTAAGTAATAAGTAATAGTTGTTGTTAATTAATGGAATTTCTTACTGGCAAATCAGCGAGGCTAGCTCTTGGTGGGAAGTTCCTGAAAGAACAACCATTGCAGCTTTGGTAGCGTAGCTCATGGTGTAATCAATTATAAGTAGTATCCTTCCTTAGCAGAACATTCAAGTGAGTGCAGCAAGCAAAGACATGCGAGACTTTGAGCTTTGCAAAGATTTGACCTTGAAAACTCGACCTTGACCTTTATAGGTAATCATTGCCTACGATTTAAATAGCTCAAGAAATACTTGAGTACCCCTTGAATAAAAATAAAACATGGATCTCAGTCAAATGTTACCATGACTACTTTTCAACACAAGTTTCGCTTATACTACTGGCAAGTATATCATCAAAGTATATTATCTCATATATAAAGTGTCATCCATCGATCTACATATCACGTCACCGCTACTGAACACGTGTTCTTTTGCTGATTGTAACTGCAGATGTGTTAAAACAATGACAACTCAGGGATGCTATCCATATGGCCCATTTGGTGAAGGTGTACATTGCACGGCTCAATTTGGTGCTCAGGGTTTCAGAGGTGATGAGCTATTTTGGCCATGGTTTTGTGACATCAGCAACACAGGAGACATCGCCATAGCAGACACTGACAACCATAGAATTCAAATTTTTCAATTAAATGGAAACACCAGCGTATTTCCACCATTTGGTGGTAAGGGTGTAGAATTTGGTCAATTCAAAAACCCTCGTAGTATAAAATACAGCTCTGTTCCAGGCACAAGTTTCGCAGTGGCAGATACAGGAAACAAAAGAATTTCCATGCTTCAAATTAACTTCAAGTTAGGTAAAATAGAGCATGTATTCTCGTTTGGACAAACAATGTTCTCAGAGCCATGTGATGTGGCTGTTGACAGAAGAAATGGTAATATAGTGGTAGTGGATTCCGGGACAGCTCGAGTGACCATCCATAACCAGCAGGGAGACTACATCAGCGACCTGCAACAGACTGGTTTCAGATTTAGCAGGCCGTCAGCAGTAGCTGTCACTCATGATGGTAAAAGTGACGTTTATGTATCGGACACAGGGAACCATTGCGTGAGAAGGTTTAGCTGCAACGGTGACTACTTAGGTGTGCTAGGTAGAATTGGAGACCAGGAGGGAGAGTTTAACACCCCTAGAGGTGAGCAACTTGTTAAACTTATTTTCCTCAATAATCAAAAAAAATAAAAAAAATTATGTGAACGTCTACATGAAGTTTATTCATTCATTTTTCAGGTATTGCTCTAGATCGACAGGGATATCTTTATGTGGCCGATGAATTTAACGGCAGGGTACAGATGTTTTCTCCTGACTTACAACACGTCACAACTCTCGTATCCAATGTTCACAGACCGAAAGGAGTTTGTGCAGGAATGAGCCTGGTGGTCACAACTGGAGATCAAACAGCGTTTGCAAAAATATTTCAAAGCAGCAACTTTTAAGCTATCAAGACCTTTTTACATCATTACTACGCTAGTTTTAAGTTTGCGTTTTTATATTTGTTCTACGCTAATTTTTTTAGGATAAACATATTGCTTGCTTTGTCTTCCAAGTGCACCGAAAGGCTTTCTCAATTAGTGTTAACTACCAATTGTGTATAGTTTACTTTTTTGCGTAAATTTCTTAATACAAGCATTAGCATCTTTGGATGAGCGATTCAGCTCTTTGGCATGTTAATGGCAGCATAAAATGTATTCATCTAGAAAAGTTGATAAAAACATAAAATCAACTCAATTTGTTAACTAAGTGTAGAGAGTGAACAGGTACAAAAGGAATGTTTAGTGCTTTGATAAAATCCGAGTTCACTAATATTTGATTTCCAAACAAGTCGATAGTTTTTAATGCAGTCTGCACCTAGACAGCGCCTAATGTGGAATAATATACGCTGCCGACTTTTAAGTTTGGTGCTTGCATGTAAGCAGCTGCTGTCGTACTTGCCTGTATAACTAGTCTTGTAGTGAAATAGTTTAAGATTTTTAGCAGTGTTTATCCAATATAATCTAATATTTACGAGCCAAGCAACCACTTTGTGATATCAAGAGCCCGAAATGAAGAAACTACTGCATGGTTGAAAATTATACCACCAGTCCTGAAACTGAAACTTTTTGGTCAGACATCGTGCAACAAAAGAGTATCTCTGCGGACTGAGAGTCTAAGTAAATAGTAGACATATCTTTAACAGTCTATATAATTTTGAGTTGAAATTTTTTTAGTTCAAAAAGTACTACTTTACATTAAGTATTTGTGACAATTATGGAAATATTTAACTTAAAAAATATACTGAATTTTTTAATGGCAACAATCTTCAATGATGTAAGCATTTATGTAATCAATGGATCAATTGCAGAAAAACTTAGTCAGATGTTCATCAAACAGAGAGACCTCCCATTTCAAGAACTGTGCTGAAATAATTATGTTGATGTCTTACAAAAGTCAACCAAAACAGTTTTTTTTAGTTCACACCAAACCGCTAGAGTACAAATCATGTACGTACAATACTTCAAGTTTAATGCATACACCGTATGAAAGCTAAAAATAATGTCCAATAACATGACTGCTGCCTCGAGGACATAACAGGGTCTGCTGCCGACGCGTAACCAATATCATATCTGTCTGTGTGTCTGCTCAATATCCGATACTCAATAATGGGCCGGCAGCTTGTATGGACAGCAGTAAGTTAGAAAACAATCGTGTCAATTTCTCTCCTCAATAAACATGATAACCACGGCATTCGCACCACGGTGTTGGTGCATTTTTAATCATCATAACTTTTTATGTCAGTCAATCCTTTGACTGAAAAAAAGTTTACAAAACTTACTACTGTCTTGTCTTTACTACAAATATTATGAATTACACAAATTTTCATTTGCGGCCCAAAGAGCTGTCACCATTTGCGGCCCAAGGAGCTGTCACTTTTATGCCAGAGGATATAATCTCAATAGAAAAAATTATCCTCTTTGACCCAATTGTTGGAAAGTTTAGAACAAACATTGACCAATTACATCTCGCTATTTAAGCCACTTGATTGTGGGATCATCAGCACTTGTCACACGCTTTTTGTTTGACTGTTTGAACAACTCTGTATTATTGCACAAAGGCGCAATTAGACTAAAGGAAACGGCGCTATTCGTCTAAAAGTGATGGAGAAGAGATAATGCATGGCAACGGCTAGTGCACAAATTTTATATAAGCAATGCACGAGTGTGGAGGACATCAGTGAGCACCGAGTGGCGTGCAGACGTACGCCTCTGGTATGCCAACACCTGCTACTACTAGCACTACTACTACTACTGCTACTACCATTATAGCAAGGGTGAGTAGACAATCGAAGAATATTTTTCAAGAAAAGCGCAACGATCACCAGCAGTAACATAATCAACTTTTTTTTTACTCTGTTATCAATCATAATTGATACAGCTTGTTGCAAAAATAAATTTCCTTTTTTCTTTAATATGAATTACCTTTGCTCTAACACAATGTCTGATGTTTTATCATCTTTTTTTAACAGAAAATGAGTAATATAGAGAAGAATTGTCGACTGCTTAGATAGAACATGCATTTCAAAATGAGGAGAGACGATTCCATTATCAGTCTGACCCCATGAACTGTCATGGAGTTGCTCTCCTTACAATGATTGCGCAGTTTCTGCACCACAACGCCATCACGCAGTTGGTCACCTCACATCACCTTCAGAAGCAACCCTTGTTCATTTATCTGAAGTTAGTTGCAAGTAAGTTGAAACGTACATGTTTGATAAAATAAAATAGTTTCTAAAAACATCATTTTTTAGTAACACAAAATCAATTTCCAAATAAAAAAAACTGGGATATGAAATTCAAAAAAGTTTGATTTATGAGGAGTAGTCTATTTTAGTTTTTGAGCGAGCTGTGTTCCCACTAGGATTAGTAATTTGACATCATCATATTAACATATTTGTCGATGCCACTTGTTAGATCACTAAGGAAAGCCTCGACTAGCCAATGGCTGCAGAGAGGCCCAATTGTGTTTACCCCATCTGCTGTAATTCATTCAAAGTCAAACGCGTTTCATGAAAAAAGCTTGCCTAAGCAGCGCCTGCTAGTATTCCTTGCAATCATCTCTCATGATTTAATTAAGCCAAGCATCAAATCTGCATAATCAAATAAGGCGTGGAATTGGCAGCAAAAGATTACGCTCAAGTCTGTCACACACATGCTGTAATTGTTGGTAAGAGCAATGTTAGCCCCAGGTGCTAACTACGGCTTTAAAACCTTGCTGGTGGTTACAATTATTGGCACTTTGCTTGTTTCTAGTTTTGTAAAATAATGAAATCTGCGATATCGACTACAAAAAGTACATCGATTGACTATAATGTAGATCTTTGCGTTTCTAAAAGTTTTCGCCGAGAAACTGTTCTCACATCGAAAAAAAAGTTTAATTATTATTCTTTGTGCTCAACGGAGACATCGCAATGATCCGCTGATGGGATTGCATCAGCTGACAGGCTCTCAAAGTGTCGGTAATTTCCTGAGCCTTAGTCGGTACAACAAACTGATAATTGACCTTTTCCTGTCGATCTTATACGAAATCAAACATAAAATGTAAAACAAATTTCGATTTTTCTTTTAGAAATGAGAGACAACAAAAGCTTTGATATAAAACAACCGATTTGGCTGTTAACTAAACCAGTGCAATTAACTCTGGGTTATAATGGACAGGAAGTGAAAGTATGAAAAAGACAATTGAATAAAATTCGCACTCTATTGCGAAAAAAATAGATTATTGAATGCGGGCATATATATCAGATCACAAACAGCTGCCGACCCATTTCATTAACCTTTTACTACTCTACCAAAGAAAAGTTGGCTTTTTGATGTTCTTAATTGCATTGTGCACTCATTTTACCTAACGGCAAGTTTGTAAGAGATAGAACAAACAAAATGTCTATAAACCAACAACTGAAGAATGATGGAGCATTAGAGAATAAGATGCTTTCAGTGAATGCATTAAAAGGTCTTTGTTCTAGATGTATGCGAGGCATAAAGAGACAAAATACTCAATAATGAACTGTAAGACGTGTGAATATAACAGATGTACAGCCCCATAATGCATTGCTTACTCGTCTCACAATAATATGTTTGACGTTTCTCGTTAATATTTTATTTATTTCATTGAAGTGAATGCAACTCCATTCCATTCTTCACCACAAACTCTAACAATTATTAAATAAAATTCTTGAGGTTTTACTAGCCAAAAGGAAGTGATATTTATATATAATTACTAACTACTGCCATTTTTGTTATAAAACTTTCAGCCATCGATCACAGAGACTGTTATATTATTTACAAATTAGCACCATTGGTTGTATCACATGAAATAAAACAGAATTATATACCCTACTCAGCGTGTGTTTGAATACGAAAATAATTGTAGCAAAAATCCGCACTAAAATATAGCCCAGATAAATAGACAAGTCATGAGTAAGATGGATTGCACGCAAACTAGTCTAACATTGCATCACCTCTATTCTATGATAATTACAACAGCTCGCAGCTGAGAAGTTGTCCGCTCTCTTAGTTATGATTTACTCGAAGTAGCAGAGATGATATATTAACTGAATTTTGTAGTTTCTGAGCGAATAAAGGGGAGATAACTTGTATTTTAGCTGAAGCACACTTCGCCTAGATTGAGTTCAAACTCTTGAGATGATTGGCCAGTTAGGTAAGGCGCAATGTCCAGAATTGGCAGCCTGTGAGCTCTGCTAGTCTTCACCATGAATGTTGTTTGTCCCCATGTATCTGTTTGAGTGTTCTATAAACAATCATGGGTATTGTTGAAAAGACAAGACAACTCCAAAGATTTTACTCAAAATCCATTTTGTTAACCCCAGCAAAGATAAGATAACTCCAGCTATCACATAGACTCCATTAAATACAAAGCATAAATTGTAAGAAGTTGCGCACATCAGCCTTACCTGGCAGTTGTCCTCTAGCACCGAGTAAGCTAACCTTGACCCCGAGTCGGCCGTTAATACATTCTCATCGGAGGCAAGGAGTTTGATGGCCTGTTCAAAGGTTGAGTTCCTCGTATTATAGTAGGCGACTGAGTGCAGGCAGTTATATGTAATCTGTTGTTTAGCCTCAGAGCTCATCAGTTGCAAGAAATTCAACTGAATTTTATCTATTTTATAAGTAAACTACAACAGAACCATAGAGACACTCAGTCTATGTACATAAGCAATATATAGAACCATACAACGTATAAACATAGACATATATAGTTCATAGAATAGATACGTGTATAAAATACATTGACATATACAGTACATAGATATACCTAGTAGATAGGCATATACAGTAGACAGGCATGTACAATATAATCATATACACCACGCATAGACATACACAACACATAGACATACACAATACATAGGTCGACATAGACATACACTGTGCATAGACATACACAGTGCATAGACATACGCAGTGCATAGACATACACAGTGCATAAACATACACACTGCATAGACATACACAGTGCATAGACATACACAGTGCATAGACATACACACTGCATAGACATACACAGTGCATAGACATACACACTGCATAGACATACACAGTGCATAGACATACACAGTGCATAGACATACACACTGCATAGACATATACAGTGCATAGACATACACACTGCATAGACCTGGTACTCACAATGTATCCATCTGACATGTCTGAGAACCAAGTATGACCCATTCCCTCACCCTGCAGCTCGTTCACATGCACCAGGTTGGGTCGGGGAGGAATGCATGTCTCTCCAGCAGCCATCTTACATTTTACCAGCAGGGCATCACGGCTAAAAACAAAAAAAATTGTAACCAAACAACTTCAGCAGAATATTTTGTCACAACCACATGTGATGTCTCAACCACAGGCAGTGATGCCACAACCACAGGAAGTGATGTCACAACCACAGGAAGTGATGTCACAACCACAGGCAGTGATGTCACAACCACAGGAAGTGATGTCACAACCACAGGCAGTGATGTCACAACCACAGGAAGTGATGTCACAACCACAGGCAGTGATGTCACAACCACAGGCAGTGATGTCACAACCACAGGCAGTGATGTCACAACCACAGGCAGTGATGTCACAACCACAGGCAGTGATGTCACAACCACAGGAAGTGATGTCACAACTACAGGAAGTGATGTCACAATGACAGGAAATGGTGATATCACTGACCTTGAACCAAGATTAGGATCGATATAATATTCCCCATCTTCCAAGTCCGGATTTACTTTTTTCAAGTCTCTGCAAGATCTGGCAGGGGATGTTTTTGTTCCCTTTGGCTGTTTCATATCTGAAACCAAAGCAGAGCCCCAACATGTGAATTGCAAGATCATCAAAGATCACTTTCATATCTGCCATCTTTGAGCAGACGATACAAAGTGATAAGAACCACTGGATGCACACCCACCATCCACAATAAGTCTTATATTGTTCAGCTCGTCATATGCATTGCTGTTGTCACTCTGAATGTCACTTGTGGGTTGTGGCCGTCTCAAAATAGTAAACAGGTTTTCCTCACTCACTGCCCCTGGACTTCCTGTTGCTCCTGCTGAACCTGCGCACACAATCCATTCATCAAACCAGAGCATTCGATGCAAACAGAGTTGATAGAAAGCCAATAACTTTGTGTAAAACTTTTTAAGCTTGTGACATACCAGGGAGACCAGGAGGTCCTTGGTTACCATCATCTCCTTGAGGTCCCTTGGGACCAGGTGATCCAGCTACTCCTAGAGGTCCAGGCTGACCAGGCGCTCCGGTTAGGCCCATAGGTCCTCGGTCACCCCGTGGCCCCATGGGGCCGACTGGTCCAACAGGCCCGACATCGCCGGGTGGCCCCTGACAATAGAAATGTATGGTATTTGTTCTAAAGGATTCCATATATTTGATAGCCAAGTTCAATGAGTAAACTCACCATCTTGAGCAAATGATATAACTAGGAGTAAAAATACTACTTACAGTTGTTCCTGTAGTGCCTGGTATTCCACGAGCACCAGTGATACCCTTGTCTCCTTGCCCTCCCTTGTTTCCAACTTCACCTCCACGTCCCTGCTCTCCTTCTGGTCCTGGAGCTCCAACAATTCCATCCATGCCTACGCAAAAATCAAGTTGTTTACAGATTGCTTCATGAAAAGCTCAAAAGCGTGATGAAGTTTTACCATCCGCTACTATGCAGTAAAAACCATTTTTTATCATGCAGTGGAAAACCCAGACAAGCCCAACGCTGTAATGATATGGCTGCCATACAATAGCATAGCTTGCCAAATAAAATCTCGAGAAAATATTTGTTCACAAACATTATTTTCCAACCTGGGTTTCCTGCAGGACCATTCTCTCCTGAAGGTCCTTTGACACCAGTATCACCAATAGGTCCTTGGGGTCCAGCTCTTCCAGGTGCACCAGCAGCACCAGTCACTCCGGGTGAGCCTACAAAGGAAGTTACAGTACGAGTACAGTCCATCTTAACCCGACACCTCTCCTAAAACTTACTTAACTAAAACGATCCGTTACCTGCAGCACCGGTAGAACCCTTGTCTCCTGCTGGTCCAGCTCTGCCTTGCATACCATCCCTTCCATTGTTTCCAGGCTGCCCAATCTCTCCAGGCACACCTCTTGGACCTGGCTGTCCAGGCAATCCATGCATTCCTGGATTACCATCTCTACCAGATCTGCCATCAACTCCAGGATCTCCCTGAATGTTTTATTAGAAGCATTTGAGCTGACTGCTACGTGCAAACTGTGAAACATAATCTCTCCCAATAAATACCTACCAAATTTTCCACACATTTATGGAATTGTTTAATATTATGGTATCTTTTGTTTTCTGATTCATCTCAAAAACTCATCTTCTAACATAATTTTGTTTATAAAAATTAAATTAAAGTTTTAGATAAATTATATAAATGATTAACCAACCTGAGGTCCAACAGGTCCTTGAGGTCCATCCTCTCCAAACATACCGGTAGAACCAGGATGTCCTGATTCTCCAGTGTCTCCACTGTCTCCTTGTGGTCCAGGACCTCCTACTACACCTGGCTCTCCTACTGGTCCTGCTGGGCCAGGAGATCCTTCTTGTCCCTATGACAGATGAATGACATAAATTTTAGTTACTGAAGACATCGCCAGAGCAAAATTCTTGCTATTGAACAATTTTTTATGCTTACATCACTTCCTGGTTCACCTGGAGCACCGATAGGGCCTGGTTCACCATCTTCTCCTTCTGGACCTTGTGCTCCTTGTGCACCGGGTGGTCCTAGTAAACCTGTTGGTCCCTGATTACCTAGAAACACAGACATAATTGGTGTATATAAGACACAGTGACGGGACAGCTACATTGCTGATACACGTATCAGTGATGAAACATACCATCAGCTCCATTTCTTCCTGGAGGTCCAGGCTGTCCAGTGTCTCCCATGTCTCCAGCTTCTCCACGTGGTCCTGGGGCCCCTTCAGCTCCGTCAGCACCTTCCACTCCTACAAAAACCATAATTAGTCAGTTTATTAAATCATACCTCATACCATGAGCTTGTAACTTCAAAAGGCAAATGGTAACTACCTGCAACACCGGGTGCTCCTGAACGTCCTTGGTCACCAACATCTCCACGTGGTCCAGGAATTCCGATCTCTCCTTTTGACCCGAGAGGTCCAGGCACACCTGTTGCTCCCGATTCTCCTTGCATACCTGGAGCTCCCTAAATCAATCATTTTATTACAAACCGTTTGATAAAACATCCATGCCAGCGCAAAAATCATGTATTATGCAACTTGTAAAACGACAAAAGCTTTTCCCGCGACCTTACCTGCTGTCCCCGTTTGCCAGGTGACCCAGTATTACCAGGTTGTCCTACAGAACCGATTGCTCCAGGAATACCATCAGGTCCTTGTCTACCAACAGCACCAACAGGTCCTGAAGGTCCTTGAGGTCCAGGGAAACCCATCATACCAGGGTCTCCATCTGGACCACTCCTACCAGTATCTCCTTCAGGTCCTGTAAAGTATAACCAACATGTAAGATTTGTTGGCGTTTGATTAGAAGAAACATTGTGATAGTCTGCAATAAATGGTCCAGGCATGATGCCATCGCGTACCTGCGGCCCCAACATCACCTCCTTCTCCTTTGGGTCCAGGAGCTCCAGCAGCTCCTTGTAATCCAACTTCTCCCATCTCTCCAGGCTCACCAGTCTCTCCACGAAAACCTGGATCTCCTGTTTCACCAATAGCTCCATCTCGACCATCTCTACCGGCATTACCAACTGCGCCCTAGAAAAATCCTTTGTAAATTTACATTGAGGTCTACAGCAAAGTTAAATTGCAACGCACTATGTTACTATGTGTTTGTGTGTCAAAGCAACGAGATGTCAAGATGTACAATACATACTCTGCCTCCAGGCATTCCAGAATCTCCTGGGGGTCCAGCTGGTCCCATGGGTCCAATAGGACCAGAATCTCCTACAACTCCTGGGTTACCATCATCACCAGGTGTACCGGGTGCTCCACGCTCTCCTATAAATCCCATCAAGCCTCTCTGGCCAGCAGGTCCCATAGGCCCTGTGCTTCCCTATATAACAAGTAAATAGTATCAGGCCAACATGCAGGTATGGAGTCATGAGCATAGTTTATGACATCGGGAGCTTCTCTGTTAACTTACCGGGTCACCAGGAGGACCTTGTGGTCCGGGGAAACCAGCTTGTCCTCGGTCCCCAATAGGACCAGGAGCACCTGTAGGTCCCATAAGTCCATCTAATCCTGGTTCACCAGCTAAACCGGGATCACCATTCTTTCCAGGTGGACCTGAATGAAACATTTTATTAATAATTTAAAATCTCACATGATAACACACTTGTGAATTTGTGATAACATTCATTGCATACATACCAGCAACTCCAAGCATTCCTTTGTTACCCTGAGCACCAGGTTTACCGTCAACTCCATCGATGCCAGGTAATCCAGCCTTTCCTTGAGGTCCATCATGTCCAGGCCGGCCAGGGTTGCCTCTAGTGCCAGGTCTACCCAAGTATCCTTTCTCCCCAATGCTACCCTGCAGACAAAACGTTACAGTAGTTACACAAAACTGGAAAAATCTGGAAAAAAATTTCAACTACCACGTAAGCCTGTAACTATGTAGCCTGGCTAGTTCAGAGAGCTTAGCTTCCCATGGCTTTCTTGGCACTTTGCCACCATTTATGAGGATGCTAATAAAAAGTGAATTTGTCAAGCAAGGGAGCATAACTGCTATAATATTGTTTAACCGAACAGCTGCATTTGTTATAAAAAGTTATATGAATATTTTATAGCTTTTGTACTCACAGGGTCACCTGTCTCTCCTGTCATACCATATGATCCTCTGTCTCCAGTAGAACCAGTAGGTCCTGCTGATCCTTCATCGCCTGCAAGGTAAATGCAAGTTTGTGTGCAGTGGGAGTAAAGTTGATGGAATTAGAAGTTTTTTCCCCAACTACTTCAAAAATTTAACTAATAAAATAAAAGGGGCAAATGCAGCCATACCTGGCATTCCTTGTGATCCTTGATCACCTCTCTTTCCAACAGCACCCACTTTTCCTGGCATTCCCATGTCACCACGATCACCTCGAGGTCCTGTTTTACCCTTTGGCCCAACATCACCTGGTTCCCCTGTGGCTCCAACTGAGCCTTTTGTACCGGGTGGACCTCGGATTCCCACTGGTCCTTGGTCACCCTATTAAAAATAAGCTTATAAACATCAAACATAATGAGTGTAACTTTGGTGGTAGGAATAAACAAATAAACAAAGTAAAATGAACTACCAACAACGATAAAAAATGTTTTCTGTAAGTATCTATATCCAGTGTGCACACAATTTACAGCAGTTGAATAATCATCTGCTAACACATACTGTGGGGCCCTTGGGGCCTTGCTGTCCAATATCTCCTGTTTGTCCTGGGTGTCCATTAGGACCTTGGGCACCTTGGAGTCCTTGAGGTCCACTCTCTCCTTCCACCCCTTGATCACCAGTGGAACCTTCCCGGCCTTGAGGACCATCCTGTCCAGCCATACCTTTTTCTCCTTGTGGTCCAGGCGCACCACGAGCTCCTTGCATTCCTGCATTGATAAACACACATTACGATAAATCAGTTTTAGTAAGAGTG
Organism: Cryptosula pallasiana; assembly: GCA_945261195.1. NCBI lineage: Eukaryota > Metazoa > Bryozoa > Gymnolaemata > Cheilostomatida > Cryptosulidae > Cryptosula > Cryptosula pallasiana. The sequence goes on from OX183135.1 coordinate 6,359,460, forward strand.
GAATAAAAACAACCAGGAGTTGTCCTACCAATTCGTACCTTGTCTTCCTTTAGGTCCTTCTGGTCCTGGTTTGCCCTTCATGCCAGGCCTACCAGTGAAGCCAACGGCTCCAACCATTCCCATGTTACCTACAGGTCCTTGAGCACCCATTAGTCCATCAGGGCCTCTAAGTCCTGGAGGTCCCGAAACACCATTTCTTCCTCTCATACCAGGAGCACCTGTTTCACCCTACAAATGAACCAGTTAGTACTAAAATAGTTTTTTGTGTCATACTTGTCGAGTTGTATGCTTGTCCAAATTTTCTGACAAAATGAGCTAAAGAAAGATTATGCGCAAAATCAAATCTCATGCTTTGTCAACCCAACGATGAAAGCCATTTTACAACAACTCTGGTAGTTGTAGCCTTTTACCTAACATAGGGCTCTACTTACAGGCATACCAGGCTGACCTTGGCTTCCCATTTCACCCATAGGACCTTTCATTCCTGTGGGTCCCATTTCTCCTTTTGCACCACCAATCCCCTTGAACCCACGATCACCTTTCATTCCATTCAGTCCAGGTAAACCTGTTAGGACAGTGCAATTCAATGATTCCAGAATCTCCTAGTTAGCTAATTGATTATTTGATGTCAGCTACATTATAATCTGACAGCAAACCTTACCATTTTCTCCTCTGGGGCCAGCTGGACCTTGTAGGCCATTAAGTCCTGGCATACCGTCCCGCCCTCTTTCACCTTCAGTGCCCCTGACACCAGGACCTCCTCTTGGACCACGTACACCATTGACCCCAATAAGGCCCTGATCTCCATGATCACCCATTGGTCCAGCAAAACCAAGAGGACCTTGAGGTCCCATGTATCCTGTGTCACCGGGTGAGCCCATGGCACCCTAGAAACAACAAAGGTACAAAGTCGTTCACATTTCTGTAATCCAGCAGCCAGTTAAAATTAAGCCAATTATTCTTGCAACACTTTAGGATTTGTCTGCTCAATTTCAAATTGCTGTTTTGTTGGACTTTTGTTTTTTGTAAAGAAAACAACTCCCAGCTTCATAAAATTCAGCTGAATCGATATTATGGTTAGGCATTAAAGAAAAATAGAAAAAGTGCAAAAATGTGGCCATCTTGATTTTTTCCTCATTTGATTTGTATTTAGAGAAAGGGTACATCTGTTGAATGTGTATTTACCTAACATGTTTTTATATCGTGATCATTGTGGGACAACATGGCCAGCACATTGGTGTAAACCACTCAAATTATGCCAGAAGACTTTTCTTTCTATCCAGGTTGACAAAGTAGAAGGTTGCCAGTAGACCAAAAGTTAATCTCTAGAAGACAGTGAACTCTAGAGACATGCTTTTAGACTACCTGCAACTGTTAGTGCGCGTTCTCAGATTAGAAGCGAGACAAAAAACTACCAACCCTACCTCCACATATCGAAGTAAAAGTGATCTATTTGACACAGAGTGGACAGAAACCAACTGACGCGTCAAATAGCAGCTTTAGTAAGAACAACAGAAGAGCTGAAAGACTAAGCAACTGTATAGAAGATGGTAAAATGGCAACCAGAGTGAACGAAGACGAAGCGAGTGCGCTAAAAAGCTGTAGCTCAATGGACAGCGACTTGTAGAAATGATGAAGACCTCAACAGGCATTCAGATTGAATTACACTGCGCTGACTTGCCCTTTTGACCTGCACAGCCAAACCCATGAGAAACAAAAATTAGTAAAATAATTGCTAAAGATAATTGTGGAAAGCAATTTTTTTTAAATTTTTATTATGAAAAAAAGAGTATTAAAACAAAATAGTACAAACAAATTCCGCAAAACAAATTTATTTGATGTTTAGGATTGCGCTCTTCAAGAGAGTCAGGGGTTTACTGTAGTGTCATGGCAGCCAATGCTGATTTAATTATAACAGAGACATTTTTGGTGGTTTGAGGCTGCTTTCAATGCAAACAGTCGGTGCATTTGTTGGCTCAAATTTATCTGGCTATAAAATCTTCACAATGACCTGTTCATCTTATCTTGGCACCCAATCGAGCTACTAGGCAGTAAATATACTGCGCGATTACATAACATGGCGGACTGACAGCTCGAACAAACAGAGACAACTAAATAATTCAACTCAATATTTCATTTACCAAAAAAAATTTATGCTTTTATTTACAAATTTCGTGGCAAATGAGTTCTGCTTTGAAACTGGGTTCAGTTGTTATTTCCAGTCATCAGTAAAGTCTAGTCTCCTAGTAGGCTAATGTTACAGATAAGAAATGACAGACACGCAAACCTCAATCTATGACACAATGACTTTAACAAATGAAATGAGTTTAGCAGAAGATGCTGTCCCACAATGCATAGTTCGATATATCTAGTAACTAACAATCTATTTGTACATAAATCGTCAAAAATTGTCAAACAAAAACCGTAGTCCAACTAGTAGGTTAGGATGTCTAGTAATGGAAGTAAGGCTGCAATGAAACAGGAAGTTTTGCACTACAGACAGCTATATGTACTCCTCTCAATAAATATTGCAGAGGATAAGCTAAAATCTTTCTGATAATGCAAAAAATTTTTTATAATATGCTACAAAATGATCAGCGACAGACTTCTTGAAACTTTAACCTCAAGACGAAAACTTTATAGTTTTGCACAAAAGACAGAAAAAGCGCGAAAACTTTATTTTTGTAGGTTTTGATATCTAAACAAGAAAAACAATAGCCTTAGAACTTACCGGACCCATAATCATAAACTGTGGTGCTTGAGCATTTGGCCCCTTCATATCTACTCCTGCCATATTAGCGACATATCTTGGATCCTAGCAAAAAGAAATATAATGTAAAATCAAAATGGCTACCAACGTTTTATAACCAGCCATGCCTTTTGTATCCGGAGACTGAAACTTGGACAAATCCTACACTTTTTCTGTCCATTATTCAAGAGGTTGATTGTACAGAGGGAGACGGATGAGTGAAGACGGGTGACAGGAGGGTTGCCACACACCCCGCTTCAAATACATTTTTTTTTTAAAGGAAATGAGACTAACCCCTATTGGGCCTTTACATAAGAGAAAGACAGACATGCGCTATCTGTGTAGCAGGCGGCAGCAGTTAAAAGTCATGTGATAATCTAATAAGACCAAGTATGTACACTTTGTCAGCAGGAAAAGTATATGAAGCCACTCTAATTACAGACAGGCAGCATGCACTGACCAACTCTATGATATGCTTCATAGAATTATGACATAATCCATAGCTTGGGACCCTGTTAAGACGACTCATTTTTTGATAGGGCTATTAATTTTAGCAAGTTTCGGACGAGCAAATTCAAGTTTTGGAAAAGCAGCTATTTTGGTATAAAATAATGCAAAAAAAAACAGTCGAAGCTGTAATATAGAATGATGTGATTAATTTTAGGAAAATGTTTGCGGCATTTTATCACAAACCTGAGCCATGTGACAAAGGTGACACCTGACATTCGCCAGCCGTGTCTTTCAAACTACCCTTGTGCGAAAATTACATCAAAGCGCAGTATCTTGTGAGTTTTCTGTTTATTGGAGCCAATCACATCACAAATATATGCATTTTTAAATCATTTAGTCGAAAAATATTGTTCATCGGCAACTTGATAATCTTGGCTCCCATCTTTAAATAACAATTTCAGAATGTAATTAATGAGAGATTTCAGCAATATAAGACAATGGATGTACAAAAGCTAACGCAGGTAAAAAGCATGCATTATATCGCAGACAAAAACTTACTACGTTGGGTTTTGTGCCCATCTTTCCAGGGTTTCCAGGTTTACCATTTTGTCCACCGGGGCCTTGATCACCAGTAGGACCTCTGCGGCCTACGGGTCCAGGCTCTCCGGGTCTACCATAAGGGCCACGTGGGGCCTGAGGCTGATCTGATAGATAACTCGATAGTAAATCTATCAACAGAAACATACAAAAAGTGAAAATGTCAGCTCAAACTTTCTGATCGGCGAAAATTACTTTTAGCTTTTTTTGATTTTCTTTTCGTCAAGCTTAAATAAATATATCGATATTTTGAGTTGTGATTGGTAAATGAAACTTTTTGCACCAGAATAACAGCCATGAAAACTTTACTAAACTAACATGCATTGCTTGGTTTCCTAGGAATCTTTCATCATACATAAAATGAAATTTGATCATAGCCCAACCCATGACACTGTTTACACCAACGTAATTACATCAGGCTACTTGTAAACAAAACTTTCGATGCTGTGACATTTCCTTGGCAAGTTTGTCTCGATGAATAAATAAAAAAAACAAAAAAATGACCAAAATTATCCCATAAAAAATATCGTAGTGACACGCCATCTTTGGTTGAACACTTTTTTGGAAGATAGGAAAAGCGAATAAAAGAATAACTATAATCTTACCTTTTGAAGTGTCTGCAATAATCCCTGTTAGTATCACAGATAAGAATATCGGTAAAACAAGTCCTTTTGAGCTCCACATCGTGGTCGTTTATTTGGAAACACCAGTGACGGTGGGCCTAGAAGCCCCCTAGCTTCCTGTACAACACACCAATTGACCACGCCCCTTCCTGTCCAGCTCCAGATGTCGCCTACCTGCCAGAGAACAGCAAGAAACGAGTTCTAGAATCTGGAGACAGAATAGGGTCAATCGAGATGCAGCTAGGCAATCACAAAAATCTAGACCAGGTGTCCGAATAGAGTTACACTGTTTAGTTAACTCAATGATAAAAAATTTCCTCACATACTGGGCGACCAATGAGCGCTTTCTTTGAGATGTTAGCATTAATTTCCTGCGTATGCTGAGACTAGATGAACATATGCTAGCCAGTAATTAGTCCAATATGTAAGATTCTTTTTTCACATATAAGTATTGTTTCATTAGAGGTGTTGTAGTGAGCAGACGACTTATAATCAGTCCTTACTTAGGTTCTGACAATGAGGGACACATTGTTGTACTTAGGCAGTTGCCGATGACTGGAAACAATTGATACGGGTAGTCAAAGGCAGCGGTACATTTGGCTTGCGACAGCGTAGACTGTTATGTCAAGGCTGTATCCAGTATCTTTTGTTTGCTATCGACACGCTCATTTCCTGAGGAAAGCATAGATGCCAAGTTGAATGTACACTTATGAATCAGCAATGTCTGACCTCAGATTTTAAAAGATCAACTATTTCAGTGATGAGATAAACTGTCAAAAAATGTTTTATCAAACTTTTTCAACTGGCTGTCAATGGATAGAAGCAGAGCTGAGTAGCTGATGAGAGACTATTGATGGGTGTATCTCTCAGGCATCATAACAAACAATCATAGCAAGGCAAAGCCAGCCTGGATGTAGCTCAGATTTATTTTTCTAAATTGAGCAATCATTGTGCCAGAAAACTGAGGACAAGTACATGCTGCCAGAGATTGGTGAAGAGCTTCAAAGTGGCCAATAAAAGCTCTTTATTAAAATTAAAACTGTCTTCAACAAGTCGACCATCTGATCAATTCTTAGGTGAAACCATCATTAATAAACTTGGTGATTTGAAAACTCCCAGAGAGATCATGTACATACACACAACAACGCCATCTCCCACGGATATTACATGAAACAATAACAACGTTAATCAGATAAGAAAAACAATATTGTATTGGTTGAATATAAAACAGCCATGTCTATTATAAAAAAGATGAATTCTCAAAAAGCAAAAACTCAGACCAGAAACTGCAGCATTCAGCACCTTTTGCTGCCAGTTACATTTCCACTTCAATAATAAATGCCCCAGTAACATGGACTACCAACGACGATGAAAAGATGCATAATTCATAAAAAAAAACTCAGATATGATCGCGAATAAAAAAATATACCCAAAATTATTCAATTTAGGAGATAATATTAAAACAAATCTCTGTCTATGTACATACATCTGTTTGTGATACACATTGAGCAATGATAATGTTGGCACCAATGTTCAGGCAAGAAACATTGTCCATAATTATAGCGGACATCCATAGTAATAAAGAGAAGACAACTACCTGTGTCTCTAACACGACTTTGTACACTTACTGCAGATGTCTACATATAGGTGCGTTAGATGGTGAAACATACAACCATTATCACCACAATTCACTGAACAACATCATTTTAAGATCATCACGGGGGACACAAGTCTGTTGGAGCACAGGCGCAACACTACACCGATAATTTAGCGCTTGTGTTAACCACTTTAATATATTGTCCAATCACGTGAATTATATCATACGATTGCAGAGTTTCTACACGAATCACCTTCTGAATGCGATTGTTACCCACTTTTACATCCAGGCTCTCCATATCACCGGTGATTATCTTACGGGTGGAGATGATTTCTGTGAATGGGTATGAAAGGATGCATTTCTAAAACACAAGATACATAGATGGAGGTGGCTGGGCGAGTGAGAGAAAGTGATTACAAACTGAAAGGCCTGCAGGTTTACTAACCTGTGTTTTGTGGTGCAGAAAGTGGATGCCTGCCCTGTTGATAGCTATAATACATTCACCCCCCAACTTAGGCTCCGTGTCGCACTGAAAGCATTGTCATACATGTTAATCTAATACAACGCTCAGAGCAAAACACATCACAATCATTTAATAAGCAATTACCTTGACTTTATAGAAGGCTGCACCAAACATGGGCCACCTGCGAAGAATGTCAAGTACATCTATTTTAAAATCCAATTCAGTGGAAGACATCTGATCGAGGTGTGCTAGGTGCTTGCTCATTCCATGGTATATCTGATCAGGGTTGAGGATATTATTAAACAGTACTATATCTGGCACAAAATCCTCACACGTCTCCCTACAACGTGGGTGGCAAAACTTTAAGCGAAAAATAATAATAAAACTGGCACATTCACAGAGCATAAATGACTCATCACTTCCAGCTATATGAGATATTCTACACATTTTGAAGGAAAAGGTATAACTTCCGAAAAATACACTCAGGACGCCTGTAATCAGATGTTTACACAAGCGAGCTTGTAAAAATATTCAAGTGTTTGACACAATATTAAGCTACTGGCTGATGCCAACTAGACATAACCTTTGCCTTATGGTACACAGTGGCCAGTGAATACATCCCAATACTAACAGGCTTGTTTACGTAACTTGTACAGTTTGATGAAGCAGAAGTCAGGGAGTAGGTAGTAGAGCATAACCTCAATAAAGTCTTTAATTCAATTACTGCCCTACTGTTCAAGTCGACTAGTCATCTCTTATTTCAAATCAAACCTATCACAGCTTTGATGTCTCCAGCAACGGTAGTAAAAATTATAGCAAGCAATTGAATGCTCAGAGGATGCATCAACTTACACTTGCAGTACACAGTCATCATTGTCACCTATCCTCCACATCAGCGCCGCAATCTTCAGGATGTCTTCCTTCAAACCACACAAAATACAGTGTTATCCAACTAGTTAAACAATCAAACCAACCAGAAAGTTTGATATGGACATCAAATGTGAGACACACCTGTAGTCTACTGGGCGCCTTAGCTCCTGGCTCTGGTAGAGGGAGGAGCCAGCCCTCCAGGTACAGTTGTGTAGCCTGGTGGTACATCATATTGGTACATTCGTAAGAGATGACATCATAGTGTATGGGGTAGTACCAGCATATCCTCTCAAACAGTAAAGTAGCGGAGACGTGCTGTAGTCTCATTTGTGTGATCAAGTCCATAACATACTCCTCTCTCTTCAGTCTTATGCAGTTGGCTGAACCTGCGTGCAGACAGACAGCTCAAATCTGTGCCATTAGCATCAACATCACAGGTATAGGCCATTTAATAGAGGTATGGGCCATTGAATAGAGGTATAGGCCATTTAATAGAGGTTAACTAAAGTTTTCACAACAAAATGTTGTTCTTTTCTTGAAGCCTCTAATTGCTGCTACTGAATCATAATCTTAATCAAAATCAAAAAATCAAAAAAATGGCCACGCTACTGATGGTGAGTGCATTAAAAGTACAAGCTAGCTTTCCTAAGCATGTGCACTACAATTTGTACCATTCAAGTTAGGAGTTATTCTCTTATTCAAGGGGTAGACAACTCAAAATTGAGCAAGCACAAAATACACAATGTAGGATGGTGAGAAGGAAGAAGGCACAAAACAGTTAACAATAAGCCATTTCACATGAGATGACAACTACCAAAGATTGACAACATAGCCAAAAGGGGTTCACATAAAAAACATGTTACCTTTGCGAGAAGCTACACCATGAAACGATACAACAGTTGTATTACATGGTTAGATGTACCGATACAACAGTTTTATTACACTAACAAGTATACCAATACAACAATTACATTACACTAACAAGTGTACCAATACAACAGTTATTCTACACTAACAAGTATACCAATACAACAATTACATTACACTAACAAGTGTACCAATACAACAGTTATTCTACACTAACAAGTATACCAACACAACAGTTATTCTACCCTAACTAATGTACTAATACAACAGTTATTCTACACTAAAAATATACTAATGCAGCAGTTATATTACAGAGACAACGAGACAGTTACTCTATCCACTATCACTGATTACTCCCCCAATGACTCAGAGTAGATTATAATTTGATGGAAACCATTTCTGGTTTTCAATTAGTGACCAGAAATAAATGAATCCTGCCAGACGCTGATAACAAAGCACTGAGTCTGCTCAATGAATAGACAAACCTGAATCATATTGGGCAAAAATGGCATACTCTTCCATCTCTGCCTGACTGATGACTCCCAATTTAGTACAGATCTCCTCCAAGGTTTCCTTTGCAAGCTGTGGGTTACAATACAACATACATTGCTTTATGCAGTAGCAGGGCAGATAACTTCAAAGTTCTTGAGTCCATGCCAATAATAATTGATTTTGAGGAACCAGAAGAGAGCTGGTTATTTTTACCATTGCACAAAGAGTAAAGCTGTATGTACATGTAGCAATCGCTTAAAGATTAGCTTAGCAATTGCTGAATTTTCCCTTTTTTGATTGCGAAAAAATTGCCAAGGCGTTTTATTAGAGGTTGTTGCCAAGTTTTGATGGAGATAAAAAAAATCGCTAGCCGATTACTTGATTAACCAATCACAGCCCACAAATGTCATACTGTAGTTTTCTATAGTTTCATGTCATGTGCACCGCCAAGATCTACCAACGATCATAAAATAGCTTGTAGGTTATAAGTTGTAACAGCAAGTTTGACAGGAACTGCTGAAAAATGGACAGGAGGAAAAAGTTGGGCAGCTTTTTTGTGAGGACCCAATCGCTAAGGGAAATCACTAGTGCAATCACTACATGTACAAAGGCATTAGTGCTAACTACCAACTTTTCATATATAAGGACTGAAAAGCTAGTATTTAGTTATTACTTCCCTTACCCACTCTACAGGAGATCGGCACCCAGTATCGCATGCAACAGGATGCAACCACATCGCACCACCAATAAATAACAAACGACAGAAAATAAATAAAGCATGTCAAGTAGAAAGAAATGGAACACGAAGTGAGGCTGTAGAGAGGCTGTGGGATACACAGATTTATAGTAACCAACACCTCACAAGTCGATCCAAGTGAAATCACCACCAATTAATCATTTATATGAATGGGAGAACCAAATGCACCCACTAGCTAGTGAACACGCACGCACTACCCACTCTTCACAAACCTCCATTTCAAAAGAGCCAAAATATTCACTCACAGCAATTGGTATAGCGTTAATAACCGTATATGTGCCAGGAGTTGCAAGATTTCCAGGTAATTGATTCTATTGGCCAAAAATACAAATAGGCTGAGGATTTTGGTCAGTTTTCAAGTAGAACGCTCCAAACAAAAACTATCGAATTGAATGCAAGGGATATTATCTCCCAGTCAATTGGTGACGTTTATTTCTGCGAAGACAGAGAAGGTAGTTGATATAAACGACTGTCTTTGGCGTTGTTCTTACAGTAATACAGTTACAGGTAATTTTCAAAGTCTATGGTCACAGTATTTGAGGAAATATGCTTTTCCATTTTTAAAAATACCAAAATTATTGCCACTTTTATATCGGTAAAAAGTGCTGGTTTAAACCTATTAGCAGTTACTTTTTTATTTCTGCTTCAAAATTAATATGTATTTTATCTTCTGAATACATTGGAGACAAACAAACAAGGTTATAAGGGCAAATTAAATAGCAAATCTGAAACATATCCTTGTTTATAATTCAATCTGGCAATAAACTGTTTCCGGTGATTGAGCCAATTGAGAAAGACAGCCGCTATCCCCACTTGTGGAGTTTAGAAACTGTCGCACTGCTGTATAAAAGCACCAAGTAAATTATTTTATGCAAACAAATAGCCTGAGAGACAACTATAAAACTTACTGTGTAAGGGGTGATACTGACTACAATGCCAGCCTCAGATCCCGGAATCAGCACAGTCTGTCTCTTGCTGACCTTGCCACCCTACAACCAACCACTTAGATTATCAGGATCAAATTCTGTTTAGCGTTTCTCTAAACCGAACATGTGAAAGGGTTGACAGGGCATATATGCCTCACCCGTCAAATATTGTTGCCAAAAATTCATCGCAAGTTGAATTAAATATGAATAAATAACATGGAAATAGGTGACAGTAAAGTGATTTATAGTACAAATTCACACATGGAGTGTTATAGCATACATACAGTTATAGCAAGAATCTCTTCAGAGGTTGGGACGTTTCTACGCCCTCCATGCTTTAAAGTCTTCCTGAGCGCAAGAAGGCAGGTGGAGGCTGTGTTGTGGTAAGTTCTGGAAGGATCTGAGGCGTTTTGTTGGAGATAGGTGAGAAGAAAAGGCTTAAGTATATCCGAGCAAGAAAACCAACAGCAAAGAAGGGTGAGCAGACGCCAGCCTTGAAGGCAGCTATTGCTACAAGAGAACACACAGCTAAGCTCAGTGTTATCTTGTAAATGGTGTGAGAAATTAAAATAAAGTGTAAATTTGTGAGTTTAACTGCCCGACTTGTCTTGTATCTCGGCTCTTTCAAATAGATTAATTGACTCATAAATCAAAGACAACTGAGAACGAGTTAAAATGGAGCAGACCATTACTGAGGGTGATACATAAGCAATGGGGGTCACTCAACATCCCTTTGCAACATTAAACATTACATGACCCGTCATAATGGCTATTAGAGAGAAACAGCGCAAGGTAGAACGAGGTCAAGGACATCGAGTATATCACTGTTGTTATTATACAGACAAACAGTAAATAAAAACATACTGAGAGACAAAACAGCAACTTATAAGAATCAACATTTAGAAATTTTCTGAGAAAAGGATCTATGGCGGCTATCGCAGGTAAATGCTGCACAATGCAATAGACATAGAGCATTCGCTTACGGGTCTTCGCTTTTGTTGTTAGTTGTCTGTTTAGTGAGCTGGCAGTACACTTCGTCTCTCAATTCTGGCTGCTGATGGCATGCCTACAACAGAACCAAATTGTCCTAGATAGCTTAGTTTGACCTAGATAATATGCTTTGACCTGGATAGCTCTTAAAAATGAGAGAAGCCTTCTAGAGAGACGCCTTCTAGCATGAATTGTCAAGAAATAACAACTGTGGATTTGAAAAGAAACAAAACTTAAGTAACTATTTTCAGCGGCTGATTAGGTAGGCAATGAAATGTGTAGAATAGATAGGTGGCTCTCCTTGAGAGTGGTGCCAACTAGCCTTAACAAATGTTAGATCATTGCCAAGTCTACTAGCCATAAGCTTGACTCAACCAACTATAAATGTACCAACTAGTAGTTAGTAGTTCCCTCTTATATCACAAATAATCTGTCTATCAATCACCAAGTGCTTCCCATTGTTTCTACTTAACATAGTCACTCCTTTTGATCACACAACCAACCTATTATTAACCAGTTCACCATTCAACAGTCAGGAACACACAAAAGCTGTAAATTGACTCAGTCAACACAAACTCTGTCATTCCAAGTTGCGACAGGGGAAGTAAAGATTCAGGAAGTTCTTTCATTATATGCTGCAGTGTGAGTGGTCACAGGCCGTCCATCAAACACATTAATAATATTTATTTGAAAATATGCAGACAAATCATGACTAGTTCAAATATCAAATAAACAGTTTGTATTTCATGGTGTTCACCAAGTACAAGTCACAAATGCTCTAGAAGGGCAGTCAACTAACTGCCCATTCCTGTATTCATGCAGCTCCAGAGAAACAATTGATTGCACCGCAACCTTTTACAGAATTTGTAAACAAAACCAAAACTATCTCTTCCTCCAGCGGACTGGAAGGTTTCACAGAGGTGAAACCACACAAGTGAATGTTGAGGTGGAGCCAGCCAAGCATGCAATCTACATGTGATGCATCTACAACAAAAACTAGCTGGTGGTACCTTGAGTATTTTGAAGACGCAATCAAGATCTGTGATTGGTTCAGGCATAGGTAGGTCACCCATATACATCAAAATGCTTTTGAAGCACTCCACAGCGTCCCTTGACATTTCTGCTGTTGGTAGTTTGAGCAATGAGTTCTCCAACGGTACCTTGGAACAGAATAGAACGAGTGAAGAAACTGGGGTATTGACATATACTATATATAGCAGGTATTGAGAACTGACTGATTGTGAAATGTCCGCAGACAAAACTTGGACACTCTCGAAAGCAAAATGATGAAAATTCACACAAGAGGTGAGCCCTAATTCTACCAGAGAACCTACATAAAGAGCCATTACCCTCCAGCAGACAATATATCTACCTGTAGACAACCTGAGTATATACCTGTAGGCAGCCTGAGTATCTACCTGTAGACCACCTGAGTATATACCTGCAGACCACCTGAATATCTAACTGTAGGCAACCCAAGTATCTACGTGTACATAACCTGAATATCTAGTTTATCTGTAGACCAAGCCACTGATTACAGGACACTAGCAATCGTACCGCTATATCAATTCAGACAAAGTAAAAACAACGAAAGCTAAAAAGTTGGAGGCAAAGCAGAAAGGAACGGGGGGGGGGGGGGTGTTTAAACCAGATTCAAGATCAAAGAATGATCATATGAGTCGGTAGCTTTGTACGAAGGCAACTAAACTCAAGGAACAGTTTAGCAGAAGCCCTTATCTATATTAACCAATGAGCAACAAAGGCCACTTTCTTTGCACCAAATTCACTCAACAAACAAACAAAAAAAATTCTGCAAATACTTAGCGAAACCAACAAAAGTTAAAGATGCACATTAATATTAATTTTATCCACACATTTTGTCACATGATCCGCGTGAGAACTTCTCACAGCACAGACAAGAGAACAGTTAGTTGAGTTAGACAAATATATAGCCTGAAAACTAAAGCCTGGATTAGCAACTAATCTATTACATGTATATATTACTCATTAGACTGAATGACCACAAGTTAACACTGACTGCTCTCTCCATAATAAGCAACTAAATAGATAAAAGCAGAAATGGATGAACCAAGAGAAAAGAGAGAGAAGGGGGAAAGTGAGGAGAGTGGAGGAGGGAGGGAAGGATAGGAAGGGGAGGAAGGATAGGAGGGGAAGAGGGAGGGGAAGAGGGAGAGAAAGGGGGAGGAGGGAAGGGGGAGGGAGGGGAAGAGGGAGGGGAAGAGGGAGGGAAGGAGTGAGGGGGGAGGAGGGAGGGGGTAGAAGAGGGAGGGAGAAGAGGGAGGGGGAGAGGGAGGGGAGGAGGAGGGAGGGGAGGGGGGAGAAAAGGGAGGGAGGGGAAGAGGGAGGGAAGAGGGAGGGGAAGAGGGAGGGGAAGGGGGAGGAAGGAAGGGGGAGGGAGGGGAAGAGGGAGGGAAGGGGGAGGAGGGAGGGGAGGGAAGAGGGAGGGGAAGAGAGAGGGAAAGGGGAGGGAGGGGAAAAGGGAGGGGAAAAGGGAGGGGAAGTGAGAAAGTGAAGTTCTGCTTGCACCTGGTGTCATTGTTGGCTACAACCACTATTGTAGACATAGCACTATGAAGAGGAAATGTTAATCAAAAAATGACATCCCAATAAAGCAGAAATAAAAACCTACTTTGGTCCACTTGATTGCCTCAGCCTGTTCCTTCCAAGACCAGCTTTCACTCCTCTGTTTGTTATTTTCTACAGAATAAAAACATGTTATTGCTCCACCAGGCATGATGGATTTAGTATATATAATGCAGTACAAGCTTCATTTTTTGTTTTTAAATTAAGATCTTATATTCACGCGTGTAAATTAATAGACATATCTAACCACTTCCAGTTTTCTGAATGAAATATCCAGTCCCTAGAATTAAGCAATGAATTATTAACACCGTTTAACTTATGTAAATAGATGACAGTAACAATTATACGAAAAAAACAGGATGGCATAACGTTGAGAATAAAAAACCAACACCGGCTTCCACTACTAGTCAAAGCAGTTGATGGAGGAGACTGTTCATGAGCACTTCACTAACACTGGCGAGCGTTTAAGATTTATTTGGTACAATCAAACTTACCGGAGTCTCTGTGAAAAATTTTCTTTTTGAAACTGCTCAGTTTTAGATTTTCTATCAATCTGATGCTGTGTTGTAGTCCGCGGCTACCGTCCTGCAAGGCTTCATAGCTGTAACATGAGCAAGCAATGGCACTTGGTCACACATTCAACATATGCTTGTTTTTAATATACATGTACTTTTCAAGCACTGTCAACTGCAGTTCAGACTAAATTAAATGTTTTCCTCATAATGAAAGAATCTTTCACAGATAGGGTCACGCAAGGGTTTCTGAGATGTGGTGAATGTCGTAAGCTCCAAGTTTAGCTCTGCACTGAGCTGGAAGACAAGTGGTGGTCATCAAAGCAACCGCCAGCTGGTCATTCAGTATAATTGTTAGCTGCAGATGTGAGTTTGACCGATTACAGATGAATCTGTCACATGACAGTAACCAGCTTACCGGTCGATGTTTTGTCTGTAATACATCATGGAGAATTCCAGCATTGAGAACTTGCCAGATGCTGAGTGGGTGGACAATTCAGCCAGATCCTGAAATACAACGGACACTTGCTAATGCGGACACTTGCTAATGCCTGCACACACTTAAGCAGAAAGAGGGAGAGGCATTATAACCGAGGGGATATTAATGTCTTGTGGTATCAATGAAACTGTCCGTAAGATCCCACAGATGACAAATGAGAGTTGGTGCACGTACACATGTCTGTCGATGACATTTCTGGCTAATTATTGCATCAAGTTTTGCAACAAGTTGACCAACACTAGAAAACTTTTTAGATTATCGTCAATAAAAGTTAAGCACGCGACGAAATATGCCACTACATTGCATTGCATATTTTGGGGTCCGAACATGTACTAAACAACGTGTGCTGAATACAAATCAGCTAGCAATGCTGCAAGATATTCTATGGAGTCGTCTTCTCGAATATCTCAATTGTACCAATTAGGCAAATTTATATATATATGTATTTTACACAATCAACCGATGAATTTATTGACTGATAGCAATACAAATCAAGTATCATTATCCTTAAGTTACATTGCGTAATCTATGCCACTCTGTAAGACTTAAGCACTTCCCCTAGAATCATCTTTTCACGTGGACGATTTGAACAATTTATGACTCAATTTTTGCCTACAGACGCGTGGTATTAAATGTTACTGGCTTTTATCACCCAATTATTAAAATGAGAAATTTCATGTCAAATTTTAATGAAATATTTACAGCTTAATCATCGAGCAAAAAACAAAAAATGAGTGTTCACACATCATGAAGCTACGCAAGAAAAGGAAAATCACTTTTGATTATCTATATGATGAATGTTGTTGTCCGCCAAGCAGAACAAAATGGTATAACTTAGCACTGCCTCTACTCTCTGTTCAGAGACCCTTTAAGAAAAAAATAGCAGGTTAAAAGCAAATATGGTTGCAAATTATCCTTCATTTCATGGTTTAAAAATGATAATAGAGCCGATAATACACAAGACTTTTTGTAATGCATAGCCGGTCAATTGAAATAAAATGAAAATCATGTGTGTCTTATTTCTATCTCTACCTATGTACAATACATAATAAATATCACTGATAATTTTTTGTTCAGTGGACTAATTTTTGAAAACCCTCCAGTTTTGTACAAAAACCATTACTTTTTGAATAAATTATCATTAACAAATTATTATTAAACCCAACTTATTATTTTTATTGCATTATTTTTGTCAAAAACAGGCCTTGACTACTCCCACTCTCACTAAGCAATAAAAAGCGATTTGTCCACTATTATTCTTGAATGACAGCTGCTACTGTACATAACTGGCTCTTCGTGACAGTACAATTTTGGTAAATTGTTATCCGGCAATGGTTGGTTTTAAAGAAGCAACAACATACACAATACACATAGCCTGTGTACCACGAGATTTTGTACAACTAACTAGGGGAGGAGGCCAACCTTTGCATTAGAACTAGTACGCCTTCTCACCATTGGACTCCCAAAGCTAGCGGTTCTAGATATGTTTTTTCTCCTCTGCAGTGTTCTCATTCCTTCATCGGCATTTCCGTTGAATGAGCCATACACCCAACCTGAAGGGAAACCAACACAGGTTTACAGCTTACCAGTGGTAACACAAGACTACATGTTTAAGCGTTACAAGTCTTTATTGTATAACAAAAAATAAACAATCTGTCCTCAATTAGTATATAAATTTAACTACCCACCAGTACGAGGTAATAGTCTATATTGCAATGACAATAACCAGAATCAGTATCACACAAACAACATTATGGCACTACATGACGTATCGATGAACCAGTGCCACACACACGCTACTAATTGTGTGCTGTGGACCCAGCCTAAGATAAGCGTACTTGAATTAGATAAGACACGAATATACCAGAAATTGAAACCAGATCCTTGATCTCTGTGAATACGCCTGCACCACAAGACAACAGCATTTCGGCAATAGTAAATGAAACAGGTAGCAATGTTGAAGTTCCCTAGAGATTGTACTGTGCCATTGACATGGATACTGACTTAGGAGAAAGTGATAGAAATTTAATTAAATTGGCAACTTTTCACCATAACCAACCATAATCTGACACATATTGTTGGTTGTCTGCCAACTTGGACTATTATATGCAGGAGGGTTCTGTTAGAAAAGTAGGTAGCTCTCCGCCAATTCTTTTCACAAAACTGAATATCGTACACTTAAATACAGACATAACGCTGCATACAAAGACCTTGTAAATAACCGACAGCAGCAGCAGTCTCCATAGACACATATTCCAATAGATAGCAGTGAGAGTTTCCTCTAAAAAGCTGCTGCTTACAACCAGCGAACAGCTTACACTGATTGGTTTGATAACAAGGGCAGAACAGCGAGACAGAATCTACACTTGAGCAGATAAGAGAAGGGAGCAGGGATAGACTAATGGTAAGTATGTACGACATTTAACAGCAGCTTCTTTGTTCAACAAACCCAATACAGTTTAATAGTGATGCTAGAAAAGACTTTCAGCAACAATAATACCTAGATTTTACGAAGACTTGAGAGCATCAAAAATTCTCCAAAAAATTGGGCCAACCTGCTTATTCAGCAGGAATAGTTGTGCGGAAACGAAGGTGATTGAATTTTAATTTATCAGAAGCTTCAATCAACTAGTTAAGCCAAACCAGGTCCATGATGGTGCTTTCTACGTGAAGAATCACAGTTTTTTCCATAAAGGCTTTGAACAGAGCTGGTGCTAGCTGACATGCGCAAATATCAAACAGCAGATCACGGAGCCCAGCAAAGTGATGCCTCAAATCATAAAATACCAAACAATAACTGCAGCTCGTGAACTCTGCATCCCAAGTAAATTGACAGTAGGAGAGCAATATTTCACACTGTAACAAAAATGCACTGTGGTGGACACTAGTCAAGTCTTCTTTTTTTGCCTGTGAGCACTTATTAAAACTCAAATGTGCATGGCAAGGCAAACCAAGGTAGCGCGAATGCTATGTTGGAGATCACCTTGTGCCATAAATAACTATAATCTGTCTTTGTAGCAGCTCTTCAAAAGGCTTAGAATGGGTGTGACTGGTGTCAGCAAAAAGACTCACAGAACTTACATTTGTAATTGATAGAGCGGGTCTTGCCATTGCTGTCTTTCATCTTTTAATCAAACATCAAACTACTAATTTCTTATTGGCCATTATACCAATACGCAGAACAAAGATCTCTCCATTTAGAAACAGTAAAGCTAAAATAAGATCCACAAGTGCACCAAGCTACCGTACACCAGACAAATGTAACAGAAACCATTTTAGACTAACAACCAATATTGAAACTCTGTGGTTTAACCCTATCAGACCATGGAAATTATGCAAAACGAATTTGCCACAATATGTCAATAAAGAGACCGCAAGCCGTAATATAATCGAACAAGTTTTTATCGGATCTCCAACAAAACAAAAACTTCCTGACTGTGATGAGACAACTCAGTAACTCCATGTCAAAGTCTTGGTAGAATGGGTGCATTGTTTTGACAGGTCTTGAATAACGCTTACAACAAGGCCAGCCTGTAATCCTTACATGTAGCTCCAGTTCCTAGAAGGACTACAGGCTACAGAGACGAGTGCAACAGCCACAATCTAGCAACACTGGTACAGAGAGTATACAAGTTATAATAATAGATAATGGATATAGGAGAGAGTAGAGAAATTAAAGGTGCGCATTGTACTTCAGTCACAGAATAATGAGCATAAATTAGCTGAGATGGATGTGACAGAGCTAACTGGTAGAAAACCTTTAGATCTGCAAATGAGCCAGTTGATGCATTAATCCTCTAGTAATCTTTCGAGGGCGCAGGCAGAGCGTTCACATGATCATAATAAGGTCTCGACTCGCAACTTAAAAGACTACCCAGTATGAATAAAAAGTCAACGGTTGAAGTTGCTGACAAGGTAGTCGGTGAGCATGGACACGTTCAGAATCTCTTCGATTGATTTAAAATTAGGCTGCATCTACGCTGATGACATCTGCTTTTTAATTTTCAGTTATTTTATAAGAAATCATATAAAAGACTTGAAAATGAGAATAAGTTTGAAAAAGAACAAAATTATAATAAATAATTTACCTCCACGAGGTGGTCCTCCCTGTCTCTGGTCATGAGATTCACTCCGAGTAGCTGATCTCTGCATCTTTCAGCACTGACTGACGTAGACAAACACTACAAACATCACTGGAGAGATCAACTGCTGGCACGACCAACTCCTTGCCCTCCAATGCAGTACTTACACAACCAGCCAACTGATTCATCATGTAACAGATTGAATAGGTGCTACCATGGCTCCCTTGGCAACCAAGACAGTCTTTACTGCAAACCTGTGTTACATCTAGACAACCAAACTAGACGATACCAAGTCACTACCAAAGCCGATGATAAAGACTTACATTTGGTTCTAAATCATGAGATGGCTCCAAGTTCACTATTCTAAGTATGAGTAGGTAGTCAGCTGGAGGGAATGACTATACTTCAGTGTTTAGCAATGGTAGACTAGCGATCTAAAGTGGTCACCTATGGAACAAGCTCTGAAAGTGTCTTCTAACCAATAATAATATTACGAATCATAAATCATTCAATTCTGACATTGCCATGGCAACTAAGTAATCACCCAGCAGCTAATCCAGGTTAACTTATTTGAAAGAGAGGCTTGAGTCTTGTTACCTCTTGCCAACAGAAGGTAAATTAAGTAACAACATCATATGTAACTAGTACGACACTCAAGCGAGACGTTCTGGGAATGAGAAAAACCTTGCTTGCTAGCTTAGTGTAAGTTTCCGAGGATCAATAATGTGACTCATTGCTCTCGTACAAATCATTATTTGAAAGGCACAAATCTGATAATTCCGGTGGATGGCAAATGATGACACTTATAGCTGATGAGCCATCAGTTTCTCTTCCCAGTAAATATTCCTCCAGAAATCCACCAACCATGACCTTGAGTTATAAAAATATATTGATTTGAGTTTCTTTTTTAATTATTTTGTCCAGCTACTTTTGTATGAAAACGGGAGGAAATACCAAATTGAGTGACTCCTGCAGAGCCAAAGACTGCACCATTTCTGAAGTGTCAGGACATAGTTGTAGCAGAGTGAAATTCTTACAACATCGGTGACTACAACAAGACTGTAGCCAATGCCCAGACACACACCAACCATGCACTCCAACCACTTGACCATCGCTTTCCTCTTTCAAATATTGGTCCATATAAAAAAAAATTTCTCCCCACTAACACTTGCATCATAAAAAAAATGCAGCAAACTTTTTCCTGAGCTCAGAAATTTTACAATTAATAACAATCCATTAGTTAAAAAAAAATAAAAAGCTAGATGGCTCTGTGCAACTTATAAATTACTGTCAGTCATCGCCTATCATGCAATTCCGCCAAGTATCATATCAAATAGACAGAAGGAAATTACTGGAATTTTATATTTAGTATGTGTGCAATAACACAATAACTGGCACACAAACAACAATATTCGATTCCTGGTATGAGTATATATTGTGGTTATGTTGGCGTGGCAGTCCAACTCCATCCCTACCCAATCATAAAACATTTTTCCTAAAATCACTGATTGCGCTTCATGATTCAGTACTTATGGCAATCTTCTGGGAGTGACCAGAGCTCCACAGCCTTTGCAAGCTTAGAAGTAAAGTTTTATGTGGTCGTACAGATAACTCTCCAAACTAGTTACTTACAAGTACTGAATACTCCATATATGAACTACTACTGGGCAGACTTGTAAGCAAACAGTGCTACATGACAAGAAAATGGAGGTGCACTTGTATTTTGTGTAGAGATGTAGGAAGATAAAGTACTACACACAAACAGCTACACCCAAGCACATGCACTAGAGAAATAATTAGCATATAAATTGCCTCATCTCTATCGGGTCCACCACCACACCTTGATCTCTTCTTACATAAAACAAAGTTAACTAATAAGGCTGGCAGAAGCTCTCCAATGGCTATGAAACCGAATCAAGTAGACAGAAAACAGCTAATTGCAGAAGTACTGACATGTAGCACAAAACAGCGCAGAAATAATAATAATAGCAAAGAGAGTTACTTGAAATAGTATAATCCTTATCAAATGCACCACCTACATGGTGTGTGTGCCTTGCCTTGTGACTTGCCACCATTCAACAATTTATTTATTAAACATAAAGTAACATATAACAAAAAAACAAAACTTTTATTACCATAAAACAAAATTCTGGTACAAAGATATCAAACAACATTTATCAATCAAACAACAAACTGTATCATTACTGTGCTTTGGTGCATTATAAACACATGATGCAATAGTATTCATCCACCTACCAGGTGGGTTGTACCTGGTGTCCCAGCTTGGCCAGTCTGGCAGGTAGATACACCTGTGTGAGGTAACTCCTTCCAAACACATCCAAACACTGAATCTCCATCTTCTTGTTTTTCTGCAGCATCAACTGCAGCTGCAACAGATGTGTAGGAGCTGCAAAGTGAGGATCCACTCGGAGTATACAGTTATCTAATCCTATCAGCATCCAGTTAATTCGGCACACCAAATAGACCATCTTTCTGCATTAATATTATTACTATTAATAATATATATATAATATATAAATTAATAATATTATAATACAACGTCAGCTTCACTGCATACCAACATATACTTGAACTTGCTAATAATATTAGCAAGTTTTAGCAAATATTAGCAAGTATATATTTGAAAACTATGTATTGTCTCCCCATGTTACTTTCATTTCAATAAGAATAGTAAAAGTTATCTCCTCTCTATTTCCAATGAGACTTCCAAGAACTATGTTGGCATATACCAGTTTTTATCTCATAAAGAAAGTAAATGTCTAATAAAACCATGTGGTCATACTTGGTGGTGTGTGTGCAGAATAAATGTTAACATATTTTATATAGCAACAAAAGCCATAATTGGAGATGAAGTTAATGCGTTTACAAGCAGTTCAAGTATAAAAAGAGTACACAAATTTAGATAGGGTGGTATTCGCAGAAAAAATCGCTGTATAGTAGCTTACAACTTTATATATTTGCCAGGTAGAAGTCACAGCGATATATATCTACCACAGTGATATTATATCACTGTGGTAGAAGTGATAGAGCAATGGCATACCTCAGTCATCTCCTGAGACTGGCCTGTCATATAGCCTCGGTTCATAATATCCTGCACTTGAGCTTTTTCTCTGGTGCTCAGCTCTAGGGCTACTTCCTCTGGCAGGTGTAAAGTATCCATATCTGATGGCAGAACTCCAAGCCACGCAAGAGATGGGATAGATAAATTTTGGACATCGTGAGCGTGCGTCTACAATATTGTTTCTACCAAACCAACTATGTCTGTAACATCATGAGCGTGCGTCTACAATATTGTTTCTACCAAACCAACTATGTCTGTAACATCATGAGCGTGTGTCTACAATATTGTTTCTACTAAACCAACTATGTCTGTAACATCATGAGCGTGTGTCTACAATATTGTTTCTACTAAACCAACTATGTCTGTAACATCATGAGCGTGTGTCTACAATATTGTTTCTACTAAACCAACTATGTCTGTAATCAGATTTTACAGATAAGAACTTGATAAAAAACATATAAAAAAACAAGCAGACCCAGGATTTTGTGCAGCACTGTTTCAGTAAAATGAAATATCAGCAAAGTTGCTGATTACGCTTAGCACCTGCTGGTCATGTGACCATAGGGATAAAAGACGACTAAATGACAACATTTGGATAATGCGCTCTTATCAGATGCTCACCACTACCCAGAAAACAACTTGAATGTTTAAATGGGAGCTCAAAGCTTTTGATTCCATCATAAAAAAATTGGTAAAATTTCGAGTTCCAAAAATTAATCATAAAAAACAATACAGCGAATCATGCCATCTGGTTTTAGATATTTTATCTAAAATACACTTCAGTGAGTACAGTTAGTCGTAAGAAAGACCCATCCTTCCACCACAAATGTCAGAAGCATGTTAAGTAAACTAGATGATACAAATAGTTGGGGGGGGGGGGAGAGGAGGATGGGGAGAGGGGAAGGGGGTGTGGAGGGAAGGGGGTGTGGCTGGGGCGGATGAAGCTGCACTTGCTCCAAGACTAGTTACACCCATATGTCACACCGTCATCTACATTCAATAGGACTATACATTGTACATTGAGGTCCGCAGACACGTATGCATCTGCACAACCTTCTGGCTTGTCCAGAGTAACAAATGATCACTATTTTTTGCAATGATTAAGCAACATATAGTAATTAATATCTGACTGCACTGAAGATTAGTTGTTGGCCCAAAGAAGATTACAGGCGTAATGCTGCAGACATGCTCTGTACCAGAGAAGTGAGTGATCACACGTGTGTACGCAGAGAGGTGCCAGATCTTGCATTGTAACAGAGCAAACAACTTTGTTGTAAGGTTTTACTGAAGCAATGGAGTAAGAGAAAGAACAGGAGTAGATAACTCCTAATTAGATTGAGATCGGGAGACAGTAGAGAAATATCGTTGGTTATGATTGAAAGGCAAAACAACGCCATGTTTTTAGGACTTCTCTTAAGCCCAAAACCTTGTATTCTCTCTAATTTCCCAAAGATCATAGTGAGAATTTATGCTAAAAGTGCTGGGTATTGAGGCTGTTATGAAATTAACTACATCGACTTGTTCTTACATTTTCACATGAGACCCAACAAACAAATGAAAACCCGTCAAGATAACACATTCGGTTTTACATTTCTCTTTGAAATATTTAGACGCTTATTGCGGTAAAGCAAAACCAGATATAGTGATGTATATATACAGCACTCTCACAAAACATGTTTTTTTCTTGCCCAATCAGGGCCGTAGCCAGGATTTATTATCAGAGGAGGCAATCACCCACACAGGGCCGGGGGTCCAGGGGGCCGCCAAGGCCCCCGGCGGGGTCCGGGGCAGCGCCCCGGCCGCCAAAGCAATTTTACAGGTTTTACAATAAAAAGACAAAAAATCAAAGCATCTGCAAGAGGTTATATTATGAACAAATTTTGATTGATTTGAAACATCTATGAG
This sequence comes from Cryptosula pallasiana, assembly GCA_945261195.1. Taxonomy (NCBI): domain Eukaryota; kingdom Metazoa; phylum Bryozoa; class Gymnolaemata; order Cheilostomatida; family Cryptosulidae; genus Cryptosula; species Cryptosula pallasiana. The sequence goes on from OX183135.1 coordinate 6,383,525, forward strand.
CCAAATTCATATGAATACATGGCATGTATGTACATATGAGATATTTGTATGCCCACACAGATAAGATAACTTTCTAGCGTTGTTGTTTTACTACATACCAATAAATGAACTTAAGCTGAGAGAGGAAAAAGCTGTGGAACCTCATATTACATAGGTAATTCAAGATCGATTGCTCTATTCTGCAGTCATGAACCCGTTGCAATTAATTGGTTCCATCTTTCTCGCCAATAAAAAGAACTTGCAATGATGGTCATGTTAGACAAAGTTGAATGCGCTTTGACTGGCAATACCAGTAGCAATAAGTTTGTGTTAGTAAGTGTATTTGTGAGCAATGTCTGCTAGTATAATTATCTTTTTCTTCCTTGCTGATAGCTATTTATCACAGGTGCCAGTACCCCATAGAGAGTGCCAGGATGTAAGTTTACTACTTAGCAATTGCTAGGTGTCCCATAAAAATAACGTTTCTCCCTAAATTTTGTGTTGATGGTAGTGGTAGTTGCAGTAATAATAAGAACTATAATAATCGTTTAGTTACTAGTGGTAAACAATTTATTGCTATTATTAATGAAAATAACAAAATGGCAGGAAAATAATAAATAATGAAAACGTCAAATAACTCAAGCAAAGAAGGGAAGTAGTAATTAACATGATTGTAAGATGTGGGTATATGGAAATAGTGCAACCATTCTCCTACCACCACTACTCAAGTATAAAAGAATGAATAGAGTAGCTTATCAAGTTGTGTGTTGCTGTAAAATAATTTTTATTTATTATAATGATGATAATCATCACTTTTTTCATAAGTTTTATAATAATATAATATCAATATTATTGTTAGCTGTGAAAAATAATAATAGCAGGAATAAAAAATTATTATTATTTACATTATTATTAATTATAGTAATAGATTTATATAATGGAGCTGCTCAGTGAATTAAACAGGATAACAACTTTATCTCAGAGTCATTATAATAACAATTCAATAAATAGTATCATTACTTTTTTGTAGTTTTATGTTAATGTTATATTATTTTTACACAATAAATAATATATTATTTTATATGATAAGTAAGTCATACATATGTACAGGAATTTGTGTCTGGGTGGTAGCCACCTGTACACCTTCCCGACGCGTTCTGCCTCTACCCTAAGTCAGCGTACAATAATGTGTTATTATTGTTAGAGTGCATGCATTGGTTTGTGCAGTTATGAGTGCGGCCGTATCTGGGGTGGAATGATTGCTGGCAATTTACAATAATTATATTATAATTATTGGCTGCATCCGAACATGGCTATGTTCGACAATAATTGTGCTGTAATTATTGTTTAGTTTATAGTTTGTTGCAAACTTTGACACCGACAATAATCGTGCTGGAATTATTGTTTGTCTACCTCGACTCAGTCGAGATCGACAATAATTGCACTGGAATTATTGGTGCGTTGTCTTGTCCCGAACTCTGGCATCCGAATTTATTGTGAGCCGAACTATCAGGGCACCAAGTGCTTCGCGTCGTACTTCTCACCGTGGTGAGGGAATATGCAGTGATAAGGCGAACCGTTCTCACTTTCCGCCAAGCCTCGTGCTTGCCAATAGTTGACCAGGTCAGCGCTTGTAGTTATGTTGCTTCTAGCTGTGCTTGCTTCTTGGGAAAAAGAATCTTCTGAGAGCCAGGCTAACTCTGAACTTAATTGCTCAAACATAGATATTTATACAAAGTAGGCGGGTAAAATCTGGTTAAGCCACGCCTGGGTAAAATCTGGTACAAGCCACGCCTTGTAAGCACCAAAATGCAATTGTATAATAAAAACCGTGGAAAAAGTATAAAATATAACAATAATAATTATTTGGGCAGATCATAGAACTGTTCTAGATAGACGCTTGTAGCACAGGTAACAATAGAACTAGGACAAAACATAGACAAGCATAAGCGAGTACATATTGAGATAATGTGTAGACAGTGAGTTAATATCGAGACAATGCGTAGACGGTGAGATAATACTGAGTCAAAGGCTTAGGCCAAGTACGAGTAGTAAATAATAAATGTTTGACAAGTACTGGCGTCCCTCACACATATAGATATATATAACTACAAACGATAGTAGTTGGTGTTAGTGTTATTTATTATCATCATTATTATAATAATAATAATAATAACAATAATAATAATAGCACTAACAATAATAATTATTATTATTAGAACAATAATAATAATTATTATTGTTAACTGTTATTAATAAAATAATATTCAATGATAATAATAAATAATAATTAGTAGGAGTACAAAATAATGATTAAAAAAACTAAAAGAAAATATTGAACTAAATTAAATAACTGTTACTATCTGTTGTTAATATCGACAAATAAAACTAAATAAAAAAATATAAAAACTAGAGAAAAAGTTGTATTTAAGGAATTAGATGAATACCTAGCTTTTTATTTTCTTGAGTCCATATAATAATAATTATTTATTAATATCATCAATCACTTGATTATTACTAATTATTTTTTACTAGTTCTCATTATTATTTAAAAAAAAAAAACACCTTTGCACTGTACCCTGAACTCTCTGCAGTGGGAAGTGCTAACCATAACTAAAAGTAAAATGCAGCAGACAACAGTAGTCATCCAGAAAAATTGAAATATACCTTGAAAAAAATATTTGGCAAAAAGATTATTGCAGTAGTAATAAGCATGCACAGGAAATGGTATGTTGTAGTTTGAGAGTCTAATGTACGATTGGGTTTCTTATGATAAGAAACGTGATTACAGTAACAGTATTAGAACTAGTGCTACGTGCGTGCAATAACGGTAATCCATGTGGAAATACCAAGTACTGCTAAAAGGGTGAATTTTTTGGGAAAATCCGTTTTCTGAGTTGGAAATTCCCATTTTTGCCTAAACTTTCAGACGAGGCAAGAGCCTCGTCTTGCCTCAATGTGGCTACGGCCCTGCCAATCTATGATATTTTTAAAGATTATTAAAACAAATGGTGTTCCTTCACACCTTGCTATGTAACAGAATAAATTTAACAAGATAAAACAAATTACAAGCTGGTAACAATTCCTTCAATGGATGTATAATCAATGCTATTTTCTGTCTCCCAAATAATACTGATAGTAATGTTAAGTAATTAATGAGAATCAGGTTATGTAACCAATACTACATATGTTATGTAACCAATACTACATATGTTATGTAACCAATACTATATATGTTATGTAACCAATACTACATATGTTATGTAACCAATACTACATATGTTATGTAACCAATACTACATATGTTATGTAACCAATACTACATATGTTATGTAACCATTACTATATATGTTATGTAACCAATATTACATATGTTACGTTATCAATGCTATATTTGTTATGTATGTGTTTGCAGTAGAACAAACCTGAGATCCAAACTTGTAGGTGAGGTAAATCGCCACACCGTGTGGGTCAGCATCCACCAAAGCAAAGAATGGCAGCAGTGGGAACTTGTCCTTCAACATCCTTAACAGCTGTCGAGTTATCAGATCGGGATAGCCTTTGGCCTATTGTACAGCATTGAACCCATGGGTGGAGAAAGACTTAGGAATCGAACAATGTAGTTTATGTGTAAAACATCAATACACAATACATACAACAGACACACAATACCTAAAACAGACACACAATACATACAACAGACACGCAATATATACAACAGGCACACAAGAGATTTCATGGACTCACAGTTACAATAATAGATGGTCCAAGCTCTTTGCACACCTGATCCTCTAAGAGATGTTGAAAAGTAGCATCTTTCTCGACTACAATAACCACTCTAGCATTGGATTGTACTAACTCTATCTTATGGACAAGGGACGGTAGTAGCACCCCCTACAATGGCAGACCAATATCAACCACGTACAAGCCAGATATGAGCTGAGGCAGTGCATCACTGCAAAATAAGCCGGCTATACAAATCTAAAACATGTATTGATATAGCGAGGGCAGACTCACATTCCTTGTGCTGCTGCAGTCAACAAGCTTACCATCTGCATCAAGAAACAAGAGATCTCCAGAGATGACTCCCTTAGATGTAGCCACCTGCCAAACAATGCAGTCTCTATAATACGACCTGAACAAGCTGATGAACTATGATGTTCTAAAGATAAACCTAATTTGCCTATCATGTACATGTAACACAGTATTAAAGCTCTATGTGTTCCACATCACACTAGATGCCTCGTACACCAGTTGCCTCACCAAATCTATCAGCGTAGGCAGCAGACAGACAAAAGTGATGAGCCCACTCTCACACTCTAGCACTTGGACAATAAGTTGGGCACCTCATGATATAAAATAGTTGAAATGGAACGGAAAAGGAACTTTCTCATTCACAGGATGTTTTTATAAAACTAACCAAAGGAAAAGAAAAACCTAAGATTACAACATGTTTTCGAGTTCAAACAGGAGAACAAGTGAAATGATGTGATATAGTATAAGTATATGTTACAGTAATGATGTGATATAGTATAGGTATATGTTACTGTAATGATGTGATATAGTAAAGGTATATGTTACTGTAATGATGTGATATAGTATAGGTATATGTTACTGTAATGATGTGATATAGTATAGGTATATGTTACTGTAATGATGTGATATAGTAAAGGTATATGTTACTGTAATGATGTGATATAGTAAAGGTATATGTTACTGTAATGATGTGATATAGTATAGGTATATGTTACTGTAATGATGTGATATAGTATGGGTATATGTTACTGTAATGATGTGATATAGTATAGGTATATGTTACTGTAATGATGTGATATAGTATGGGTATATGTTACTGTAATGATGTGATATAGTATAGGTATATGTTACTGTAATGATGTGATATAGTAAAGGTATATGTTACTGTAATGACGTGATATAGTATAGGTATATGATACTGTAATGATGTGATATAGTATAGGTATATGTTACTGTAATGATGTGATATAGTAAAGGTATATGTTACTGTAATGATGTGATATAGTAAAGGTATATGTTACTGTAATGATGTGATATAGTATAGGTATATGTTATTGCAGTCTTTGATACCGAATGTTATTTTTCTCCAACCATTAAAGCACACACACCGTTTTTTCATCCTTAAGCAGATCACTATAGGCGGTCTCTGCCTCATTCATATGTAACTAGGTTCACCGCGGACGATTGTTCAGCAGCCTATCAAATCACTAGTATCTATATCATGTGGGCTAGGTTTTTTTTACACTTTCTGGCAAGCACTTCACAGCAGTTATTATTTATTACTCCTTCACAATAATTTTTTAAAAATTTATTATTACTTATTAATTATATACTAACATTTTTATTTTATAATTACTACACTAATAATTATTTATTATAATTATTATATTACCTGAAAATTATAATCAGTTTGTAATTATTATTTAATATCATAATTAATTAATAAGCTATCATTTTATTGAAATAATTTTGAGTGAATAACGAAGTTGCAGTAACCCAGCTAATAAAACCAAAATTGTGAGCCAACTCATCGTCCGATGTTAACCAATCACAGCTGTGAATTTTATGGAAAAAACGAGAGGTACAAAAGAAATATTTAACATGCGAAACTGCCAGATATCTGCTAAATTGGCACAAATCTTCACGGAACCGCTCCTGCCGAGACACAATTTACAGACAACGAAAACGGAACTGGGGTAAAAAACGGTGCGTGTGCAGAGACTTTTCAGCATCAGATGTCACATTACAGTCTGTTAGTGTACAAGGCTATCTCCCGCTACAGCTATTTGTATAGTTGCATATACAGCGACATATGTGAAGCTACATCTATTGCTACACATGTAGAACATATGTGACACATTTTACAGTACGTACGACGTGCAGATGCCAGCGGGGTACAGACAACATTGAGGAGATAGTGTCTATTAGCTGATCCAAGTATCGCTGGTTACCATAAAGCTCTGGGTCTTGATAATACAAATCCCTACAATATACACATGTAGGTTATACAGTCCACCCCCTTCATCTATATTGTATATGCTATGCAGGAGGTAGCAAACAATATCAACATTTGTTAACTTCAATTCAATGGATTCTATTCTTGTGCACATGATAAACGTAGATACACGAGTACAAGATAGATAGACAAATATAAACAAACATACATATCTGGGTGTATATGCAAACATTACATAGAGAGATACAGAAAAGGTAAGATACCTGGAGATACGTACATGAATGCATACATACATGCACATACATACATGGCACATGAGTAACACACTAAGTGAATGTTCAGTATATATAATACATTTACTTACAACTAAATACGGGTAAATACAAACCTCTTGGTACAATACTCATTTCTCATCAACAAAGAATAGATAGCTGCTATCACTTTCATTATTACCCCTACAAATACCGTGACTCACTGTTGTACCTGCCTACACAGTTCCAAGACTACAATCTGGTCTTAAAATGTCAGGCTGATAACATGTTTCAGGTAAAAGTTTGTGAAAAAACACAAATTTGTCTTACCAAACGAAGACAAATCGAAAGTTGCAAAAATTTATGCTTCATAAATATGTGACTTTCTCCTAAATACTATTTATGACTGCAGTCAATAAGCTTCTGCCAGCAAAATCTGCAACAATTTTGGAACTTTCTGTAACCTGCAAAACATTTTTACTGTTTACTTTTTTACTTATGGCTTCAGCTTCTTTATCTATACAGCAAGTCTTTAGTAGTCGAAGCTCTTATTACAGCCCACAAGCTAGTTGAGTAGGAGCTACAGAAACTTTGAATGTCATATCTCAACCAAAACTTCAGACACACCTGATAGCATTTTCATTTTAATAAGAAGTCATTACAGATACATGTATCTAGTCAAGCAACCATTTAGTGTCTTTTATGTCTAACAACAACCAACCAGAACTTTACCAAAGAATACGCCAAAACGGGATGTAAACTTGAATGACAAAAAACTCCTACAACGTGGCTTGTACTAACCAAATTTAGCAGTACTTCTTCTATTGCTGAACCTGATGGCTGTACCTTGGTTGTTTGATCGAGGTCGCCTGGAAGGTTAAGTCAACAAAGATGTGTTTATACCATTGAATCAAGTAAACCTACAAAAGTGCAAAATGTAATTTCTGTATGCCCAAAGGCACCATGTAGTGAACTACCTGGTGGAAGCCTCAGAACTACTCCAATCTCGTTTTTTAGCCACAATTAGCTGGGGAGAGTTTCCATCCATTATGTCTTCTATCATTGCAACACACATCTCCTCAATCTTGTGTATTATGGCTTCCCTAAATAAAATTAAACAGATTGGTAATAATTCTGATTAAAATGTCGATTGTTTTCCACCAGGTGCAATAAAACTAAATGTCAAATAGTCATAAAAATGCATATCAGATATTATTCAACAAAAAAACTACGGTACAGTTGCATGATCAAAATATTGAAGATCTATAAATAGACAACAAACATGCATACCTTTCATTGGAGTGGGCCATATCTTATGTATGCGGTGGTGTTCACACAGCAACTACGGTGTCACCTTCCCGGTAACTATTAACATACAAACATAATCCATATAACTTTGACTTGGCTTTAGATACACCCTGCCTCTACTTGTCGATATATAAAAAAACTCGTCGTTGTTTGTTTTGTACTAAATACATAGATATTGATATGTCTTTCTCTGGTGCAGGGGCACATACAAATGCATTATTGTCTTGATAGAGCACGAATGGCAGCTTTCACACCCCAATTTATCTATTTTCTGATGCCTAATAACGCCCCAGCCTAATTACCCTGAGCTATTGGGCAGCAGTTCTACTTCTTTTAGTTATATGGTAGCAATGTTGTCCGGTTTGATGATAGTGTCAAGACCAGAAATCTCCGTATTTTCAGTGAAACCCATGTTGATTTCATTTTTTCCTCTCTGTAAATAACTTTTTCGATGTAAATTAGCTGATTGAGAGGAGAAAAGAACTTGTAGAGTGATTGTTTTCTGGGTCTTTTATATGCACAGTTCATCATCTTGCAATTTAATAAGCACCAATCTCCACTCTCAATTTATTTTTGTGCTAATTATCTTGCTTCTTTCAACTTCTGTGCTTTGGCATGCTCTGTCAGTATAGCGATTTACAGCTGCTTCTGTAATTTATTCATTGCCCACCTCAACATTTTTAGCAGCAGATGCCAGTCATTCATCACCCACTTGGGCTGTTACACTCTGATATTTCATCATCATTCCATAACATTAGATAAAGGACAAAACCACCATGGGACAAACTAAGCCATAAAGCAATGTGACCCAATAGATCAGAGGTCCCGACTTGCCTGCCAAGTTTTAAACAAACAGATTAGATCAGAGGGCTCCATCAAAAGCTAAAATGTAGCACGTACAGCGCTCAGTAAATGACATTCCAAAAACAGCTCAGATTGTGGATTTTATTTGACCATTTGCAATTACCAGAACATATTAAATAGTTCAATTCCAAACCTGTTAGTACAGTTGAATGCAACACCATTACTGATAAATATAGAATCTACACAAGAAAACTCACAGTTGATAGCCAGGAAAAATGGAAAATCAAAAACTGTACCATTCCCGAAACCTATGACAGCGAACTACAAATCTATTTGGCCTGGACTGGAAACTTGCAGTTCATTCAACTTGAGAATAAACTTGCAAAACCTAATCATCATTGAAAGAACCGAAAGGGTGTTGAAGCAGACAGAGAAACCATAATTTCATTTGGCAGCTTGTTGAACACTTCGTAGACAGCAGGTTGAGCAAACTTCCACTAACTAGTAAACAAGAGAAGCTTTCCACCTTTTCTAGAAAATGTGGAGAGGGTGCAGAAGTTGCTACAATAACATTACAACTACCATCATCTCAAAATATAACAGCAATTGTTCCTTCACTGAGACTCTCATTATGAGCGAGTGGATAGAAAAGCAGGTGTTTTCCAAAAGGTTAAGGCCCACACAAGTCAATGGGCTTACAGACAGCAGTATGGCTCAACAGACCAAATCAACCAGGATGACAATCGCTGTTCTTGCAATGTTGTGACATATATCTGCTTATCTTTCTCGCAAATATTGGTGGAAGCCATGCTAGTTTTCCAATTAGTGAGAGCTGGATTTCAGAAAACCACTTTCTGATCAGTGATGGAAAATTTCCATGAATATGTGAAGTGTCACAGCACGGGTTGAAAATTGTTTGTTGACTTCTCCTATCTGAACAATTCAGTGGATTACAATTTTTTCCTTAGAATCTAGCTGAAGCGAAGTACAATCAGTCAAATTGATTAGTGAGATAACAATGAGTGATCCTACAGCTAACACAAATAAACATGTGCGATGATCCTTTTTATTGTTGTTAATCATGCACCCATGCACTCATGTGTCCTCTTGTTACGTAACTATTTTTGTATATAACACTGGCTGTGCCCCCTCGCTACACAAAGTAGTAGGAGCACAGCTGGATACAGACACAATAAAGATACACAAAACTCTACCCTCTCACAGCTTTCTTTTTCAATTCTAGTTAATAAAGCGACATGAACAGCAAAATCGTATCAGTGTATCAAGCCTTGTAACTAGGAATTATCTATTCATGCAAGCTAATTGGAGTTGCCCTCTTTTCCATTTTATGTAAAGGCCCACCCACTGTAAAGGGGTGTGGCCTAGGGCATATAAGTAGATACAAGCCATTTACTACTCATCATATTTTATGCCTTCATGCAATACATTAAATAAACACTACAACTTGTTTTGTTTACTACTAATCTGAATACATATATATATGTGTGTGCATATTCATAAAATCAACGAAGCAAAGATAACGCCGGGTTAAGTTGATAAACAGAGCAGTATTCATCAAGTATCAAGGAACTTGATATGCTTCCGCATCAAGGTATCAAAAATTATTAAAATCAAGGACTGCAATCAAGTATATGCACCAAGTTATTTACGGCTCCTAGGAAAAATCTTGATCTGTGGAAAGCCTACTCAAGTGATTGAGATTTCTCTAAATACTTAGAACTCCAAAAAAGCATTACAATTCTGATTGGGCCCAGTTTCCAGGTACTAGTGTAAGACGACATACAGGTCGTCCAGTAAAAAAGCTTGGAATTATTATTTATAATTAAGTGAAACATAATTATTATAAAACACATACAGATAGCAAGCATAAAGTTTAGTGAGCAAGTCGGCAGTCGTGACTTGTCCTCCTCAGTCGGCGTCCGACCTATGGGCTACACCTACCAGTAGACCACTTGGCCTGAGCAATGACCAGTAGTAGGTAGTAGTAGTTGTTCCTGGTAAGAGAGTTTAAGTGTATGCCCCTATAGTGGTAGGCAGTCAGCCAACTAGTAGTCCAGATTCCTGAGATAGGTGGAGGTGTGCTACCACCCAAGTCATTAGAAAGAGGATCATACAAAAAATTCCTCCTGCACAACAACAATCATAATAATTTATCATAATAAATCAAATTTAATAAATAAACAATAGGGAAAATAATATAATAACAATGTTGTATCTATCATTGTAAACTTCTGTTTATTACCTTACACGTAGATTGGTGCCAGTGTTTAAACATTAAAGCGTAATAATTTATTTCATCTTTACTTACCTGGAATTGTTTCGGAGACGTCGTCTGCTTGTTCTACTGCTGGGACAATCCCAATGATATGAACTCGAACTATTTGGGTAAACCCATAGTTGCAGTACAAAAGTTTTAATTTACTACACATTTATTTACACACAATAGTTTGCGTCAATGAATGAACCTCAGTCTACAACAAAGCATAGAGCTATTTTCAAAAGAGAAGCATTGAAAACTATTTGACAGCTATGAAATAAGTCCCAAACATTTACATACACGATGAACTATCCATATTTTTCTTTCCCCATCGATACACTGAAACTTGCTTTGGGATTTTTATCTGTGGGTCTCAATCAAATGCTTGGCAAATCTAAGATTATATATAATTGTTGGGCAAATCCTCTCTCTATGAAATAAGACCTTGACCGCTTGCTGAGTTTTCAAATTTTAAGACAAAATTGTGTGCGAGTATGACATGAATAAAGTATATATATCGTATACTTGGTTGATCGTACTTCACCCGTGTTTTAGTGAAACATAGGAAAAATCACGGGCACTTTCCAACATTGTATCCTGTGCAAATTTCAGAATGTTTTGTGCTGATTTTTAAAAATGAGAAACCCCAAAAAATAGACACCAACTGTATCCATATCTTAACAAAATGTCTTTTGTGGCAGATTTTATTGTCATGATTCTATCTGAGGTAGGAAAATGAATTATGAATGAATGTTGATCGATTAGGTTAGATTACCATCATCATAAAATTAAATAAATTATTAATAAATAATTAATCGTCGTTGGTCATGTCATCGATGATGATGATGATCATGATCATTAATTATACAATTATTATTATTATTTATTATAATTACCTGTTATTATAATTTGTTTAACAATAATAATAAATGATAATAATGCATAATACTACCTACCTACTAAGTATACTACCACTATTATTATTATTATAAATGTTAATTATTATTATTTATTTATTGTTGTTGTTATAATAAATAATAATAATTATTATTATTATGCTATTATTATAATATTAATTAATTAGTTATTATTAATTGTTATTATTTATTGAAATAATAATTTAATAATTATTATTATAAGTAATATTGTGAGGGACGCCAGCACTCGCTGCTAATTCTAATATCTACTCACTCAGTAGCGTCTAAGACATTCTCTCATTGTTAAGCATTTATACAAAGACTAAGCCTTTATCTCAATAGCAACTCACTGTCTACCCTTTGTCTACGAGACTGTCTCGGTATTTACTCACTACGCATTGTCTATGTCTGTGTCAGAGTTCTATTGTTTTACCTGTGCCTATGCTACAAGAGTCTATTTAGTGCTGTTCTATCTTGTACCCAAATAATTATTATTATTATTATTATTATTATATTTTATACTTTTTCCACGGTTTTAATTATACAGTTGCATTTTGGTGCTGATGTAAGTACAAGGCGTGGTTTGTACCAATATTTTATCCAGGCGTGGCTTTGTCAGTTTTACCCGCCTACTGTGTATAAATATTCATGTTCATGCAATAAAGTTCAGAGTTAGCCTGGCTCTCAGAAGATTCTTTCTCTCAAGAAGCAAGCACAGCTAGAAGCAGCAAAACTACAAGCGCTGACCTGGTCGACTATTAGCAAGCACAAGGCTTGGCGGAAAGTGAGAACGGTTCGCCCTATCACTGCGTGTTCCCTCACCTGAGGTGAGAAATACGACGCAAACACCTAGTGCCCTAATAGCTCGACTCACAATAAGTACGAACTCTGAGAGTTCGGGACAAGATAGTGCACCAATAATTCCAGTGCAATTATTGTCAATCTCGACTGAGTCGAAGTAGACAAACAATAATTCCAGCACAATTATTGTCGGTGGCAAAGTTCGCAACAAACTATAAACTAGACAATAATCCCAGCACCATTATTGTCGGTGGCAACAGTTCGCAACAAACTATAAACTAAACAATAATTACAGCGCAATTATTGTCGAACCTAGACATGTTCGGATGCAGCCAATAATTATCAGATAATTATTGTAACCTGCCAGCAATCACTCCACGCCGAATTTGGCTGCACCCATAACTGCACAAGCCAATGTACGCACTCTAAACAATAATAGCATATTATTGATCGCTGACTTAGGGTCGAGACAGAACACGTCGGGAAGGTGTACAGGTGGCTACCACCCAGACACAAATTCCTGTACAATATTATTCTCCTGTTGAATGCGTAGGACTTCAGGTTTCTGATAAGAAAGGTATGAATAATAAAGAGGTAATTTTTCTTAGCAACTATATTCCTCCTATTAAGATTTCCCAATGCATAGAACCACTAAGCAACATTTTTAACTTTGTGCACATCAAGTTTACTCATAGCCAAGTGGTAGTTGTGGGTGATTTTAACCTTCCAGATATTAATCGGGGGTAGTTTTTCAATAAAGAATGGGTCAAGTAACAAATGCGTGCATCAATCCTTTTTGTGCTGTTCAGCCGAAAACAACCTTACACAACTCATCAATGAGGCGACATATTTAAAAAGCAACACCTTAGACCTCGTTCTAACAAATATAGTTGACGAAGTGTCCATAATAAAAATCATTAATCCGGGTTTTAGTGATCACTATACTACAGTTGACTGGCACCTCCCACAGGAGTTCACCCAACACACTTACGTTAGACAATACAGTAAAGCCAATGTGTCTGCCATTAGGTCTGCACTAGAGACCACCTTACATAACATCAGTAGTGCTATTGAATGTAATTCAAGTATAGACAGAATATGGAGCATTTTTGAAACTGATATTCACGAGGCTGTTAATCAATTTGTGTCACTAGCCAAGATCAAACCAAAGGGGGCTCACGAACCAATCTGGGTTATTAAAAAGTCTCGCAAACTAGTAAATAAACAGCGCCTGTTATACAATAAATATAAAATAAGTTAATCACCTGAAGACCTAGAAAAATACAAAAAAATTAGAAGATCCAATAAACAGGTTTTTAGGGAAATAGAATAGGAATACTTCCATCAAACTTTATATGATCCTCTTTTACATGGTCACCCCAAACAGGAATGAGTGGCAAAATTGATAAATGGTCTTAAGCGAGGAAAGGCTCCTGGTCCAGACAAATTGAGGAAAGAAGAATTAAGTCTAGACATGGAAATGACTTCATCAATACCAACAAAAATATTTCAGTACTCTTTGGATACCGGTACTTTGCCATCAATTTGGAAAACCACAAATGTTGTTCCAATATTTAAGAAAGGCTCCAGATCAACATTGTCTAATTACAGACCAGTATCCCTAACTTGCATTTGTTGCAAAATGTTGGAGAGAATAGTTGCTGGTCAACTAACTGCCCATCTAGAAACTTTCACTGATAACAGGCAGCATGGTTTCAGAAGAGGGCTTTCTTGTACAACTCAGCTTGTAACAGTTTTGCATGACATCATGAGTTATATCAACAAAAATTAAACGATTCATGCAGCGGTCTTAGATTTTTCCAAAGCCCTTGACAAAGTTGACCATAACTTATTCATTAAGAAGATGCTAGCTTACCTCTTCCATCCGGTGATTGTACGTTGGATGCATGGATTCCTAACAGATAGGACCCAGAGAGTGGCTATACAGGGACATCATTCAAAGCCTCTGCTAGTTATATCGGAAGTGTCTCAGGGATCTGTCCTTGGTCCGCTGCTGTTCCTAGTCTTTATTAATGATATAGCTAACTTTTTAGACTCCTCCTCTATAAGGCTATTTGCTGATGATGCACTGGCCTACATGGTGGTAAACAGCCTGGAGGATCATGATAAATTCCAGCAAGATCTCATCAATTTGTCAAAATGAGCTAAACAAACTTATATACAATTTAATGTCGACAAGTGTCAAGCTGTAGCTTTTAGTAAAAAACCTGATGTGGAGGCAACATACACATTGGACAACACACCATCAATCCAAGTTTCAGAGTTTAAATATCTGGGTGTCAATATATGCAACAATTTCCACTGGGATTCACACATAGACTTGGTGACCAGTAAGGCCTCCCGAAAATTGGCAATGATCAAGAAAGCCCTCCATGACGCTCCTATGAAAGTGAAACTTGTGGCATAACTCTCCTTTTGTCTGCCAGTCCTGGGCTAGGCTTCGGATCCCCACTTGGTAAAGCATGTGGAACCGTTGGAGAGAGTGCAGAGGCAGTCGATCCGATTCATATGTGGCTTAAGAGGAGTCATTAATTTCACAAAGGCTAGGGTAGATCTCGGATTGCCCTCATTGGAAGAGAGACGGAGGGATGCCCACCACAAATTGTTTAGTAAAGTTTTCGGCGACAAACATTATTCTTTTCTTATGGCTGAATTTGAAAACCACCAGAGTTCTTCCCAATCCAGACATCTTACTAGATCAGTGGTTAGGCCAGTGATTTTGGTACAAGTTTGCAATACAAGTTTCATCCACCAAGGCTTTTTCTGTCGCACTTCCTGAGAGTTAAGAGCTCAGCCCAAAAGATAGTGGTGCTAGATGTCGAGCTCTCTTCATTCTTTTGCGGTTTTAGTTTTGATAACTGGCATGGCGTCTCCCCCTTCCCCGCACTCAGGAGTCTAGGAGATCTAGACAAACATAACATAACTATTTTTATTTTATTAATAAAATTATGATGATACGCCACTAATAATAAACTTATTATAATCACTGTTTATTTATCATTATTATTATTATAATAATATTAATAATTATTATCATGATATTATTATTTACATGTTATAAAACTTGTTGTTTATAATGATAAAAATAATAATGATAATAATAATCATATATTAAATCTAACTCAAGTTTACCACCATCGTCTTTATTCATAATAATTCAATCATTTTTATTGTTTCATTATTATTGTTGCTGATTATTTAATGTTAAAGTCTTGTTTAAATGATGCTGTTATTATTATTAATTATATTTATTTATTATGAATAGAGAAAAACGCGCAACCTGAAAAAGTTTTCCAACACTGGGGAATACCCAATTAATTACGGGGATTTTCGGACTCCGTCCATTGTTTGATATGAGCCTGCAATAATTATTATGTGTTTCCTCAGCAATAAAACTTTTGCACAGGTTGCGCGTTTTTCTCTTATGAGTTTTATATTATTTCAATTGTTATAATAATATTTCATTACCACTTAAAAATGCATCAACTAATAACAGTAATAGATATAATAATAGTGGTAATAATAATATCAACTACTATTAGTTAATATAAATAACAGTATTTCCTATCATGTTTAATGTTTGAATACACCCACCCGCCCGCTCTACTCCCACCGTGTCTCTCTCTACGTCCACTCTCCCACTTAACACATTGTCTGCCCCGCTCTTTCCCCACCATGCTTTATTTTTCGCCCTCTGCCTTGTTCTATCCCCGTCCTGTTTTACGCCTGGCCAGCTTTATCTTCTGTATATCTGCATTTCTCTCCTTTGCCCAATTCGACAGAAGACACAGGAAGACAGTGTGCTGGTATATTGCAGTCACTAAAACCATATAGTATTAGCATACAACCATACATGACCATACAACTAGGTGATCTAATAGACTGTTTGTACATCAACTTTCATCTCTTGCTGTGTAGTGGTATAGGCATACATAAGTGTGGACAAACACACAGACAGAGACATGTATTTTACATTTATATTCAGCAATTTAATTGATCGAGAAAATCATGAATTAGCATGATGATAATTAGTATTATATAAGAATAATCGTCGTAGCTTTCGAGTTTCACTGTGTCTACTCGAAATTAAAACAACATCGTCACCACAAAACTAAAAAATCAAGTAAGTTGAACTACTCAACAACAAAGAAGGCTATTGAAGAGAAAATTATTAGACTAATAGCTCCCATAATAAAAGCAAAGCTTAAAATAAATTGATAATGGCGATGATCGATGATGGAAGCTAACAAAAATAAGTTACATGTGAGTTTTAGGTACACAAGCGATTTCCCCAATCTCTATTATTGTCAAATATGTTTGTGTCTGTTTGTCATTGAGGCTGGCATCCATCTTGAACACGCCAATTGCCCATTCCACAGCATCATGATAATCGTAATCCACTGCCTCAAATTACTGACAAAATGTCTGTGTGTGCCATCATTTTTGATGCCGTGTTAGATGCAAGTTCATCCAGTTGTCCTCACGAATGTGCAAGGCATGTTTGATGACTCTACATATACGTGGTCTACAACATAATATAAATTGCAGGTAGCTTCTCTGCTTTTGACATTAATGGATGTATTTGGCAGACCAACGTGGCTTATGTATGACATCTACTCATCTGGTGTATTGTTATAAATAAGTGTCAGATCGGCAGTAGTCCACCTTGAAGCCCGGCTATTTGTCAGACTGTTCTATGACTTTCTTCTACAGTACCATTTCCAGCCCCTGTGTATGTGCAAGTGAATATATGTATCCTGTCCCACTTTTTCATGACATTCTTCATATGTCATGCACCAAGTTTTCCACAGTAACCTTTTTTGGAACCAAAAAAACTGTGTTGTCGAAGAATTTTCAAAATCCTGCACTGTATTTTATTGGGTTACGCAGAGCTGAGTCTCGACAAAGAAGCAAGCTGTTTTTTCGTATTACCTAAAAAAATAGCGGGTGTTTTTATGGAGCATTAGCATCGAGTAACTCATAACACTTTTTGTAATGCTCCATAATGTGTCCTTTCAATGCTAAAACACCACAAACTTTGATTTTAAACATTGGCAGAGAAGCTGTTTTGGATTAAGCTATTTAACTAGCTTCTAATTTTTGATACGCTCGTGTCATTGTTTAAAACAACAACTTGTTGTATCAAGAGATTATTGGCTCTTAGCACCTGGTATTACCACCTAATTAGACATCAAGCAATCTTTTGATGCGCCTGTAAGCGTGATGGCCATATAACACCAACCACTTACGCTAAACTGAGTGAAACAGAAAATTGTAAAAAACCCTCTCTCTGTCAGTTGTTTAGATCAGTTTCGGTTATCTCATTCAGATGACCAAGGCATTAGTGCCTATTGAATATATTTTGGATATTTTATGCAACTGTGTTATGAGTGGTGTGGTCTATGTTCTGAGAGACTGTTACTGCGTAGAATATCTGGCTAGACTTATTGCAAATAAAATTGGTTCAAGAAGGAGCTCGTGATTTTCTGTTGTTTTTCAGGTCCAATATCAATATTTCTACATCTTTGCTAGCGAATTTTGTTGTGTTCTGTATAGCTGACAAGTGGGATTAAATCATAGATGCCCTATAGACACTGAAAGTAAGAGTTCAATATGGCAGCACACCTGCTGTTGATAGAGGTCGTTGTGTCTGCCCTCAAATATCAGATCATTATTGACAAATAATAATAATAATAATAATAATAATAATAATAATTATTCTTGCACTTGATTCATTTGCCATCTATCATTGTTGCTGATTAGATTTATTTTGAAATTTTTATTATGTAGTTCTTATTGTATGGCCTTCATCAATGATGGATGCATATAATTAATTATAATTATAATACAATAAGATCATAACTGTTATAGTTATATGATTTTTATAATATTATAAACACTAATATAAACTAGATATTGATTTGTGTTTGCGAGCAAAAACAAGAGTATTTTAGAGAATCCATGTTACAAAATGATGTTCATAAGTGAGAATTGAACACCTGAACTGAATGTGTTAAATCACACATTCCACTAACTACTCCATCAACATCTCACTGGAAAAGCCCAATCGTAACACCGTAATTGTTCCTAAACATTATACCTGGCCGTAAAGTTGTACATGCAAAGACTTTTTACGTGAAAAAGATTTCCGCCACTGGGAATCGTACTTGTACCCTTGAAAGAGCAGGTGACATCCTTAGCCATCCAGCTATAGAGTATTGTTGCTGATGTGCAATCTAGTTTAGTACAAACTGACAACTGTTTTTCGATAGCTTTATTTTCGCAAAAAGCTGCCTATATGCTTTTTGTGCTGGAGCCACACAAGCACAAGTTTCCCAACTGTCAATACAACATGCACTCTTGTTACTACATATACTCATGCCGACTTCTGACAATAGTTATTTTTATGAGAAAAAGAAATCCATACCTGAGAATCGAACCCGAACCCTGTCAACAGCAGGTGACAATATTAACCATTTAGCCATCTAGCAATGTTGAATGGGGTTCATAAACATCTTCAGATAAAAGGAAGGTGGTGTGGCCTACATGCAAAAAAATATTTTGGGTTCGGACATCGCTAAATACTTATCGAATATTTTCAATTTCTTTCAGATTTGTTCAATTTGTCACCTCAATACTGTTTGTGCTAAAGTTTTGAAAGAGAAAAATTTTTCTGCGGTGAAAACAGTAAATAACGAAGATTTTTGTCACACATTGAAAACCGTGTGGGTTTTCACCAAAGATCAGAAGTTTGACCGATGTTCATCTGAAAGACGGTTACAATGCGATCACAACCATGCAAAATTTATGCAAATCCGAGTAACAGCCCCTGAGTTATAGTCATTTTTCGGTTTGGAAGACCCTTTTTGAAAATGGAATAGCTGTGTTGGCGGTATTGCGAGGAACTCATAGTATCTAATTTTTGAAAGTCAAGGCATAGGGCTATGTAACCTAATATTTTACTTTTCCCTGACTTGTTCCATCATGGTCTCGGAAAGCATTGAAAAGTGCTGTTTCTGTTGGGATTTTCAAGTTTGAAAATGAAAAAACTTGAAGCGGTTTTGTGCGTTTGCCTTGAAGTTCAAAATGGTACATCAATACACTATGGCACATGTTTGTTGCAAGTTTCAGCAATTTTGGCCAGTTGGTTCGCTAACGGGAAGCTGTTTTGTGCTAAAAACTGTGATTTTCACAAAAATCCAAGATGGCCGCGTCCGAACAACTTTTTAACATCGTGTCATGGTGTCGAATCAGAAACTTAGCGGAATGCACCATCTTTCAAAATTTGGTATTTTTTCGTCAAACGGTCTATGCTTTTTCGGCCACTTTGATGTCTAGAAAAATGATTCCGCACCTGTTTTTGCACCCAAATTCTGATGTTCAGGAACGTTCTGTGATTTTGAAAACCAACTTACATTAATGCCCGATGCCTATCAACTGCGTCGCAAAAAAAATTGTAGCTCTATCTATTACCGTTCTTGAGAAAAAGTGGCAACAGTGTTACAAGGTTTGCGTAAAATAAGAATAATAAGAATCAAAAAAAAGAACGAAGAACAATAGTATTTTAGATTCTCTAAAATACTAAATACACATTTATATACCACAATATATTTATATATTTATGGCTTCTCTTATACTATTATGAATTTTTCTGATGAGAATCCGTTTTTTAATGGGTCCAAAATTTTTTGTGGATGTATTTGTTCAGTTTTAATGCTGTATGATTCCTGAGCTTAACGTATGTGTGCTATTCATATGATAATCATTGTTTAGAATCGAGGAAAACTGTTGAAATTTATCTTGTGGTGCGCATCTGTATATTTTGAAACTCCATAAAATATCATCTTCATCTGTTTATTTTTTATAACAATCACGTACGAGTCGGTCACATCATACAGTATCAGTCTCTGTCTATTGTAACAGTACTTCGTTCTTTATGACAGACAACTCTGCTTGTAGGCCGTGTTCTTCGGTGGTGGCTATGTGTTCTTTCTCAAGGGCTTGTTCAGAGATTATGAAGTAAGTAAATATTATATTTTGCACATATTGTGTTTAATTTTTGTGACTTTTGTAAGACGGCAATCTTTTTTGAGCACATACCGAAATGTAAGGATCTTTTAAAACATGTTAGAAAAAACTTTTACAAAATTATTAGTAGCCAAACTAAAAATGTCTATTGCAACTTATTTGGTTATTTTATGTTCCTAAAGAGTTACTAAGTTATAAAAAAATCTAAAGAACTCTATGATAAAAGTATATGAAAATTGAGATATTTTATATGGAGTTTTTTTTCATTGTGGAACAATACTCAGCTTGTGACCATGTTTTTAACCATGCATTATTACTTACACACGTTGGCTGCATGTCTACTTTTAGGTCCACCATTTTGTTGTGCTACTGGTGTTCTCGGTCACCTTTGCTCTCTCCTGCACGATGTTTGAATTGATTATTTTTGAGATAATTGGTTGGCTCGATGCCAGGTTAGTTTCTGTTACAATCGCTCTTTTTTAAGATTGATCAGACAAATTTTGCTCTTGTTTAATTATGTTGCTGATGCAACTAATCTCTAATGGGTGGTGTGTTGTTTGCCCACAGCTCAAGACTGTTTCACTGGAAGGTTACTCTCTATGCAATGTTATTCATCCTCATTGTTGTCATTCCCTTCTACGTCGGCTACTTTGTGATGGCAAACTTCAAGTTAGGTAAGGGACAGGATATGAAACGCAACTGTCTGTTTGTGATTCGTCTTGATTTTCCTCTTTGAGCTAAAGCAATAAAGGAAACCTTCCACATTTTCTTATAGATATTGGTTTAACCTACTGATCTTCGTCTGAGTGATTATCGCTTGAACATCTTATTTGGCATTTCTTCATTTTAGTGCCGAAATTGAGAGTGATGAGGGCCGCATTTGCATCGGCGCTTTGGTTTGGATTTCTTCTGCTCTTTTGGAAACTTGGAGATCCATTTCCGATACTCAGTCCTAAACATGGTAAACAGCCCGAGTTTGTACACCTCTTTGTTACCTACATTACATACATACAAACATTCATCAAGTCGTCTCAATTTCTTCCTGCAGGTATATTTAGCATAGAACAGTGTATAGGTAGAGTGGGGGTTATCGGAGTCACTCTAATGGCTTTACTCTCTGGATTTGGTGCCGTTAACTGTCCATACACATACATGTCATACTTTGTACGGTGAGTTATACTTCTTACTATGCATTATACGCTTGTCATTCCTTCACATCCGTGTACTGCTCTACCGATAGCTTGTGTTTGCTTGCGCTGAAGGAATGTAACGGATGGGGATATAATGGCCCTAGAAAGGAGACTGCTACAGACTACTGACCAAATACTGCTCAAGAAGAAACGGTACGTGGTGGGTATTTGTATCAAAGTCGGTCTAACTTGTCTCCTTGCTTCCTCTCTTTCTTTCCTCTTTGCCTAGTATTCTTTCTATCAATTTCTTCACCCTCTACCCACCTCTTGTGTCCCATTTGTCCTATCTCCTCTGTGGTCTACCTTGTATACATTGTACAACACTCTGTGGTGTGCTCTCTAAGTTGTCTCATTCATTTCTAGGATTGCAATGACTGAGAAGGAACAGTCTGATGGAAGCAGCAAGCAGGGATTTTGGGGCTACTTCAGCAATCCTATGAATAGTACCGCCATGAGTATCCTTTCATGCATATTGTCTATCACTAAATTCAGGTCATTTGATACAGCCACTAGATACTAGTGTTACTAGTGGCACGGAATTGTGTGCTCTTGTAAAGGGAAGACAATTACTGGCGTAGGCATGCCTACTTATTGTCTATCTTGTCTTGCTTTACAAGTACATACATGTAGATTAGTCAATAGTTATGTCCTAACTTTCTCCAAAGCAATAAATGCTATTACTGAATATGAAAAATACAATAATAAATAATACTCCATTATTCTTTTGACAAGTTTTATGAATATGTGTGTGATCTGATGATTTCAACAAAACATGTAAAGCACAAAACTCTAATGTGTGGCAAAATTCTGTCGATTTAGCCTCAGAATCATGTAGCCTGACCTTTATCCTTTATTGCTGCTGGGTTATCTTTAACTACTATCGTTAGATCTTTCCCAGCTCAAACAGGATGTACAGGCCACTGAGGAAGTCAGCCGGCAGCTCTTTCTGGAGTTGGTTGACCTGAAGAACACTGAAGTGAGGAACAATATATAATTACCTGAATACCAACACTTTAGTATATAACATTACTTGTATATAACACTTTAGTATATAACATTACTTGTATATAACACTCTAGTATATAACATTACTTGTATATAACACTTTAGTATATAACATTACTTGTTATAACACTTTAGTATATAACATTACTTGTATATAACACTTTAGTATATAACATTACTTGTATATAACACTCTAGTATATAACATTACTTGTATATAACACTTTAGTATATAACATTCCTTGTATATAACACTCTAGTATATAACATTACTTGTATATAACACTTTAGTATATAACATTACTTGTATATAACACTCTAGTATATAACCTTACTTGTATATAACACTTTAGTATATAACATTACTTGTTATAACACTTTAGTATATAACATTACTTGTATATAACACTTTAGTATATAACATTACTTGTATATAACACTTTAGTATATAACATTACTTGTATATAACACTCTAGTATATAACCTTACTTGTATATAACACTTTAGTATATAACATTACTTGTATATAACACTTTAGTATATAACATTACTTGTATATACTATAGAACAGTATACATTATGATGTGACATGTTTGTTGTAGGCAAGGATACAATTTTCTAAAACATTCAAAGGCAGATATTATAATTTTCTTGGATATTTTTTCTCAACATATTGTATCGGAAAAATATTTATGGTAAGTATTTGACCAGTTGAGTCCGCTGTTTATATCATCTTTTATTTAATTCTATCTACTCACCATGTAGTGATAGCCTTTGCATTTGTGAAACACACAAGGAGCTGTCTGTCCTCTGTCGATGGAAAGACAACTCTCTCAGGTTATCATTTACACTCTCAGCATTGACACTGGTGTGTAATGTTAGTGCAGTAACACGTTCTGTGTCTATTGCAGGCGTCTATAAACATCATATTTGACAGAGTAGGTAAAACAGATCCCATTACCAGGACTATAGAGATTGCAGTCAACTATCTGGGGATAAGATTTGATGTGAGTTACGCCTGCTGCAGTCCTTAACATTCTTTATGGTTGCATGGAGCAATGACTGCATCGTTTTGTAACTCTATGATCTCACCTACAACTCTATGATAGTGCCATTTAAATACATTGGGAATTTGCAAAGATTTCTTTTCTACACCGCTGCTCTGTAGGTGGCGCTATTGCGCCACTTCCAAATATTATACATTCTATAGATCATAACTCTATGTTCTACACTCCATACATTGTTCTATTGCCTCCACTACCCTATGAGCTACTCTCATTGTCCCCTTGCAGGTTGTATTCTGGTCCCAGCAGATATCGTTCTGGCTCATAGGAATTATGGTGGTGACGTCTATCAGAGGTCTCCTTATAACACTCACTAAGGTACTGAGTCTAGATTTTATTTCACCCGTTGTCTGACTTGCCTGTTTTTTTTTCTATCAATAACCATAAAAACTCTGAAATATATCCACATTCTCACTCTGATTGGTCTGTCACAAAGTTGAAAGGTTTGCTAACATATTGTTTGAGCAAGTAGATATTTCTATCAACCTTGTATCAAGGCAAGCGTGTTACCATTTTATGTAACTGCTTGAAAGGAATGGGGCAAAGTTTGCATAGCATCTCTGTTAGATATTCTAAACAATAATGTGCTATGTAGGGTTTCTTATTAGAAGTAGCAGATTTTACTCAAGTGATAAATGAATAATAGTTGCTATTATAATAGCAATAATATTTATTTTTCTTCCTATTTGTCATTTTTTTGTATTTTTATAAATTGAAATCAAGTGCCTGTCAAGGAAATTCTGCTTGTAAACTTCGAATTTTTTTCTTAAACCGAAATTTTTTATTTAGAAGGCGGTGACTTATGGCAAACAGCTAACTGCTTGTAGCGATACCTTAGCAGAGGGCGGTCCTCCACATCTAAAGTTCCATTAAATTAATTATACAACACAATATAGATTGTCTTCTTATATCCATCAGCTGCTGCCTCAGGAATCACCAACGCCCGACAGTGCACGCTTCCTCTTCATTTTTGTAACTACCCCAGACACGCATCATACAACACCACAAAACTCTTGTGACTGTCCCGTCGTGTATGCACTTGTTCCTTCACAGTTCTGCAGCATAAAACAAGTTTGAAAATTCATTAATATACATGCACAAGCTCAATACACGTATGTAGTGGTTTGTAATAAAATAATTTCAAGCGTTGATGCTGTCAGCAGTCTACCAACAATCATTTAATTGAGATTAGTCTAGCTGTATCATT
Organism: Cryptosula pallasiana; assembly: GCA_945261195.1. Lineage (NCBI taxonomy): Eukaryota > Metazoa > Bryozoa > Gymnolaemata > Cheilostomatida > Cryptosulidae > Cryptosula > Cryptosula pallasiana. Next base: position 6,408,369 of record OX183135.1, read on the forward strand.
CAGCATTGAGGTATCGTGTCACTTCACTGTATTTGATTGCTGGTGATGAGTAAGAGTGCTTTCGGTTAGTATGCGACGCAACTGTATTGGATGCGTGATTGGGCTTATCTCGCATCCAAATGGGTTAGTGCTTTGGATACGGGCCATTGATGCGTATCACCGAACAGCGACGCATACTGCCATCGTATTCTAAACATTCCTGCCCAAATACGACGGCCTGTCGCTTCGTCGAATATCGGATGTGATGGATTAGCAGGGGGATTATACGACGCCTTGCCGAAGGTGTCGTCGCTTACGGTCATGCCTGACCACGCATCACTAGATGCGATTACTAACCGAAAGCACTCTAAGAATATGGTCAAGGTTGTTCGTAATATCAAGAGAACACAACTATAAAATACAGAAGCTATCGATTCTTATTTCTTATTTTATTAATAATGTCTCACGAGTTTTTCTTACATTAATATTAAACTGTTCCAGAAACTTCTCATAGCCGCTGATTGTGACACAACACAAAGAACTTGGACATGTTGCGTGTCCATTCTTTGTTTTCAGCGCAGTTCATTGTAGTCCTGTTGTTTCCTATGAGAGTAAACCATCACATAAGGACTTGTATGAAGACCCAAACCACAACCAAAGCTGTCATGTCCTTAAAATGTCTAACATACCAGATTTGGTCTACAAGTTGCTCTATGCCAGTCGCCATTACAGTGTGTTCTGAATTTCCTCCTGTTTGTTGGAAATACTTTGTTTGAATACATCTTAACTGTTGGTTGTTAAGAAAAGGTCTCTGACATGTAAAATGTATACTATACATGTATAGTATACATTAGTAAAATAGTATGGCTGGTGGGGCACAAGGTGTGCACAGGGGCATAGACTAAATAAAAATAATCAAATAAATAATAATAAATAAATAGTATACATATATACTATTGGTAGATCAAATCATTTAGCATTCTCAACTTTTCTGCAAGACCTTGATACTAGCACCAAGTGTAGCGATGAACATGCATAATGCGTTCTTTTATTTCCGCTACTTTAATGTCTGCAGCAACATTCCCAAGGCTATAACATTCCCAAGGCTATAACCTGCAGCAACATTCCCAAGGCTATAACAGGCTGCTGAATACTGTCAAAATGGCTTGAGCCTTTTAGTGCTTCAACTAAATACTTTACATAGACTTCTGAAATCTCTCAGCCAGACATGTAAGGCGCTCTAGATGTACAGTTTTATTGTTATATTATTGTGAGTGACATTAGTTGAGCAAGTACTATTGTGGTTGGAGACGCTCGGTCTAGACTCCACAAACGCCTCAATAATAAATGGCCCAATGTATTGTTTGTGTTTGATAATGCTGACCCACTTTTTTAATTTCACAATCATTAGAGCTTTTTGATTTTTGACGACTGAGACTGGAATGACGTTTGCATTCTAAATACTTGAATCTAGTCTCTAGGGGACTCATACACATTGACCTATGCCTGGTGTTGTAGTGAGCCCATTGATGTAGAGACACGCGTAATATTGTATACTTTTCTATTACTAACTATTTCTTTTTGTGAAAATTGTGAACTCTAATGAGAAATACTAAAACAATAATTTTAATTATTTTAATTAGAAATATTTTGTATAAACATTGGTTTGAGTGGATAACGTTTATATTTTTTAAATACATAATTCTTGGAAGTTGTACGCTCTCTTGCGTTATTCATTTACCAACTCTAACTGACCAATCACGCTGCATCTGTTACAGTTCTTCTACGCGCTGGCTAGCAGACGATCTTCCAACATCATTGTATTAGCCTTGGCTCAGCTCATGGTAAGTTTCTCAGGCTATTTACCTCTCTCCACCCGCAACACATAGCTTTCTCATGCACCTAGTATGCATACCAGGTCTATGGCTTGCCTGAGCTCCTTGCCGCTGCAGTAGTCAGGCGCGAGTTAATATCTGTAATGGTTCATGTAGCTGCTAGCACGGAATGTTTCAGAACTCTGTAGGTAAATGTTGGCAAAAATTATCACAGACATTCTCTGTGGTAGCCTGAGGCCCTCATAAAACTGTATTTGTAGGTGATTGGGGAGGTGTCCTGTCTCTGATCCCCCTAGCTCCCATTTCAGAAATATCAGAAAAGCATGCCATGTGTTTAGATTCATGTAAGATGTTTCTTGTCCACGCCCCCCCCCCCTCACCGCTCACTAAATACACTAATTCATACAATATGGTGTCAAATGGTAAACAATAAAACAGTAGCAGTCATTACCATGGTAACCCAACAGTGTAATTGCTGAATAAAAAAATTAAAATAAACCCATCAAAAAATGAGTGAAAATCATGGCAACATTGTATCGTATTGTTGCTGATATGAGCAAACATAGAGAAATGTTGTTACCCCTCCCTCCTCCCCTCCCCCCTTAATACCTTACTAATCTGGTTTTCAATTTTTCACAGTGAATATGGGAGGACGCTGGCGATAGACAGTTTTCTCTTCCGTAAAAATGCCGCTGGGTTGGATTGTTGCCTGCCAAAATCATTCGGATGAGAATTGATTCAAAAGTTGATGGCCCTTTTATCGATGGAAAAATTTTAAAAATACTTCATTTACAAACAAATCCAGCTCTCTCTTTCATTTTGTTTTGTTTATTTTTCATCATTAGTAATTGGAAAAAATCAAAGATTATTTGAAAATGGCTCCCATATAGTTGATTATGGGGCTCAACATACGTACATTACTGGAGGGCCATTAGGCTATTTCTGTCTCTTATTGCTTTCAATATCATCAACTACCTCTATGCTAACAATCACATCTGAAGGTTTTCTCATTCTGAAACCGTCCTTCGTATCGCAAATTTCTAATTTCTTCATAATTTCCGGATATTACACATGAGTTCTTCTGTGAAATCTTTACATAAGTTCTATACATTTGTTAGAGAGGCTCGTTTGATATCTGATAGCAACCAATGAATTGTAACTAGAAGCCATCTTGTTAATCTGATGTTTTAGGGCATGTACTTCGTATCCTCGGTGCTACTAATGAGAATGAATATGCCTTTAAAATACAGGTAAGTAAATACTGCCCACTATACCTGCACGTCACTAGGTGTGCTCTGCTACCTGCTATACCTGCACGTCACTAGGTGTGCCCTGCTACCTGCTATACCTGCCTGTCACTAGGTGTGCCCTGCTACCTGCTATACCTGCATGTCATTAGGTGTGCTCTGCTACCTGCTATACCTGCCTGTCATTAGGTGTGCTCTGCTACCTGCTATACCTGCCTGTCACTAGGTGTGCTCTGCTACCTGCTATACCTGCACGTCACTAGGTGTGCCCTGCTACCTGATATACCTAATATTTTATTTAGATTTTCATGGCAATTGCTACAATATGGCTTCTGCTATTTTAGTTTTTCCACTGTTTTCTCAGAATTTTTACGTTAGAATTATTTAATAGCATAGCGTAATTGGAAAAAAACAAGCTGACTTACAAAGAGAGTTTTCACTTATTTATGTCAGCTAATTTTTTATGAGAAAAATAAAATAAAACAAAACTTTCAGTTGTATAACTTGGTCTTTGTAAAGCCTATTTGATCGGGTTACGTTTTTGGAATTAATGTTTGACTTCTAAGGAAGTGAGGTGTACCGAAGGGTTTCATTCACCCATTTAGTCAATTGTGTCATCTGTTTGAATACTTCACTGAATTTTGAGTCTCCAAGGACAAGCGTTTGCCTCTACAATGGAGTCAAACTGTGAGAACTTTTCTAGAGCGAGTTCTCACAGCAACTGCTGGCTGTAAATAGTACTGTCTTGTAATTATCTCCGCTGATTAGATGATATGTTTGTGTGATTACAGTAATCTCGTTCTGTTCTCTTGTATCAATGCTAATCATTTTTGTTTGCAGCAGTAAAAATTATGCCTTTCTGAACTGAATACACAACTCAGAACCTTGAACTCCTTAATTATATTGTTGATGCTGTTCTAAAGACAATACATATCGTGTGTAGTAGAGTTGTTTCCTCTCGAAATGTAGCTAGCATTATGCATAGCTGGCGTTGTAGTCGAGTTTTTGCAAAAAAATTTATTTTCCATTTTCATATTTTTTTCAAATCCAGTTACCAAAAGTTATTTTTTAACAACTGGAATACTTTTGAAATTATCATTACTCTCGCAGCAAAATTAGCTGTTAAAGTTCACCATTAATGCTGAATGAAACCAGAAATTCTATCTCGGTGAAATCAGGTCGAACAAGTTTTATTCAAATGTAAAAGACTCTGTTCCAAAGATCTGTGCACAGTATATATATATAATATATTTGTAATAATTGGCAACAAACGTGTTTTTATTAAAGAATATTCGTCAAACAAAGGACAAAAAATAATATAATTGAATACATCGCTTATGGAATGAAACATCATAATTATTCAATGAGTTGTTATAGATTATCGAACAAATCATAAAGAACGTAACTCCCAATTCGCTCAGAAAAAATAAAATTGGCATCGCTATAAACTAAAATAGTTTATGAAGTCTCCTTTTTCGTCAAGTAGATGTTAAACTATCTTAATTATTTTGTGACATTTTCTAAGGAAATAAAACTGGTCTATTAAAATGAATAAATTAGACTCGCTCATTATAATTTATTTGGTGTTCAGTTTCATTCTTAATCTACAAACAATATAAATAAATGCTCGTTGATTATTCTTTTTATTCAGTGAGCTACTTTTTGTTGACTCGCGAGTTCTGAACAAAATGATTATTCATGAATTAAATTTATTGCCGATCTAATTATTTTTATTGCAATTTGTTCGGCAAACACGGGTCTCGGAAACTCTTGTTATCTTTTATTAGTAAAGAAATATCTTTCAGTGAAGTTATTTTGAAATCCTTCTCACATGTGAGCCATTGCAACTATTGCAATTGTTACAATGGCTTGTAGCCTTTTCACAATTCCGTTAATACATGATGATTTTGCTGTGAAATTTGCGGTTGCGCCTAGTAGCGAAAATGTGTGCAAGTTAACATCAAATCAGTAATGTTGGATTTGAGAGCCAAGTTCTTGGAACCATGTGATGTAGTTAATCTATTGTGGTTGGTTTGCATAGTGTAGCGATTATTGCTGAATAGTCAAGCGTGGATTTGGTACAAGCAATAGTTGTATTAATTGTATTAATAATTGATATATCTGTTGCCAATGAAAAATAACCTTTTTGTCAACGTAATTCCCGATGCACACATGTAACAAACAATGTAACAATTGATTAGAAAATGATTAGAATTGTTTTCCAAACAATTCACTTTCTCGATATGATTAAATAAAAAAAAGCCTCTGAATGCGTAAAGAGTGTGACTTGAGAGAAATACATTAATTGTTGAATTGCAAATAACAAAATAGAATGAGCAGGAGCACATTGTGATTATCACTTCTGTAACGATTAGTTAATTTCAATATCAGCGAACCCATAGTTTCAAGTCCAGTAAAGAGCAATATTGAACTGTGACTGGGAAACGCGTTTAAATGGAAGCGCAGTCACTTCCATGTACACACTGCTCAAAAATTCACTCAATGTTCAGTTTTGCATGTTTTTTTAGTAGAATCACATGTTGTCAACCCAGTATATTACTACTTAGTGTGCAGTGTACACTGTCCTGTTATCTTGCAGGACGATTATAACGGAAGTATTGGGAGAGTTACAGTTCAGTTTCTACCACAGATGGTTCGATGTTATATTCCTTATATCTGCCCTGTCCAGTATATTCTTTCTCTCTATCGCTCACAAGTCTGCACCAGAGAAGTCCTACTCCGCATACGACTGACGTCTCTCTAAGTTAGATCACTCCCCGACCAAACAAGGTACGACAGTGCGTGCGATAACTCCTCATATACTATCCGATTGACTCTTTCACTTTGTCTTTGGAGTAGTTTCACTTTGAGCCTGCTGTAGTCATATCCAACTTTTTGGATAGCAGCGTTGTTCTTAGCAATATTTGTATATGAAGATTAAATGGAAGTGTTAGATGTGACAATAAATCCCAGAGCTGTGACTTACTAGAAAGTTTTAGTATTTTTCGTACCAAAGCGCGTGATTACCAATTATCCCCTGTTGATGTCAGTCATAATTCTCCAACTCGTTTTTGTGCAAATAATCTAAGACAACTATTCACTCATTTAGTTGATGGGTGGTCTCTTTGATTTTATTTCTTTTCAAACTTCAAAAGTCCTTCAATGGTTTTCTGATTCATGCTGAACCTTTACACTTCTAGCAATAAAAACCTGTTGACATGTTGCATGCATTCAGATTTCAGAAAAGAGTGACATGTTTCATGCATTCAGACTTCAGAAAAGAGTGACATGTTGCATGCATTCAGATTTCAGAAAAAAGCAATGAAGTACAAGCAATAATTATTTTTTCCACCTTCCAGTTTTAGAGTAACAACTAAAAATTACTTTTGGACAATTTAAGAGTATTCCATTCCATTGCTAATATAACCATTATCTAAAAGCAATAAAATTATGGTGGCTTTTAAATGCTGTTGGCATTTATAACCAATCTCTTTCAAACTCTCCAAAATTTTCCTGGCATGCTAAATGTGGCCGACCCCTTGGAAAGTCAGGTCAGTGCCAAGTCTAGGTGTAGCATCAGCCACTGAGAATCACCTCTGCTGCCGGCTGCCGTCATTAAGGCTTTCTGAATCACAAGTTTTATGATCAGGTTAATGGTTACATACGTTGTTGGGTGCGCATAGATGTTCAAGTCATTATCGCAGACTTTGTCCTGCAGGCAGGTTTTGTACAGACAACAGCGATGACTTTCTCCTAACAGCATTGTCTGTCTGTTCTCTGATTCACAGATAATAAAGTCATTTTATTTACTCAGTAGTTTTGGAGTTTGTTTTGTATACACCTGTTATTGACTTCACACATCCCCCCTATTATAGCCGTATAGATTATTTTCAAATTAGAATCTAATGGGTAATACGATATTTTTAAAAAAACCTAGCTCAAAAGTTTGCTAACCCGTTGATGGGTGTCACATTCACAATTGGTCGCAATCTGTGCGAGGGCCACACAGGATGACAAATCATCTTACACCTATCAAAAAATTTCTTTGGTAAAATTGCGACTATCGTTGTATTCAACAAAGCAAATAAATGGTGACTCATATGGAATGTGAGGACAAAAGTAAAATATGGCTGACTCTGTTGGTACAGTACGGCCGGACACACTCTTCTGTGTTGACTTAGTTGTGTTACTGGAAGTAAACACAGCTTGTTAAATATTCCTTTATGTAATCGACTAAAAGCAACAGATGTGATCTAAGTTTTTGAATGCCTTTTCAAATCTTGTTTTATTTGCAGTTTTCTGATTTTTTTTGCAATTCGAAACTTTGTTTTCAGCTTTCGTAATAATAGATTCTGTGCTTTCCTCTGGGAGAGTTTGAATTATTTATTGTTTTGCTTGCGTATTATTTTTCCCACTAACTAGTTGTGTACAAGTTAGTATTTAATAATGAAGGGCCGAAGTGTTAGTTACGTGTGAAAGTTGAATTGTTTTGTATGAATGGTCACTCGACCGTTGTGGGGCCCGCTCTTCCCTCATGGCTGGCTCCATCTTTTTAAGAATGCGTGTCTAGTCTTTTATTTTATCCAACAATCACAAATGGGTATCAATGTCTATGGTTATTGTTTGCTTTGCAGACAAAATCCTTGTCTATTACAGTATGGAGTGGCTGATGGATAAAATTCAATATTTTTGTTGACGTTAATACTTTATTGATGGTTAGCCATCAGCAGTTGATGATTGCATTAATTACTAAATAAATACACATTAGAAAGTTGTGATCAATGAGTGAGAGCAACAATATTTGTTGTTTAACCTTACAACCCAGTAACATTATCTATGAAACACCGAAAGAAAACGGTATGAATTTTTTTCACCCATGTCAACTAATATATAGCTAATGTCAAATGTTCTCCGCGTGCCAAGTGCATCATTGTTTTGGTGCAATGAAAAATTTATTATTAATAATGATAAAAATCATAATTTATCTGTGATGCGACACAAAAACTCTAGAATGGGTTACTGTTGATAAATACATATTGATAGTTTGTAACCAACATCTATTACTATTGTTATTATTACTAGTTGTTTTTGCTCTAGTACATATTTTTGAAAACAGATTCAGTCAGCATCAATGTTTTTGTTGCACAGTATAAATCTGAGTGACATTATTTTGTTGAAACCGGTCAAGAAATCAATAACTGGCGTCTTCATTTGTGTTCACCGTCCAACGAATACTCCAAGTTATTTTTATTACAAAAAATATGGTGGTATGTTTTGGTAATTTGTTGTAACTCTGTCAGGTACATCTGTTACTGCATTATTTTCTGCAGTAACAGAAAGTTGCTAAAACTCTTCAAGTGTTAATTTTTAATTAAATAAATTTTTGTTATATGAATAATTCAAAGTCTGGGCGGCTTTCTTCCTCCAACATTCATTGCGTGTTACAACAAAGTTATCCGGGAATCTAGCTTTTTACACCTGGTCTTAGCCTTGTAACAATAGACAAAGCCCTAGAGAAGTCTACTCAGTTACATGTCATTGGCCTTCACCTGTCTCATCCTTTCAGTCGATTAAACTCCACTAACCATGCTACGAGCTCTCACTTGAATATATTTCTAACCAAAAGCACATCCTTGATTTTTCATTCATATTTCATAAACTGATATATAAATAAACAATTTGTTTTCACAGGCTGATCTCGCGAGACAACAACTGGTTATGTTGAAAAATAGACCAGTTGTTGTATTGCAGTTTTAGCATTGTCTTTGTACAATGAATTAGCGCATTAGCTTGCATATTTTGTATGGTATTAGTGTCGTGTCAGCGTATAAACTATTTGATCTAAACAAAACCTCAAACACAAAAGGTGACAACTTGGTGTCAAACGGTGGAAATCGTCATCTTCGTATTTAGATATAGCGATGATGCTTTTGTGTCTGTGAATTAGGTGTACTGGTGCCCTAGTGGTCAAAATACAGGTTTTTTTTACCCTTGCTGTTCTGGGTTTAGAGCTCATTGTGACTTTTAATAATTTTCATTTCTAAAGAGCAATTCTTACGTGTAATGTCCGCAGGACTGTTTTGTGGAAGTGATAAAATAGAATAATAGAATTTATTTATATTTTGCTGAAGATACAAGGCAGTTTAATACAAAACAACGTAATGTTATTGTTACAGAAATAGGTTATAGATTAGTCCCTGTTGTCAATATTAAGCTGATATTGATTATTTCTTTTTATTGAATGTCAGATTGGTCTGACCTATGAAGAGGGAACATTCATACATCATCATCTAGAGAAATCTTGTTAATCCCATTGCATGTATTAGCCGATCAGCGATAATCTCCTCATGAAATACAATTAATAAACATAAATCTTCATACATTTGTGGTGTCCGCTGTGCACACCTCCACAAAACAGCGGAATTGTGGCCAATCGTGCTATCTATCAAGTAATACACACAAAAATGACACAACTAAATAGGACACGAATGTAATAGACAGTGATTTAGGTTGTCTCCACTCACAAGTTGAGTGCATTCACCAGCCGGCGTATGTACTAGGAATTCAAGATATAATTTCAATGTAGAGCCAAAAGTTATCTGCTTGCGATCAGCTGAGGCTGGCAAGCACTTAAACTGATGCCAAGGCTCATTGTTCGAATGTTATGAAAGAGTTACAACCTCAAGTAATTTTTTGTTTGGCTCGTACCTCTTCTCATAGGTCTACGCACAGCCACACCTGCTGTTTACCTGCTGTTTACTACTGTTTACCCGCTCACGTATCAATCTACACCTTTGGTTTTTAACTATTCCGCTGGCTTACCGCATTTCTAGCTTTGAAGTCAAATTTTGTTGAAAAAGATTTTAAATCAATACATTTTGATTTCAGTAGTTTCTTTGATGCAATATGTGATGGATATTGAGGGTGGGTTAGTGATCCCCCTTATATCGAAGTGTCTCAAACTCGAGCTACATGTTCCAATAATCCAGTTGTATAGCCGAAACACTTGGGTAGATTATAGCCAGTAATAAAGCTCTTGTGTTCAAAGACAGCCACTAATTGCTCATTACCATGTTGACAATCAACAATACAGTGAAACTTATTGTAGTTGCCTTCATTTTCTCTGTATTTATAATGATCTGATAGCTGACTGTGTCTAGCAAACAATTCTATTGCTGCCTCGCTGCCTCGTTATTGCTGCATTTATTGGTGCTAATTACATTGGCACTGGTCTTGTGCTGTTAAGTTTGAACTGGCTCTTATGATGAGTAAGTTATCTATTGAACCTTCTTATCTTCTTTTATACAACATAAAAGTCCTTAATTTCTGCCCATCACATCCTCGCCAGCATGCAAACGAATAATGAGTGACTCTTTTATCTTTGGGTCGCTGCCGACAAGTTTAAGAGCCAAATGGCTGACCATGTCTAGCTGGTAGCGGCTTTGAACATTTCTCTTTCATTGAACAAACAATCCGTCTACTTTGTATCGGTTTGGCAACAGCTTAATTAATTTTTTTAGGGCTAAAACATTAAAATCAACTTTACAAAGTTACATTGAAAAGCAAACCAACTGACAACAAACGTTTTATAAAATTGAAATTTTAACTGCGTGCTGTGCCCCCGAGGGCAACCCTAAAGACGGGTCTCATAAGCTTGTAGCTTCTGTGAGTAGCACCCTATATCCGTGCCCACTATTAAACCAGCAACTGTTTCGAAAAGACAGAGGGGATACTTTACTAGCCTGACTCCATAGGTATTATGGAGAGTGCAATCAAGCTACGGACCACTTTATTTTATACCCATATCCGACCAGGTAGTGAATGATCTAATTAAATCATATATCAAATAACCATTTTGGGGTTCAAACCACTGATCTTTGGTTGAAGTGTAAGCGCTCTAACCACTCCACCAAAGAGCTTTCCAACATGTTATAAAGTTTTGTATATTTGATAAAAACCAAAATAGCAGTAAAGTATGATTTAACAATTGGCAGCAATTTAATGTTGGAATTATTTTTATCAGCTTTTGTTTGCAATCATCGACGTAGATGGTGATATCCCACTTGCGATAAAAACTAGTCGTAGGTAAAAGTAGACATAGATAAAACCAGTCATATATAAAACGAGTATTTTGTTTATACCTTCTTATCAGGAAATAATTTTTTCATCGATCCTAGATTTCTATGGTTTTTCAGCTGTAAATATTTCTTTTGATGGCTGCAGACATTTGACTTACTGTCATCAGATAACGGCTTTAGAACTACATAAATCTTCATTGACTGATATAAAGGTGTGGTCAGTGGTAATGACACTACCACGTGCGCTCATTCAATGCTGTATTGATACGATAATATACTAGTATATAAAGCCTGGCACGCTTACAACTATGCCATTCACACTTCTATAACTGCGTGCTTCACCCACCATCTCTTCCAATTACTGTGTAAAACTTACATCATGGTGACGGAAACATCATTGAAGAGAAGGCTAAGTGCAGAGTCGGATAGCGAGTTTGAACAAGACGATCACTGCGACGTGTTAGCAGGGTAAGTGCGCGTCGGGCTATTTCATGATATGCTTGATTATATGATTCCTTACGTTAATGATTTCCTTTCCAGTTTTGGACATTAATACAAAACAAACCAGATGTTGTTAATTCTTTTAGTCCATGCTGTTTTTATAACTATTGAAGTCTGTGCCCCGTGGCTGAGGGGTTACAGTGTGGGTCTTCTCACGCCAATGGTCGCTGGCTCTAATCTCAGTAATTTCTTTTCAAAAGTAATGACGAATATCAAGTGAATCCAGTGGAAATTTTGAACATGTGGGCTTTAGTTGTTCTCTGTTTACGACCTCTCCACTGTCATATTACCGTATCTGTTACATCTTTGTCACTTTTGTAGGTCGCCGCTCTCAAACAACTCATCAGATTCTGGATGTTTTAACATGGCTAGGAAGAAACGTCGAGGGGTAAGCATGGCTATTTCTTTCCTTTTACATCAGAGATTTACTTTTGTTTGTTCCATTTAAATGTTTAAAATATCCGCTTGTGCTCGCTTCGAACTTTTCTGCCTGGCTAAAAATTGTTTTAGTTGTTGAGTGAAGCAAAAAGTTCATGTAGATTTGGTGCATTTTTTTGTTGAAAAAAGTTTTTGTTAGTTTTTTCGATGATAAAATTATATTTGTTGACTGAAAACTCCTCTGCAAATTTTACCCTTATAGTTAATTATTTCTGTGCTCATCAAGAGTATTCGCGATGTGCTCGTTGGACAAATGAAAAAAAAAATGTGCCTGTTAGTAAATACGTCGTGTACCGAGCGGAACATCAGTTTATAATATCATAATTATTTAATGAAATTGTATAGGTTGCCAAACAAATCATAAAGAAGATGACTCCCAATTTGAATGTAATAAAGAAAAAATAAAAACGGCATTGTTATAGACTAAGGTTCTTCATAAAGTCACTCTTTTTCATTTAGTATATTTCCAACGATCGCAGTTATCTCACAACGTTTTTAAGGATATAACACTGAACTATTAAAATGCACAAAGTAGACTCGCTCGTCGTAACTAATTTAGTGTTCAGTTTTATTTGCGACCTACGAACAAGATAAATAAATGGTCGTCGATTATTTTTTTTTAATCAGTGAGCTGCTTTTTTTGACGCACGAGTTCCGAACAAAATATTATTTTTTGATTAAATTTCTTGTTGATCCGATTATTGTTATTGCAATTTGTTCGGCTAGCTTGTTATCGCTCTTAACGTATAATTTGTCCTTTCACTCAAGAAATACTTGCAGTTATTGTATTTGTTTTATATGAGGTTGTACGATCATTTACTGCGCATATACCTCTGTGTGTTCCTTTGACAATGTAATATATACGTATATATTTATGTATGTGTTACTTTTAGCTGATCGAAAAAAGGAGGAGGGACAGAATCAACAGGAGTTTAAACGACTTGAAGAGCCTCATTCCAACAGCCCACGAGCGCCAGGTTAGCAGACTTATAGTGCATCCGGGAGCTTTCAAACAAAACAGTGTTAAAAACTTATTTTTGTCAGTAAAACTTTCCGTAAAAATTTCCTCCCTAGTTTTTTATTTTCTTGTGTCGCTAACCTGAGAAAAACTACAAATGTGCATTCACAAGGACAAAGCGCTGTCCACCTGCAGGCTGTCACGGCCCATTAAACATCCTTCAGTATTACATGTAACTAAACACAATGTTAGATGGAGATGGTTGCAGTCTATCGGCAGATGTAAACTATATGATTACAAAGCCCATCACATTTTAATCTCGACACCAACAATAGAAAATTTGTCTAAATCAAACACTCAACTGTTTGCATGAGATAAATTATTGGCTTCACTTTAAAATATCATCATCTACGTTTGTATAGAAGTAAATTTAATCGTTTACCGACAAGTGAAAGTTCAAACACGCGCCCGGTGCTCATGTTTGTCAAGTATCATATTCGATATGTGCTACCATTTAGCCTGTGCTCCTTAGTGAAGTCACTGTTTGTATAGTTTTAATACAGAAGGCTTACAATTGCCTTGCTGCTAAGTCTTGGTCATTATATCGTTAAAAAAGCAACCGCCAGATTCAAACAAGCTGCTGGAGTATGCTCAAGTCTGTCGTTGAGATGCACTTGTTGAGTTGTGTTTGCCGACTGGCACTAGAGAGGGCTCTATATCTCTCCTATTGCTACTGCAATGCTTTGTTTAACCTTTTAAATGGTAATTTTAGGCTTCGGCGAAATTGGAGAAATCAGAAGTATTGTCATTGGCGGTCGACCATATCAAATCTCTAACTGCTAAACTTGGTGAGTGCTTTGTGTTACCTGATTCACCTGTACCTAGCAGTACTGGGGCTCCATCAGGGATGAGTTATAGGAACTGTACCTAGCAGTACTGGGGCTCCAAGTGTTGGATAACGATGCAGTTTGATGAAACGTCTTCCTTGGCAGCTATATTACTAATACAACACCATGTGACCATAAAAAATTGAAAAGAAGTTGAAGTTTTTATGACTTAGTAAGATTGCAACATTCATGCGCCTTAATTAGTATTGGAGTTGTGCTACCTGTTTTGTAAGAAAGAGCACAACTCCCATAGCTATCAGGTATATTTGTTGCCAACTATTATTCCATTACATTTTTTTGATAAAAGTTTTAATAAATTGAAGTTTCATTATATGCTAAAAGAATGAAAACTCTTCATTGGGTTAGATGAAATGTTTGTTGTTGTTCTAGAATGTACCAACCCACAGAATTTGGCCATGGAATACAGAAGCATTGGCTACAGGGAATGCATTGGAGATGCGATCAGTTACCTGATACATGGAGAAGGCCTTGGGCCCACCAACCATCTGCACACACGTCTCGTTTCACACCTTCATCAACAGCTCTCAGTCTATGACCAGCCTTCCTTTGTTGCCAGCCGTTACGGTAACCTTGCACCTACAGACACGCATGCCTACCCTCCCCATCCATATCCTGATGTCAGTGCTGTCTGCAAGCCGGAACCTCCTGTATCACCTTCCTACTGCGGAGCTGTCACCAACCCCCCTGCAGAATACAGCAGTTATCCTCCATATACCGCTGACTGCCCGCCTCCGCTCAGAGAGCACAACCAGTGGCAGCCGGCGTCTAGCTGCCAAAATGACACAACAGCTCAGCTCTGTTCTTATGCTCCCCAGTCTTCGTGGGTGTAAATAGGTGTGATTTCTGTACATAGAGTAATATATTATACAGACTGGAGTTGTCTACTCGCTCTAAATCTGCTTATTGAAAGGGCAACTTCAATTTTTTTGTACTTCAAGTTTTCGAAGTACACCTTTACAAGTTTTTTTTCACCTTTACAAGTGCTTAAAGGTATACAAGGGCACACAATTGTATGTATATCCGTGTTATTTGATATCATGGCTACACGTAACTTGGAGTTGTCCAATGCTGTCAATGTATTTGATCGATGTACATGGAATATATATTTTTATACAATTTGTAGCGTACCTCTCTTTCTACCTCACTTGACTGTAAGATAAATCTGGATATTTAGTTGAGGAAATGAAACACAGAAAGTCCCCACCTTGATTGGTTCTAGCCAATCACAAGCTCTCAATTCTGCTGATGTTGATGCTATGGATTTTTCCATAAATGCTGCAGAAAGGTTTACTGGAATGTTCAAGTTTTCGTGTTTTTTTCCCAAACTAATTAATCAAAGTCACAATTGCTTCCTTTCACTGTTTCAAATTAACATTTACATAATGATTCCAGCTGTATTGTTAATCAAGTGAAGCTTGTTCCAACAAGACCAGAGCGACACTGTTTATGCATAGGTTGATTGCTGATGTGTCAATCATACACCAAATGCTCACAATCACTTTTTTGTGCCAACATCAATTCTTTGGTAAGCAGTTTATTTGAAAAAGACCAGCAATTTAATGCTGAAGAAAATTGAAAAAAAAACATTTCTATTCATAATCTTTTTTGTAATAAAGAACTTTTGTAACAGTTACTTCTTGGATGAAAAGGTATCTTGATGAAAGCGTCTTGTATCTCTCTTTACGATTTATTTAATTACTAATATCGAATAAATTGTTGTAAACGCTGCAGTCTTCACCATGATGGAATGAACACGGAATAAATAAATCGAAATTAAAAAGAGTGATTCAATTACATGAAACCTTATGATTTTTGTGTCACCCATTTTGTTGAGCCATAAAGCTATTTCTAGACCTAGTACGATATCGTGCGGTATATGGGAATTTCTGGTTGCAGACAATGCAGAAATCGTATCAGAGTGTCTTGGAAAAAGTGAACATTTTCCACGGCGTTCGACAAAGTGTATTACCCGTTAGGTAAACAACATATGAAAACCAATATTATTACAATGTTTTATGGATTAGTCTTGATTATTTTTCAAAATGTTGTTACTCGTGAATAAAAGCATAAAAATTGTCCGTTATTCCTTTTTTTTCATGAAAATCTTGACAGCTATCATTGTAGGCCAATTTCATAGTTTTTTTTATTTGTTGTGGCCGCTTATGTTTTTACATGATATCCAAACACCAATGATCTTATGGGTAGGCAACTCCATACAAAGAACAGAAAATAATTGACAGCCTTTCATTAGCTGACAAATCCTTGCATAAATTGTACCCATGTCAAGGTCATTTTGATAACAAAAAGGTGAGCATGGAAACCAGCGGTACCGTTTCAATAATCCCACATTTACCGCTGCTTTCATAATGTTTTGTTATTTTGCCAAATTTTCTAGATGATCATTAGGTAAGCCTGTTTCCCTCAAACGCAATAAATGTAAGACCCATATTGTGTGATTACATTGCCTGAGGTTTTTTGAATACTGTTTCAAAAGGCAGGTCACCCCACGTGTAGCTATGCGAATCAATTTTGGCGAAGATAAAGGCTATCATGATGTGTTGTTTGCTCAGCGATTGACTAAGATCATGACTCCATTGTGTTGCAGCCTGATTAGTAATGCTGCTTTATGGAATACACTGGTATTTCCCATGGTTGTCCGTGGAGTTCTCAAATGCAAGTTGTAGTAAAATAATTATTCCATTTCAGGAATGAATTTCCATCAGTTCTTGATGCGATATTGCATCTAAAAGGTTCTGGGCGAAATGTTTGTTATCGTTACCATTAGATTAACTTCCAAAAAGTGTGTTGCTTCAAATGTGAGGGCTGAAAAGATGTTGAGTTTGTTGTCATGTTTGTTTATATGCAATGTTAATAAATGTTATCAATCATCATGCAATACAGCAACCACCCAACACCAAATAGATATTAGATGAATTAACAGAGCTGATTTGGGTTCAAATGATGTTCACAGAGATGTAATACAATGTTTTTGTTTACATTCGTAAATATGTATTAGTAAACCGAGTGTGATAAATAACACATAAATGTAATTGTTTATTATTATTATTCCATACAAAGCAATGTTAAACTAAACAAATCCAAACTCTGCGTTAGTCCAGAGATTCACCTCTCTGTTCAAAATATTTTATTTAAATATTTTAAATGTATTTCTACCATTTGCAGCACACATATTTATAAGCATTATTGAAAATAGTTCATAAAAACTGGTATAATGTATAAATTTTATACATTAATATTATTTAATTAGCCGTAATAACCAAGATAGCGCGTGACACAAACGCAAGTCATAAGAAAGATAACTTACTGCATTGAGAGAAATCAAAATAGTTGAGTCTATCTTCTGTTCGTTCAGATGGTACAGCGGTGTTCAGTTATTAACGTAAATAAAAAAAATCGTTAAGTATAATTCTTTGTGTCTTTGTGCAGCAGTCTTTTCATGTAAGGGTAATGAATGGATTAACCCATCCTATTGATCAGCAATAGTACCATTGCTGATCAATAAGATGAGTTAATCCATCCAAATCCAATTTCAATGAATTAGAAGTGTTAAAATTCGACAATTCTCTGTTATTTTCTCTCGCTCGGTAGTCAACTTTTTCGACTCAAAAATACTGTTTTCTTTAAAAAAAGTATAACAAACGATTTTTCTAATCGCGTATGAAATACGCTCAAACGTGTTCAAAAAAATTCCAATAAAAAAGTTTGTTGGAGGGTATTAGATTTCTTTGTATGTTGTTTAGAACTCGCTGCAGGCATAAAAGTAGTTACTGAGTGACAGGGTGTATAGGCATTCATTAATTTATAGCATTTGTGAGCCAAGAACACAAAAGAACACTCACAGACATAAATAACACAAGTATTTCGATTTATTTCATATAACAACTGGTAGATGTGCTGAGGAGATGGTGGTTAATGTCTGTACTGCAAATAATGGCCCCAAGATAGCGTATGTCTTTTCTATTTGGTGAAAATATAATAGATTTTTTCTGCTGTGTACCCACAATGGTGGACCCCTGTGTCCACTGGTTGCTTTACTTGTCACCTAAACCCTTCTGCATTTGACTACTGCAATACTAGGGGCATTGTTATGAGTTCCCGTCTTTCCTATACATTTGAGACTTGCTGAGTTATCTTCTCCTTGATCTCTTTCCAAAAAAAGGTTTATATATCATTCAATCGATGTAACTAATTTATTTTGTTCAACGAACGAAGTCTGCGTATTCAGTTCTGTTTCACAGACATGACATGCTTATACTTGCTGTTATGGAACAAGCATTTCCACCTTGACAAACTTTCCAAAAAGAGGAAAAACCCAAAAATTACTTTTGTTCTTCAGTAAGTCAACTTGTGAGACAACTTTCTATTTCCACAGTCAAACGAAACTTGACCTCTGTTTTACCGCATTCAAACTTTATCTCATCACCAGATATGATAAGTTTTACTAATGTAAATAATACATACGTAGTGGGATATTGACATCTTGGCAAGATACCAGTTTGTTGTATGCAGCTGCAAATGGTTTTACCAGAGAAAGTTAGTAAGAAAATCACCTGATGATCATGTGACCGAAGATATCTATGTATGACTGACAGACAGGGACAGGGTTAGTTCTGTCTGTTATCAGCTTTTGTCATCAAAAGCACAAGTGCCTTCAAGCTTCATGCTTATTATAAAACTGAGTAAATATTGAAAAAACTAACAATGTTTTATATTATCTTTGCTCGCTCATCTCTCTAGCTGGTGATTAATACCAAGGCACCTATATATTTTCCATACTTTCTACCCTACTATACCAATTGTTCATTTACTTTTCTGTAATGAAAGTCATTGGCGAATGGTGCAAAGAAATGATTGTTTGTGTTTGCTGGAGTGAGCCTGAGAGCAGGTGCGCTAACTACTCCATTATTGGCTGACGTAACTGTCAGCTCGTACTCAGTGGCCCTTTCTCACACTTTTAGTAATTATCTACTCATTATTCATCGAATAATACAGCACGTGCCCACTGATTGACCCATCAGTAACTCTGTTGTTCTTAATCCACTTGGCTGGCACCCTGCCAAGGCGTTAATACGGTTGTTTACAAGCAAACACAAAAGAGGCAGCCATATTTTGTTTTACTTTTTAGGGATACTGACCCCATAGGTTAGCGGGGATTTCCATTTCATCACTCCGTATGTTGTTTTTCTCATGGCTTTTTCTGGTGTTTGAATTATAAAATTCTAACATATTTAACAGCAACTGTCTTCAAATAAACGTGACCCTAAATATGTTGACTGGCTCTCCGTGTTTGCCTACAAGTTTGAGTTACTTTTGATAGCCAATGCAACAGCATTTGTACCTGCAGCAACAAACGATCAATCAGCTAATAATAGAGCGAAGCAGCTAAGCTAGCTTCAGCTACATTCCAGAAAACCCTGGAATCTTCTAGACTCTTTATGTAAAAATAAACCCTGAACTTTCTCACGATTCTAGCTTATGCATCAGTGACGGTAGGTTAAGGCCTGACTTGACAACACACTCTTTGTCCAAACGCTGCTGTCTATGCCCTGATACACAATATATTTAGTTCTGTAGATTTCCTGAGAGATTCATGTCAGCTGAAATCGTGTAAACGTCTAAATCGACTATATTCGTGTGAGGGGGTTATCAGTGGCGACACTAGACCAACATGTCAGCTTACGTTTTGTAAAAAGTGACATTCTACTGCTGACAATGACACTTTAGAATTCATTTGGTGTATATAGTTAGGCCTTGGCACTGGTGGGATAACTCCAACCATGAATAGCAAGTCTGAACAGGCCCTGCATGAAAACTATAATGTGATTTTTGGGAACTTTTTCTGATTTCGAGGATAATTTTTTTCACACTCAGACTTTTCTAGAAGCGTATTGTTAGACATCATATGGTTTCACCTGGTCATGCTGCTGCAATAGGTATAACTAACTTGGGTTAATTAAAGTGAAACTGGTTGATATCACTTGCAGGAAGTGTTGTAAGTTTTCCACATCTATTATGGGTGAAGGAGACTTTTATACAAAGCTCATTATAATGTTTAAATTTGAAACTTATTTTGTAGGAAATAGCTAGATGTCCGTTAAAATCTCTACCAACGATGTCACCTCCGACTGGGACTTTCAACCTAATATCTATGTATGACGTTGAGCTTGTGCGACGTTGTTTACTTTGTCATGTTTACTATATATGGAGATGCCTATCACAGAAGTCGATAGAGTCTCAAAGATTCACTCGACATGATCATAAGGTGGAACTCTCTATGCTTAATGTCAGTCTATTACAACAAAGGTCCAGCTAAAAAATTGTGGTTTTTGATTTTGGTCTTAAAACAAAATTGTAGTTGCTTCATTTTGTGTTATTCATACTTCATACCACAAACTATTTATGGCTAATGATTACTTATTTACTGTAAACGTATTTGAATAAACTTTTTGAGAGAATCACGAAGATTTGTTTTAAGTAAAAAACAGATTTATTATTTCAAAGACAATTGACATTCTCCGAGTTTTAATTTCAAAGTTTTTGTTTTTGCACCATCAGTTTACAAACATGTGATCAACCTAGAGCATTCTTTACGCTGTCTATAACTTCTTTTTTGCAAGACTCAAATAAGTATAAAAGAGACGTTTTTAATAATCACTGAGTATTTTGACATCGTTCCCATTTTGGAATAAGGCTAGACCTTTTACACGAAAGGTATAAAATTGCTTGGTGTTTTATTACCTTTGTAAACGAACATTGTGGTTATCCATATCATTTGCACTGCTCATAATGTGTGTTTGATTTATGTATAATAATATGCCATGGAGACTGAATATGCCGGCTAAGGCTATGGCTCATGACCTGTGTGGAGCTTAGGCTTTATTAGCCACACAAGTGAGGGTAAGTTTTAACCTGTTTTTGTTGAAGATTTTAATTATCGTAACCTCATCTGCAAATTTAAAGCAATAAATGTAATTTGATGTCTGATAATAGGCTTCATCTCGTGTGAAATAACAGTTATTTATGATTTACTATAATTCTTTTTAAGTAATACTGGTGGCTGGTAGGGGGCTGGCAACATAATTGTTTGGATTTGACAGTTGCTTTTGCAAAATTGAACACAATTTGTTAGTAAAGAAAAGACTTACTGGTATTACTCACTAGCGGATAGTAGTGGACAACTAGTGGATTGTAGTGGAATATTTTGTAAGTTACATAAATGAATCAGAGGACAGCCCCCAATCCAGCTCAAATCGTTTTATGGATTGTAGCCAAATTATTGTGTTGAATCACTGCCAATCAGTTGATCTGCCAACTTCTTTCATCATGCCATCCAGGCACCAGCTGTATTAGTTGGCTTGGCTAAACAATGATCCAAGCGTACAGCGTGCGTACCATGTGTTGCTCGCGTGACCCACTTACAATATCCAACCTCTCGCTGCCACTCCTCTTCTAATATTGTTGTTTGTACGGGAGTGGATCCTGTTAGTATATTTGTCCCTGCAACAACAAGTTATTGTTTGTTTGGCCTGATTGACTTTTTGCTCCATACCTGATTTGGGAATTCTGTGATGTATCGGATTGTGGAAATGGGGCACACTTGGCTTTGTGCCAAAATTATGAATTAAGACTCTGTTAAAACCATAAGTTTCCAGGGGCCAGAATGTACTACCTGAAAACTTTATTGTGAGTATTATGTAATTCCAAACTTCCTTGTACATTTCATACTCATCATTGTATTTTATCTTTGCCAAAATTATTGGAAATTGGAACAACCATCTACCACTAGACCTCATGTATAAAATAAACAGCACTTGATGGTTTTGTGTGGTTGAACGTTTGACCTATAAAAATCAACATAGATGCAGGAGTTGTGCTATTTATGTACTTAGTATTATTTCTAGTCATGTATATACTATGTATATACAGTGTACTCCTGATATATCAAACCCGAGGGGACCATAAAATTTTGTTTGATATATGAGATGTTTGATATATAAAATCATGACCGTCGGACTTTTTAATGTACACATAATAAGTTACTATTACATGTATTTAAGCTAGGATATTAAGCATTTTGGCTTTTGTGATTGCTGTCTTTAGTTAATTAATAATTAATTAAAAGTAATGGTGTTGAAGCTGAAAATTACAACAATTATTCATAATGATGTAGGTAGTAGTAGCGGCACATGATGTTGCTGTATATTATTGTGTTGGTTAAGTTACTGTTAGACTAAGTTTGTTTTATCACTTCTAACCACCTATAACAACAAACGTAACAGCTACTACCTGTTACTTATTATTTAATTTATTTATGATATTATTTATTGTTATTGATGTTGTCATTGTGTTATTATTATTATTATTATTGTTATTATTAATAATTATTATTATTAACAAATCATCATGTTGTTATAACAATAATAATTAATGCTTCTCTAAAAAATAACAGCATTATTAATAGGATAATAAATAATAAATTTTTAAGAAGTAGTAATAATAATAATTATAATAATAATATAATAATAAGCAGTGAGTGAGTGAGTAGTGTGAGTGTGTGTATTAATTATTTAATTGTTTTGAGTAGTCTAGTTAAAATTATTAGCAGTAGTAAGTGCACTGCTTCTTGAACTTTTCCTGACTCCTTTCTTGATGATTATTGCTCTCAATTCACACAGTGACAATAATAATACCGTAAATAGATAGAAATGTCTCTCCCCACATTTTGAAATAAGTCAACAACAACATGTGCATACTGAATGAAGATAGCCTGGGAATGCTCTCTAGCTACAATAAGGACCAATTATCACAACAATAATAATATGGGGTCGACCTACCGGAACTATACCACCGATAGACCTTGACATTCATATTCCAAGATGGCAGCCCCCATGGAAATCATTCTAATAGTGTGTAATTATTGCAATTTATTGTTCGATATGTAAGAAATCATTCGATATAGGAGTAGGTAATTACAATGCATTCAGCTGGGACTGATGCAGTTTGTTTGATATACCCGGATTTTCGATATAACAGGATTCGATATATCAGGAGTACACTGTATCTGATATGAGGTGCCTTCATATCTCAGCAAGTGTTAGTTGCTCTATTCTATGTATCTCTATGAAAATAATAAATAATGCTCAAGTATTGTTTATTTTTGTTATAATTTATTATCTTTTGCTGTGTTGGATTTTATAATACTATGTGTATGGAACTAAGGCTCGATTCACTCTAGTACGCTACGAAACGTGGTAAAAATCGTAACAGCTACGGTTCGGTTCTGGTTCACCCAAAGTTGCTGTTTAGACGATCGCCTGGCTAGCGCATCAGCTCCGTATCCGTATTAAAACTCATTGGGCCCCGTTTCAGTTTTGAGACGATACGAAACCGGTATTGGTACGAATCTATCTGAACTGCTTGTGTTTTCGCTGCGAACTTCAGTGTTCACATTTGTACGGAGTGCTAATTTACGCTATGGTGTGCACCAGTGTGAACGGGGCCTGATTTAAACCAGTACATACCGTGCTTCAGAATACATCAGCATCAGGTAAAATTCTGAGCTCGATTGATCGAGGATAACCCCAAAATTGTAGCGACATTTTAATGCCGATGCGTCAAACTGAAGGTATGTGGCTGATCACTCTACTTTTCTCTGCTGACTAGGAAAACATGGATGCCGATAAACGAAAATAATGAAAAAATTGGTTCACCAGCTTTGGCACATGCATTGATAGGTAGCTATCATCGCTGGTAGATTCTGCTTTTAGCCCACCCTCCCCCACCTCCATCCTCCACCTCCCTTCACCCCCCTCTACCCCCCTCAACCCCCTCCCCCCCAACCAACCTCCATACCTATCCCCCACCTCCTTCAAATTACTCTTTTTTTAGTGGAGGCTGATTTCTTACAACTGAGGCTGCTGGTATGTTTTATATTCCATCATACTTCTGTCAACAATGCTGCTGGCTGATTAGATGGATTACTATGATTCACTGAAAATTATCTATGACTCCTAGTAATTGGATGACTGCCAAGTTATTTGCCATAATCTATCAAGTATCCAGTGCGAGCCAAAAGTTGTGCTTCATAATGAATGATTGAAATAGTGAAGAACAGTGAAACTGTTTTTAGCTGATTATGTACATGTAATTGCTAAAATATCAGTGTTAAATACTAACATACGCGTGTAAGATAGTATTGTATCCTAGGGCCGGCTTGTGTGCTGGATTTTTATGCACTGCAGCTTTGGTTTTGTCAATCAAAGTTTTTCCAACTCAGATTGTCATTTACCTACTAGCAAACATTGTGAACACGTCACCTCAAAGTTTTGAACATTTCCAAGCTCCACTGTCTTATCTATGGGCGTGTGATACAATTTCAATGGTATATACAATATTATACTAAATGAGTTGTATAGCTTTTTCTATAGTATTGAAGTTTCGTTTCTTGTTGCGAAGTGTTTTCACTGTATTACGAATGGCCAGGCTAAATATAGTATCAATGGAAATTCCGTTGTTTACATTGATGACGTTAGTTCGTGATGTGACAGGTAACTCATCATGTGATACTAGTGTGGTGTGACCATGTGTAGGGTTTGGTTAGTGTCAGAAGATCCACACCAATAAAATAGCCATAAGTTCGCGGCTTGTTAGGTATAATTGACTGTGACTAACAAGGAAGGCTCAATCAGTGATTCAATGTATTACATATATAGTTACAGCATTGCATAATACTTATGATACAATCTACTTGTCAGCTGGTACTATTATATATCTTCCATCATGTGTGTAATTGTCACTGATATTAACTTGATAAGCAGGAAATCTAATGCTGATCTGGTTTTCCCAACGTTTTTGTCATGAAGTTTGTACGTTCTATCATCTGACAAAAGCTTTTGTTTATGCGTAACTTAGCAACAGTTGAGTCAGCTGATACTTAGGGCTTTTAGTACTTTGTTTGCTGTGAGCAATAGGTGGTAACCAAGATAGTCATACAAAACTCAACTTAACTAGTTATGGAAACCAAAAATGCTATGAGTACTTCAACAATTTGTGTAAACTCCCAGTAAGAACTTGTTAACTATGCCTAATGTAATTGTACTAGATTTCTAATACTGCAGTTGGCATTCTTCCAAAGTTCAAAAAGCTAATGCTTTTTAGTGCAGAAGAACTAGGATATTCTGCATCAAAACAACAGAGTCACGTCACTTCTTGCACTCACAATACAACAATAATATGTAAGTATATAACTGATATATCAGCTGATTTATTATGTAAGTTATATACAATATGTACAGGTGGTTGTTATCTAATTATATAACATCGGTCAGCATTGTCAACAAATAACTTTGTGCTGCCTTCATATGATTTTGTACAATTTACAATCAAAACTATACAGTCAATATATACATAGGATTCTCTGTTGCTTAGCAATATAAAAGTGGAACTGTACACGTATTTACATTATTGGAGTTTGGCTCCACAAAAATAAAATATATCATAAAAAGTCATTTTGTAAAATGTCTAAAAATAGACTGATTTGGCACCGAGAATGATATTGTTTTGACTGTAAATAATGAATAAATAGTCTTGAAAAATGATTAATAATAGTCGACAAAATATGTCTTGTGGGACACGATGGAAGTTTGTGTATCCAATTAGCATTTCCTGTATCGATACTTCGCGATTGTGTTCTCTACCATCGGCATTCTCTTTCTTG
Source organism: Cryptosula pallasiana (assembly GCA_945261195.1). NCBI lineage: Eukaryota > Metazoa > Bryozoa > Gymnolaemata > Cheilostomatida > Cryptosulidae > Cryptosula > Cryptosula pallasiana. The sequence continues at coordinate 6,434,050 of OX183135.1, forward strand.
CATCAGACACGGGCTGTTCATATTATCCAATGAGAAGCTTCCAATCGACAGCAAGCTGTAGGCATCACTACTCAGCCACCTCCACAACTAAAAGACACAAACAGCAGGTTGTGCAACCAACTCTATAGCAATAGACATCTAGTAAGTTAGTAAGTCACAAATCTACTAGTTTCTTACCAAAAGGTATATAAAACTTACCATCTCAGTATTTGAGTGCAAGACCAATAGCAATGCTGGATATACAAGTCAATAGACATATCTTAGTCACTGAGCCACTCCATCGTTTACTTTTATTGTTTCCGAGCTCAATATCCATCTTGTCTCCGATAACCATAATCTTGTCCGCAATGTCCTGGTAACACTGCTGCCTGTCTGGAGATCTCGGTCTATGCATAGTTCCTTGGCTACACTCTACAGGCATTGTTGATATATCTTCTGCGTCGTGTACAGAGTTGATACTGTTTTGTCTTTGGTTAGTTCTACCCATGTTAGTTCTGTGGATTATGGAAGGCTGAATAGTAGAGACTCCTTTATATACCTTGGGTCTAACAGTTAGTGGAGATTACGGAAATCCCAGCTGCAATGTGGAGGTTTCAATAGTAAATGATAATGTATAACCAGGCACTATAGATGGCACAGCCCACCTCTCATAGCCAATCAGATTCCTAGATTAAAACAAATGGGATATTTAGTACCGCCCAACTCCTTACATCACCACTTGTCCAAAAATTTCTCGAAATTAAATAGTACAATCGATGACGTTTTGCTTCGTGCAATGTCTCAATGTTAGCGTTCCAGGAGGGGAGACAATTCTATGGTCACAGGTACCATTTGTGAAGGGGTGGCTACACACACCTACGTTTTGTCGGTATGTTTTTTTTCTTTGCAAGCGATGTTTTTTTCACAAAAAGACGCTCATTTTCGTAGACCAACATGTTGGTCTACGAAAAGGTTTTTGGCTGACGCTTCGGTGATTGGACAATTATTATTAAACAACCACTTTTGATTAGACAAAATATAAGGACCAAGTTTGACCACTCCAGTGAACTTTTTTTATAATTCAACCTTGACATGGTCATTACTGATTAGCCGATAAACCATTTGTTACTTCTATCAATGAAGGTATTTTTTAATTATAAACAACTAATTATCATTAATAAACGTTAATTATTTATTACGGATAATAAATTATTTATCTAATGTTATAAACAAACATTATAGTTGATCAATTATTATAATTTATATTGAAAGTAGTTATTGTAATGACTATTTTCAATAATTCTGTGCTCTTGGCCTCACCTGACACTCCCGTAGAGTTGCGATGATCAATCATCTGTGTGTGTAGCCACCAGAGCGGTGCTACGAAATCTATTTCTCGTCATATTTCTACGAAACGTAGGTGTGTGTAGCCACAGCTTAATAGCATCACAGGGTTGGTATATTTGCAAGGCTCATGTGCTGATAATTCCTGTTTTTGTCACGTCTGGGCATGTCTGAATAACTGACAGATTTTATTGGAGGAAAAATCACTTTCCTTTCAAGCTAATAGAGTTGACAACAAACTGTTGCTGTATAGTCTTGCCATGCGCTGTATTGCATACTGCGTAGAGAAAGTTTTAAGTTCAGTTTTTGCAAGTGGAACTGTGCTAAATAATGACAATTCAATCAACTCTGACATCAAGGAAAGACAACTTCTGGCAGTAGTTTATATGCAGTGCTTGATTGGTTTAAATATATGGAAGTGATGCTTTGGAGTGAGATCAAACAAAACTTGTAAAGGCAGTACTTGTGTGTGTAGATTGAAAGCTTTCAATAAAATGGAACATACAAATTCTTAGCTAAAAGTCACTTTCTTATACCCTTCAGTTCTTCACATATATCTAGTTTTTTTTATAGTGCTATGAACCAGGATATTACTACCGTGGCAAACCAAACCGAACTAAACATTGATAAGCCAAGCAAATCTATGTAAGACTGTTTAAATAGGAAATAATTGCAGGTTTATATTTCTTATTTGACTGAATGATGGAAAAAGCAGTAACAATAAGTAAAATATCAATAATGGTGTTAAATACAGAAACAGTTTCACAGATATAACTACCAAAATAAAACACTGACATCAGTGTTATAAAAAGACAATACAGATACTTTATAGTTTGGTCCACTAGTACAGTTTGGTTCCATTATTTCATATTGTTAGCTGACTTGATGTACATATGAGTCATAGTAGTGATAATATATATTACAAGTTCTCTACTCTCCATGTCTATTATGTGTATGAAGAGAAAAAGTTGGTTCCTCGTTACTAAATCAGTCATTGGTCAAACATCAGCTGTGATTGGTCTAATGACTCACCAGCAGACTATCCCTTTACATCACTGGAGATAAACTTTAGCTACTCTTTTACCTGGGAAGTCCACCTGTAAATGCGGTGGAGTTCTACAAATCAAAAGATCTCATTTCTTTGCTAGATAAACTTTTTTATATGCCATAATCTAATCCAATGGCGACCTGGCTGATTTTATGCCCCTCGCTAGGGAGTGCTAATTCAAAGCAACTGGACGTTTGGTTGCCATTATACAGCAATACCGTAAATATTAATGAAGGTCAACCAATTTTATTTTTTTTCTTTGCTTTAAATTTGTCCTCTCACTAATATATTGGTATGGCCATGAGCTTCAGTATCTCTTACAGCTCTGCAAGTGTTTTTTTTGCACATTAAACGCTGAGCGGTAAAGCAAATAATAATTTTTTGACGAGCATTAACAATACCTACAATAGATCGCTACATAAGATATAAAGGGATATGGCAGGAGTTATCTCCCAACTGGATAATTGAACCTCATTACTTCTAGCAGTCAGTTATTATTATTTACCGCTTATTTGATTATTCCGCGTTTTCATCTAGCCTAAGTTTTAGGCCAACATTTGAGGCAATATCTGTTTATTCTGCTGTAAATATGTTATGTTATTGATTGGGAGTTGTATGTTCCTGCGTGATGGTGGTGGCCTGTGAATGGATTTCATTGGATGATCGGTTCAGTGGGCGGGGTTTTTTCTGCTGTTAATAAAGCAGCAGAAAAAACCCCGCCCACTGAACCAATCATCCAATGAAATCCATTTAAAAGTTGCCAATATAAAAATGGGGCATGCAACTCCCAAGAAAGAGGCGCGCAGCATATTCCAAGTAAAATACACATTAAAATATAAACCCATTTATATTTCAATAAAAATACACATATGCCTCAAGTGTTGGCCTAAAACTTAGGCTAGTTATCATCAGGGATGAACACTATTTTATTTTATAGTGAATCATTTTCATTCATGCACAGGTTTAATACAAGTTGTGATTAGAAAATTGCAAAATTTACCTAACCAACATATTATAATTTATATGTTTTATTAGTTATTATTATTATTTATAAAGATGAAATTAAAAAAAAATTAATAATCAATTGCCCTGAAAGTTAGATAATAAAGCAAGAGTAAACAATTGCCATTTACTAGTCACTCACCACTGGGCACTACATCAGATGTTTGGTATTTTTGATGGTCATAAGCTTTGGGTATTATTATTACTAGAAGTGACTACATAATAGATAATTCATGCCATGACATTCATCAATTGATAGTTATGTGTCCCTTGTTGCATGTTGGAAAACAACTCCACACAAGGTGTCTTCACATACAAGTGGTTTTCTTCCACCAGTTTTTAGAATTATAAAAAGCTGGCGCTCTCTGATTTTCTTTGTTTTGACTTATGCTATGCCTCGTTGTATTGGTACGGTTTATACAGAGCGGCAGAGAATAGAAGTTATGGTTTTATGTTTGATAAGAGAGGACAATTTCTCTGTTACATCATCACTAAATACCTAAACAAATGTTACCTAATACAACTGGTGTGTTTACTAATAATACTAACTAGCTGAGTTCCAGTTTCTTTGGTTTGGGTCTATCGTTTATTTTTTATTATCTATTTATATTGTTTGTTTAATTATTGTGTAGGAGATAAAATCAAATGTAACATGCTGAGTTTTTGGTCCCTTTATTATTATCATTGAAAACTTTTATGAAGTGCTCAACATCCAATATAAAACAAAAGTAAACAAACTAAACAGAAGGTATGGAGATCTTTCAATCATTGCATGATCACTTCCTGAGGGGTTTTATCAAAAAATTGAGTATTTTGAGGATGTATAAAATTTGTTGATGTCATAAAATATAACATAAATATAATATATATTTTGAAAATAAAAATAATGTAAAACAAAATCAAACATTATTATTCAGTCTCTTTCTCTCAGCTGTTGATATAAGGAGGCTCTTGTCACAGACATAGAAGGTTGGCACCAGCTGTTAATACAATGAGCTACTTGTCATAGACATAGAAGGTTGGCACCAGCTGTTAATACAATGAGCTACTTGTCATAGACATAGAAGGTCGACACAGGCTGCAGGCCGTTTTATCACCAGCTGGAACCTGCCAAACCAAATCAACACATGCATAAAAAACCATTTAACTACAACCAACTTGTGCAGAAATGAGATGCAGATTAACTTGCCAATCATTTGGGTCCATTTCCACAAGGAAGTGAGTGCAATAACAACCTTTTCTATTCTTTGGTAGATATTCATTGTTGGAGTAGATCTGTGTAGATAGTTGTTGTCTATACAGTCAGAGATATAACGTAGCTGCATAGATATCTGTAGTATTTGTTCTCTAGACGGTGTTCTATCTACATCCATAGTTGTATATGTAGAGAGAGAATAGTTGATTGTATTATATGTATATGTGTGTTGTTTGCTTGTTCAACTTGTGTCCAGTTCTGTAGGAAAGTTGGATAATTTACCCTTTATATAGCTAGCCCTGGTATAATCCAGGAAATAAAAGCCACCAATGGGAACTTTTTCTGTTTATTTGTTTCAATCTTCTATCAGTCACAAATTTTCCACATATACTGAAGAACCAAACCCGGGGTAACATGCGTCAACTTCTCACTCTGTGTTGTAGTCTTTATGGAAACTGTTAAATTCTACGATGTTTTATTTGAATTAAACTAAATTAGTCATGTTTAGAAAGTCATAATAGAGAATATTTTCTAATTACTTGTAGCCGTTAATTTAGTAGTATAATGAAAAATTATATATACTTGTGCAGAAAATTTTAAATTTTTGTAATCTCCTTTGCCTTTTTGCTCTTTTTTCCAATGGGTTTGGCGACTGTTTTTCTTAATCATCTCCAATTACTTGAACAATTCATCGCTCAGCATAACGGCATCAAATTATATACAAAATATTGTTTCAGATTTCCTAATTCAGTTGTCTTTCTATCTTTGCTTATCTGCTTTTAAATGCATGCAGGAGAAAGAAAACATTATTTCAATAGTGAAAATTAAAAAAATTACCTGTCAAACGATTTGAATTAGCAATTTGAACTACTAGAAATTTGACAGTAATTTTCGTGTTTTAAAAAAACGGGAACACATTCATCCCTAGATACTGTGACCATAGACTTTGAAAGTTCTCGATAGTTGTATAATTGTAACGTAAATGCCAAAGACGGTAGTTTTTGTAAACTATCCTCTCTGTAATCTTAGAAATAAATGTCACCAAGGGGCTCGGAGTATTGGTTTGGAGCGTCCTACTTGAGAACTGACAAGGGTTCTCAGCCTATTTTTATTTTCAGCCAATAGAATCAATTACCTTGAAACTGTAACAACTCCTGCCGTATGTACTCTTATCGTCACTATCCCCATTGGATTGATTATACGCCATAAAAGAAAACAAGATAAGCATTTTTCTTTTTCAAGAATTTAAAAAAACACAAAACAGTTGATAAAACCTATCTGTATTTATTTACTAAAACTAAATCTTAGCCAAAACGTTATTGCGTTTTCACCTGCACAATGGTTGGTAAAAACAAAGCTTTTGAGAACTAAAGAGTATTTATTTTTCAATCCAAAGTCCTTTTGTCGATTCCAGTCTTATTTCTACAATTATTTTTAATTTTGAAAACTCGATGTTTCCTTCGATGTAACTGCTAGCTTATTGGTATGTTTGATAAATAAATAATTACATTGACTCATCAATTTCACCTTGCTATCCTTACAATAACCAAACATACTTCTTTAACAGACGTCAACCTTTTATGGTGCCATAAAAGGTTACGTACACCCATTAAGAAGTGAAAATAATAGAGCTTTCTATTTAACGCTCTTTCGGGAAATACAAGATGCAATAGAACAAAAATCACTAAAACTTCCACAAAGTTCAAAAGTGAATACTCACCATTACAAAGTTATTCACCAAAAGCAATTGTAATTTTGGGTCTAAATTAAATAATATTAGCTCACACATTTTGGTATAATACTTCATGTACAGATTTCAAAAGCTTGGCGGTTTTTCTTAGTGATTGCCAAAGCTCCTAAAAAAATTGCCCAAGCTGTCACTCTTACCCATTCTTGAGCAATTGCGGTCAAACTCGCTGTTTCAAAGTAAAGCCTACAAATTATTATATGATCGTTGATGGATCGGAGCGCTGCAGATGACAAGACATTATTGGAAACGAGAATAAAGCATTTGTGCGCTGATAATGGTTCATCAAGGAATCGACTAACAATTTTTTGATTAGGATCAAAACCTGGCGTTTAACCTGAAATAAAATGCTAGCGATTGCTTAGCAATTTCTCTGCAAACGCAAACTGCGAAGTCCTACAATCACTAATGTAATCACCTAGCGATTACTATATGTACATTCGGTTTAAATTAGACAATATTAGCTAACACACAACATAGAGTTATTTGTACAAGCCAGGTGATAGTGTAAGATGTAACCCCATTCTCCTACCTGGTACCCGACCAACAAAACCCATTACCTGAAGCATAAACAGCTCTCATGTATTATTTGTAATAATAATAATTAAATAACAAAAACAAATATTTCCATTTATTTTATTAAAAATCAACTGTTCATGTTTTGTAGAACAAATATCAGTAGTAAGTGGACTAGAGATACAGTATCACTAAAGTGGACCTGCAAAGTAGTTTGGTTTTCTAAAGCAAATGAATGATTTGACGTAGCGTTCAGGCGATTTGCAAAACTTTGAACCTTTTAGAAAGCTTTTAAAGACTTTAAAACACAAAAATTCTTTGAGCCACTATAATGGAGGCATCCAGTAACAGTTTGAGATGACTCAATGGAAGCTTGAGATGATGATGCACTTGTATTTGCCATCTTTGAGGCACACACATAGAGCATAGGCTGATGAGATGTCATATCGATATGGAAAGCCCCCAAAAGCAGGAAAAATCTCTGCAGTGTTGTGAGCCGACTGATTATTTCATTTTAGTCTCCAAGAAAACCCTGTTCATAAATTTTAGATTTGGACATGATTTACTCAGAGAGAGAAAGCTCAGTGTCTATATTCGGCATTTTTAAAGCTTTGTGTATTTATCGAATGGGCATTTTAAGAAGAACTTACACCAACTTATGAGAATGTAAAACAGCTGAAAACTAAATAAACATGTCTAGACATGCCCAAGCTTTCTACTCACTGAAGACTACATAAACATGTCTGAACTTACCCAAGCGTTTTACTCACCGAAAATTACATAAACATGTCTGGTCATGCCCAAGCTGCCTGCTCACTGGAAACTGAAATGTTTAATTTTAGGTAAGCTGCCTGCACTTGTTGATGACTTGAGTCAAACTCCAAGTCAAATCAAAGTACAGAGAATCTCCCACCCGTAAGTAGTAACTGCTACCACCACATAATAGGCATTTTTGGATCAAGAACGTTCATGCCTTGGAAAAATTAGTCCGGGAAAGTGCTTCCGAATGCCATTTTGACGTTCGTTCCTGGGCATGATTTCTGTGCGTGAATGTTCAGAATCAAAATTTTATTTTATGCGGAGTTGTCTTCTTCTTTTTTCCTAGTCTTGCAGTGAATAATAAAAGACCCATGCTGGTGAGGTGACACTTATGTTAATATAAAAAAGAAACCAAAGGTAAATAATCATTTGATAATTATTACTAACTACTATGTATTCTGCCTTGAAACACAATTATATCATGCATTCTGTGGTCTTTGTCTTTCAAATGTATTTTGGTTAAACACTTGAGTTCACAACAACTTATTCCTCAGAGTCTTCATATTTAATACAAATAGAACCTTTCTGGATCACATGTTACTTGGTAGTGAAATGAAACTAATAATGAGCTGTGTCCAGGAAATAAGACACTTCAAAGGGAACTCCCCACCTTTATGTGGTATATCTTTTGGTGGGATCATGGATTCTCCACAAAACTTGCATGAACATGACAAGGTTTTTATCTCCTTGGTAACCAATTTTTACTCCAAAGTTCTGGTATTTTAATTTAAGTTTCTCATACCATGAACCTGTTTTTACGAGATGATTAGGTCACATTTACAAAAACTCAAACCAAATCACTTCTACCACCATATGAAGTTAAGATCAACATAAACCAGTGCGCTGTCTCCCAGTTATGTTAGCTGACTTTTATTGTTTGATAGACTCGCTATCTCTCTTACTAACTACAGACCTAAAGTACTTATATTTTATTGTACTATATTCTGCTGAGGGTTTCCTTACAGCTTTGTAGGGAAAGTTTTTGTAATACACAGAAGTGTTTGCCTATAATATTCATTTTTGACCAGTAAAAACTTTAAAAATTGAGACTTTTCACAAGATCTTCAAAATAACTACCCAATGATGTATATAAGCCTGAAGGTCAAGCTGTAGTCTCAATACATCGGTTCATAATAGAATATTTAGTTATAACGTTTCGTTTAAGTGTAATTCGTTTTTCTATCATGGCTATCGCTGCTCGCTTGTTTGCATTAACCAAATGACATCAATTTACTGAGTGACAAAAACATAAAAACAGAAAATAACCTACAAACTTGTGTTTTATACATATAAACGATACTATCACATTATTTTATACTTTTGTCGACAGGTTTACAGATGAAAATATGAGTAAAGTAAAGTATCCAGATATATCTACTAGTTGTATCCTCAGGACCACTACTAGCTCATTGGTCTATTTGTACGAGTGACTCACCACTTTCACTGATACTTAGTTTAAACGGCCAAATTTCAGCCGCATTATGCAGTCGTGTTTTCTCAATACGGCACCAATTCGGCTGAATAAAGCAGTCACATTTTAGTCGAATTTCCAGCCGTAAGTGCGGCAACGGTTGCCGTAACTCCGACATAAAATTTGCCAGTCAACCATGACCACAAACAACAACGACCGCATGGCAGCCCACGAGGTAATGATTTTATGTATTTGTGATTGCGAACGCCACACAACCATGTAATAGTAGCGGTTGTTCTTGTCATTGCTTGATGAGAGACAGCCTGCCAATCAATCAAGTGATAACAATCCACTCACGATGTCAAGTGGTCATGGTCATCTCAATAATAAGGATAATAAATAACAACAACAGTTAAACTATTAATGATTATAATAAATATTATTGTTTAAATTAATGTGTAAATAATTATTATTATTTATTGTGTAAATAATTGTTATTATTTATTGTAATTATAAAAATAAATAATAATAAAACACTGCTGAGAATAGGCCTGATCGTATAAACCAGGAGTGCTTTGCAGCCGAATCACAAATCCAACTATCCGATCCGCCTCAACCCCTGCTGATTAAACCGGCCGAAGGTGCAGTCGGTTCTCAGCCAGATTCATAACACGACTGCCTAATGCGGCTGAAATTCGACCGTTTAAACTAAGTATGAGTCACCTAAAACTAACCAATCAACTGTTTACTAATTACTCTGTCACTTGTGATGTCATACAAAACAAACTTGTTCTCATTCGACAAACAGATTTGGTATAATTTGGGAAATACCGAAGAGTCATCGTATCTTGGAAAGTCAAAGAAGAACCCACTGGAATGGGGTCCCGGCAGAGTAGTTTCACTTCGCGATGCAACCAGAAGTAGCTTAGTCGATTGTTGAACTTATCATTAGAAATCACGACTTGCTTGACTATTATTCTGATGTGAGGAAATTTGAGCAAAAAATATGACAAAAATGATGTTGTTCAGAAAGATCAAAGAATCAATAAAGCTTTTGGAAATTAGTTATTGAAAATAATTTGGTTTATTCAGTAAAAAGAAAATAATTCAGTATCATGTTCACGGGTAGAACCATAGTTTCATATTTTGGGTTTAATTGAGCTTGCCAACGTAAACTAATGAAAGCACGCCCTTGAACGATTATTGTGGTTTGGTTTCACAGTGCCGTTGTAGTTTTACAACTTACGTTGATGGCGCATCGTCAGCATTATATACCGCTAACTTATGATCCACCGTGAATAAAAAAGTTTCTTCAGTAATTGTTAAAATGAAGTGACTTTCGTTTTAATAGTATTGTTGGTGAAAAGCGGGCTTCCGGTAACTTTAATAGCTCTGCACAAAAATCTGCCGGGACCCCATTATTCAAAGTTTTACAATACACACTGGTATAAGTCTACCTACCTAAAGAAATAGTTAAATTCTAAACCAAAGGGTGCTTTTGGATACCTACGAGTAGGGTAGTCGCTGAACAATCATTGTGGTCTCATCGATGAGCGTCGTTTTTCAGAAGTTCTTTTGTCCTGTAAACCATAGACATATTGGTATTTTACTAGATATATATCAAAACTCAGTAGCTAAAGCGAGCCCACTTTCTGCTTGTTTTATTAACAATTATTTACGATGTTTTACGGTTCATTATTTTATCTATATACGATTAATGTATTGTTTTGATTTTAAATAGGGAAGCAAAGTACTAATAACTTGACTCGTTGAAACTGCCTTCAATTGCCGCTGGTTCAACGCGCGTCAGCAATAGTGCTGTCGCTGACCATCGTTGAGGGTACTGAGAGGCCCTTGGGCAGTTTTTACATTACTCAACTGCGAGGTTTTAATAGGGTATCCTCTGATGTTTTAGTTAACCTCTATGCGTAGGTTATCCAAAAGTACCCTTAATGTACTTGCAACACGAGCTTGTCTTCTGTACCTGTAGCTAGAGCCTGGGAACAGATAGCGTGCCACACGAGCCTGTCTTCCATGCCTATAGCTAGAGCCTGGCGATGGATGGCGTGCCACACGACCCTGTCTTCTATGCCTAAAGGTAGAGCCTGGCAAGGGATAGCTTTCCACACAAGCCTGTCTTCCATGCCTGTAGCTAAAGCCTGGCGACGGTTATTTTTAAAATATTTATGGTTTTTAAAATATTATTATTAGTTACTAAGTTTATCATCATTGCTCGACATTAATAAATTATTAATATTAGGTTTATGATTCAGTTTTCTTTATAACTTTTATGTTCTCTATAGTTCTCTATTATAATTAATTTTCGTGACAAACAATAATTACTTGGAAAAATTATTGGCACCTTGGTAACTTCAGATAAGCGCCGACAGTTTTTGTATCATTAATACAGTATATGCTACTGTGTGTGATCTTTGTAAGCACTGCCGAGATCAAGCTAACCTTGACCCAGGCATTTTTATGGCATGCAATCGCTGCTCTTTAAGAAATCAACCGATCACAGTGAGACCAACAAGATGAAAAATTGCCCTTGTCTGTTCCGCTTCATCTTGCGCTAATTGTACCATCCTGCGTGGCGGAACGAGGAATACAGTGATATTCTGATTTGTGTCACAGGCTCGTTAGTCATGGTATGAAGTTTGTATTTTCCTCAGTGACTGATGATGTCACCAACAATGGATTTTCCGTTCTATATTTAGCTGAGGCAAGATTGCTAAAGGCAGCAATAACTATATTAAGCTATGGCTCCACTCTGTTTGACACGACAGAGATAACATCCAGGATGTATCAGGTGATGGATAAGATGGTGGAATGGAATGTTATAACAAGTCACCATATGCTACTAACTGGTAGCCTTATATCATTGTTACGTGATAGCCTGCATTTGTGTATGGGGTTTGGAGTTCACAGTCTATTAGATTTGACCTTACAAGAAACCATAAACATAACTGTTTTGTTAGAATTTGCTTTGGTATAGCATATAGCCCTAAATATCCATAACTATAGTTATTGAGGGTGTGAGTTGCCACCACCGAAACAGTGTGCACATATAAAAGACTACGTTTTTGCTTTGGTTACTTTTACCCATGTTAGTTCTGTGGTTTATGGAAGGCTGAATAGTGCAGACTGCTTATATAGGAGTCCTACAAGTTACTGAAGATTATAGAAATCCCATCTCATCAGCTTTCAACCTTTACTGATAACCCATCAGCAAGTATCATAAATGGCACAGAGCCAACCTCTCATAGCCAATCAGATTACTAAATTAAAACAAATGGGATATTCAGTACATGCCCAATTTGGAAAAGTTTGGGCAAGCAATTGGCAATTGTTTGTCCAAACTTTCCCAAACTTCAATAGCATAATGAGGGTTTTCCTTCCTGCATGTCTAAATGTCACACGTACCATGAGTCAAAGCGATGAGTAATATCGTAACCCTGTTTGTATGTTTGCAGGCTCATGCGCTGATAATTCCTTTGTTTGTCACGTCTGGGCATGTCTGAATAACTGTCAGATTATATTGGACAAAAAATCACTTTCCTTTCGAGCTAATTGAGTTGACAACAAACTGTTGCTGTATGGTTTTGCCATGCTCTGCATTGGATACTGCATAGAGAAAGTTTGTTTCAAGTTCAGTTTTTGCAAGTGGAACTGTGATTTATTATTGTGACTTGTTCTTTGTATAAACTGTTGACAGTCAAATATTCACTCATTAACTGTATATAAATCCAGTGAACCAATACAGTAATTGACCAAATGTATGACGATATATTTATGTTTATATCTGTAACCTCCAGCTGAGGAAACATTACAAAGGAATTTGGTCTCCTTTTAATGAATCAAGAATAGAGTTTTGTTTTTCACTATGTTAATGAACAATCCTCATTGCCATGTGATAGATGATTTAGAATGTTCTAGAGAGTTCTGTTTCCTCTCTCTCATATGATGTAACTCTCTCAGCGGTAGAAAAACTGTGTGTACAAACAAACGCAATATGATTGTGTTTGTTAAATAAATTAATGCCACATTTTTGTACTATTATTTATGTTTTATTATTTATTTATATTGTTTGTTTAATTATTGTGTAAGAGATAAAATCAAATGTGACATGCTGAGTTTTTGGATCCCTTTATTATTATAATTGAAAATTTGTATAAAGTGCTCAACATCAAATATAAAACAAATAAACAAACAAGTGAAATAGAGATATGTGATATTAAACAGAAGTTATGGAGATCTATGAATCATTGCATGGTCACTTCCTGAGAGGTTTTGTTGAAATATTGAGTATTGTGAGGATGTATATAATTTTTTGAAGTCATAAGATATAACAAAAATATAACAAAAATATAATATATATTGAAAATAGTGTTAATGTAAAACAAAATCAAACATTATTATTCAGTCTTTTTCTATCAGCTGTTAATACAAGGAGGTACTTGTCACAGACATAGAAGGTTGGCACCAGCTGTTAATACAATGAGGTACTTGTCATAGACATAGAAGGTTGGCACCAGCTGTTAATACAATGGGCTACTTGTCATAGACATAGAAGGTTGGCACCAGCTGTTAATACAATGAGCTTCTTGTCATAGACATAGAAGGTTGGCACCAGCTATTAATACAAGAAGGTTCTTGTCATAGACATAAAAGGTTGGCACCAGCTGTTAATACAATGAGGTTCCTGTCATAGACATAGAAGGTTGGCACCAGCTGTTAATACAATGAGCTACTTGTCATAGACATAGAAGGTCGACACAGGCTGCAGGTAGTTTTAACACCAGCTGGAACCTGCCAAACCAAATCAACACATGAATACAAAACCATTTAACTACTACCAATTTGTGCAGAAATGAGATGCAGATTAACTTACAAATAAGTTGTGTCCATTTCCACAAGGAAGTGAGTGCGATAACAATCTTTTCTATTCTTTGGTAGATGTTTATTGTTGGAGTAGATCTGTGTAGATGGTTGTTGTCTATACAGTCAGAGATATAGCGTAGCTGCATACATATCTGTAGTATTTGTTCTCTAGTTGGTATTCTATCTACATCCATAGTTGTATATGTAGAGAGAGAATAGTTGATTGTATTATATATATATCTGTGTTGTTTGCTTGTTCTACTTGTGTCCAGTTCTGTAGGAAAGTTGGATAATTTACCCTTTATATATTCAGCCTTGGTATAATCCAGGAAATAAAAACCACCAATGGGAACTCTACTTTGGTCATTAGTTTTAATCTGCTATTGGGCACGAATTTTCCACATATACTGAAGAACAAAATTCTGTGTAACGTGCATGAACTTGTCACCTTGTGTTGTAGTCATAGTTTAATGATAATAATTTGTCTCTATTTATAAACTCATAGAAAATATTTCCTAATCATGTTTAGTAATTTACTCTGTTGTGTCATACATTACTATATGTACTTGTGCAGCAAGTTTGACATTTCTGTAACTACCTCTTCCTTTTTTGCTTTTATTTCTATTTCACTGAACCATTAGGTTTAAATCTATTTTACGCTGTAAGGGAAAATATAATTCATATTTTGCTTTTTAAAAAATGTTCAGAAAAAGAACAAATACTTGATAAAACCTATTTGCATTTATTTATTGACTCGTTACACCCATTAGAAAAAGTTAAAAAAATAGAGCTTTCCATTTTACGTTCTTTTGGGAAATACAAGATGCAATAGAACAAAAGTCACTAAAACTTCCACAAAGTTCAAAAGTGAATACTCACCATTATAAAGTTATTCACCAAAACCAATCGCAATTTTGGTTTAAATTAGATAATATTATCTCACACACAAAAGTTTTATAGAGTTATTTGTACAACCAAGGTGTTAAGGTAAGACAAACCTTCATGTCCCTATCCTACCTTGTCTCCTACCAACTAAACACCTTACCTGAAGCCTAATCTTTAAAAACATAATAATCTTTATATATAGGTTGTAACAATAATAATTAAAAAATAATAACGACTTTTTCTATTTATTTTATTAAAAATCAACTGTTCATGTTTTGTAGAACAAATATCAGTAGTAAGTAGCCTAAAGATATATTATCATTAAAGTGGACCTGCAAAGTAGTTTGGTTTTCTAAATCAAATGAGCGATTTGGCACAGCGTTCGGAAGGTTTGCAAAGACTTAGATGTTTTTAAAAGCGTTTAAAGGTTTTAAAACACAAAAATGTTCTGAGCCACCATAATGGAGGCATCCAGTAACAGTTTGAGATGATCTAATGAAAGCTTTGAGATGGGGATGCACTTGTATTTGCCATCTTTGAGGCACACACATACAGCATAGGCTGATGAGATGCCATATCAATATGGAAAGCCCCCAAAAGCAGGAAAAATCTGTAGAGTGTTGCGAGCTGACTGATTATTTCATTTTATTCTCCAAGAAAAACCTGCTCATAAATTTTAGATTTGGACATGATTTACTCAGAGAGAGAAAGCTCAGTGTCTATATTGGGCCTTTTTAAAGGTTGGTGATTTTATCCAATGGGAATTTTACAAAGATTTAATGAGAACCTTATATGAGAACAAAAAACAACTGAAAACTACATAAGCATGTCTAGACACGCCCAAGCTTTGGGGTACGGACCATTCGAAACTGACGTTTCGAAAATGGACACTTCGAAACTCTTTGGGGATGGGGGTGTGGGATTTGGGGTTGGGGGGTTCAGGTTTAAGAGTTTCGAACAGTTCATTTTCGAAACGTCAGTTTCGAATCATGGCGGAATCCCAAGCTTTCTACTCACTGAAAACTATATAAACATGTCAGGACATGCCCAAGCTCTCTACTTTTCGACAAATAAAGGTTTTAACTTTAAGTAAGCTAGCTGTGCTTATTGATGATTCGAGCCAAATGAAAAGTCAAGTCAAAGCACAGCTAATCTTCTACCTGTAAGTACTAATTGCTACAACCATTTAACGTCTATCTGCATTGACAAAAGGTTGGTCTCACCTCCAGAGTATTTCTACTTCAAATAATTGCCTAATATATTTATATTTTATCACTACAATGGTCAAAGTTTGCTTGAAACTCGTTCTACGAGGTGCAGAGTAGGAGACAACTCCTTGTTGCCTAACAGAAGATTTAAAACTTGTATTCTGCCTTCAAACACAATTATATCATGCATTCTGTAGTCTTTGTCTATCAAATGTATTTTGGTTAAACATTCGAGTTCACAACAACTTATTCCTCAAAGTCTTCATATTTAATACAAATAGAATCTTTCTGTATCACACGTTACTTGGTAGTGAGCTGTGTCCAGGAAATAAGACACTTCAAAGGGAACTCCGCATCTTTATGTGGTATATCTTTTGGTTGGATCATGGATTCTCCATAAAACTTACATGGACATGACAAGGTTTTTGTCTCTTTGGTAACCAATTTTTACCCCAAAGTTCTGGAATTTTAATTTAACTTTCTCATACCATGAGCATGTTTTTACGAGATTATTAGTTACATTTACAAAAACTCAAACCAAATCACTTCCACCACCATATGAAGTTAAGATCAACATAAACCAGTGTGCTGTCTCTCAGTTATGTTAGCTGACTTTTATTGTTTGATGGACTCGCTATCTCTCTTACTAACTACTGACCTTAAGTACTTATATTTTATTGTACTATATTCTGCTGGGGGTTTCCTTACAGTTTTGTAGGGAAAGTTTTTGTAATACACGGAAGTATTTGCCTATAATATTCATTTTTGACCAGTTAAAACTTTGAAAATAGAGAGTTTTTACAAGATCTCCAAAATAGCTACCCAGTGATATATATAAGCCTGAAGTTCAAGTTGCAGTCTGAATAGCTGAGTATATATTATTATATTCAGTTGTAATGTCTGGTTTTAATTGTATTCCAAACATAAAACACAATGATGAAATGAATGTGGAAGTTTGGAATTACATAATACTCACAATACCAGCTTTACCTGCAACACTTTGGCCCCTGGGAACTGATAACTACCTGTACATTGGCATGCAGCCAATTTTACCTCTTTCAATGCAGCAACATCATTAAATTTCCAGCGTGTCATAGAAAACTAGTTTAACTTACATGAACACACAAACTCAAAGAGGGTATGATTAGATATAGAATGGGTCAGAGAAGTCTGAATAATACAAACTGCTCATATGGAGGAGTCCTACATTTTACCCAAAATAGAACCCATTTATTGAGTGATAAAAACCTACAAACAAAAAATAAAATTCAAACATGTGTATGACATACTTAAACATTCTCCCCACATTGTGACAGATTGACATAAAAAGACCAAAAGATATGAGTAAAGTAAAGTATCCAGATATATCTACTAGTTGTATCGTTGGGACTACTACTAGCTCATTGGTCTATTCGTACAAGTGACTCATCACTTTCACAGAGTCACCTAAAACTAACCAATCAACTGTTTACTAAGTACGCTGTCTGTCGCTTATGATGTCATACAAAACAAACTTGTTCTCATTCTACAATCAGATTTGGTATAATATGGGAAATACCGAGGTCTCATCGTATTTTGGAAAGTCAAAAAAGAAACCACTGGAAATATTCAAAGTTTTACATTTCACACTGGTATAAGTCTAGTTACCTAAAGTAGTAGTTCAACTCCCAACCAAAGGGTGCTTTTGGATACCCTACGAGTGGGGTACGGACCATTCGAAACTGACGGTTCGAAAATGGACACTTCGAAACTCTTTGGGGACGGGGGTTTGTGATTTGGGGTTGGGGGGTTCAGGTTTAAGAGTTTCGAACAATTCATTTTTGAAACGTCAGTTTTGAATCATGGCGGAATCCCTACGAGTAGGGTAGTCGCTGAACAATCATTGAGGTCTCATCGATCAGCGTCGTTTTTCAGAAGTTCTTTTGTGCTTTAAACAATAAACATGATTTTTTACTGGGTAAATGAAGCGTTTGTAGCTAAAGCGAGCCCACTTTACTGCTTTCTCTACAGACAATTATTTACGATGATTGACCATTTATTATTTCAACTATATACACATAATGTATTGTCTCGGTTTCAAATATAGAAGTAAAGTACTAATAATTTCACTCGCTGAAACTGCCTTCGATTGCTGATGATTCAACACACGTCAGCAATAGAGCTGTCTGTCGCTGACCATCATGTAGGGCATAAAGAAGCACTTGAGCAGTTGCTCTATGGAGGAGTTTCTGAGTTATCACCTAATACAGGGGTAAGCAATATGCGTCCCGTGGGACGATAGGGGCAAAATAGCAAAATGAAATGTGGTCCATCAATTACACAATTCTCAGTTTGGGAAGGATTTTGAGTTTGAATCATTTCACAACATTTTTGCTATTTCAGGTCATGAACTCATCATACAAATTCCCAAGAAGTTTAAATTCCCTTCACAATTTATCATTAGCTCAATAAAAGCCGCACATGTAGCAAGCAGCATCAACTTATCTCCACACATTGAGAAATCAGCCAGGAAGGTGCAACATCAAGTATCTTATTAGAAACTGATCTGGAGTTGTGGAGTGGGTGGTTACTAAAATATATACTTGTTATAGTATTTTTTTATAGCACTTATTGTTATGTTGTTACGCGTATTTTTTTGTGATTTTTAACATAATAACGTATAAAATTTGCAGTGCAGCCTTTGTCGCACTCACAATAGTTGACATAACAAAAGATTTTCAGATAATATCACCCACTAATTGTTTGATATGAGTTGGCTCATGAGGCAAAACAGTTGACCACACCTGGTCTAGTGTTTTAGTTAGTCCCTATGAGCAGGTAATCAAAACATATCCTTATGTACTTGCCACACGAGCCTGTTCTCTGTACCTGTAGCCAGTGCCTGGCAACAGATAGCTTGCCACACGAGCCTGTCTGGAACTGGTACAACAAATGTAGCGTTCCATTGAGCAAATAGGAGTGATATTAAAGTTTAGTTCGTTCCACTTGGCTTCCTGTTTCTGGTTATTTTTAAAATATTTATTTTTATTAAAATATTATTATTTATTACTAAGTTCATCATCATTGTTCGTCATTAATAATTTATTAATATTGGATTTATGATTCATTCTTGCTGTCTTACTGTCATGTCAATTTATAACTCTTTTTTATCACAGTATTGCCAAAGAGTATTGTACAACCATTATGTATAATCTTTGTAAACACAGCCGAGAATCAAGCTAACCTTGACCCAGGCATTTGTATCACACAGAATTGTTGTGCGTTAAGAAATCAACTAATCACAGTGTGAAGAACAAGATAAAAAATTAATCTTATCCGTTTTGCTTCGTCTTGTGCTATATATACTATCCTGCATTACAAAATGGCGGATACGGATGATATTCTGGTTTGTGTGGCAGGTCCATTAGTCATGGTGTAAAGTTTGTATTTTCATCAGGTGGTTGATGATGTAACAATGTAAACAATGGATTTCCCATTCTATATTTAGCTGAGGTAAGATTGATAAAGGCAACAATAACTATTTAAACCATGTATGGCAGCACATATGGTATCATTGCAGAGATAACATCCAAGTTGTAACTGTATCGGATAAGATGGTGGAAATGGAGCGTTTTAGAAAGTTTCAGTATGAATAATTGCTAGCCTTATATCTTTGTAATGTCTCAGTCTACATGTGTTGGTGGTGTGGAGTACTAAGGCTATTAGATTTAACCTATTACATAGAGATGCGCAACCTGAGAAAGTTTTTAAATAGCAGAGAAAACCACATTAGTTACAAGGGTAGGGTATTTTGACATTTCGTCCATTGATTCATATAAGCTCACAGCCGTAATCTTTGGGGTTTCCCCAGTAACAAAAAGTTTGCTCAGCTTGCATGTCTCTACCTAATAAGAAATAATATAACTAACTGTTGTATTAGATTTCAGTTTCCATTGAAGGGCATATAGGCTTCATTACCCACAACAATAACTATTGAGGGCGTGAGCTGCCACCACCCAAATAGTACACACATATAGACAACTACATTTCTTTTGGTCTATTACATCACAGCTGCAAGGGTCAAACCTTCAATCGCACAAAACCATCAAGTGCTGTTTATTTTATTCATGAGGTCTAGTGGTAGATAGTTGTTCAAATTTCCAATAATTTTGGCAAAGATAAAATACAATGATGAGTATGAAATGTACGTGGAAGTTTTGAATTACATAATACTGACAATACCAGCTCTACCTGCAACACTTTGGCCCCTGGGAACTGATAACTACCTGTATATTGGCATGCAGCCAATTTCATCTCCTTCAATGCACCAACATCAGAAAATTTCCAACGTGTCATAGAAAAATAGTTTAACTTACATGAACACACAAACTCAAAGAGGGTTTGATTAGATGTAAAATGTGTGAGAGAAGTCTGAATAATACAAACAGCTTATATAAAAGTCGTGCATTTTGTAGAAGACAACTCCAGGATTTTATTGTATTAGATTTCATGGTGTTGTATTTCATAGTCCCTTAAACTGCTCGCAGGTACTATGGTTTTATATCAGTCACTTACATCTATAAAACATGCCAATAGACAGTACAATGCACATGCTGTAATCAAACACTTACATCTATAAAACATACCAATAGACCGTACAATGCACATGCTCTAATCAAACACTTACATCTATAAAACATGCCAATAGACTGTACAATACACATGCTCTAATCAAACACTTACATCTATAAAACATGCCAATAGACTGTACAATACACATGCTCTAATCAAACACTTACATCTATAAAACATGCCAATAGACCGTACAATGCACATGCTCTAATCAAACACTTACATCTATAAAACATGCCAATAGACTGTACAATGCACATGCTGTAATCAAACACTTTACATCTATAAAACATACCAATAGACCGTACAATGCACATGCTGTAATCAAACACTTACATCTATAAAACATACCAATAGACCGTACAATGCACATGCTCTAATCAAACACTTACATCTATAAAACATACCAATAGACCGTACAATGCACATGCTCTAATCAAACACTTACATCTATAAAACATACCAATAGACCGTACAATGCACATGCTCTAATCAAACACTTACATCTATAAAACATACCAATAGACCGTACAATGCACATGCTCTAATCAAACACTTACATCTATAAAACATACCAATAGACCGTACAATGCACATGCTCTAATCAAACACTTACATCTATAAAACATACCAATAGACCGTACAATGCACATGCTCTAATCAAACACTTACATCTATAAAACATACCAATAGACTGTACAATGCACATGCTGTAATCAAACACTTACATCTATAAAACATACCAATAGACCGTACAATACACATGCTCTAATCAAATACTTACATCTATAAAACATGCCAATAGACAGTACAATGCACATGCTGTAATCAAACACTTACATCTATAAAACATGCCAATAGACCGTACAATGCACATGCTCTAATCAAACACTTACATCTATAAAACATACCAATAGACCGTACAATACACATGCTCTAATCAAATACTTACATCTATAAAACATGCCAATAGACTGTACAATGCACATGCTGTAATCAAACACTTACATCTATAAAACATACCAATAGACCGTACAATGCACATGCTCTAATCAAACACTTACATCTATAAAACATGCCAATAGACAGTACAATGCACATGCTCTAATCAAACACTGACATCTATAAAACATACCAATAGACCGTACAATGCACATGCTCTAATCAAACACTTACATCTATAAAACATACCAATAGACTGTACAATGCACATGCTCTAATCAAACTCTTACATCTATAAAACATGCCAATAGACCGTACAATGCACATGCTCTAATCAAACACTTACATCTATAAAACATGCCAATAGACAGTACAATGCACATGCTCTAATCAAACACTGACATCTATAAAACATACCAATAGACCGTACAATGCACATGCTCTAATCAAACACTTACATCTATAAAACATGCCAATAGACAGTACAATGCACATGCTCTAATCAAACACTTACATCTATAAAACATGCCAATAGACAGTACAATGCACATGCTCTAATCAAACACTGACATCTATAAAACATACCAATAGACAGTACAATGCACATGCTCTAATCAAACACTTACATCTATAAAACATGCCAATAGACTGTACAATGCACATGCTCTAATCAAACACTTACATCTATAAAACATGCCAATAGACTGTACAATGCACATGCTCTAATCAAACACTTACATCTATAAAACATACCAATAGACCATACAATGCACATGCTCTAATCAAACGCTTACATCTATAAAACATGCCAATAGACTGTACAATGCACATGCTCTAATCAAACACTTACATCTATAAAACATGCCAATAGACTGTACAATGCACATGCTCTAATCAAACACTTACATCTATAAAACATACCAATAGACCATACAATGCACATGCTCTAATCAAACGCTTACATCTATAAAACATGCCAATAGACAGTACAATGCACATGCTCTAATCAAACACTTACATCTATAAAACATACCAATAGACCGTACAATGCACATGCTCTAATCAAACACTTACATCTATAAAACATACCAATAGACCGTACAATGCACATGCTCTAATCAAACACTTACATCTATAAAACATACCAATAGACCGTACAATGCACATGCTCTAATCAAACACTTACATCTATAAAACATACCAATAGACCGTACAATGCACATGCTCTAATCAAACACTTACATCTATAAAACATACCAATAGACCGTACAATGCACATGCTCTAATCAAACACTTACATCTATAAAACATACCAATAGATCGTACAATGCACATGCTGTAATCAAACACTTACATCTATAAAACATACCAATAGATCGTACAATGCACATGCTGTAATCAAACACTTACATCTATAAAACATACCAATAGATCGTACAATGCACATGCTGTAATCAAACACTTACATCTATAAAACATGCCAATAGACAGTACAATGCACATGCTCTAATCAAACACTGACATCTATAAAACATACCAATAGACAGTACAATGCACATGCTGTAATCAAACACTTACATCTATAAAACATACCAATAGATCGTACAATGCACATGCTGTAATCAAACACTTACATCTATAAAACATGCCAATAGACAGTACAATGCACATGCTCTAATCAAACACTGACATCTATAAAACATACCAATAGACAGTACAATGCACATGCTCTAATCAAACACTTACATCTATAAAACATATCAATAGACCGTACAATGCACATGCTCTAATCAAACACTTACATCTATAAAACATACCAATAGACCGTACAATGCACATGCTCTAATCAAACACTTACATCTATAAAACATGCCAATAGACCGTACAATGCACATGCTCTAATCAAACACTTACATCTATAAAACGTGCCAATAGACAGTACAATGCACATGCTCTAATCAAACACATCTATAAAACATACCAATAGACCGTACAATGCACATGCTCTAATCAAACACTGACATCTATAAAACATGCCAATAGACTGTACAATGCACATGCTCTAATCAAACACCTACTAACAACACAGTTCACAAGGCACAGGAGTGCTCAGCTATTGATTTTTGCTAAGACAAACTACGTTTTTGATGGAACCAAGGCTGGCTTTTCTACTATTTCAGGTGCAGAAGAACTAGGATCTTCTGCATCAAAACGACAGAATCATGTCACTTCTTGCACTCACAATACAAACAACAATAATATGTAAGTATATAACTGATATATCAGCTGATTTATTATGTACATTATATACAATATGTACAGGTGGTTGTTATCTAATTATATAACATTGGTCAGCATTGTCAACAAATAACTTTGTGCTGCCTTCATACGATTTTGTACAATTTACAGTCAAAACTATACAATCAATAGATACATAGGATTCTCTGTTGCTTAGCAACATAAAAGTGGAACTGTACAAACATTTATATTGTTGTAGTTTGGCTCCACAAAAACATAATATATCATGAAAATTCGTTTTGTAAAACGTCAAAAAATAAACTGATTTGGCACCGAGAATGATATTGTTTAGACTGTAAATAATGAATAAATAGTCTTGAAAAATGATTAATAATAGTCGACAAAAGATGTCTTGTGGGACACGATGGAAGTTTGTGTATCCAAGTAGCATTTCCTGTATCGATACAGCGCGATTGGGTTCTCTACCATTGGCATTCTCTTTCTTGCATCAGACACCGACTGTTCATATTATCCAATGAGAAGCTTCCAATCGACAGCGAGCTGTAGGCATCACTACTCAGCCACCTCCACAACTAAAGCACACAAACAGCAGGTTGTACAACCAACTCTATAGCAATAGACATCTAGTAAGTTAGTAAGTCACAAAGCTACTAGTTTCTTACCAAAAGGTATATAAAACTTACCATCTCAGTATTTGAGTACAAGACCAATAGCAATGCTGGATATACAAGTCAATAGACATATCTTAGTCACTGAGCCACTCCATCGTTTACTTTTATTGTTTCCGAGCTCAATATCCATCTTGTCTCCGATAACCATAATCTTGTCCGCAATGTCCTGGTAACACTGCTGCCTGTCTGGAGATCTCGGTCTATGCATAGTTCCTTGGCTACACTCTACAGGCATTGTTGATATATCTTCTGCGTCGTGTACAGAGTTGATACTGTTTTGTCTTTGGTTAGTTCTACCCATGTTAGTTCTGTGGATTATGGAAGGCTGAATAGTAGAGACTCCTTTATATAATGTACTTGGGTCTAACAGTTAGTGGAGATTACGGAAATCCCAGCTGCGATGTGGAGGCTTCAATAGTAAATGATAATGTATAACCAGGCACTACAGATGGCACAGCCAACCTCTCATAGCCAATTAGATTCCTAGATTAAAACAAATGGGATCTTTGATACATGCCCCATTGATTGTCCAAAATTTCCCAAACTTCAATAGCGTAATGAGGATTTTCCTTCCTGCAATGTCTAAATTTCACAGGTACCTTGAGTCAAAGCATCAAAGCGATGAGTAATAGCATCACAGTGTTGGTATATTTGCAAGGCTCATGTGCTGAGAATTCCTTTGTTTGTCACGTCTGGGCATGTCTGAATAACTGACAGATTTTATTGGAAAGAAAGAACACGTTCCTTTCAAGCTAATTGAGTTGACAACAAACTGTTGCTGTATGGTTTTGCCATGTTTTGTCTTGAATACTGCATAGAGAAAGTTTGTTTCATGTTCAGTTTTTGCAAGCAAAAATGTTCTAAATAATGACAATGAAGCCTAAAGGAGTGGCTACACTGCACCGATGTGCCTATACGATGGTTCGTGGCTATGTGCAGGTGGCTACACAGGCCAAAGTAGCGTGACGATGTACTCGAGCACATCGGTGAGCTGCGACTGAACTAGCCAATCATACGGCGCAAAGTGCAGGTTTTTGCCTGTTTCATTTCCGACAACGAATTATTTGTTTCCCTGATATAATCATCCTCACAATAATAACAATAATTGAAAAACAATTTCACTGTGATGTATGGCTGGTTTTGTTCACCATGAAAACATTGCTTTCAATATTCTTTTTGGTTCTGTTTATTATTAAATCTTCCAGATATTATTGTGATTATTCATTAGTTATAATAATAATAATAAATAAATCATGTAATAATAATTTTAATTCATTGTACTTGCTGTGAATTTTAATTATTATTATATTTATACTCAGTAATGTTGAAATTATCAATTACTACTGTTCTATGAGCCATGTGAAATTAATTCACTGTTCAAACTTTATTATAGCATAATAATTCCTTTGGAGTTTGCAGTGGATGCTCGTTGTTGACAAAAATTCTAATGGAAATGCCTTGTAAATGGTTAAACTTGATTAGCTTGAGAAAATATTTTGTATCAACCAATCAGAGAACTCCGATGTTTCTTTGGCATCGGGCATAGACCAACATGTTGGTTATGCTCACGAACAGGCCCCACGATTTGCTGAAGTGGACACGCCCATCGGGAACGCCCATCGCAAGGCCTTCCGATGCAAAACATCGGCCTGTGTAGCCACTCCTTAACGCTGACGTCAAGGAAAAACAACTTCTGGCAGTAGTTTGTATGCGGTGTTTGATTGGTTTGAATATATGGAAGTGATGCTTTGGAGTGAGATCAAACAAAACTTGTAAAGGCAGTACTTGTGTGTGTAGATCGAAAGCTTTTAGTAAAATGGAACATACAAATTTTCAGCTAAAAGTCACTTTCTTATACCTTTCAGTTCTTCACATATATCTAGTTTTTTACTATCGTTATGAAGCAAAAAATGTTACTACTGATATCGTTATAAAGCAAGAGATATTACTACTGATAACGTTATAAAGCAAGAGATGTTACTACTGATAACGTTATAAAGCAAGAGATGTTACTACTGATAACGTTATAAAGCAAGAGATGTTACTACTGATAACGTTATAAAGCAAGAGATGTTACTACTGATAACGTTATAAAGCAAGAGATGTTACTGCTGATATCGTTATAAAGCAAGAGATGTTACTACTGTGTTACTACTATGTCAAACTATTAATAAACATTGATGAGCCAAGCAAATTTACATAAGACTGTTTAAAACTCTTTGAATTTCAATCGCTTTGACCAATAAATTACCACAGGATTCACCCGCTTTTTGCAAAAAAAGTTCGATTTTCAAAATTTTTTTAAAATTCATCCATACATGATATGGTAACAAATTTAAGCTCATGAGAATCAACATTCTCTTTTCTCTTAGTAGAATAAATAACAGATTGATTTCACCTGTCTAAACTACTTTTATTATTTTTTTAGTTCGGAGACCATTTTTTAGTAATGCTCTCAGCAGATCAACCAGTTACAAAAAAAATAACACACTAGACAAGAAACTGATAGCACAGATGAAAAGAGGACAAAATTCTGATAAGACTAGCCAAATTTGAAGCAAAAATATGCAAGAAAAGTGTTAGACCACTGCAACAACATTTGGACACTTGTTGCACAAATGACCGAAAATTTCGGAAAATTTTTTTTCTGAAAATAATCATTATTTTCATTACAGGCAAAAATAAAGCCCTCATTGGTGCACGAATGAACTAGAAACATTTAGAGCTACATTTTGATGTAAAGAACAACATCAATCAACAACTTTTCAAAAATAACAAAAAAAAATTAAAATTTATTATTTATTATCAATGCCGTATCTAAATAATTAATTACTAGCTTACTAACCTTCAATTCCATTATCAGAGGGCTCAAACAAGCTAAGATATTAATAAACTAACTAAATCAGAAGAAGAAAACAATGTGCTTGCTCCTTTCCAGAAAAAAATTGTCCATAATTATTGTAAAGCTTAGAGGCTTACCGTATGCTCTGAGCTTGTGCTAGTCGATAACTCTCTCGTGGTCGACATTAGCCAGCACCAAAACACGTCCTTTCGCTAGATGCCTGATGCTTCGTCTGTCTCGCGCCCTTCAGTTATCTCCCCTTTCTCCAATGTCCCTTCCGGTACACTCTACACCTTCCCTCCAAGATTATACCAATAATCTTAATGTAGCGCTCACCAGTTGCAAAAGATGCAGTCACATCTATGAAGACCTCCAACTGTCACAGATGCCGTCACATCTGGTATACTGCACCTCCTACCAACAAAGAATCTGTTACAAACCAACAGCAAAAACAAAAAACGCGTTATTTATCACCAATTAATACAACTACAAACAGCATCAAACAAGACACATGTTAAAACAGAAATGGAAAAGTTAGGTGTAACACAATGAAACATTAGTATTCTCAATATGAGAAATTATTAGAATACCAGATCAATTCAGAGCAAACGCATTGCCTGGAGATCCTCTGATATTTTAATACAATTCAGCTGCGCGTTTCTTTCAAGCTCCTTTCCCTGAGCCTTTTTTGTCGATGGCCCTGGGTGTAGACCATCAGACAAAGTCCACCACCTGAATTTGTATCTACCCTTCATCCTCTTAAGAACGTACTTATGGGTGAAAGGGGTTATCATCCCCATCCTAGTGTTGGTCTCCACAATTGACCCGTTCAAAGTAATGATTGACTGCACTAAGTGCTTAGTCCATTCTCTGTACAGATGTTCATGGGGTTTAGCTCTGGCAGTTAAATTGTTATAAAAACTAAACTCAACAGGTGTTAATGGGCAGATGACAACATAGATATGGAATTCTCGAAATTTAATAATCATGCTTTCAAAGTCATGAGGATCATTGTTTTGTTTCAATACAATTTCCTTGGTGCCCGACACTTTACTAGTCAATGGGACCGGGCCTGCCGACACATAAACAATTGATTTGAGCATTAAATTTCTCCGAGTCCATAAGTAATCAAACAGAGTATGCCAGTCTGCACCAGGAATAGAAACTGTGTGGTCAAAAAGATGAGGCCTTATCCCTCTAACCATGCTGTTACCCACTAAGTATACCCTGAGCTTCTAAAACATAAACACAAAGACAAGAATTGTTAAAAACTATAGGTTTAGTCTATCTCTGGGCTTGATATTTCTGCCTGATCTCGATTGCCTAGTGATCTGGGGAGATGGCCCATTTGATTTGTTGTATGCTCCCTGAGAAGGATTTCTACGAGAGCTGTCTGCATTGTAGCCCATCCTAGGTGGCGACTCAGCTGTTTGGTTTGCCCTTGGAGATGCTGTCGCATCACTCAAGGCTTTCTGTTTACTCAGTGGCAATGCCGACACAATGCATGAGCTATTGGTTACAGGTGGTTGAGAAGTTGATGTTTCCTGTCCTTGATCCAACAAGACACGCAATTGTTGCGGTGAATCTGATGTGTCCGGACGAGCGGAGCTATGTTTTCCTTGATCCTCGCCCACTTGCACAAACTTCCTGTTCCTTCGTAACAAGGCGCCTGTATTTGTTTTCAGAGCTAACTCACGATCAGAGGCCGCTGTTACCACTGTTGTGCAAGGTTTCTTCCCAGGATCAGTCAGAACGACGGGTGTTCCCACCATTATCGGTTCTCTTTCACTCACTCTGTGCCTAACATTATAGTTGTGAGCTTGTTTACCTCGATACTCAGCCTCATACGATCTGAGCTTCTTCACATCGACCGGATTATTGACCAGGTATCCCATTGAATTAAGCCCTCGCCCATTCAACAATTGCGCTGGAGAGTATCCATTCTGTAGCGGACTATCATTGTAACACATTACCGCAGACAAAATGTCCGAGTTCTTTGTTGCCAACTTCTTGAAGGTCTGCACCGCTCTCTCAGCTTGTCCATTGGACTGGGGATTCCTTGGAGCACTGGTACGATGGATGATATCCCATTTTTTCGTCAACTTGGCAAACTGTTCCGACACAAATTGGGGGCCATTATCAGAAACAAGAGTGTTTGGGACTCCTACCATACAGAGTATTTTGTTTACCTTCTGACACAGAACAGCGGCATTTGCTGGAATACACTTCTCGGCAATCATAAACCGACTGTAATAATCGGAGATAACTAGATAATCATCTCCATCTTCCAAGGTGCAAAAATCCATAGACAGTCTCCACCAAGGTCGCTCCGGGAGAGGTGAAGAAATCATCGGTTCCGCAGGAACTCTGCGGTACTTGACACAAACACTACACCGCTTCACCATTTCTCGAATGTCCGTCGACATTCCTGGCCACCAAACTGCCTCCCTTGCTCGTCGAGCACACCGGTTTTCACCGAGATGGCCCTGGTGTATCTCTCTCAGAACTCTTTCTCTTTCATCAATGGGAATAAACATCCTGTTGCAATAAAATACAATTCCTCCAACGACCGTCAAATGTTCCTTAAACGAATGAAAAATCTTCAAATATTGAGGTAGATCCTTATAATCTGGCCAGCCATTGTGCACATATGACATTAACTGACCTCCAGTAAGGTCACACTCTGTGGCTGTCACAAGAAGTCGTCTTCTGGCCAAAGATATTGGAAGTTCCTCAATCATTTCCTGAACTAATAAAGGCTCTGGGTCTGACTCTTGCTTGCTATTCACTGGCGCTCTACTCAAGGTGTCTGCAACCACCAGTTTACTTCCAGGGGTATATTTGACCTCATACGAGAACCGCATCATGCGCAATCGAAACCTCTGCACCCTAAGTGGAAGCTTGGACAGCTCTTTTTCTGACATTATGGAAACTAGAGGTTTGTGATCAGTTTCTATCGTGAACTCTCTTCCAGCCAAATAATAGTGAAATTTCTCTGCTGCCCAACAAATTGCTAGTGCCTCTTTCTCAATTTGCGCGTATCTTTGTTCTGTATCTGACATCGCTCTTGATGCCAATGCTATCGGCTTCATCCCCTCATTTGTCCTCTGAAACACCGCTGCCCCTAACCCAAAGGAGGAAGCATCTGTTGACAGCCAGGTCTCTGCTTCCAAGTTGAACGGGGCTAACACAGGCGGCGAGGACAGTTTCAGCTTAACAGTATTAAAATCTCTCTCTATTTGAGAATCCCAGATCCATTCATTCTCCTTCACCTTTAACAAAGCTCTTAGATTTACTGTATCAGCAGCCAAACTGGAAGTGAACTTCCCCAAGTAATTAGTCATTCCAAGAAAACGTTTAAGCGCTTTCCTATTGTTCGGCGTCGGAAAACTTTTAATTGCAGCTAGCTTCTCCGGATCTGCATGTATACCATGTTCATCAATAACATGGCCCAAAAAGGTCACCTTTCTCTTAAAAAACTCACATTTCTCATCGTTTAATGTAATTCCAGCTTGCTTTAATCTGCTTAGGACCTCATGGATCTTACAGGCATGACTTCGTTCATCTTCAGTATGAACCAGAATATCATCCATCTGGCAAACCATGCCTCCAATACCCTCCAGAGCCCTCTGCATCTCTCTTTGAAATATCTCAGGAGCACTTGATATTCCAAATGGAAGTCTCTTGCATACATAACGCCCAAAAGGAGTGAGAAACGCAGTCAGCTTTTGAGACTGCTCATGAAGACGTAATTGCCAATAACCGCTATTGGCATCCAATTTAGTAAACACTTTTGAATGTCCTAAAGCTGCAATCGTTTCATCTGTGGCCGGTAAAGGATGATACGCTCTTTTAACTGCTTTGTTCAACCTTGTAAAATCCACGCAGACCCTGATCTTACCGTTTTTCTTAGGTACCACTATACAGGGGGCACACCATTCTGTCGGCTCGTCAACTTTTTCAATGACACCAAGTTTCTCCATTCTCAGTAGTTCCTCTTGCAATGGCTGTCGCCTTGCAGCAGCTACTCTTCTTGGTGTCACCTGAGCATAAGGACTGATTCCCTCTTTCAGCTCAATTTTCACTTCTGAACACATAGTTCCCAGCCCAGTGAATAAAGACGGAAATCTCCTCTTCCATTCCTGGCTTACAATTTCCTCTACAACTGTGAACAGATTGAACCTTTTAATAGTAGGCTTCCCTAACAGGGGCCGGAGTAGTCCCTTAACTACATACACCTCTTCATAGTGTGTCATTGTTTTGTAGCGCAGCTCTACAGTTGCGAGCCCAACTGTCTCTAACTGAGTGTTACCAGCTCCCATCAGTTCTTTATCTGATTTTCTGAGCTCCAGATTAAGCGTCTCACCTAGAGTAACTGGAATTGCCGTAACAGCTGCACCCGTATCCACCTTGAATTCAACAGGAACAGCATTCATTTCCATATTTACATACCATGCTTTTTCGGTTTCAGTTATAGTGTCCATGTAGTGTTCTTTTTTTTCCTTTCCTAGTCATAGCAAACTCGACCCTAGGTAGAGACTGTCCATCCTATCGTCATATTCTTCCTCTTCGACTTCGGCTACTTGTGGTTTTGCCGTACACATTTTGGCCCAGTGGCCAAGGGACTTGCACTTGTTGCACTTGGAATTTTCCGCGGGACACCTTCCTTTAAAATGTTTCCATTTACCACATCTCATACATAGTCTGTCCAAGTTCTTTGTTTGTACAGCTCTTCCAAATCCTGAGTCTCTTCTACTAGTTGCTCCTCCCTCTGATTTTTGTCGTATGAGATCGAGGTTTCCATCGGAGTCACTGTCCTTCAAACCTGCCCCACTATGACTCATCAAAGCCATCTGCTTTTGGTTAGCCACATACTGTTTTGCTTTCTGAATGCATGTTCGAAGAGTTAAATCAGGCACATCTATAAGATATTTTCTGAGTTCTGTGTCCGAAACACCTACCACAATGCGATCTCTCACCAAGTCATCTTTCATTGTGTCATACTCACAGTTCTCCGCTTGTACTTGCAATTGGACGATAAATTGGTGAATTGACTGTCCAGGCTCTTGAACCATTTTATTAAAAATTGATCTTTCAAAAATAACATTTTTCACTGGTTCAAAATAAGCATCAAACATTCTGATACAATTCCTCAAAGTTTTACAATCTGATGATGATGAGCCAAAAGTAAATTGGTTGTAGACTGGAACGGCATCACTTCCCATAGCCATAAGCATGTGTGCGATCTGCTCATCAGCCGTTAAATCTGTAATTTTCTTCACTACCTGGTAAATTGCAAACTGGCTTTTGAAAACCTTCCACGCAGAAGCCAAGTTACCGGCTGAGAAGTTCAAAGGCTTGACAAACCTATCGGTTTTCGTTTCTGAATCCATCCCTATCGATCAATAATCGCTAAGAACAGCTTGGGTCTGTCCTACCAACTGCTATCACTCTTGATCACTATCTGGGATTCAACCAACTCCCTGTGATAACGTTCCTTATTATAATTCTAATTTTAATATTGATTAATAATTGATGTCCAATTCAGTCAAATTCAACATCAATTTCAACAACAAAGTCAAATAACAACAATTATTATTATTTATACTTATCAACGAGAAAAGTCAATCGACTTTTATTTCCACTGGAACAATTCCACTTCTGATACCATGTAAAGCTTAGAGGCTTACCGTATGCTCTGAGCTTGTGCTAGTCGATAACTCTCTCGTGGTCGACATTAGCCAGCACCAAAACACGTCCTTTCGCTAGATGCCTGATGCTTCGTCTGTCTCGCGCCCTTCAGTTATCTCCCCTTTCTCCAATGTCCCTTCCGGTACACTCTACAATTATCAAAAATATTCCGAAATTGAAAACCGGAAATGTCTGGTCAAGGATATTTGAAACTGTTTCCGTTTAGAAGGTCGTACAGTCTTCAAACAAAAACCAGAAAATAGGCAATTCTGTGCTCTACACGATGGTATAAAAATTATTCATGTCAGTCTACACAAACGTTTGCAATCCTTTCCGAAAACGTGACGGTTTTTGCTACGAGCATTGCTCGTAGAAGAAAAGTTGGACAGATAACTCCACTACGAGCATTGCTCGTAGTAGAACTTGAAAAAGTTTAAATAAAAAATAATTGCGGGTTTACATTTTTTATTTGACTGAATGATGGAAAAAGCAGTAACAATAAACTAAATATCAATAATGGTGTTAAATACAGAAACAGTTTCACAGATATAACTACCAAAATAAAACACTGACAGCAGCGTTATAAAAAAACAATACGGATACTTTATAGTTTATGCCCTGGTCACACGAGACCGAATTTCTGACGAAACTATAACGAAACTATTTTTTTCAGGCCCAGCGAATTCGTTGCTCAGCAAACCGAGCGAATAATTCAGTTTCGTCGTGATCAAGCAATGCTAGGTTTGGAAAAATCTTCGGTTGCGATGCTTGCATGTGATTGGACCATTCGACCAGATAAGCTCATTAATAGGTTTATTTTCTATGTTCTGTTATTGGCTGGTCTCCAATGTCAGGGTCATTCACAACGAACGCATGGTTTCCATAGTAGTAGCACATTTGTTTTTTGAATAAATAATTATTTATTATATTATATTCATAATGAGTTTTAAATAAATGAAAGATAATAATAATAATAATAAAATATAATCAAGCAATTGGAATAGTACTGGCTGGTCAAACTTAGCTATTTATTAAAATAATCCTTTCCAAACATCAAAAATAATAATAATTCTTCCATGCTTTTACATCACGCAGTAAAGTATGAGTAGGCCCGCGCCATGGATGAAATATAACAGGATTGCCAGAAACCCGAACGGGGTGTAGCCAATTTTGGCCAATGGGAAGTCATCCATGGCGCCCATATTGAACTGGTTGTTCGGAGCGGAAACATAAACTACTATAGCAGCTCAGAAAAATAATCGTAAATATTTGTATTAACGCGATGTTGTGATTTTCTAGTTTCGGAGCGGAAGCTGCATAAAGTTTGCCACAAACCAAAGATTACATATGTGTTATCGTTGGCATATACAATTTTGTTCTTGGAGCGGATATGGTATTGTAAGTAAAAATAGTTGAATCATCAAAACTAGCGCAGTACGCCCACGGCGTGAACTTGACGTGTAAAAACTCATAAGAAAACGATATTTATTACGAGATCCAAGTGGTCTTGACAATTTCGGAGCAGTATGGCGGTTCCCACAAACGGCTACATTTGGCTCGTCACAAAATTTCTATTACGCGGCCGCAGCTGGCAATCCTGTTATATTTCATCCATGGCCCGCGCACAAAACACAATCCTCTGTCATTGGATGAAACTAGTGATCGCTAGGCGTAACGAACTAATTATAGTTCTCGTGTGACCAGTACAACGAAACTAATATCGTCGCACCTCGGCGATTTTCTAAAATAGTTTCGTTATAGTTTCGTTTATCAGTCTCGTGTGACCAGGGCTTTAGTCCACTAGTATAGTTTGGTTCCATATATTTCATATTGTTAGCTGACTTGATGTACATATGAGTCATAGTAGTGATAATATATATTATAAGTTCTCTACTCTCTATGTCTATTATGTGTATAAAGAGAAAAAGTTGGTTCCTTGTTACTAAATCAGTCATTGGTCAAGCATCAGCTGTGATTGGTCTAATGATTCACCAGCAGACTATCCCTTTACATCACTGGAGATAAACTTTAGCTACTCTTTTATATGGGAAGTCCACCTGTAAATGTGGTGGAGTTCTAGAAGGTTCTGTAAAGTATGTTTGTTATAAGCAAGGAAACACCAGTTATTGCCTTTAGATGACTCATAGATGACTTATATTGACTCTAAAATTAGACATTTTTAATTCAAGCTGTTTACTTTACTAAACTATCCTCTGTTAGATCATGTCTCTGACTACAAGTAACTACAACTTCTACCTAGTTATATAGCAATGTTTTATTTAATTCTACAAAACTTACATCCCTTTATTTACTTGATGTTAGTTTGTTTTTTATTATTTAAGTTTTAATCAAAATCAAAAGATCTCATTTCTTTGATAAACCTTTTTATAAGCCACAATCTAATCCACTTGTGTGAATTTCATCATTTTATTGATGAATAGATTTGATGTAGTGAGGTCATCGTGTAGTAAAAGTTTTCATACTAAATATTTACTGATGTAGAGGTCTGTGCGTTTCTTTATAGAGATAAATTAAGGGTATTTCCGTAACAAAATCTCTCCAATGTCAATGGCTCTCATTAGAAATGTAAACAAATTAACAAAAAAATATTATTTTTTAATCTTGTGAAAAGAAGGCAGAAATGAAGGTAAGCTGATGTTTGATTGTTTGAATGAGCCATTATTATTGTGACTTGTACTTTGTATAAACTGTTGACAGTCAAATATTCACTAATTAACTGTATATAAATCCAGTGAACCAATACAGTAATTGACCAAATGTATGACGATATATTTATGTTTATATCTGTAACCTCCAGCTGAGGAAACATTACAAAGGAATTTGGTCTCCTTTTAATGAATCAAGAATAGAGTTTTGTTTTTCACTCAGTTAATGAACAATCCTCATTGCCATGTGATAGATGATTTAGAATGTTCTAGAGAGTTCTGTTTCCTCTCTCTCATATGATGTAACTCTCTCAGCGGTAGAAAAACTGTGTGTACAAACAAACGCAATATGATTGTGTTTGTTAAATAAATTAATGCCACATTTTTGTACTATTATTTATGTTTTATTATTTATTTATATTGTTTGTTTAATTATTGTGTAAGAGATAAAATCAAATGTGACATGCTGAGTTTTTGGATCACTTTATTATTATAATTGAAAACTTGTATAAAGTGCTCAACATCAAATATAAAACAAATAAACAAACAAGTGAAATAGAGATATGTGATATTAAACAGAAGTTATGGAGATCTATGAATCATTGCATGGTCACTTCCTGAGAGGTTTTGTTGAAATATTGAGTATTGTGAGGATGTATATAATTTTTTGAAGTCATAAGATATAACAAAAATATAACAAAAATATAATATATATTGAAAATAGTGTTAATG
The DNA here is from genome assembly GCA_945261195.1 of Cryptosula pallasiana. NCBI lineage: Eukaryota > Metazoa > Bryozoa > Gymnolaemata > Cheilostomatida > Cryptosulidae > Cryptosula > Cryptosula pallasiana. Next base: position 6,470,499 of record OX183135.1, read on the forward strand.
TAAAACAAAATCAAACATTATTATTCAGTCTTTTTCTATCAGCTGTTAATACAAGGAGGTACTTGTCACAGACATAGAAGGTTGGCACCAGCTGTTAATACAATGAGGTACTTGTCATAGACATAGAAGGTTGGCACCAGCTGTTAATACAATGGGCTACTTGTCATAGACATAGAAGGTTGGCACCAGCTGTTAATACAATGAGCTTCTTGTCATAGACATAGAAGGTTGGCACCAGCTATTAATACAAGAAGGTTCTTGTCATAGACATAAAAGGTTGGCACCAGCTGTTAATACAATGAGGTTCCTGTCATAGACATAGAAGGTTGGCACCAGCTGTTAATACAATGAGCTACTTGTCATAGACATAGAAGGTCGACACAGGCTGCAGGTAGTTTTAACACCAGCTGGAACCTGCCAAACCAAATCAACACATGAATACAAAACCATTTAACTACTACCAATTTGTGCAGAAATGAGATGCAGATTAACTTACAAATAAGTTGTGTCCATTTCCACAAGGAAGTGAGTGCGATAACAACCTTTTCTATTCTTTGGTAGATGTTTATTGTTGAAGTAGATCTGTGTAGATAGTTGTTGTCTATACAGTCAGAGATATAGCGTAGCTGCATACATATCTGTAGTATTTGTTCTCTAGTTGGTATTCTATCTACATCCATAGTTGTATATGTAGAGAGAGAATAGTTGATTGTATTATATATATATCTGTGTTGTTTGCTTGTTCTACTTGTGTCCAGTTCTGTAGGAAAGTTGGATAATTTACCCTTTATATATTCAGCCTTGGTATAATCCAGGAAATAAAAGCCACCAATGGGAACTCTACTTTGGTCATTAGTTTTAATCTGCTATTGGGCACGAATTTTCCACATATACTGAAGAACAAAATTCTGTGTAACGTGCATGAACTTGTCACCTTGTGTTGTAGTCATAGTTTAATGATAATAATTTGTCTCTATTTATAAACTCATAGAAAATATTTCCTAATCATGTTTAGTAATTTACTCTGTTGTGTCATACATTACTATATGTACTTGTGCAGCAAGTTTGACATTTCTGTAACTACCTCTTCCTTTTTTGCTTTTATTTCTATTTCACTGAACCATTAGGTTTAAATCTATTTTACGCTGTAAGGGAAAATATAATTCATATTTTGCTTTTTAAAAAATGTTCAGAAAAAGAACAAATATTTGATAAAACCTATTTGCATTTATTTATTGACTCGTTACACCCATTAGAAAAAGTTAAAAAAATAGAGCTTTCCATTTTACGTTCTTTTGGGAAATACAAGATGCAATAGAACAAAAGTCACTAAAACTTCCACAAAGTTCAAAAGTGAATACTCACCATTATAAAGTTATTCACCAAAACCAATCGCAATTTTGGTTTAAATTAGATAATATTATCTCACACACAAAAGTTTTATAGAGTTATTTGTACAACCAAGGTGTTAAGGTAAGACAAACCTTCATGTCCCTATCCTACCTTGTCTCCTACCAACTAAACACCTTACCTGAAGCCTAATCTTTAAAAACATAATAATCTTTATATATAGGTTGTAACAATAATAATTAAAAAATAATAACGACTTTTTCTATTTATTTTATTAAAAATCAACTGTTCATGTTTTGTAGAACAAATATCAGTAGTAAGTGGCCTAAAGATATATTATCATTAAAGTGGACCTGCAAAGTAGTTTGGTTTTCTAAATCAAATGAGCGATTTGGCACAGCGTTCGGAAGGTTTGCAAAGACTTAGATGTTTTTAAAAGCGTTTAAAGGTTTTAAAACACAAAAATGTTCTGAGCCACCATAATGGAGGCATCCAGTAACAGTTTGAGATGATCTAATGAAAGCTTTGAGATGGGGATGCACTTGTATTTGCCATCTTTGAGGCACACACATACAGCATAGGCTGATGAGATGCCATATCAATATGGAAAGCCCCCAAAAGCAGGAAAAATCTGTAGAGTGTTGTGAGCTGACTGATTATTTCATTTTATTCTCCAAGAAAAACCTGCTCATAAATTTTAGATTTGGACAGGATTTACTCAGAGAGAGAAAGCTCAGTGTCTATATTAGGCCTTTTTAAAGGTTGGTGATTTTATCCAATGGGAATTTTACAAAGATTTAATGAGAACCTTATATGAGAACATAAAACAACCGAAAACTACATAAGCATGTCTAGACACGCCCAAGCTTTGGGGTACGGACCATTCGAAACTGACGTTTCGAAAATGGACACTTCGAAACTCTTTGGGGATGGGGGTGTGGGATTTGGGGTTGGGGGGTTCAGGTTTAAGAGTTTCGAACAGTTCATTTTCGAAACGTCAGTTTCGAATCATGGCGGAATCCCAAGCTCTCTACCCACTGAAAGCTACATAAACATGTCTGGACATGCCCAAGCTTTTTACTGATTGAAAAATGAAGACTTCAACTTAAAGTAAGCTAGCTCTACTTATCGATGACTCAAGCCAAACGAAAAGTCAAGTCAAAACACAGCTAATCTTCTACTTGTAAGTACTAATTGCTACAACCATATAACGTCTATCTGCATTGACAAAAGGTTGGTCTCACCTCCAGAGTATTTCTACTTCAAATAATTGCCTAATATATCTATATTTTATTTCCACGTTGGTCAAAGTTTGCTTAAAACTCTTTCTACTAGGTGCAGAGTAGGAGACAACTCCTTGTTGCCTAACAGAAGGCTTAAAACTTGTATTCTGCCTTGAAACAAAATTATATCATGCATTCTGTGGTCTTTGTCTATCAAATGTATTTTGGTTAAACATTTGAGTTCACAACAACTTATTCCTCAAAGTCTTCATATTTAATACAAATAGAATCTTTCTGTATCACACGTTACTTGGTAGTGAGCTGTGTCCAGGAAATAAGACACTTCAAAGGGAACTCCCCACCTTTATGTGGTATATCTTTTGGTTGGATCATGGATTCTCCACAAAACTTACATGGACATGACAAGGTTTTTGTCTCTTTGGTAACCAATTTTTACCCCAAAGTTCTGGAATTTTAATTTAACTTTCTCATACAATGAGCATGTTTTTAAGAGATTATTAGTTACATTTACAAAAACTCAAACCAAATCACTTCCACCACCATATGAAGTTAAGATCAACATAAACCATTGTGCTGTCTCTCAGTTATGTTAGTTGACTTTTATTGTTTGGTTGACTCGCTATCTCTCTTACTAACTACTGACCTTAAGTACTTATATTTTATTGCACTATATTCTGCTGGGGGTTTTCTTACAGTTTTGTAGGGAAAGCTTTTGTAATACGCGGAAGTACTTGCCTATAATATTCATTTTTGACCAGTTAAAACTTTGAAAATAGAGAGTTTTTACATGATCTCCAAAATAACTACTCAGTGATATATACAAGCCTGAAGGTTAAGTTGCAGTCTCAATAGCTGAGTATATATTATTATATTCAGTTGTAATGTCTGGTTTTAATTGTATTCCAAACATAAAACACAATGATGAAATGAACGTGGAAGTTTGGAATTACATAATACTCACAATACCAGCTTTACCTGCAACACTTTGGCCCCTGGGAACTGATAACTACCTGTACATTGGCATGCAGCCAATTTTACCTCCTTCAATGCAGCAACATCATTAAATTTCCAGCGTGTCATAGAAAACTAGTTTAACTTACATGAACACACAAACTCAAAGAGGGTATGATTAGATATAGAATGGGTGAGAGAAGTCTGAATAATACAAACTGCTCATATGGAGGAGTCCTACATTTTACCCAAATAGAACCCATTTATTGAGTGATAAAAACCTACAAACAAAAAATAAAATTCAAACATGTGTATGACATACTTAAACATTCTCCCCACATTGTGACAGATTGACATAAAAAGACCAAAAGATATGAGTAAAGTAAAATATCCAGATATATCTACTAGTTGTATCCTCAGGACTACTACTAGCTCATTGGTCTATTCGTACAAGTGACTCACCACTTTCACCGGAGTCACCTAAAACTAACCAATCAACTGTTTACTAAGTATGCTGTCGCTTATGATGTCATACAAAACAAACTTGTTCTCATTCTACAATCAGATTTGGTATAATATGGGAAATACCGAGGTCTCATCGTATTTTGGAAAGTCAAAAAAGAAACCACTGGAAATATTCAAAGTTTTCCAATACACACTGGTATAAGTCTATTTACCTAAAGTAGTAGTTCATCTCCCAACCAAAGGGTGCTTTTGGTTACCCTACGAGTAGGGTAGTCGCTGAACATACATTGAAGTCTCATCGATGAGCGTCGTTTTTCAGAAGTTCTTTTGTGCTTTAAACCATAAACTTATGCATTTTTTACTAGGCCTATGAAGCGTTTGTAGCTAAAGCGAGCCCACTTCACTGCTTTCTCTACAGACAATTATTTACAATGATTGACCATTTATTATTTCATCTATATACACATAATGTATTGTCTCGGTTTCAAATATAGAAGTAAAGTACTAATAATTTTACTTGCTGAAACTGCCTTCAATTGCTGATGATTCAACAGACGTCAGCGATAGTGCTGTCTGTCGCTGACCATCATGTAGGGCATAAAGAAGCACTTGAGCAGTTGCTCTATGGAGGAGTTTCTGAGTTATCACCTAATACAGGGGTAAGCAATATGCGTCCCGTGGGACAATAGGGGCCAAATAGCAAAATGAAATGTGGTCCATCAATTACACAATTCTCAGTTTGGGAAGGATTTTGAGTTTGAATCATTTCACAACATTTTTGCTATTTCAGGTCATGAACTCATCATACAAATTCCCAAGAAGTTAAAATTCCCTTCACAATTTATTATTAGCTCAATAAAAGCCGCACATGCAGCAAGCAGCATTAACTTATCTCCCGATGTCGAGAAATTAGCCAGGAAGGTGCAACATCAAGTATCTCATTAGAAACTGATCTGGAGTTGTGGAGTGGGTGGTTACTAAAATATCGTACTTATTATAGTATTTTTTTATAGCACTTATTGTTATGTTGTTGCACGTATTTTTTTGTGTGATTTTTAACATAATAATAATGTACAAAATTTGCAAAGCAGCCTTTGTCGCACTCACAATGCTTGACAAAACAAAAAGATTTTCAGATAATATCACCCAATAATTGTTTGATATGAGTTGGCCCATGAGGCAAAACAGTTGACCACACCTGGTCTAGTGTTTTAGTTAGTCCCTATGAGCAGGTAATCAAAACATATCCTTATGTACTTGCCACACGAGCCTGTTCTCTGTACATGTAGCCAGTGCCTGGCAACAGATAGCGTGCCACACGAGCCTGTCTGGAACTGGTACAAATAGGAGTGTTATTAAAGTTTAGTTCGTTCCACTCGGCTTCCTGTTTCTGGTTATTTTTAAAGTATTTATTTTTATTAAAATATTATTATTTATTACTAAGTTTATTTATCGTGATTGTTCGTCATTAATAATTTTTTAATATTAGATTTATGATTCATTCTTACTTAAAACTGTCATGTCAATTTATAATTCTTTTTTTATCACAGTATTGCCAACGAGTATTGTACAACCATTATGTATAATCATTGTAAACACAGCCGAGAATCAAGCTAACCTTGACCCAGGCAGTGTTATCACACAGAATTGTTGTGCGTTAAGAAATCAACTAATCACAGTGTGAAGAACAAGATAAAAAATTATTCTTGTCCGTTCTGCTTCATCTTGCGCTATATATGCCATCCTGTGTGATGAAATGGCGGATACTGGTGATATTCTGGTTTGTGTGGCAGGCCCATTAGTCATGGTATGAAGTTTGTATTTTCATCAGGTGGTTGATGATGTAACAATGTAAACAATGGATTTCCCATTCTATATTATTTAGCTGAGATAAGATTGCTAAAGGCAGCAATAACTATTTAAACCATGTATGGTAGCACATATGGTATCATTGCAGAGATAACATCCAAGTTGTAACTGTATCGGATAAGATGGTGGAAATGGAACGTTTTAGAAAGTTTCAGTATGAATAATTGTTAGCCTTATATCTTTGTAATGTCTCAGCCTACATGTGTTGGTGGTGTGGAGTGCACAGGCTATTAGATTTAACCTATTCGGTAGAGATGCGCAACCTGAGAAAGTTTTTAAATAGTGGAGAAAACCACATTAGTTACAAGGGAAGGGTATTTTGAGATTTCGTTCGTTGATTCATATAAGCTCACAGCCGTAATCTTTGGGGTTTCCCAGTAACAAAAAGTTTGCTCAGCTTGCACGTCTCTACCTAATAAGAAATAATAAAGCTAACTGTTGTATTAGATTTCAGTTTCCATTAAATGGCATATAGCCTTCAATACCCACTATAAAAGTTATTGAGAGTATGAGCTGCCACCACCCAAATAGTGTGCACATATAAACAACTACATTTCTTTCGGTCTGTTACATCACAGCTGCATGGGTCAAACCTTCAATCACACATGCTCTAATCAAACACTTACATCTATAAAACATGCCAATAGACTGTACAATGCACATGCTGTAATCAAACACTTACATCTATAAAACATACCAATAGACCGTACAATGCACATGCTCTAATCAAACACTTACATCTATAAAACATGCCAATAGACTGTACAATGCACATGCTCTAATCAAACACTTACATCTATAAAACATACCAATAGACCGTACAATGCACATGCTCTAATCAAACACTTACATCTATAAAACATACCAATAGACCGTACAATGCACATGCTCTAATCAAACACTTACATCTATAAAACATACCAATAGACCGTACAATGCACATGCTCTAATCAAACACTTACATCTATAAAACATACCAATAGACCGTACAATGCACATGCTCTAATCAAACACTTACATCTATAAAACATACCAATAGACCGTACAATGCACATGCTCTAATCAAACACTTACATCTATAAAACATGCCAATAGACAGTACAATGCACATGCTGTAATCAAACACTTACATCTATAAAACATATCAATAGACTGTACAACGCACATGCTCTAATCAAACACTTACATCTATAAAACATGCCAATAGACCGTACAATGCACATGCTCTAATCAAACACTTACATCTATAAAACATATCAATAGACTGTACAATGCACATGCTCTAATCAAACACTTACATCTATAAAACATATCAATAGACTGTACAATGCACATGCTCTAATGAAACACTTACATCTATAAAACATACCAATAGACAGTACAATGCACATGCTCTAATCAAACACTTACATCTATAAAACATGCCAATAGACCGTACAATGCACATGCTCTAATCAAACACTTACATCTATAAAACATGCCAATAGACAGTACAATGCACATGCTCTAATCAAACACTTACATCTATAAAACACACCAATAGACTGTACAATGCACATGCTCTAATCAAACACTTACATCTATAAAACATACCAATAGACCGTACAATGCACATGCTCTAATCAAACACTTACATCTATAAAACATACCAATAGACCGTACAATGCACATGCTCTAATCAAACACTTACATCTATAAAACATACCAATAGACCGTACAATGCACATGCTCTAATCAAACACTTACATCTATAAAACATACCAATAGACCGTACAATGCACATGCTCTAATCAAACACTTACATCTATAAAACATACCAATAGACCGTACAATGCACATGCTCTAATCAAACACTTACATCTATAAAACATACCAATAGACCGTACAATGCACATGCTCTAATCAAACACTTACATCTATAAAACATGCCAATAGACTGTACAATGCACATGCTCTAATCAAACACTTACATCTATAAAACATGCCAATAGACTGTACAATGCACATGCTCTAATCAAACACTTACATCTATAAAACATACCAATAGACCGTACAATGCACATGCTCTAATCAAACACTTACATCTATAAAACATGCCGATAGACTGTACAATGCACATTCTCTAATCAAACACTTACATCTATAAAACATACCAATAGACAGTACAATGCGCATGCTCTAATCAAACACTTACATCTATAAAACATACCAATAGACCGTACAATGCACATGCTCTAATCAAACACTTACATCTATAAAACATACCAATAGACCGTACAATGCACATGCTCTAATCAAACACTTACATCTATAAAACATACCAATAGACCGTACAATGCACATGCTCTAATCAAACACTTACATCTATAAAACATACCAATAGACCGTACAATGCACATGCTCTAATCAAACACTTACATCTATAAAACATGCCAATAGACAGTACAATGCACATGCTGTAATCAAACACTTACATCTATAAAACATATCAATAGACTGTACAATGCACATGCTCTAATGAAACACTTACATCTATAAAACATACCAATAGACAGTACAATGCACATGCTCTAATCAAACACTTACATCTATAAAACATGCCAATAGACCGTACAATGCACATGCTCTAATCAAACACTTACATCTATAAAACATGCCAATAGACAGTACAATGCACATGCTCTAATCAAACACTTACATCTATAAAACACACCAATAGACTGTACAATGCACATGCTCTAATCAAACACTTACATCTATAAAACATGCCAATAGACAGTACAATGCACATGCTCTAATCAAGCACTTACATCTATAAAACATACCAATAGACCGTACAATGCACATGCTCTAATCAAACACTTACATCTATAAAACATGCCAATAGACAGTACAATGCACATGCTATAATAAAGCACCTACTAACAACAAAGTTCACAAGGCGCAGGAGTGCTCAACTATTGTTTTTCTTCTAAGACAAACTACATTTTTGATGGAACCAAGGCTAGCTTTTCTGATACTTCAGGTGCAGAAGAACTAGGATATTCTGCATCAAAACAACAGAGTCACGTCACTCCCTGCACTCACAATACAACAATAATATGTAAGTATATAACTGATATATCAGCTGATTTATTATGTACATTATATACAATATGCACAGGTGGTTGTGATCTAATTATATAACATTGGTCAGCATTGTCAAAAAATAACGTTGTGCTGCCTTTATACGATTTTGTACAGTTTACAGTCAAAACTATACAATCAATAGGTACATAGGATTCTCTGTTGCTTAGCAATATAAAAGTGGAACTGTACAAACATTTATATTGTTGTAGTTTGGCTCCACAAAAATATAATATATCATGAAAAAATGTTTTGTAAAGTTTCAAAAAATAAACTGTTTTGGCACCGAGAATGACATTGTTTCGACGGTAAATAATGAATAAATAGTCTTGAAAAATGATTAATAATAGTCGACAAAATATGTCTTGTGGTACACAATGAAAGTTTGTGTTACCCAAGTAGCATTTCCTGTATCGGTACTTTGCAATTGCGTTCTCTACCATCGGCATTCTCTTTCTTGCATCAGACACCGACTGTTCATATTATCCAATGAGAAGCTTCCAATCGGCAGCGAGCTGTAGGCATCACTACTCAGCCACCTCCACAACTAAAACACACAAACAGCAGGTTGTACAACCAACTCTATAGCAATAGACATCTAGTAAGTTAGTAAGTCACAAATCTACTAGTTTCTTACCAAAAGATATATAAAACTTACCATCTCAGTATCTGAGTGCAAGACCAATAGCAATGCTGGATATACAAGTCAATAGACATATCTTAGTCACTGAGCCACTCCATCGTTTACTTTTATTGTTTCCGAGCTCAATATCCATCTTGTCTCCGATAACTATAATCTTGTCTGCAATGTCCTGGTAACACTGCTGTCTGTCTGGAGATCTCGGTCTATGCATAGTTCCTTGGCTACACTCTACAGGCATTGCTGATATATCTTCTGCGTCGTGTACAGAGTTGATACTGTTTTGTCTTTGGTTGCTTCTACCCATGTTAGTTTTGTGGTTTATGGAGGCCTGAATAGTGCAGACTGCTTATATAGGAGTCCTACAAGTTACTGAAGATTACTGAAATCCAAAGTCACCACGTGAAGCAAACAAAAGCCAATCAGATATCTAAATTCAGCAATGGGATATTTTGTACACCCCCAGCTACTTATATTCACCTAGTTGTCCAAAGTTTCCCAAAATTTAATAGTATAAGGGGGTTTTTCCTTTGTGCAATGTTACAACGTCACATGTACCATGAGTAATAGTCTGTTTTCCTGCTGGCAAGTTTCCAGTCCTGATAACTCCTGCTGTTTGTCATACCTGGGCATGTCTGTGCATACCCAAATGACACATTTTTTTTGTAAAAAAACCTTTTTAAATTATTTGAGCTGTCAGTTCTGTTACGCCTTGTATTAACTAATGTATAAATAAAATTGGTTGTAATATAAGTTATGCCCCAAAAATGTAGCTAATATCAAGGAAAGACAACTTCTTGTAGCTGGTTGCTTTGCATGAATTGTTTACTACCCAATGAAATCACAGCTCAGCTGTAAACATGTTTAGTGCTCAGTGACCCGTACAAAGACATGTCAGTGTTTGTATTGGTAAATCACTATCACTCTCTCGTGTCCTATTAAGGAAGCAGTAAGTTACACTACACAGCAGCTGGCTGTAGCGAAGTAGTAGCAACAAATAGAGGCTAGTGGGATTTCTACTATCTCACTGTGATGGCAGTTTTCTTTTTGTATCTATTAGTTTGCAGTTATTTAAAATAATATGAGTTTGATGCAGTGCAATTTTTTCTATTTCTGATGTTTAGTATAGAATGTTTCATCGTTTTTGTTTGTCCTTTGTTCATTCCGTGTATGCGAATATGTTTAGTCACTGTGTACAGGTGTACCAGACATACTGTGCCATACACACGTACTCCTATGTAAGGTGCGCTATTGTAGACAACAAAACAAATCTCATCACTGTTTATGTTTTCTAGCAAGAGCCAGCGGTAAATGTTACAGAAATGGAGGAAGCGCAAGATACAACTATAGAGTGTGGATTTTGTCTAAGAAAAGATGGAGCATTACCACAACCCAAGATATTACCTTGTACACATGTACATTGTATAGATTGTCTAACTGAATATTTTAATGAGAATAACCTAGTGTTGTGTGCAGTGGAAGACTGTAGGTATGTAAACTATATGCGACTTATATATATGTATATACTTGTAATGTACCACGCATGTACTTCCTCTATAACTCTATCACCCTTATGCTATATAGAGAAGTGTTTGATGCATCTCCAGATACTCTCCCATCATATGATATGGCAGGAGAAGACAATACATGGTGTTATGTTTGTGTTGAAAAAAAGAACACCAAACAAGAAGCTGTTATATACTGTACAGTGTGTTGTAACAAGTTTTGTAGGAAACACGAGGAGGTAACTGCCCTATTTTCTCACTTACTGCCATCATCTTTCAAATCTCTACACATTTTCCTACTTCTACAAGTATTTAGAATTTTGTCTCTAGCAACATGATGAGATGCTTGATGAGCACCCTAGGAAAACCATACAGGAATACAGATCTGAGGCTATGAGACTTGACATACAAGTATGCGCTAAACATAAAGTTCAGCCTCTTGTACTTGGATGTTCTATTTGCTTGGCTCTTGTTTGTGTGCGATGTATCCCTGAGCAGGACAAATGTGACCAAAGTAAGTTATTATATATTAGTTGTGTGTTAGTCACATTTACATACTGTGAGAAAATTTGCTGATAAATCATGCTTACCTGGCACAAGGTGAAATAGGCGCAGTTAATAATAATTTCAAGCGAAAGAAAAATTTGAAGAGTTGCCTCCTCTTGAAAATAACAAGTAATGATAACTCCTGACAAACATAATTCACGCGCATTGATGGTTATGAAGATCGAACCATGTAGTTGCTAAAGACCAATGGAACATTTAAATTTTGATACGCCCAAGTGATCAACTTTATGTTATGTTATTGTGGTGGAGTTTGATTGGTTTTAGATTATGTTGTATGAGTTGTGTTTTTGTGTAAAAATGAGAGACTGAGCGAAAGAGTTCAGTTTTATTCTTAGCAATAAAGCTCACACTTCAAGACTAGTCTTGTTGTTGCCCTAAAAAGGGAGTTGTAGCTAAAAATCAAACAAGCAGAGTAACAGTTGTAACCAAGTAGTGTCGAAATTTCACTACAATACTACATACTGTATGCTAAGTGAATGTTGTATATACAACTAGTTATACCACAAACTGTACATATACATAGTTTGTTATATACTCTACAGGTACATCACATAGTCTACTGCCATTAGATGACTTGGTAACTACCTTAATACAAGACAATATCAGTGCTAAGATGTTGGCTAAAGAAGAAGAAAATGAGAGGCTATTTAAGGTGGCATCTGAAGTGAGAGCTGAGTATGATAAGAAGACTAGAGAGATGTTAGAGCTTATACATCAAACAAGAGACACTCAGGTTAACTTATATAACAAGACAAGATGTTACTTGTATGCTTTGCTACAATATACACTGTATTGCTTATACTGCGTTATAGATAGATGCACCCAATCCAAAGTATGACAAACTAGAGGGTGAGTTGGTGAAGAAAAGACAAAAGTCAAGCTTAGATGTGGCTGAGTTTATGGAAGACATTGTACTTAAGAAATGGACTGAGCTCGGAAACCAGAGACGACTGATGGAGTCTAGAATGAAACGTAGTCACAAGGTAAATTATTGACTGAAGATAAACATTCACTTGTTTCCGGTGCAGATATGCTGTGTAGTTATTGTGAATAATCAACAAAACCTCAATAATTCTGAAATTATAACAAAAATGAATAGGTTTTTCTAGTGGTTGAAGTTTTTACGCTAAAGTTGATGATTTCTGGCTCAATTCCAAGCGTGATTTCTTTTGAGAAATATGCTTCGCTCGCTTTGTCTAGTAAAGGAGTGGCTGGGAAATAGAACTTTACTTAAGCTGATTGCTCCTTTTTCATCAGATATGCAGTCATGTCAGTAAAAAATCCTCTATGCCAATTCAAAAGAATAGCTTGTTTATTAGCGAATATTGGTGGAGCTCAGAGGGTGTATTGTTGGACGCCCAATAAACTGGGTGATTCGAGAGCTTCATCAAAACTAAGCGCACTTTTTTCTTAGTAATATAACAAATTTTGAAAATACACTTTGTTGACAAGAATAAATATTCAAAATCGCAAACTTGATACATTCAGCCTGTCGGTTCTACTACCTGAAATGTCAGATAGGTGTATGCAGCGCTCACCTGATGAGAGTGTATCATCAGCTGTCTCAGCGCAGCTCACATATTACCACGCCGTGTGTAGTATCTATCAGTAAATATTGTACTGGCAGGTGGACGCTGTGAAGGGATTTAAAGAGCTGAGAAAACTGCTACAGAAGTCGGTTGACGAAGATCTACCTTCACTAGTGCTTAGAGACGAGTACTGTGTCAAGTGGTCTGGTCAGTTTATGGCTACGTATTTATGACATCATATTTACCAGTTTCCCCACTTATACATATTAGACCCTTGAAGCCTGTTTATATTGTATCTAAGGCTACATTTAAGCCCTAGCTTGGTAAGGCAGCGGAGGTTGTATATTCAATTGTGGTTAGAGTAAAGTAATCCATTCGGGATAATACCTCACACAACTAAAACTTTCCACGAAATCTTTTTATCTGCCACTGTTGTGGTTGTCAGTAGTAATATATGAGCAGATCTCCCTACCAAGTGTTTTTTTGTGGATTTGATCTTGGAGTTGAGACAATGGGTTACGGCGTTGGATGAATTCGCCGAGTTTATATTGTATTTCATTTGAGGGGTACTTGAGTGGCATCTGAGTGGCATTTAAGTGGCATTTGAGTTTTTGATTATTTTTTACTTGATTTGAACTCATATGGCAGCTAAATTTTGAATGTATGGCATTTAAGTTTTGATACTTTTTTCACATAATTCGAACTCATATGGCATCTTGAGAGAAAGGAGAGAGGAAAAGAGGAGAGAGAGGAGAGAGGAGATACATCTACATTGAATAAATACATTGATTAAAAATGAAACAATATGTGAATATATACATTTATTGTATAATAAGTAGGGATACATAAAGAGAACATATTAAATATTGTGAGCTTGAAATAGTTCCAATATCATTTCAAATGAAAAAATGGATGATGAGAGATTTTCATCCGTTTGTATGTATCTACATATATCTGATTGAAAATGATATAATAATTCAGTAGTCCATTGTATTGAAATCAATTTTTGAGTGAGCTCTTTATTCCACACTTTTCTTTGAATTTTCTTTAAGTAATCATTAATACTGACAGTTTTTGACATTTTTACAACTGTTTGAAAATTGTTTTTAGTCATAAGCTTAAATATTTCTACTGAATTGTCAACGTATTTATGTGTAGTGTATGGTCGGTATTGTATCGGTGAAAGTTCTCCATGTAAAGAAGCTACAGTTAGCAAATGCTGTGTCATACATAATAATATAGCTTGTAATGTCAAGCGATATCCAATCTTTTCCTGTACTTCAACATTTTCTTTAATATAGCTATGATATATCTTTGGAAGGTAGTCTTTGATTGTGTATCTTTTTGAACTCATAATGAACTAAAATAAAATGTTAAGTATTAGTATATGATGATTAAACAGTGTTGTAAAATAATTACATTTTAACTTTTATTAAGCAATTTTTCTATTAATTCTTACCTTATCACCAAGAAATCAGCTGTAGTAGTTGATGAAATCAGTTGTAGCAGTTGATGAATCAGTTGTAGTAGTTGATGAAATCAGCTGTAGTAGTCGATGTTTTATTGCTGGAGAGAATGATTTCTATGTAGAGAGAGCTGTTCTTATATAGTATAAGCCACTCCTACTCATTTAGCTTATAGCCATTAAAAACACTCACGCGAAAACTCTATCAGAATAGTGTTATTCGCGTGAAATATCCCTGTTTTATTCGCGTGAAAATAAAAAATTTCATTCCCGCGAAAGCAACGGTTTCCATTCGCGTGAAAATAAAGTATATATTCCCGCGAAAGCATTGGTTTGTATTCGCGTGAAAATAAAATTTTTATTCCCGCGAAAGCAATGGTTTCCATTCGCGTGAAAATAAAATTTTTATTCCCGCGAAAACATTGGTTTGTATTCGCGTGAAAATAAAATGTTTATTCCCGCGAAAGCATTGGTTTGTATTCGCGTGAAAATAAATTATTTATTCCCGCGAAAACATTGGTTTGTATTCGCGTGAAAATGAAATGTTTATTCCCGCGAAAGCATTGCTTTGTATTCGCGTGAAAATAAATTATTTATTCCCGCGAAAACATTGGTTTGTATTCGCGTGAAAATAAATTATTTATTCCCGCGAAAACATTGGTTTATATTCGCGTGAAAATAAAATGTTTGTTCCCGCAAAAGCAATGGTTTCCATTCGTGTGAAAATAATTTATTTATTCCCGCGAAAACATTGGATTGTATTCGCGTGAAAATAAAATGTTTATTCCCGCGAAAGCAACGGTTTCCATTCGCGTGAAAATAAATTATTTATTCCCGCGAAAACATTGGTTTTTATTCGCGTGAAAATAAAATGTTTATTCCCGCGAAAGCAACGGTTTCCATTCGCGTGAAAATAAATTATTTATTCCCGCGAAAACATTGGTTTGTATTCGCGTGAAAATAAAATATTTATTCCCGCGAAAGCAACGGTTTGTATTCGCGTGAAAATAAAGTATTCATTCCCGCGAAAGCAACAGTTTCCATTCGCGTGAAAATTAAATGTTTATTCCCGCGAAAGCATTGGTTTGTATTCGCGTGAAAATAAAGTATTCATTCCCGCGAAAGCAACAGTTTCTATTCGCGTGAAACAAAATTATTTATTCCCGCGAAAGCATTGGGTTGTATTCGCGTGAAAAAATGTTGATTCATAGGATTTAATCAGTGCAACTTTACCTATTTAAGAGCCACTGTTTTCACACAGAAAGCATCCAGTTCTACAACGGCTAGCGGAGAAGCAACATCTACTAAATCTTTCATTGCAACAACTAGGAGCTCATCTTCTTTATAAAGGTAAGAGTAAAAATATTTATTTTTTGTTAGCTAACACTACTAGCTGAAGGTTTATGACCTTTATGATCTTTTAAAATTAATTACGAAAAATTAAACAAAATGTTTTGTTTTTTAGAATGAATACTCAAGACGAAGGAAGTCAACCGATGAATGAAGAAGCAGGATCCCAGCAAACCCTTTCCCCATCACCTTCTCCTATCTTTGATATGGCAGAAAGTCAATTGGTGGTTGATGAACCAGAATCCCAACAAGATTTTACTTCATTCACATCTCCTACTAACAAGCTGTCTTCAAAAAGAACATCGATGAGGAAACGATCTTTTATTGATTTGACAAAAGATGATAATGAAACTGGCTCGAAGTGCAAAAAACTAGTTTTGACGGATGTTGGAGATGAAACGCTTTTTCGTCACACCAGAATACCCTTTCAAGATGCTGGAAGTAATGAACTAACCACTCTCACCTACAAGAGCGCTGGGTTAATAAACTCTCTCTCTCCAGATAGTCTAGAAAAACTTGAAGAATCCATGGAAATCCGCGAACTACCAGTACCAACAGTTATGGAGGTGTTGTCTGTTGAATTTCGTGATGAATCAAAGTGCACCATGATTTACAACTACCGAAAGGATAAGAAGATAACTCGGGTGAAGAGTGATGTTTCAACCGAAATAGGACTGCTTGTTAATAAAGCTAAGCAAACACGTCCAATTGTTTTAATTTATATGGGAGAAGGAAAGACAGGAGATGTGATTTTTCGTACTGCTGAATCTCATGGATGTAATCGAAAGATCAACGATCCATTCAACTCATTGTATGGCAAGAGTTTGAGACAAATACAGGCTTATTTCAGTGTTGCTCACCTACACGATTTTCCGACAGGAAGTGTTATAGCTTATGAGAATCCTGGAATGCTAAGAAAATGTGATACTCGTTGGAACAAGACTGCTGATGTTATAGTGGCTAATTACAGATGTATGGTGAAAGGGGAGCTATTGATTGGAGATCTTAGCATCCCTGCGCAAATAGCTTCATCTGTGGTGGCGGAAAAAAGTGGTGTAATCGTATTCAGAGGACTGAAACAAAATACGAACAACATGATTTCCTACGACATCATTCTACTCTCAGCTCTTCAAGCTTTCATTCAAGTCTCAGAACTGTTTGATACTTCGCTACAGCACACCTGTCTCTCCTACTTTGATGAAAATGAAAAAGAGAATTGTCCAGAACAGCATATCAGAGTCTTAATCGATAACACAAAGGATGTGACTCGTCTTCTATGATGGTAAGTTTCATATCTATTTAAAGAAAGATCTGAAGTATTTTTGTAAAATTAATTCATATAACTATGTATGATAGAGTCATTAGTTACTATGTCTTTTAGATATAACTAAAGAGCGCTCCTGAGGAAGAAAATGAGAAGATCTTATTTACTTCTTGCTTGAAACATTACAAAATAATAGTTTTTATAGGTTCTGTAGTGTTTAGCACAAATAATGAGATAAGTTGTATTTTATTCATTATATTTGTTATATCAAATAAAAATCAATTATAATAATTTATTTTAACAATTTACTTAGTAAATTAGTTCCTTGTATATGTACACCATCTATTCCTTCTACTGTATTATCTTCTATGAACTCGAAGTTAGGATAGGTCTGTATGATAAATCTCCGTATTGAGTGATCTCTCATCTCACTATCTCCTATGTCTCGTAAACTTCTAACAATTTCATCCATACTCCATCCTCTACTTCTCAGTAAACAAAAGTATACACAATAGTCGCCACATACAGTTGACAAAAAATTTTGTAGTTGTGTTTCATTACTTCGTATTCTTTCATATCCTCCATGAATACTTAGTATTTCATTTACATCCGGATAAAAGGAAACAGAACGTCCAAACGAGTCAAAAAAATCCACCTCTGAATCATTAGCGTACACAGCCAACCAATGCTCTCCGGGTTGATGAGAATAATGGGTGTTGAATACGAAACATCCTGTTGGAAAATTGCAAATTTGCTTCCAAAACTGTTCTCTAGCTCCAACATGAATCCCTACGCTTTGACATAAAACGTCTGAAGATAAGATCGAATGAATTTGTATGGTATTCATCTGTAACTTTCTGTTTAAAGCACTGCGTCGCCTCCGATAGTTAATTGAAGAATGCTATCCATCTCCAACACACCGTCTTTTACAAAGTATGCTACCAGGGATAATCCATCCGTCGTGTTAGCGCTAAAACGAATTTCCACACTTGTTGTGACATTTTTCATAGAGTGAAAACCTTCTTTAAGAAAATCACCAATCAAATCAAATCCATAAAGTGTAGTACCATCAAGGTATTGTTCTTTCGTAATACCAAGACTATCGCCTTCAAGCAAAGTTCCGGTAGCGTGTAGAAACTGATGATATTCTCTTCCAAAAATTCCTCTAGCATAATTTGGTTCAAATCTCCTTCCAATTGGACAATCACCAACTCTCAATACAATACTATCAACACTAGCATGCTGCATTCTATATGGATTCAAGGCGAAACGTCCGTTCATTGCGTTGTGATTAACTAAACCTAAATAAATTTGTTTAGGTTTTTGTTTGTTTTCTTCCAAAGTGATGTCGATCTGCGCAACACCAGCACGAATTCCATATAGTTTTATCCGTTTTCGATCAACAGGATAAATGTAGTTGTGACCTTCCAATGCCAAACTGAGTTGGGAGTTTTGTATTGTAGGATTCACCTTAACTTTACAAAGATGAAGTTCAAATTTATCAATTCTAATCTTCGCCCCTCCTGCAGGCGACTCATTCGCAGCAAACAAAGCTAGTTTGGCAGAGGCACGCTCAAACTCCAGCTGCATAGTAGGACCTGGTATTATTAGTTTTTTCTGCTGAAATAATGCGAGATGAGGTTTTCCAGTTAATTCTATTGTCTTTCCACCTATGATTAGAGCTCTCCTCTTTTTCTTATCAGCGGTTTTGTGATCAGTACCGTCTTTGCTAGTTGAATCATCATACAACCATCCTTCCATCTTACCTTGATATTTCTTTCTTTCTGCACTGTTTTCGAGTAGTTGTGAAAAGTAGGAGCGTAAACCGTAGTTGTTAGCGTATTCAACAGTGGTTCCTTCTATCGACATTTTCAACTCACTGAATAATGCATGCATTGAATCCCCCATCCACACAACCGCATCATTATCATTACCTGTAATATTGGCTCCATCATCTTGAACAACCGTGGCTTCAACTTGCAGAAACGAGTTGTAAAGATCTGTGTAATGTTCAGTGCTCCCTGACAAGGTTAACTCAATACTACCATAAGGATCTAACCTATCAGGTCTGATGACAACATATTCCGATCTTTCTACCGATATGTTTGTTGGTTCCGTAGCAAATACATCCAACGTTGGATTTATGTTGTAGGAAGAACCTTCCAACTTATTACCTGTTGTTCCATTTAGACTAGCCATCTTTTGCGAGTGATGAATGCTTGAAGCGTTACCGCTTAATGAATATAGATATCAAGCTCAGCTGTCTTTATACCGGATTCTACTGCTATTAAAATATACCACGATTACCAACACCTCTCCTCTTCTTTCCACCTCTTGTTTTTCTCCTTTTCATTCTATCTGGACGGACTGCATTGAGCACATCTCCCCCCAGATCATTCAACTCTGCCAATCCCCTCTTCTTTGCTGACGCTGCAAAACTTTGACCATCGATGACATCACGCGCTACATTTCCACCTACAGACAATGCTCTTTTCCCCAAACTAATTGCTCCTCTTTTCAGCATTGGTGCTGCAGATTTAAGTAAACTTGAAAAAATACTACCAAGTCCATTTCCTCTCATATTAGGCATCACTCGTCGTCCACTATACACTCCAATTCCATTTCCAGCTTGCATCTTGTAGTACTCATCAAAAAAATCTTTTGAATCCTCAGGGGTGTATCGTACCAAACTCATTATAATTCTTTCTCTCTATAGTGAACCGTCAACACAACCTTTCCACCATCAAATGGTATTCGTTGACCGTCGTCACTCGTTATAAGTACTTTAATCATATCACTATTTAGTGATGAAGCATCAACATAGTGAGGATTTTTAAATTCTTGATACACAACACTATTCTTCTTTCCTTGAACTGGAACTACTCTCAATAAAGGTACATTCGTATCTCCTACCATTCTATTATCAACAATGTTGGAATAAACATACAGGGATGTTAAACCGGAATTTATATCAGGAGGTGTGATATTATTGTATCTACCACGAGAGTATGTAGTTTTTGATTCAAATCCAAAAATATATGCTATATCTTTGGAAAAGCTTATGGCAGTATCAGGATCACTGTTAGTTAGTAAAGCGGTGTTGGTGATCTTGTTGTAGGAGATGGCGAATTTCTTGTCTAAATCCATTTCATTCATTCTCTTTCGTATAATCTCCTCCAACTCCTCTATACTATCATATCTTCCATTACCGATTAGGATGAAGGACTTTTCGCTTTTACCGGAGACATTAGTCTTTTCTAGATATATTTTCCCTTCGGTAACATTTTTCCAATTATTAGAATAAGTCATATCTAGCAGAGCTACCTCCCATTTACCGCCATTGATAACCAAATATTTATACAGTCTCACTGTAAATTCGGAATTGTTATTATCAGGAAACTCTTCACCGCTAGAGTTTGAGGGTAAAGTTATCAGCATCGACATTTTCCCAACGTATGATGATTATATCAAGCGTTGTTTCCTTATAAACTATTCATCTACCCATTCATTGAACTTTTCTCCATAACCTAACCACTTAACCAGAATCTGTCTTTTACCTCTTCTCATTCTTCTTCCCAGTATCTTTTCAATTCTGAAAATCGTGGGTTTTTTTACTTTTTGCAACTCTTTTTCGTAAAAGGTACCATCAATCATCTCCTCAGCTAAATCTTTCACCCTATATACAACAGGTTTTTCATCAATAAGTACATCGGTGATTATAAAAATCTCAATCGTCCAATTTGGGGTGTATCCTCTTTCAAACACTCCTCTTGCCTTACTTATTCTCACATAATCCCCAACCTTTAGTTTTGCTTCTTGAGTTAAACTATGTTCACCTCCTTCATACACACGATTCCATACAAGTTCTTGATTTTGAAAATTCACATCATTTGGTCTCATACCTATAGCACCATGAATTGTGTTGTTGTATGCATTAACCATTTCTGGTAAAACATCAATGTATCTATCGTCATCTTTATATGTCAAATATCTATATATCTTCTCTTTTAAAGTTCTGTTAAAACGCTCCACCATTGATGCCTTTATCGTTTCATTTTCGGTTGTAAAGCGCTTGATCTTTTTTTCCGCCAGCAGAGTCTTGACATTGACGTTGTCAAACTCTTTACCTTTATCAGATTGTAAAGCTTTATAGTTTTCCCCTTCTAGTATTCTTCTCAATCCTCTTGCTACTACCGGTCCTGATTTGTTGATGAGCGGCACAGCCCAACCTTTTCTAGATAAAGAATCAATAGCAGTCAGTAAAAATGCTGTATTATTATTTTCATCTCTTCGAGATCGAACATCCATCAAATCTACCTGTAGCTGCTCCCCTATTCCAGCTACAATTGTAGGACGACGCTTAAACTTGGATACAACTTTTTTATGTAACGTGTAGGCATCCTCACCACTCAACCATTCACGGATTCTTTTTTCTCCCTCTCGTTTTCTACGAGCTTTCAGTAAAGCTCTAGCTCCTCGTAGAGATGTATGTAATGCAGGATTGTAATACAACTCTTTTAGCGTGTCGATGTCCATGAATTAGTACCGGGAACGACCAACTTTTTCTTCTGAGTACGTGTTCGATGCGGGGATTTTCTGACAGTTGTGATTCCTTCATCAGTTAGCAGGCTTTTAAATCTACTGTAATTGGTATTTCCCGATTGTATTTTACCTCCTTCGGTTAGAACGTCTCGTAGTAAAGTTTTGGAAGTCCTAGGATTCAACCAATGTTCTCCAATTTTCAGTCTGTTCTTCTCCGAGTCGAATCTACCAATTTTACTCAGATTATTCAACATTCTGACAGCGATCGTTTGATCACTCTTTTTTGTTGTTAAATCAGCTGCTTTTTTTTCAAAATCTTTTAAATTTTCGCTTTCACTATCGTGCTCATCTTCTCCATCAGTAAGAAATGTACTTCCTAGTAAGGTTGTGTCTTCAGTATCAAACAACCTTCCTTTTATTAATTCCATCCCAATATCATCATCATCATCAACCACTTTCACTGATTCTAACTCATTGTCTTTATCAACATTTGGTGAAAAGACATTAGGTTTATTATCAATAACTGTGCTATTGGCCAAAGGAAAAGTAGACTCTGTCTTTTTTTTCTTAATGAGATTCCAACTATCCTTTTGTGTCTGGTTTTGGTTATTTTTAATCTTTTTGACATCAGACAAATACCTACGTAGGTTTTCAACATTTTCATCTAACTTTTCGTATGAGGATAAGTCAGAATCATAAGCCGTTTCCAGTAGATCATTTCGCTTTCGCTTCATATTTCTCACTGTTATAGCTTCCATAGGATTATAATACAATGGAGGTCTGGTTTTCTCTTCCTTTACCACTGTTTTATCATCCTTTCTTTCTGTTAATCTATAGTATTCATCTTCAGTGAGTATAAAATTACGTCTGGAGAATGTTAAAGGCTGACGATTCATCTTTTTATTGATGATAAAACAGATACAATAGGTGTTATAATAGCATCCAAAAGATTCCCTCTACCACTCTGAATCAAAATTTTACGCTTATCATCAACTCTCCCTCTACCACTAAGTTTATGTAGCTCCTTCTTGTAACGCTGCAACTCAATAAACTGCTCAGAATCAAGAGGAACATTACCTAATATAATATTTTTAACACTTTCTATCAATGATTGAAACAAATCTGAGTTAGCCTTTTCGACTATAGCGATTTTTCCTTTCTTACTCAGATCATCCAGAGCTAAAATCGCCATTCTATTTCGCATCATCCGTGTTGAGAGTTTCATCTTTATCTTCTCCCTCCGCCTAGCACACTTTTAAGTAACCCAGGAACTATATTGCTGATGATAGGTCCTAGTAGAGCGCCTAAAAATCCTCCTTTTTGCAATACAGCTTTCTTATCATCTAACGTTGATTTTCTTACTAAAGCGCTAATATCCTTCACGTTTCGCTGCAACTCATTATACTGAGATGATGTCAATGGTATCGTTCCATTTATAATAGCTTTAGCGCATTCCATTAGAGTCATAATAAACTCCTTTTTGGCTTTGGCTATAACAGACTTTTGAATAGCAAAGGTTGTATTGTTGAGCGATAACAACACAGCTGCATTTTTTGTTAATTTTTTCTCCAAAGCTTTAGACATTATAATGCTTTCGTGTTGCGTCGTTGAATAACAAAATATGATTGAGGTGAAGTGAATAGTAATTGTATTTATATCCTTTTACTTGGATACATATAATATCATAGGGAGAACTGATGTAAAATTTCCCAATAGTCTATGTTGATCATTCGTTTGTTGAGTCGTATCTATTCGTAAATAAGAGTATGGTTTCTTTGTCGCGTCTTCAAAAGCCTCTTGTACATATTTTATTTTTGATGGAAAACATTGTCGAGCCAAATAGGAAATAGAAGAAGCATCTCTAGGGTTTTTAAAAAGAAAAAAATAATGACTATTCAAGGAAATTGTACGATTTCCTTTTAAAAACAGATTCTGAACAATAAAAAACACACTTATGTTCAAATGATGACTATGTTTTGTATACAAAGCATTAGCATCGGCTTTACCAGAAACTTCATCCATGAGATCATCAATTATCAGCCATCGATTTTTACCATCTCTGGGAAAACTCACTGTTATATCTATCATGCCTTCATGAAAAATCACTCCTGATACATCATCAAAGGCTTTTTGGTAGGCTCCATAACAGTAGTGAATCTCTGTTGGTGGAGGGTGTGCTATAGTCTGACTAGCTTCAATCATTCGAAAAATCGCTTGCGTCTTTCCCGATCCAGTTGGTCCTGCAATCATTGCTGTAAAAGGAGATCGCATCCTCGGGTCATAATCTTCAGGTTTCCCATTCATCATAAAAAGATGTTCATCAATCAACAGTAGTTTCATTTATGATTCCAACAGGAGAGTTTCTCGCTTTTTGTATTTTTTCCATAGCTTCTTCATACATACTAAACTCAGTAACACCTCCAAAAGTGGAAAGCCCTACGACAAATACCAAAATTATCATAATTATCAACGCTTTACGCTTCATACTCGGTAAAACATCTATCATATCACGTTCAGTACCATCAATAGTATCAACTTCATTCATCGGTCTCATCTCAACATCATCCTCTGTCGACATCTTAACTTCCAATAACCATACAATCTTATCACGTTTTCATTTATATACAATGTTAAAACTATCAAAAAAATCAAATGCCATACATGCAAAATCTATATGCCATATAAGTTCAAAATAAGTAAAAAAATAATCAAAAACTCAAATGCCACTTAAATGCCACTCAGATGCCACTCAAGTACCCCTCAAATGAAATACAATATAAACTCGGCGAATTCATCCAACGTCGTAACCCATTGCATAACCTCCAAGGTCTAATCCACAAAAAAACACTTGGTAGGGAGATCTGCTCATATATTACTACTGTTGTCAGGTCAATACATGGGCAACTGTTGTGGTTGTCAGGCCAATACATGGGCGCTCTTGTATGTTGTCAGGCCAATACATGGGCGCTCTTGTACGTTGTCAGGCCAATACATGGGCGCTCTTGTATGTTGTCAGGCCAATACATGGGCGCTCTTGTACGTTTTCAGGCCAATACATGGGCGCTCTTGTGCGTTGTCAGGCCAATACATGGGCGCTCTTGTATGTTGTCAGGCCAATACATGGGCGCTCTTGTATGTTGTCAGGCCAATACATGGGCGCTCTTGTATGTTGCATTGAGTTCTTCCTGTTTTACTTTACCGACTCTAGTATTAGACCGTTTATTGAGTGCTGCGCTTCAACAGTCCACCATCTTTGCCACTCCTACATCGTTATTTGCTGGTCATTATGTGAAGCAACTGAAAAAGACAATCTGCAACAGCTGGTAAAAATCATCCGGTTGTGAGTTTTCTAACCCATCTTCCCTGGTGGTTCATAGAGTTATCTGTCGTGGCCTGACAATCACAGTCTTTTTCATCTTCGGAGGTTCTTTTAGTCTCTTACTACCTAAAATTGAATACTGATTGTTAAATTTCTATACTCTGTATCACTGGAAATCGCGCATAAAGTTAATACTGACAGAAAATATGGAAAGGTTGTTTTAACTGCTGTAAAGGCCTGGCCGTACAAACTAGACTTTCTCTGTAAGCTGTCAAACAGTCAAAAGATGTTTAGAAAATTCAACCAACTATTTGCAGTATGTGCAACTTGAGCTGAACATTTAATGCTAAAAAGTTGCTGTAATGACAAGACAAGCCTCTATCAGGAGTGCTCGCACGATCTCTTCAGTGCAAACTCCTATTATTTGTTTATTATGTATTACATTGCAAATTATGGCTTGCAAATGTTGCAGCTGTATACCAGTACACCCGGCAGCTGTGTACCAGTATACCCTGCAGCTGTATACCAGTACACCCGGCAGCTGTGTACCAGTATACCCTGCAGCTGTATACCAGTATACCCTGCAGCTGTATACCAGTACACCCGGCAGCTGTGTACCAGTATACCCTGCAGCTGTATACCAGTACACCCGGCAGCTGTGTACCAGTATACCCTGCAGCTGTATACCAGTATACCCTGCAGCTGTATACCAGTACACCCGGCAGCTGTGTACCAGTATACCCTGCAGCTGTATACCAGTACACCCGGCAGCTGTGTACCAGTACACCCGGCAGCTGTTTAATTTACACTGAGGAAAAGCGGCTCAAAAGAGATTTTGGCAACCAGTTGACCAATTGAGCTAAACTTCAAAGTGTTTCAAAAGGTTATTATTATTTTGAGAGGCAAACAAGTTCTTTGAAGTTCCTAAAAACATTTCGACAAACACAATTCAAAGGTGATGCTGCCAGACTTTATTTTTGCCAATGCATGGCAGCAAAATCTGCAATGCATTGGTCAGTTTGTACTGTAACAGCACTCCCAGGTAGAGGTGTCTGGTGTAACCAGTCCTTAATTACAGATATTTAACTGTCTGGTTTTATCTCCTGCAACTGTCTGATTCTGTCTCACTTAATTTCTTCAACTAGCACCATTGTAAGTTCATGTCACTGTATTCTACACGTTAATCAAGTGAAGAGCATTTTGGCACCTTATGTGTGTTTGCTTGCCGAAGTTTGCTCCATTACAGATCCAACTGTCCAAACTTGGCCTTACTGTAATAAACCAACAATATTTGGCAAACAATCTTGTTATCTAAACTGTTGATACCTAAATGTTATTTCATCGGCTCGCAACACTCTTGGCATTTCTTTCCAGAAGTTTCCATGCAAGTCATTTCCATTCTCTCATCAACTTGTTCCAGTTTCGGTAGGATTGGTTTTGTATCATTTAAAAACTGATTTTGTCACTGTCCAAAAATTTTTGCATCTCTTTCAAATGATCAGCGCAAACTGGTAAGTTCTAATTGGTTCTTTTTGGCCAAAACAATTATCACACAGTTTGTTACAGTTTAGTTTTTATCGAAGTCTCCTACATTCTGTTACAACTATCAGAATTATCTTGCCCTGTAGCCATAAGTTCCCCATTCCCAGATTGTGACTCACTTTTGACAATTTAACGCGTTGTTTCACTAAAATTTATTAGAGAGGGAAAGATAACTCTCAATAATTTTCATACATCCACTTCAGATGTCATGGGCTCTTGCATCCTCACACTCAAGAAAGCTGACCACAAAATTTGAATTACCTGATGGCTTGCCGAACTCGTCTCACATCCACCTCAAGCATATCGTTGCATCATAAGCCAAACAGTCACTCACATCCTAAGAATTAGCCTGTCTAGTAGCTCTACCAGCTGCTCACTCACTCTACTTCCACTGAATTACTTTCTGTTTAATCCAAAGCTAAAATATTATTGTTTGCTCAACCTGGAAGTTACCCTGTATTAGATTCCTTTGGTGCTATATCAGTATGGATCATGTGCTACATTTATCATGTAGATGACGGCACAGAAATAAAACTGGAAATTGTCTCCACCAATGGCATAGTTATAGATAGTGAGCAGGGGCAGACAACTCTACAAACTTTACCTCGATCACTAACTCTGTTAAAGAGAGTAAAACTCCCAGCTCCACCAGTGTCAGTCCACCACCACAGTGGTAGTACGTATGTGGGGTTTGGGGGTATCAAACAGGTCAGTACAATAAACAACAACTACCAGCTCCACAACTCTTTCATCACTTCGTCTGGTTGCGTGGATTCCATAACTGTGTACAAGGAGAGGTTATACACACTTTCCTATGGCCACACTCGCTCAGTGAATGTCTATGATATGTCAGGGACTCTTGTTACCAGCTGGAGTCATCCCAACTACAACTATGGTGGTGCGTGTGACATGCTGACTGTAGTAGCTGATCAAGTAGTTGTAGCTGATTGCCCAAACCGAAGAATTACCATGTATTCTCTCACTGGGCAATGTCTACGCCACGTCCCTTGCTCTCTCCTATTCCACAGTAATACAGCTATGTGTGCTGTAGACAAAACCTCTGTTGTTGTATCCATCCGTGCTACATCTAAAGTATTCAGGGTGAACATCAATACTGGAGAAGTGATGTGGATTTTCTCTGATGTGAAGGAACCACAAAGTCTGGTACGCTATGGAAGTTATATTCTACTAGCCGCATACAACAACAACACAATATACATACTGGATGCCTCGACTGGTTAGTTCTGTTGTCTATTTATTTTCTCTGCTTGTCAACATTTCATTTAAAAAATATATATTAACAATATTTGTAGCACATGTTTTGTGGCTAAAGAAAATACCACCCATAAATATATGTAAATATACAGCGGTTGAGTTACCAGAGGTGAAAATCCTGTGTCCAGTTGGTCCAACACACAGGTACCCTTCCCTGGTGAAGCTTTTCTCTCCAGGATGCCTAGTTGGTGTAATGGTTAATGTATCTAGCCTCTGGGCTGTAAGGTCGCGAGTTCAAACCCCAGTCAGGGATGTGGAATTTATTTTATACAGTTGTGCGAACATTTATGCCTGTTTGATCATGAAGAAAGTCCATCAACAACAAAAAACTGATCATAGATGAAACTGGTGGTAAAAACAGTTGTTTTATGTTCCATGCTGCCACATTTTACCTCGGCCCGTAAGCTATAGTCGATAATAGTCACTGCAATTATTTTTTGTTTACAATAATCAATCAAATTATGGACTGATCTGGAGATATAGCTTATTTCTTCAGAAGACTAGCCATAGAGTTATTTTGGAAGTTTAGCTCAGTCTTGTGTCGTAACATCTTTTGGAAGGCAGCAAAGCTACAACAAAAGTTTAGCCAGTATTCGTCTGTAAAGTTTTGGATACTTCCTGTAGGAAAGAATCAAAAGCTTTTCAGATGCGTCGATAGTATAGAAAAAATGGATTGGCTCGCTTATTTCTATCAGTCCGTTTTCAACTCCCTAGCTTTGCTTGCTCGTTTGCCCTAGCTGAGACTGCCATAAAATCCTCATTATGAATTTTTAAAAACAATGATGATACTAACTTTAGATAAATTTGGACAAGCAGTTTTTGAATATCCTTTTTGTGACATAACTTTCTTTTCAAACAAGGTCAATGACACTATATCACTAAAGGGTATGTAACGTTGCCCTTATCAATTTGATCTAGTATTCAACTAACTATACATAAATAAGAGAGATTCTTGCACAAGTTTCCATGTCAAGTCTAGCAAGTCACATGATCAAGTCTATCAATGTATGTTTCTTTAATGTCTGCCTGACCTATTCTCTCTGAGGTTGTGAGTTTTTTATGCATCAGCTACAAACACATAGCTAAGGGTTCTCACTTACAGATTTTTATGGCGTAACTCTGAGAGATTTGTTTAACTGCCTCACATTATGTGGCTGTATTATACCATATTATGTTACAGGTGACATTGTGTTACAAGTGACATTGTGTTTCCCTCTTGCCAGTAAAATAATTCCTATAGACGCAATTAGTATTGACGTCAACGATTTTTTTTCCCGAAAACCCAACCAGTTGTATAGAGCTATAAAACGAGTTTTCATAAGTTTGGTCTGTTTGTATAGAAGTAGGGCCTGCCAGGCATTTCCATTGTGTCGAGACTTTTGCGTTTGTAAAAATGTGAGACGAAAACAAATTTTAAACGTTTTGAAGTTGTCTTTTCTCAAGTCAGCGAGTTTTTTATTTTTGATAAAGCTGATCACGTGCACACCAGCCTACACATGACAATCTTTTATGATCAGAGCCGAGTAAACAAGTTCATAATTTTACGTAAAAAATTAATTTCCTGGTTCAAAGTTAGTTAAGCGCTAGTAGATTTTTTGCAACAACCCTAATAAATATATCTGAACTACTTCCTATCTTACTGAAAGAAAGTTTAAAAAGCAGATTAAAAGTAATGCAAATTTTAAAAAGTTTCTTTGAAACCAAAAACTTCATTAAAATATTACAATTACCTGTTCAAATCAATGGTTACAGATAATTGCTGATATTATACAGTAGCTCTCGCTCACAGATTTCACCTTCAACTGACTTTAGTGACGTAGACCTCAGTGAACCTTTTGTATTTTTTATGCTGTCTGTTCAGTTTCTCAACAGTTTTACAATGCGTAATGAGAGAACAACTCTACACCCAAAGTGCTTCTCGCTGGGACTGTCTGTAATCTATCGTTTCACAAGTTTTTAATCCCAGCTGAAGAGAACACATGCTCTATGTAACCACTTATAGCTGCTTGTTATACACATCAGCATTTTTTGCTCACCAACTCATCATAAATAGTGTTACCAGCAATAGAAACGTAAAACACCAAAGACAAATTTTATATGATCAATCAAAGAGACAATACATTTATTTTAAACTTTATTTTATTGTGTTGGCTGGAGGAAAATGTGAAATAACTGTACATCAAGGCAACACTTACAACCTTCGACTTGAGGTTGGGTATGTGCCACAATCCAACATGTCTTCTATCATTATGAGCCATAAAAGTAATGATTATAATGGTTTGCGCACAAAAGTGCAGCACCGGTATATTGTGGAAAGCTTAATCACACAGACTGTTTGTTTGAAGAAGTAACATCAAATATGTCATAGATGAGTATAAATGGAAAATGTGTGTGTAATCTAACAGCACAATGTTCAAAAAAGACTCTCTGTTGATGACATCTCATGGCAGTAGTAGTTGTCTACACTTGGATCCAAAATGTCAGGAGTTATCCCATCGTCAAACCAAAATGTGTATTCCATCTCAGGCTCCCTTACTCCATAGCTATGGCACTCTGCTCTTTACAGAAAAGCTTGTCCTCTGCCTGAAATAAAATCACACAATTTATATCATTTAAGGAACAATGCCATAAAACTTCGCTAGCTTTTGAAGTGAAGCAGATTTTTTTTACCCACACACAGCCTACTGAGTCAGCTACTTGTTTAACTCACCTCAAAGTAAAGGGCTTATCGGTAGATCCACATCAAATACATCTCCAATGAAAACAAAGAAGCACAGGCTATCAGCTCAACAGCGTTTACCATGTAGTGCGTCATCAACTTATTATGGAAGTCAGGTAATAACTTCTTGTGGTTGGAGGTGGTATCTATTTTGATGTCTATGTCACCTCCAATAACTTTCAACCTCGATGCAATCTGGGCACACACTTGTTCATTGGTTAGTCTGTGTTCCACTGACGTACATTTTGTAGACTTTGGTTTGTCAGCTACAACTCTAGTCTCCATTCTACTCATTTTCAATCTCTAGCTTGCTCTGTTCTGTGATTTCATATGGTTTGAGATGAAGTATTTGTTGTTAGCTCTTATATAGTCAACCATAGCTGACCTCTGTATGCACTTTCTCATCACATGAAACCACTATAAATATTATAGCAAACATAACTATTGATTCTACTAAACCAGGTACTATAACTTCTGTCCTGTTCTAAAACAATACCATGTAATTGACCAATCAGGAGTGTGCATTGTTTGCTCTCACTGCAAAGTTCAGGTCTCGGGAATTTCCATGCAGCTCAAGTGTTATACAAACAATGTTGGTGTTCTAACGTTGACTCAACTATAATATTTTTAAACGTAGCAGGGTTTTTGTGAACTAAATGTAGGATATATTGATAATTTTTTTTAAAGCATTCTGAGAAGGTTAAAAGCATGCATATGATTGGTCAGTATTTATTTTTTGGCCAAAAGCTAATTGTTTTTGATGTTGAAAAGGCTGCTATGACAGATCTTTCATCTTTCAACAACTTTAAACAACTTGCCACAGCTTCAACTATACAACCAGCGATAAACAAGCAACAACAGCATGTAACAAATAATAACACCCTCCCACCCCCCTTCCCCCCCCCCCCTTCCCCCCCCCCCCTTCCCCCCCCCCCTCTTCTTTCCTCTCTGTTGGGGTTTCTGAGAGTATGCGCTGTTGTTAGTAATAACAGTTTTATTAAGGCTAAATGTTACACTGATGTATCTATTAACTACACTGATGTATCTAATTCTGAGAAAGAGATGAGAGAATTAGCCATACAATATTTTATTTTATATTATTTATTACCTACAAACATGTACTCATCTTGGCTACTGTTTTGGTTAAGTAGTTATTTGTCCAATTGACAGATTTCTGAGCTGTATATGAGTCAGCAGTATTTTACAAGGTAATACTTTAGCTTTGAGCAGCAGACACTTTATCTAACATTTGATTATCAACATGTGGATGATCCCTTGACCACCCTGAACTTTTGTTAGACATGTAATCGTTGGACTCGCTAGTTCAAACAAGTTGACCACCTTTTATCAACAAACCTTGTTTAAAAATAGTAATAACTGAATAGGTTTTGTGTTTAGATATTATAACAATGGGCTTGTGAACGCTACATCACCCAACTGAGTCAAATGGAAACTTTAATTAAATGACAATAGGAATTTGATATTGTGGTATAGGTCTGTTTTAGTGTACAGCTCCTCGTTGTTTATCACTGTAGATATTGATTAGTGTACAACAGTAATGTATGCGTATCAGGCTTTTGTTATAAACATGTTTTTTATATACATTTCTTTTAGTGAAATAGTTGTGTCAGTACCAGTCCAGGAGTGAACATTCTCTCAGCACTGTTGTTAGTACTTGCAATGGCTGAAGCTGCCACCAGACTGACAAATATTTGTAGAAAATTATTAAATCAATTAGTAAAATAGCTTGTTAATGAATTAAAATTATGTTACATGGCATATTTTTTTGCAACTTCTTCTGAATCTTATGGGCATAAAAAACCTTTCACATATTTCCTTTTGCCAGGGTCTCCTGGCAGAGTGACGACTGTTTCAAAAATCAAATGACAAAAAATACTAATAGGAAAGCTTATTATAAAAGCATAAGTTGCAAGTTACATTATAAGCAATAAAAAACACTCAGCTGTCAATCAAATCTGAAGTACCATACTTTAACTTATCAGTGATCTACCATACTAACTACATATAATATGTCAACGACTGAAGTCCATCGTTCATAGAAATTGCTATATCCAACAACAATGAGGATGTTACTTGAAGATTACAAAATGAATCCTAAGTCTAATCTGATGAAGAACTCTCAACTGAAACAACATTAATAGTTGCAAAAGTTTCAAATAATCATTGAATTAATGTGTCAGATCTTTACCAAAATTTTGGTAAACAAACATCATTCTTTACGGCACTTGATTGGTAAGGTGTTATATTATGGAATATTACTTCGATGAAAAACCAAAAGCATCTTTAATAGTTGCAGCATTTGAGCTGCTGTAGAATAACA
Organism: Cryptosula pallasiana; assembly: GCA_945261195.1. Taxonomy (NCBI): domain Eukaryota; kingdom Metazoa; phylum Bryozoa; class Gymnolaemata; order Cheilostomatida; family Cryptosulidae; genus Cryptosula; species Cryptosula pallasiana. The sequence continues at coordinate 6,503,562 of OX183135.1, forward strand.
TGTTGGATAACTCGGCAGCAACCCAACAGTAGAGTAAAAGTCAGCATGTAAGTGCAACTATTGTACTAAATTACCCTATCAACCTGTACTTGACCTAACAATGGACAATCTACCATATCAACATTTGCACACTACATACAGTAAATATTTGTTTATCTTTTGTATGGTCACATGACTGCACACCTGATCATGTGACATGCAATAGTTTCTGTTGGTAGTCAGTCCATACTCCGTGTATGTTAACTGTACAGTCTATTATATACTTATTTGATTTTTGTATGCTTTAGGTTTGTAGTGCTCTATCATACATTGTATGTCAGAGTGTTTTATGGTACTGTACATTGTATAGATGCTGCCACAGAGTAAAGTCAGCATTGATGACCTGACATGCATTATAAGCTAGTGATTAAGTGGCAATGACTAATCAGCACCCTTGCAGACTTTGTTAGTACACATAACTTGACCCTATCGCTGTCTATATATTGATTTATACATCAGTAAATAATATTGTATTATAGATGGCATTCTATACACTATTTCTTTTGTTATATATTGTTGGCTTTTGTACAAAATATAACTAAAGTGTAACCTTGCACTGAATGTGATATCAGATGATCCTAACATTGCTGAGTCAACATGGAGGGTGCAGCACACAACTACATGTTTGAACTCAAATGATCTTGAATTGTTTGGTACACAGAGATGTGATGATGTAAAGAAATATTGCCTTAGCCAAAACCTGCTCACTGTGTGACTGACTGGAGAACTGCTCATATTATACTACTCTCACTCACTGGATAATGCACTTTCTGTAATCAACCAAATGCCGTTAGTCACTAATTTAGTTCTTACAGTAACACTAAGTGAAACTTCAAATTCAAACCATCTAGTAGCATCTTTTGCGGGGAAACCCGAGTTATGGTGGATTGATAAGACGGCTATGAGTCACTTGAAGCGTATCACCAGGAACATTTTATGGAGACATAATACAGTAGAATGTTTCCTCATATGCAAACTGACCAATAAAGGCAAGGGACCAGATAGAGAGTTCCTTGAGACAGATTGAATAGAGCTCATTGGTCCATTGCTATCATAGACATATCATTTATGTATGGTGGAGAAAAATCTACTGTTGATTGTCTATTATCTAGTTTTCCCACATATTTAATATTTTATAAGTTTGTTGGTATGTGATTAGTCATCTCTCATAGTCATTTGGTTTTCATAGCATGAGATGATACTTTGTCATTGCTCAATGTGATGTGCGCAGAGAAAACTGGTAGTTTTTTGGCAGAACAATTGTTGCAAGCTTTTTACTGAGCAGACAACTCCCATATTAAATGGGAGTTGTCTGCTCAGTAAAATTCAATGGCAAAATTGCTCTATCATCATCATTTCACCGACAATATTGATTGTGTAGTAATAATAATGATGACTAAACTTACAACATCAGTTGAGTACTCAGTGACACCTGTATGCAGCAGGAGTTGTGCCATGTCCCTTGCTCTCTCCTATCCCACAGTAATACAGCTCTGTGTGCTGTAGACAAAACCTCTGTTGTTGTATCTATCCGTGCTACATCTAAAGTATTCAAGGTGAACATCAATACCGGAGAAGTGATGTGGATTTTCTCTGATGTGAAGGAACCACAAGGTCTGTTACGCTATGGAAGTTATATTCTACTCGCTGCCCACAACAATAACACAATATACATACTGGATACCTCGACTGGTTAGTTCTATCGTCTATTTATTTTCTCTGCTTGTAAATATTTCGTTTAAACAATATGTATTAATAATATTTGTAGCACATGTTTTGTGGCTAAAGAAAATGCCACCCATAAATATATGTAAATACACAGCGGTTGAGTTACCAGAGGTGAAAATCCTGTGTCCAGTTGGTCCAACACACAGGTACTCTTCTCTGGTGAAGCGTTTCTCTCCAGGATGCCTAGTTGGTGTAATGGTTAATGTGTCTACCCTCTGGGCTGTAAGGTCTCGAGTTCAAACCCCAGTCGGGGATGTCGCATTTATTTTACACAGTTGTGGGAACATTTATGCCTGTTTGACCATGAAGAGAGTCCATCAACAACAAAAAACTGATCATAGATGAAAATGGCGGTAAAAAAAGTTGTTTTATGTTCCATACTTCCACATTTTACCTAAGCTGTAGTCTATAATAGTCACTGCAATTATTTTTTGTTTACAATAATTAATCAATCAAATTATGGACTGATTTGGAGATATAGCTTATTTCTTCAGAAGACTAGCCATAGAATTATTTTGGAAGTTTAGCTCAGTCTTGTGTCGTAACATCTTTTGGAAAGCAGCAAAACTACAACAAAAGTTCAGCCAGTATTCGTCTGTGAAGTTTTTGATGCTTCCTGTAGGAAAGAATCAAAAGCTTTTCAGACATGTCGATAGTATAAAAAAATGTATTGGCTCCCTTATTTCTATCAGTCCGTTTTCAACTCCCTAGCTTTGCTTGCTTGTTAGCCCTACCTGAGACTGCCATAAAATGCTCATTATGAATTTTCAAAAAAAATGATGATACTAACTTTAGATAAATTTGGACAAGCAGTTTTTGAATATCCTTTTTGTGACATAACTCTCTTTTCAAACAAGCTCAATGACACTATATCACTAAAGGGTATGTAACGTTGCCCTTATCAATTTGATCTAGTATTCAACTAACTATACATAAATAAGAGAGATTCTTTCACAAGTTTCCATGTCAAGTCTAGCAAGTCACATGATCAAGTCTATCAATGTATGTTTCTTTAATGTCTGCCTGACCTGTTCTCTCTGAGGTTGTGAGTTTTTTATGCATCAGCTACAAACACATAGCTAAGGGTTCTCACTTACAGATTTTCATGGCGTAACTCTGAGAGACTTGTTTAACTGCCTCACATTATGTGGCTGTATTATACCATATTATGTTACAGGTGACATTGTGTTACAGGTGACATTGTGTTACAGGTGATATAGTGTTACTGCTGACCTTGTGTTACAGGTGACATTGTGTTACAGGTGACATTGTGTTACAGGTGACATTGTGTTACAGGTGTCATTGAGTCTAAAGTTACAGACGATAGCATATCTGGTGGGAATCTACACGGTTTGGGGGTGTATGGCACCACCCTACTTGTACCCAAATATAACAACCACCAAGTGCTCTTCTATCAGATCACCCAAGAATGTGTTAAATAAGTTTTACACAGACAATACCAGTTCTGGTCACTGCAATGGTAAAAGATTTTGTAAGTCCCACATTTATTGTTCTACCTAATTATTAGTGTTACAGCTTTTGCTTCATATACTATTTAATTTCTTTATTATTTTTATTGCTTGTTTTTTTTTTAGAATAAAAAACCATACTTTTAAGTAAACACTAGATCTACAATCAAAGTTTTAGGGTTGTTTTTAAAGGGCTTAAGGTATTCCCTTTTTAGTGGATTCAACTTAATTTAAGTGTTTTTAGGATAAATTGTGTTTCCCTCTTGCCAGTAAAATAATTCCTATAGACGCAATTAGTATTGACGTCAACGATTTTTTTTCCCGAAGACCCAACCAGTTGTATAGAGCTATAAAACGAGTTTTCATAAGTTTGGTCTGTTTGTATAGAAGTAGGGCCTGCCAGGCATTTCCATTGTGTCGAGACTTTTGCGTTTGTAAAAATGTGAGACGAAAACAAATTTTAAACGTTTTGAAGTTGTCTTTTCTCAAGTCAGCGAGTTTTTTATTTTTGATAAAGCTGATCACGTGCACACCAGCCTACACATGACAATCTTTTATGATCAGAGCCGAGTAAACAAGTTCAGAATTTTACGTAAAAAATTAATTTCCTGGTTCAAAGTTAGTTAAGCGCTAGTAGATTTTTTGCAACAACCCTAATAAATATATCTGAACTACTTGCTATCTCACTGAAAGAAAGTTTAAAAAGCAGATTAAAAGTAATGCAGATTTTAAAAAGTTTCTTTGAAACCAAAAACTTCATTAAAATGTTACAATTACCTGTTCAAATCGATGGTTACAGATAATTGCTGATATTATACAGTAGCTCTCGCTTACAGAGTTCACCTTCAACTGACCTCAGTGAACCTTTTGTATTTTTTATGCTCTCTGTTCAGTTTCTCAACAGTTTTACAATGCATAATGAGAGAACAACTCTACACCCATAGAGCTTCTCGCTGGGACTGTCTGTAATCTATCGTTTCACAAGTTTTTAATCTCAGCTGAAGAGAGCACATGCTCTATGTAACCACTTATAGCTGTTTGTTATACACATCAGCATTTGTTTCTCCCCAACTCATCATAAATAGCGTTACCAGAAAGCAATAGAAACATAAAATACCAAAGACAAATTTTATATGATCAATCAAAGAGATGATACATTTATTTTAAACTTCATTAGATTGTGTTGGCTGGAGGAAAGTCTGAAATAACTGTACATCAAGGCGACACTTACAACCTTCGACTTGAGGTTGGGTATGTGCCACAATCCAGCATGTCTTCTATCATTATGAGCCATAAAAGTAATAATTATAATGGTTTGAGCACAAAAGCGCAGCACCAGTATATTGTGGAAAGATTAATCACACAGACTGTTTGTTTGAAGAAGTAACATCAAATATGTCATAGATGAGTATAAATGGAAAATGTGTGTGTGATCTAACAGTACAATGTTCAGAAAAGACTCTCTGTTGATGATATCTCATGGCAGTAGTAGTTGTCTACACTTGCATCCGAAATGTCAGGAGTTATCCCATCTTCAGACCAAAATGTGTATTCCACCTCAGGCTCTCCTACTCCATAGCTATTTCTCCCTGCTCTTTATAGAAAAGCTTGTGTTCTGCCTGAAATAAAATCACACAATTTATAGCATTTATGGAACAATGCCAAAAAAGCTTCGCTAGCTTTTCAAGCAGCTTTTTCTACCCACACACAGCCTACTGAGTCAGCTACTAGTTTAACTCACCTCACAATAATGTGTCTATCTGTGTATCCACATCAAGTACATTTCCAAAGAAAACAGAGAAGCACAGGCTATCAGCTCAACAGCATTTACCATGAAGTGCTTCATCAGCTTATTATGGAACTCAGGTAATAACTCCTTGTGGTTGGAGGTAGTATCTATTTTGATGTCTATGTCATCTCCAATAACTTTCAACCTCGATGCAATCTGTGCACACACTCTTTGGTTGGTTAGTCTGTGATCCACTGACGTACATTCTGTCGACTGTGGTTTGTCAGCTACAACTCTAGTCTCCATTCTACACATTGTCAATCTCTAGCTTGCTCTGTTCTGTGATTTAGTTTAGTTTGAGCTGAAGTATTTGTTGTTAGCTCTTATATAGTCAACCATAGCTGACCTCTGTTTGCACTTTCTCATCACATGAAACCAGTATAAATATTATAGCAAACATGACTATTGATTCTACTAAACCAGGTACTATAACTTCTGTCCAGTTCTAAGACAATACCATGTAATTGACCAATCAGGAGTGTGCATTGTTTGCTCTCTCTGCAAAGTTCAGGTCTTGGGAATTTCCATGCAGCTCAAGTGTTATACAAACAATGTTGGTGTTCTAAGGTTGACTCAACTATAATATTTTTAAACGTAGCAGGGTTTTTGTGAACTAAATGTAGGATATATTGATAATTTTTTTTAAAGCATTCTGAGAAGGTTAAAAGCATGCATATGATTGGTCAGTATTTATTTTTTGGCCAAAAGCTAATTGTTTTTGATGTTGAAAAGGCTGCTATGACAGATCTTTCATCTTTCAACAACTTTAAACAACTTGCCACAGTTTCAGCTATACAACCAGCGATAAACAAGCAACAACAGCATGTATCAAATAATAACACCCTCCCACCCCCCTTCCCCCCCCCCCCCTTCTTTCCTCTCTGTTGGGGTTTCTGAGAGTATGCGCTGTTGTTAGTAATAACAGTTTTATTAAGGCTAAATGTTACACTGATGTATCTATTAACTACACTGATGTATCTAATTCTGAGAAAGAGATGAGAGAATTAGCCATACAATATTTCATTTTATATTATTTATTACCTACAAACATTTACTCATCTTGGCTACGGTTTTAGTGAAGTAGTTATTTATCCAATTGACAGATTTCTGAGCTGTATATTAGTCAGCAGTATTTTACAAGGTAATACTTTAGCTTTGAGCAGCAGAAACTTTATCTAACATTTGATTATCAACATGTGGATGATCCCTTGACCACCCTGAACTTTTGTTAGACATGTAATCGTTGGACTCGCTAGTTCAAACAAGTTGACCACCTTCTATCAACAAACCTTGTTTAAAAATAGTAATAACTGAATAGGTTTTGTGTTTAGATATTATAACAATGGGCTTGTGAACGCTACATCACCCAACTGAGTCAAATGGAAACTTTAATTAAATGATAATAGGAATTTGATATTGTGGTATAGGCCAGTTTTAGTGTACAGTTCCTCGTTGTTTATCTCTGTAGATATTGATTAGTGTACAACAGTAATGTATGCGTGTCAGGCTTTTGTTATAAACATGTTTTTTATACACATTCCTTTTAGTGAAATAGTTGTGTCAGTACCAGTCCAGGAGTGAACATACTCTCAGCACTGTTGTTAGTACTTGCAATGGCTGAAGCTGCAACCAGATTGACAAACATTTGTAGAAAATTATTAAATCAATTAGTAAAACAAATTGTTAATGAATTAAAATTATGTTACATGGCATATTTTCTTGCAACTTTTTCTGAATCTTATGGGCATAAAAAACCTTTTACATATTTCCTTTTGCCAGGGTCTCTGGCAGAGTGACAACTGTTTCAAAAATTACATGACAAGAAATACTAATAGGAAAGTTTATTATAAAAGCATAAGTTGCAAGTTACATTATTAGCAATGAAAAAGCACTCAGCTGTCAATCAAATCTGAAGTACCATACTTTAACTTATCAGTGAACTACCATACTAATTACATATAATATGTCAACGACTAAAGTCCATTGTTCATAGAAATTGCTATATCCAACAACAATGAGGATGTTACCTGAAGATTACAAAATGAATCCTAAGTCTAATCTGACGAAGAACTCTCAACTGAAACAACATTAATAGTTGCAAAAGTTTCAAATAATCATTGAATTAAAGCGTCACCTTTTAAAACTTGCCAAAATTTCGGTAAACAAAACACATTCTTTACGGCACTTCATTGGTAAGATGTTATATTATGGAATGTTACTTGGATGAAAAACCAAAAACATTTTTAATAGTTGCAGCATTAGAGATGCTCTAGAATAGCATGTTGGATAATTTGGCAGCAAACAACAATGGAGTCAAAGTCAGCATATATTATGTACATTATTACTTAATAACCCTATCAACTTGTACTTGACCTAACAATGTACAATTTACCATATCAACATGTTTCACAATACATACAGCAAATATTTGTTTATCTTTTGTATGGTCACATGACTGTACACCTGATCACGTGACGTGGAATAGCTTCTGTTGGTAGTCAGTTCATACTCTGTGTATGCTAACTGTACAGTCTATTTTATACTTATTTGATTTATGTATGCTTTAGGTTTGTAGTGCTTCATCATACATTGCATGTCAGAGTGTTTTATGGTACTGTACATTGTATAGATGCTGCCACAGAGTTAAGTCAGCGTTGATGACCTGACATGTAATATAAGCTAGTGATTAAGTGGCAATGACTAATCAGTACCCTTGCAGGCTTTGTTAGTAGACATAACTTGACCCTATCGCTGTCTATATATTGATTTATACAACTGTAAATAATATTGTATTATAGATGGCACTATATACTAGTTCTTTTGTTATATATTGTTGGCTTTTGTAGAAAATAGAACTAAAGTGTAACCTTGCACTGAATGTGATATCAGATGACCTTGACATTGCTGAGTCTATTTGGATCAAAGGGCGCAGCACTCAACTACATGTTTGAACTCAAATGATCTGATTTGGTTGGTACACAGAGATGTGATGATGTAAAGAAATATTGCCTTAGCCAAAGCCTGCTCACTGTGTGACTGACTGCAGATCTACTTCTATTATACTACTTTTACTCATGTGTGACTTACGTTCTGTAATCAACCAAATGCTGTTAGTCACTAATTTAGTTCTTACAATAAAACTTGGTGAAACTTCAAATTCAAACCATCTAGTAGCATCTTTTGTGGGAAAACCCAAATTATAGTTTATAATTGATTGATAAAAGGCTATAAGTCACTTGAAGTGTATCATCAAGAACATTTTATTGAGTCAGAATACAGTAGAATGTTTCCTCATATACAAACTGGCCAATAAAGGCAAGGGACCAGATAGAGAGTCCCTGGAGACAGATTGAACAGAGCTCATTGGTCCATTGCTATCATAGACATATCATTTATGTATTGTGAAGGAATATCTACTGTTGATTGTCTATTATACAGTTTTCCCACAATTTTAATATTTTATAAATTTGTTGGTATGTGGTTAGTCATCTCTCATAGTCAATTGGTTTTCATAGCATGAGATGATACTTTGTCATTGCTCAATATGATATGCGCAGAGAAAACTGGTAGTTTTTTGGCAGAACAATTGTTGCGAGCTTTTTACTGAGCAGACAACTTCCATATTAAACGGGATATGTTTAAAAAGCAAATAACTACTAAATTGGGTATTTTAAAGTGTTATGGTAAAATGAAACATGGAAGGACTACATGGAAATTTTATGATAAATGAAGATAGAGCCGTCAAAGACAACATAACAATGGCAGCTGGCCACCAGATGCTGTGTGATATTAAACTGTTATTTATTCCTTCTATACTCACCTCTTATCCTACTGAAGGTAAAATATCTCTTTCAATCTACCATAAATACATATCATTGATCCATTAGTCATGTTTGATATATGGAAATCACTTTCCTCTGATGTCAATGACAACATCTGTTAGCCAATTTATACTTCTACCAACCTGACTGTGTGAGGCTGTTTGGAGTTGTCTTTACTTATTGTGAGACAATACATATCTCGATCAACGGAGACTGCTACAGTATTTCTCAAATGTCATTTGATCCTGGAAACAGCTCGTGAAGTTTGGTAGAGCAATTAAATTATATATAAAATGTCGATTTCGTTTTATGATCATAAATAGCAGTAGTTGTCATGGAAACATCTAAAGTTGAAACACTCATCTCAAAATGCCAATAGCAAGGCAAAATTTGTTTAGCAAAGCTGTCTTTTCTACAAGAGTGCGCTCTATTATAAATTTGCTGTTGTTTTTCTTTTGAGGAGATAACTACGTTGTTTAAGTCATTTGGTTCTGGAAAACTCCAACGACTCCTGGGGTATGTACTTTTACGAGCGCAGTCCCTATTATGCAGAAAATGTGGTTTTTGTGCATTCTCTTGAGTGCTGACGCTGTTGATATTGCTGCTAGAATTACAGAATTTAGTCTCGCGTTTATTAATTTGTTTCTTTTCTTGTGGAGATAACTCCATGCGTACATTTTATATAACTATAATTATTTAGTCACAGTTATATCAGGAAATCAAAATGCCCACCAAAATGATCAAGGAAGAGCTGCTTTTTGATAACTTTCTAAAACTATTTTTATTGTTAGAAATAATCGGTGACAGAGCACATTTACTATATCCTCTATTTTATTGTCATTAGACTACATGCCAGAGATCTGCGCCTACAATACTACTATTGTGTTGTCCAGTAAACTCACTGACTTCTCACAAACTGGAATAAAAACTAAAATAACCAATACTTATATATTTCTACCTGAGGTTGGGTACATGCAACCCAATCCAGCATGTTTTCTTTCACTATGAATAGTAAAAGTTTATATTATATAATAGTTAGCACACAAAAGTGCAGCACCTGGATATTGTGGAGTGTTTATTACACACTGACTAGACTAAATAATGTGTCATTTCTTTAGGTGGAAGAAGTAACATCAAATATGTCATACATGAGTATAAGTTTGAAATGTGTTTGTAATCTAACAGTACAATGTTCAGTAAATCACTCTGTTGATGATATCTCATGGCAGTAGTAGTTGTCTACACTTGGGTCCAAAATATTAGGAGTTATCCCATCTTCAAACCAAAATGTATATTCCATCTCAGGCTCCCTTACTCCATTGCTATTGCTCCCTGCTCTTTATAGAAATAGCTTGTCTTCTGCCTGAAATAAAATCACACAATTTATAACATTTATGGAATTATGCAAAAAAGCTTCGCCAGCTTTTTAAGCAGCTTTTTCTACCCACACACAGCCTACTTAGTCAACTACTTGTTTAACTCACCTCAAAGTAATGGGTTTATCTGTGTATCCACATCAAGTACATCTCCAAAGAGAACAGAGAAGCACAGGCTATCAGCTCAACAGCATTTACCATGAAGTGAACTATCAGTACAGCATAGAACTCAGGTAATGAATCTCTGTTGTTGGAGTGAGTACCTATTTTGATGTCTATGTCATCTCCAATACCTTTCAACCTCGATGCAATCTCCGCACACACTTGTTGACTGGTTAGTCTGTGATCTACTGACGTACATTCTGCAGACTTTGGTTTGTCAGCTACAACTCTAGTCTCCATTCTACACATTGTCAACCTCTAGCTCGCTCTGTTCTGTGATTTAGTTTAGTTAGAGCTGAAGTATTTGTTGTTAGCTCTTATATAGCCAACTATAGCTGACCTCAGTATGCACTCTCTCATCACTTGAAACTACTATAAATATAGTAAACATGGCTCTACCAACAATACAATATGATTGACCAACCAGATACTTGCCTTGTTTGTTGCTCTTACCACTAGATTTAAATCTCGGGAATTTCCAAATAGTTCAAGTACGATCAACCATGCAAGTTTTGTTATTCAGATGCTGAGATTAACATTCTCAAAGCATAGCGGCCAAATAAATTGGCAACTCCTCCTAGGCCTTATTAGATGGTTAAATCATGCTCATTATTGACCCATATTGACTTCTGTGGTTATACCTGATTTACATCAGTGACTATAATATGCATAGCTTGCTATGACAATAGCAGCCATAGGAAGCTTGGCACAACTCCAAATGAACTACACGAAATAAACTTGCCCTGGTGGTTTTCTGGGACATCTCACTGCTGTAACTACCCCCCCCCCCCCCCCCCCCCCCCCCCGACACACCAAGATGAAAAACCCCTTTGTGACACTTGACTAGACTCTGCCTACTTAGCAGTTGAGATGTAGGAATTACCATTTCGCATTGCACACAAGTTTCATTGCCCAAATCGGAGTTGTCAACCCGTTATCGACATAAACAACCCGAAGCAGTAAAGGTAGTTTTATCGTCTGCACTTAGCAGTTGATGCCCGAAGTAAACGATGTCACATTTTACAGGATAAATCATGAAGCCAAGTTTCGTACCTTGCTGTATAGTATCGTTGGTCCTGCTATACAACACACCCACTCCCTCTTGAGGTTTCATAAGTGTTTGCTGTTGTTTGTAATAATAGATAAATAGTACAACATTTAGTCTTAGTGCTGGTATAAACTATGCAGATGTATCTAATTCTGAGAAGGAGATGAGAGAAATAGCAGTGCAATATTTTATTATATATTATTTATTACCTACAAACATTTACTCATCTTGGCTACTGTTTTGGTGAAGTAGTTATTTATCCAATTGACAGACTTCTGAGCTGTATATGAGTCAGCAGTATTTTACAAGGTAATACTTTAGCTTTGAGCAGCAGAAACTTTATCTAACATTTGATTATCAACATGTGGATGATTCCTTGACTGACCACACTGAACTTTTGTTAGACATGTAATCGTTGGACTCACTAGTTCAAACAAGTTGACCACCTTTTATCAACAAACCCTGTTTAAAAATAGTAATAACTGAATAGGTTTTGTGTTTAGATAATATAACAATGGGCTTGTGAACGCTACATCGCCCAACTGAGTCAAATGGAAACTTTAATTAAATGATAATAGGAATTTGATATTGTGGTATAGGCCTGTTTTAGTGTACAGTTCCTCGTTGTTTATCACTGTAGATATTGATTAGCGTACAACAGTAATGTATGCGTGTCAGGCTTTTGTTATAAACATGTTTTTTATATGCATTCCGTTTTATTTAACCCTAATTCAAATATGAAAAGCAATAATTCAGCTAATGAGTGATCTACCATACTACATGTATGTCAACAACTAAAGTGAGTTGTTTATAGACACTGTTATATCCAACAACAAGTAGCTCGTTAACTGAAGATTAAAATATTTTATTCCCAAAGATTAATCTGACGAAAACCTGACAATGAGTAACAGCGCCAAACTGCTGACAGTGCTGGAATTAGTAAAATTTGGCTTCCAAACTGGCAACTTTTCCATATTTTATAAAACAAAATATTATTTGCCAAAGCATTTCATCGGCAATGTATTATAGAATGCTACTTAGATGTAGAGTCCATTGGTAACATATTATATTATAGAATGCCACTTAGATGTAGAGTTCATTGGTAACATATTATATTATATAATACTCCTTAGATGTAGAGCTCATTGGTAACATATTATATTATATAATACTACTTAGATGTAGAGTCCATTGGTAACATATTATATTATATAATACTACTTAGATGTAGAGTCCATTGGTAACATATTATATTATATAATACTACTTAGATGTAGAGCTCATTGGTAACATATTATATTATATAATACTACTTAGATGTAGAGTCCATTGGTAACATATTATATTATATAATACTACTTAGATGTAGAGTTCATTGGTAACATATTATATTATATAATACTACTTAGATGTAGAGTGCATTGGTAACATATTATATTATATAATGCTACTTAGATGTAGAGTTCATTGGTAACATATTATATAATACTACTTAGATGTAGAGTGCATTGGTAACATATTATATTATATAATACTACTTAGATGTAGAGTGCATTGGTAACATATTATATTATATAATGCTACTTAGATGTAGAGTTCATTGGTAACATATTATATAATACTACTTAGATGTAGAGTCCATTGGTAACATGTTATATTATATAATACTACTTAGATGTAGAGTCCATTGGTAACATGTTATATTATATAATACTACTTAGATGCAGAGTCCATTGGTAACATATTGTATAATACTACTTAGATGTAGAGTCCATTGGTAACATATTATATTATATAATACTACTTAGATGTAGAGTCCATTGGTAACATATTATATTATATAATACTACTTAGATGTAGAGTCCATTGGTAACATATTATATTATATAATACTACTTAGATGTAGAGTCCATTGGTAACATATTATATTATATAATGCTACTTAGATGTAGAGTCCATTGGTAACATATTATATTGTATAATACTACTTAGATGTAGAGTCCATTGGTAACATATTATATTATATAAGACTACTTAGATGTAGAGTTCATTGGTAACATATTATATTATATAATACTACTTAGATGTAGAGTCCATTGGTAACATATTATATTATATAATACTACTTAGATGTAGAGTCCATTGGTAACATATTATATTATATAATGCTACTTAGATGTAGAGTCCATTGGTAACATATTATATTGTATAATACTACTTAGATGTAGAGTCCATTGGTAACATATTATATTATATAATACTACTTAGATGTAGAGTTCATTGGTAACATATTATATTATATAATACTACTTAGATGTAGAGTCCATTGGTAACATATTATATTATATAATACTACTTAGATGTAGAGTGCATTGGTAACATATTATATTATATAATACTACTTAGATGTAGAGTCCATTGGTAACATATTATATTATATAATACTACTTAGATGTAGAGTTCATTGGTAACATATTATATTATATAATACTACTTAGATGTAGAGTTCATTGGTAACATATTATATTATATAATACTACTTAGATGTAGAGTCCATTGGTAACATATTATATTATATAATACTGCTTAGATGTAGAGTCCATTGGTAACATATTATATTATATAATACTACTTAGATGTAGAGTGCATTGGTAACATATTATATTATATATTACTACTTAGATGTAGAGCTCATTGGTAACATATTATAGTATATAATACTACTTAGATCTAGAGTGCATTGGTAACATATTATATTATATAATACTACTTAGATGTAGAGTCCATTGGTAACATATTATATAATACTACTTAGATGTAGAGCTCATTGGTAACATATTATATAATACTACTTAGATGTAGAGTTCATTGGTAACATATTATATTATATAATACTACTTAGATGTAGAGTCCATTGGTAACATATTATATTATATAAAACTACTTAGATGTAGAGCTCATTGGTAACATATTATATAATACTACTTAGATGTAGAGTTCATTGGTAACATATTATATTATATATTACTACTTAGATGTAGAGTCCATTGGTAACATATTATATTATATAATACTACTTAGATGTAGAGCTCATTGGTAACATATTATAGTATATAATACTACTTAGATCTAGAGTGCATTGGTAACATATTATATTATATAATACTACTTAGATGTAGAGTCCATTGGTAACATATTATATAATACTACTTAGATGTAGAGTCCATTGGTAACATATTATATTATATAATACTACTTAGATGTAGAGCTCATTGGTAACATATTATAGTATATAATACTACTTAGATCTAGAGTGCATTGGTAACATATTATATTATATAATACTACTTAGATGTAGAGTCCATTGGTAACATATTATATTATATAATACTCCTTAGATGTAGAGTCCATTGGTAACATATTATATTATATAATACTACTTAGATGTAGAGTGCATTGGTAACATATTATATTATATATTACTACTTAGATGTAGAGTCCATTGGTAACATATTATATTATATAATACTACTTAGATGTAGAGTGCATTGGTAACATATTATATTATATAATACTACTTAGATGTAGAGTTCATTGGTAACATATTATATTATATAATACTACTTAGATGTAGAGTCCATTGGTAACATATTATATTATATAATACTACTTAGATGTAGAGCTCATTGGTAACATATTATATTATATAATACTACTTAGATGTAGAGTCCATTGGTAACATATTATATTATATAATACTACTTAGATGTAGAGTCCATTGGTAACATATTATATTATATAATACTACTTAGATGTAGAGTCCATTGGTAACATATTATATTATATAATACTACTTAGATGTAGAGCTCATTGGTAACATATTATATTATATAATACTACTTAGATGTAGAGTTCATTGGTAACATATTATATTATATAATACTACTTAGATGTAGAGTGCATTGGTAACATATTATATTATATATTACTACTTAGATGTAGAGTCCATTGGTAACATATTATATTATATAATACTACTTAGATGTAGAGTGCATTGGTAACATATTATATTATATAATACTACTTAGATGTAGAGTTCATTGGTAACATATTATATTATATAATACTACTTAGATGTAGAGTCCATTGGTAACATATTATATTATATAATACTACTTAGATGTAGAGTCCATTGGTAACATATTATATTATATAATACTACTTAGATGTAGAGCTCATTGGTAACATATTATATTATATAATACTACTTAGATGTAGAGTCCATTGGTAACATATTATATTATATAATACTACTTAGATGTAGAGTCCATTGGTAACATATTATATTATATAATACTACTTAGATGTAGAGCTCATTGGTAACATATTATATTATATAATACTACTTAGATGTAGAGTTCATTGGTAACATATTATATTATATAATACTACTTAGATGTAGAGTGCATTGGTAACATATTATATTATATATTACTACTTAGATGTAGAGTCCATTGGTAACATATTATATTATATAATACTACTTAGATGTAGAGTGCATTGGTAACATATTATATTATATAATACTACTTAGATGTAGAGTGCATTGGTAACATATTATATTATATATTACTACTTAGATGTAGAGTCCATTGGTAACATATTATATAATACTACTTAGATGTAGAGTCCATTGGTAACATATTATATTATATAATACTACTTAGATGTAGAGTCCATTGGTAACATATTATATTATATAATACTACTTAGATGTAGAGTCCATTGGTAACATATTATATTATATAATACTACTTAGATGCAGAGTCCATTGGTAACATATTATATTATATAATACTACTTAGATGTAGAGTCCATTGGTAACATATTATATTATATAATACTACTTAGATGTAGAGTTCATTGGTAACATATTATATTATATAATACTACTTAGATGTACAGTTCATTGGTAACATATTATATTATATATTACTACTTAGATGTAGAGTCCATTGGTAACATACTATATTATATAATACTACTTAGATGTAGAGTCCATTGGTAACATATTATATTATATAA